>OY757026.1:39407747-40607747 GCA_963580285.1 Lucinisca nassula
ATGTGGAAAATGATCATACCGACGGTAACGGGCCTCCGTGGCCTAGTGGTTAAGAGTGCTGACTCTTGATCATTAGGTCTCTCACCGCTGTGGTTCGAGTCTCGCTCGGGTCATATGTGAGACGCCAAGTTCTGCAACGGAAGGTAAGGTGGTTTTTCTCCGGGTACTCTGGTTTTCGCCCATCTCTGATTAACGATCGCTCGATACGGGTGAAATAATCTTGAAAGGGCCGTAAAACCAAAACCCCCCCCAAAAAAAAAAAAAAATACGGACGGTAGGTAATGACTTAATTTGGCGTTATTACGTAAAGCTAGAACCTAAAACCACTTCCCATCACGTGAACAAGTCCGTGAAATTAAGACCCCACTAAACCCCATTTTATATAAAGAAAACTGGGGTTTACGGGGAATAACATTAATTTCCTTAGTTCTGCTCCAAGACATAGGCTGTGGGTACTCGTTAGAACCGCCTCAATGAGGCGGTTCTAACGAGCATCCAAAACCTATGTTTGGAGTATAAATAAGAAAAATATCACAAATCTTCAGCAGAAAAAGATGCCTTTTTTAAGGTTTGAGAAATTTACTATATCCCACGGATGTGTTATCCTAATGCCATATTAACTGAACTTATTTTCTCTGAAATTCTTGTGCAGACATTTTGGAAAGCTTTGAAAAGGTTTGAGGGTCACTGATGAGGCCTTATTGGCCGAAACTAGCTATTCTGGCCCAGAAAACATGTACACTCCATATGTTCCAGTTTTGTGGTGCATTCCTTGCTTCCAAAGGATACCACACTTTCGGATGAGTCTTTAAACCTAGGTCCCGTCTCCGTATGGCCTTAGCTGTTGGTGGGACGTAAAACTCAAACACTCACTCACTCACCCACTCACTCACTCCAAAGGATAACCATTTCTAGAACATATTTAAGGTCACTTTAGCTGGTGTCTGGGAATGTGTGGCGGTCGTAAAAAGTCTCCCTGCCCAACATCATAGTGTAGTTTATATTTTCTTGCCCTTCCATTGGTGAATTTTGAAATTTTTGAGGGTCACTGATGAGGCCTAATTGGGCAAAACTAGCTAGTCTGGTCCAGAAAACATGTACACTCCATATTTATCCCCACGTTTTTCGAAGAAAAGTGGGGATATTGTTATCGCCTCCGTCTGTCCGTCCGTCCGTCTGTCCGGCTATCTCCTCCTACACCGTACATTGGAATTCAACCAAATTTGGTGTGTGAGTTACATACATGAATGGCTTCTGCAAGAGCACATTAATTTTTGGACAAGCCCCCAGGGGTCCCTGGAAGAGGTCAAAACGTGGGGATTTGCGATGGCGCGCCATCGACTGCGCGATCTAGTTTACAGTTTTGTGGTGTATTCCTTGTTTCCAAAGGACAACCCTTTCTAGAACATATTTTAGAAGTAAGTAGATGAGAGAATGTACGAAAAGGGGACAGGGAATTATTGAAAGGTTGTTTGAGTGCTTTTCAGTTTAGACAACATGTACGATAGAAGTTGGTCTTCTGTCTTCCTCGACTGGTAGGCGAGTATCTCTAGCAATGTTAATAATAAGACGATTCATTACGATAACAGGTCCGTGCAATGAACGCCCCTTTAAACCCAACTTTATAGAGAGAGAACTGCGGGTTACAATATTTTGTAACTGGGTATACAATTTGCTGCGTCAGCGTCAATGCATCGCAGTGATGTTGCATTGACGTTGACACGACGTTGTTTAGACGTATGTCTGTTGACATGGAGTTATCTGCACTTTACGTTTACATACACTCGATTATTGCTGGCCAAAATATCTCGTATGATAATCGTCGGCCTCAGTACCTCAGTCGGATGCGCGTCTGCCTGGGTATACAATATTTTTCTCATTCCTGCTCCCAGACATACGCCGTGGGTACTCGATAGAACCACTTCACTGCGGCAGTTCCAACGAGCACCAACAGCCATGTTTGAAGCATAAATGAGAAAACTATCACAATTTTTCACCAGAAAAGTAAATATTGTTAAGATATGAAAGAATGCACAAAGTCATACGGGTGTAACATCGTAATGGCTAATAGACGATGATAATCAATTTGAAAAAATAATAATAATAATAATAAAATTCTTTCATGGGAGAGCAGAAAAAAACTAGTAACAATGTACATGTATTTTCTACAAGATGTGCCTTTAATAGCTAATGGTACAAGTCTACTGCACTATAATTTGTGGCAGATAGTCGATGGAAAACAGAACCCTGACACCAAACATAAACATAAAGTCGGAATAGGCCTCATGAATCATCAGTGTTTGGGTAAAAGTAGTTATATGTAGAATATAGAAGTGTAGGCAATGATCAGGAATCGACACAATTTACCCACAGCTCCCACCAGAGTTACCAAAGGGGAAAGAAACACAAACATGAAACAACAGACCCTAATGGAAACATCAATAGCGGAAAGCCAAAAGGACAGTTACTTTTCCACAAAATGGCCAATTCGATATCCAAAACAAAATAAAATAAGTGATACAAACACTCAAAGACAAACCATAACAAAAATAAACAGCGACAGAAGAACCGCCTTGGAGCGGTCAGTGAAACGAATTCCACTGGGCTGGGCGAGAGAGGGGCTTTAATCTTAAAGAATTTATCTAACCTGTTGTTTATGAGTGAAATGTATCTCTCGCTAAGCACGAGAGAGAGAGAGAGAGAGAGAGAGAGACAGACAGAGAGACAGAGAGAGAGAGAGAGAGAGAGAGAGAGAGAGAGAGAGAGAGAGAGAGAGATGTAATTGACCACTTCTGCTTTACCATCGTGTGAAAATAGTATTTTACGATCCTCTAGCGATATTTCTGGATTTACATTTGTGGTCAACCATGATTAAAGTTCAGTCTAAAACGTTCTTACTTTTGGGCATCTAAGAAATAAATAATGGATTTTTTTCTGGTTGTTCATTACAGTAACTACAATATGTTCTATAAAAGGGTTATCCTTTGGAAGCAAGGAATACACCACAGAAGTGAAAAGTATGGAGTGTACATGTTTTCTGGGCCAGACTAGCTAGTTTCGGCCAATTAGGCCTCATCAGTGACCCTCAGATATTTTCAAAATTCCACAATGGAATCAATGATCCCAAAGGACAAGAAAATATAATCTACACTATGATGTCGGGCAGGGAGACGTTTTACCGCCGCCACACATTCCCACACACCAGCTGTAGTGAAGTTAAATATGTTCTATAAAAGGGTTATCCTTTGGAAGCAAGGAATACACCACCGAAGTGAAAAGTATGGAGTGTACATGTTCTCTGGGCCAGACTAGCTAGTTTCGGCCAATTAGGCCTCATCAGTGACCCTCACAAACCTGATTGTATTAATTTTAAATAGAAATGAATATGTTACTAAATTTTTATTGTTGATTTTGTATTGAAAGTCGCGTAGTTTTGTCTCGTGAAATGTCTTTAATGCTCTTTTTCCACTATATCTCCTATCTCCGCTTGACATTTTGTTTGTGTAATGTATTCGTTTACTCTAACCAAAATATCATATCATAGTCTACTCCCTTTCTTTGAACTAATCAAGTCTTGAAAGTATATGTTACAAACTACATTTTGTTTAAATTTAACAGCAAATACACGATTCATGTGAATTTGATCTTTTCATACTTGAGAAATACTATTTACTACATGGTGGTAGTCTAAAAATGTGGCCCTTATATCATATTTCGCCTTTAACTGTTCAAAACTATAAAATACCACTTCCTCACTAGTAAGATCGTAAATTGCTCTTATGCCCATATCGCACCTATTTCTTAAAAAACAATTTCCCATTGCCAATGTGGTCTTTATGTCATAATGGGCATATAAGAATTTGCTTTAGGTTTTCTACGGGGACAGGTTTACAAAATTCTGACAAGCAGAAAATCCTTCCAAAAATGGATTTTTGTAGGTTGAAACTAAATTTCGCCGCATAAGATTTGGTTTGGACATACCTTATGATCACAAAATACTCAGCAGCCTGGGAGCGCAGATCTTGTGACACTCATGTGATTCTGCTTGTTTATGACCTTACCAGATCATGATTAAATGGTCAACAAATAGATCTTATCTTGGGTTTAGCATGACCTTTGGCTAGGTGAATCACATGAAGCTTCTTCGCAAGCTACTGGTACATGGATTAACTATCCAGTGAATTAAGTCTTTTCTGATTCAGAGAAGTCAGACAGTTGCACTTGAATGTGAGTACTCAGATGAGGTTCCAGTTACTTCAGGTGTACCACAAGGATCAGTTCTAGGCACAATATTATTGTTATTATACCTTAACGACCTACCCGACAATGTGTGGTCCCGGGTTCGCCTAATTGCTGGTAACACTGGGGTGTACCTGACCATAATTCTCCCTGATTATTCGGTCACCCTCCAGAGGGACTTAGACCGCCCCATCCTAGAATCTCACTGGGACATGGAATCCAAACATAGAAAGGCGGCATAATGCTGCGTTTTACCAGATCTGCACTTCTTGTTTAAAATGCTGGTATTTAAGTGTTAAACTAACAGTTTTAGATTACAACTAGGATGAAAATTATTTTAGCTACCCTTTATATTACAGCGAAAGTAACCTTTTGTAAACGGAAAAGAAATTTATGAAAGTACTTTTATCTCAGGACAGCTTAAGTTTCCTCAATACATTTGCACAAGAAAAATATAGATGAAAGATTTGCAAGTTGATTTTCCCCCAAAATATAATATGTTCTATAAAAGGGTTATCCTTTGGAAGCAAGGAATACACCACAGAAGTGAAAAATATGAGTGTACATTTTTTTCCCTGGGCCAGACTAGCTAGTTTCGGCCAATTAGGCCTCATCAGTGACCCTCAGATATTTTCAAAATTCCACAATGGAATCAATGATCCCAAAGGACAAGAAAATATAATCTACACTATGATGTAGGGCAGGGAGACGTTTTACCGCCGCCACACATTCCCACACATCAGCTGTAGTGAAGTTAAATATGTTCTATAAAAGGGTTATCCTTTGGAAGCAAGGAATACACCACCGAAGTGAAAAATATGAGTGTACATTTTTTTTTCTGGGCCAGACTAGCTAGTTTCGGCCAATTAGGCCTCATCAGTGACCCTCAGATATTTTCAAAATTCCACAATGGAATCAATGATCCCAAAGGACAAGAAAATATAATCTACACTATGATGTAGGGCAGGGAGACGTTTTACCGCCGCCACACATTCCCACACATCAGCTGTAGTGAAGTTAAATATGTTCTATAAAAGGGTTATCCTTTGGAAGCAAGGAATACACCACAGAAGTGAAAAATATGAGTGTACATTTTTTTTCCTGGGCCAGACTAGCTAGTTTCGGCCAATTAGGCCTAATCAGTGACCCTCAGATATTTTCAAAATTCCACAATGGAATCAGTGATCCCAAAGGACAAGAAAATATAATCTACACTATGATGTAGGGCAGGGAGACGTTTTAGCGCCGCCACACATTCCTATAATCCTGATTTCCGTTTAAAAATCCATGTTCCACAAGAAAAAGGTTTGGACGTATCAACGGTTATTACAGCAAGTACTTTCTTGCATTAGCAACATCCCTGTGCCTTTGAAAATAAATGAAATTCTGTATTTTTCACTTTTACCAGGAAAAAAGGAAACCGCTTAATAGACTTTTTAAAAGTTACTCAACAGCTGCAGATCAATAGTTCACATCAAATACTAGCGACTTGGACAAAGCTTTCTATCAAAAAGGCTACCTGAATTGAAAACCAGATTTTTTTGACATGTTTATTCTCGATGGGCGCCATCATCTTTTCTTGCGGTAAATCTGAAATGCTGAGATTTCATCAATTATGCCTTCCACATTTTATTTTCCCCATCATCAATGAAAATACCTTGAAAAGTCAGCTATGTAGCCTTCTTCCTGCGTATACCATAATGAAATCGCCTATCTTGGAAGGCTGTCATCACTGATAAATTAGTGTAGCTGTCAAATTGAATATATTTCCATCTTGCCAAATGCAAAAACGTATTCATACGCCTTGGAACTAATTTCCCCCCAAAAAACAATAGTACACCATTGTTTTAAATTTAAAACATAATATTCAGATTTGAAACTGTCTTGCGCCTAATTTCACGTACTTTCTAACATAATTTGTTCGTTAATTCATGAAAAGTATGCCTTCATTTCTGAACTAGTTTCTACGTGTAACATTGTCCTGTTTGTGTTGTTCAGCCCTGTTCCCAAGTAAACAAGTTGAAAAAGGTAGATTTCTTTTTTAACTTCTTTCAGCAAAACATATTAAAAGCATTGGGCTTCAATAAATTTTTACCAACCCGCACATTGGTAAGTAGGTGACACAACAGATCATTAATTGGATTAGATAAATATGTCACAACATCAATTATTTGTTTATGGTGACTCATGTGAACCAATATAACAAATCAATGGGTAAAAATCACTGCTATAACATAAGTTATTGGAAGTGATCAGAAGCCTTTTGGACAAAAATCCTGGTGCTGAACAGGCTGCTTTCATTCTTTCAGTTCAAATATGGGGATAAACTGTTTTTATCTTCATTTATTATGCCCCCAACTTTGAAAAAGTTGGAGGGGCATATTGCTTCTGGTTCGTTCGTCCGTTCGTCCGTTCGTCTGTTCGTCCGTTCGTCCGTCCGTTACGCTTTTGATGCATAGCATAACTAAAGAACCGTGTATGCTAGGGTTTTGAAATTTCATATATGGATTCCTCATGGAAAATTAGCTGACGCGTATTTTTTTCTTGTCCGGATTATGCCCCCTTCAAGAGTTATTGCCCTTTGAAATTTTTTTAATAAAATCTTGTCAGCAAGATATCTCAAAAACTATTGGAGCTAGAGCCTTGAAAGTTGGTGATTATATTGGTGGTGATGAGTAGATGAACTGATTAACTTTTGACAAAATTCTGAAAAATGCTTTGTGAGTTATGGCCCTTTGTCATTTGGGTAATTTGTGCCCATTGTAATGTATGCTAAAAGTGATGCAAAGCATATCTTTAGAACCGTGTATGCTAGGGTTTTGAAATTTCATATATGGATTCCTGATGGAAAATTAGCTGATGCGTATTTTTTTTCTCGTCCGGATTATGCCCCTTTTAAGAGTTATTGCCCTTTGAATTTTTTTAATAAAATCTTGGCAGCAAGATATCTCAAAAACTATTGGAGCTAGAGCCTTGAAAGTTGGTGAATAGATTGGTGTTGATGAGTAGATGAACTGATTAACTTTTGACAAAATTCCGAAAAATACTTTGTGAGTTATGGCCCTTTGTCATTTTGGTAATTTGTGCCCATTGTAATGTATGCTAAAAGTGATGCATAGCATAACTTTAGAACCGTGTATCCTAGGGTTTTGAAATTTCATATATGGATTTCTCATGGAAAATTAGCTGACGCGTATTTTTTTTTCTTGTCCGGATTATGCCACTTTTAAGAGTTATTGCCCTTTGAAATTTTTTTAATAAAATTTTGTCAGCAAGATTTCTCAAAAACTATTGGAGCTAGAGCCTTGAAAGTTGGTGAATATATTGGTGGTGATGAGTAGATGAACTGATTAACTTTTGATGAAATTCCGAAAAAATACTTTGTGAGTTATGGCCCTTTGTCATTTTGGTAATTTGTGCCCATTGTCATGTATGCTAAAAGTGATGCATAGCATATCTTTAGAACCGTGTATGCTAGGGTTTTGAAATTTCATATATGGATTCCTCATGGAAAATTAGCTGATGCATATTTTTTTTTCTCGTCCGGATTATGCCCCTTTTAAGAGTTATTGCCCTTTGAAATTTTTTTTATTAAAATCTTGTCAGCAAGATATCTCAAAAACTATTGGAGCTAGAGCCTTGAAAGTTGGGGAATAGATTGGTGGTGATTAGAAGATGAACTGATTAACTGATGACAAAATTCCGAAAAATACTTTGTGAGTTATGGCCCTTTGTCGGTTTGGTAATTTCGAAAAACTTTGTCATCGTTCTAGCGCCTACATTTCTTCACCAATTTCAATATTACTTCACACAAATGTATCTTATAAAAAAATCTCGAGCGAGTTCGACTTTCAAGGTCATGACCTCAAGGTCAAGGTCACTGTGGCTATTTTTAAAAAAACTTTGTCATCGCTCTTGCGCCTACATTTCTTCGCCAATTTCAATATAACTTCACACAAATGTTCCTTATAAAAAATTCTCGAGCGAGTTCGACTTCAAAGTCATGACATCAAGGTCAAGGTCACTGTGGCTATTTTTAGAAAAACTTTGTCATCGCTCTAGCGCCTACATTTCTTCACCAATTTCAATATAACTTCACACAAATGTTTCTTATGACAATATCTCAGCGAGTTCGACTTTCAAGGTCATCACCTCAAGGTCAAGGTCACTGTGGCTATTTTAAGAAAAACTTTGTCATCACTCTAGCGCCTACATTTCTTCACTGATTTTAATATAACTTCAAACAAATGTGCCTTATGACAATATTTTGAGCGAAGTCGACTTTCAAGGTCATGACCTCAAGGTCAAGGTCACTGTGGCTATTTTTAGAAAAACTTTGTCATTGCTCTAGCACCTACATTTCTTAACCAATTTCAATATAACTTCACACAAATGTTCCTTATGACAATATCTCAAGTGTGTTCGACTTTCGATGTCATGACCGGAAGGTCAAGGTCACTGTAGCTATTTTTAGAAAAACTTTGTCATTGCTCTAGCGCCTACATTTCTTCACCGATTTCAATGTAACTTCACACAAATGTTCCTTATGACAATATCTCTAGCGAGTTCCACTTTCAAGGTCAAGGTCACTGTGGCTATTTTTAGAAAAACTTTGTCAATGCTCTAGCGCTTACATTTCTTCACCGATTTCAATATAACTTCACACAAAAGTTCCTTATGACAATATCTCAAGCCATTTCAACTTTCAAGGTCAAGGTCACAATGGCTATTTTTAGAAAAACTTTGCTATCGCTCCAGCGCCTACATTTCTTCACCGATTTTAATTTAACTTCACACAAATGATCCGAATGACAATACCTCGAAAGAGTTCGACTTTTAAGGTCAAGGTCACTGTGGCTATTTTTAGAAAAACTTTTTCATTGCTCTAGCGCTTACATTTTTTCACCAATTTCAAAATCGATTCACACAAATGTTCCTTATGACAATATCTGTAGCGAGTTCCACTTTCAAAGTCAAGGTCACTGTGGCTATTTTTAGAAAAACTTTGTCAATGCTCTAGCGCTTACATTTCTTCACCAATTTCAATATAATTTCACACAAATGTTCCTTAAGACAATATCTCGAGCGATTTTGACTTTCAAGGTCAAGGTCACTGTGGCTATTTTTAAAAAAAAACTGTCATCGCCCTAGCGACTACATTTCTTCACTGATTTCAATATAACTTCACACAAATGTTCCTTATGATAATACCTCGAGTGAGTTTGACTTTCAAGGTCAAGGTCACTGTGGCTATTTTTAGAAAAACTTTGACATGGCTCTAGCGCTTACATTTCTTCACTGATTTCAGTATAACTTCATACAAATGTTCCTTATGACAATATCTCGAACTATTTCGACTTTCAAGGTCAAGGTCACTGGGGCTATTTTTAGAAAATCTTTGTCATCGCTCTAGTGCCTACATTTATTGATGGATGTAAATAGAACTTCACACAAATGTTTCTTATGGTAATATCTAGAGTTGCTTTGACTTTCAAGGTCATGACCTCAAGGTCAAGGTCACTATGGCTATTTTTAGAAAAACTTTGTCATTGCTCTACCGCCTACATTTATGATTTTAATCTAACTTCACACAAAAGATGCTTATGATAATATCTTGAGCAAGATCTACTTCGCGGCCATGGCCTCAAGTCAAGGTCCCTATGACTATTTTTAGAGAAATATTGTCATCACTCTAGAACCTACATTTATGGATGGATTTTTAAACAAACTTTACACAAATGTTGCATATGATAATATCTCAAGCAAGTTGGACTTTTGCCATTTCAGTGTTTTCCACACACGAAGTTGTCTTGTGCGAGGGGATTTGTATCGCATGCGATGCCTTGTTTTTTTTTTTTTTATAAAATCTTGTCAGCAAGTCCATATCTTGAGAACTATTAGAGCTTCATTAATCATTCTTGGTACAAACTTGCATCCAGGCATTGCAACTTCAACGCAAGCACCCATATCTGACATTGACCTATATTTCATGGTTCACTGACTTCGTGAATTATTGCGACCACCCTGACTTTCACCATTTCTCGAAAACTATTAAAGCTTTTTAAATTATAATTGGTACAAACTTGCATCTAGGAATTGCAACTGCAACGCAAGCATCCATATTTGACTTTTACCCATATTTCATGGTTCACTGACTGTGAATTATTGCGACCACCCTGACTTTCTATCTAATGTAAGAGTCCAATTCTCAAGATCTATTAGACCTTCATTAATTGTATTTGGTACAAGCTTGCATTTAGGAATTGAAACTTCAATGCAAGTATCCATTTCTGACCTTGACCTACATTTTATGGTTTACTGACTTTGTAAAATAGTGTGACAACCCTAACTTTCACCCTGATGTAAGTCTGTTTTTAAGAGTTACTTGGTACATGCTTGCAACTAGGAGTGAAATTTTTATGCAGGCATCCATGTTTGACCTTGACCTAGATTTCATGGTTTGGTGACTTTGCGCCCCCACAGGCGTGACATAGCCTTCAGGGGAATTCTTGTTGTATGTTTTTGAGTCTTTAACAATATTTGTTGAATATTTGCCAGCTAAGGTCAAGCAAAGGTGGGGGCATTGTGTTTTACAAACACCATTTCTAGTTTATTTATTTATTTTTTTTGGTTTTGGATTTAATTCCAGTATCAAATCACCCACCCAGTAAACACAATCAATAATACAGTGAAACTTTGGTGCAGTGATTCATAAATTGTTATAAATTGTTATGAATGAAATATATAAAATGAAATACTAAAAGCACCAAAGAAGGTCAATCATTTTACCAGCTAAATGCAAGAGATTGCAACACCTCAACCCAATCAGTGATCTTACTGCCAACTTGGTAGAACTGGTCATTTTTGGCTACCATACACTGAATTTAAAAATAGTACCAGGTGAAATAATTACAATTTTTTTTGGGGTGGGGGGAGGAATCATTAATTTTCAGTACTATTTAGGTATTTTACTTGAAATTCCACTCTTGCAGTGCCTAAAGGCAACCTTTAGCCACAATTCTATTATAGTATTTTAAACATTTTTGTTCTGTGGATTAAGATATCATTTTTTGCAAAACCAAGGAAAAATGCAATAAATTACTAACATGGTGACTTTCCAATAAAAATATTTTGCTTTCATATTCTTACATTTACATGAACTACCATCTGATGAAAATCTGTTTGGGTAACTATTTGCAAATATGATTTTTTCAGTACCTCATATGTAGTGAAATAACTGTATGGAGGAACCTTAAATCACCTTCTTTAAAGTAGCTTTTTGTTGTCTGGCGTTACTAAACCGTACAAATGTGAAATGGTTAGAATATACAAGATAAAAATTGCAACATGTGTGCACGTGATGGCCGATTTCGAAAAAAAAAAGAAGACCATCATGAAAACATGCCTATGCAATTTTGACCCTCTTAAACTCCACTTTTATCCAGTAGAATGGGGTTTGTAGGGGTGTACATTATTTTTCGCATTTCTGCCCAAAACATAGATTTTTGGTACTCGTCAGAAACCGCCTGGTCGAGACGGTTCCAACGAGTACCCAAAATCTATGTTTTGAGCTGAATTATGAAAAATAGCAGAATCTTTTATCTGAACATTTTCATTTTTTTGGTGGAAAAAATGTTCAATTTATTTGAATAGGCATGTTTTCGTAATGCAAAAAAATAATAATAATAATAATAATGGCCTCACTCATAATTTTAAATAACTGGAGTATAGTATACATATTACAGGACCTTCGTTTGAATAAACTGTCGTCAAAGGAATAAACACTTCTCAAAGCATAAACTAACGTCTATTCTAGTTGTAAGTTTCACAAGAACGAAGTAGAAATTATTTCAGCTCACTGAAAAACAAACTTTATTTCGTAAACAAAAACAACAAAAAAAAAAAAAAAAAAAAAAAGAAAAAACAAAACTTCCCATCACGAAAGGAAAGTTCCTTCCTTTGATTAGACCAATAGGGGACAGACTTTCTTCCAGAGTATTTTCAGTAATGAAACAAAGCGAAAGCAACGACAAAGAATTCTCAAAAGGAAATATGGCCCTGGTGTAGATTTCACATCTCCATCTGTTTCATGCAAAAATAGATTGATTCACGATCAGCACTAGCATTATAATCGATCCCTATGTGATGAAACCAAACATGATAATAACCACGGCCTTTCCTTCCAAACGATGTCAAAATGGTGTCAGTAGTTTCCAAATTTGCTATTTTGTGACGCAAGTAGCCGTACAGTTAATTCAGCATTTTTTTTCCAAGTTGCCGTACTTAAAAAAATCCAAGTTGCCGTACTTAAAAAAATCCAAGTTGCCGTACTTAAAAAAATCCAAGTTGCCGTACTTGAAAAATCCAAGTTGCCGTTCTCCTCTGTGTTTTTTTTTTTTTTTTTTTTTTAAAGAAAACTGCATTATAAAGCGGACGTTTCATACTTATACACAACTACTTTTCTAATCATCTGAAAGTTGTCCGCATGAGTCTTTACTTTAATAAATTGCACATGTAGACACATTGTTTAACATTTTGATAGATAGATAGATAGATAGATAGATAGATAGATAGATAGATAGATAGATAGATAGATAGATAGATAGATAGATAGATAGATAGATAGATAGATAGATAGATAGATAGATAGATAGATAGATAGATAGATAGATAGATAGATAGATAGATAGATAGATAGATAGATAGATAGATAGATAGATAGATAGATAGATAGATAGATAGATAGATAGATAGATAGATAGATAGATAGATAGATAGATAGATAGATAGATAGATAGATAGATAGATAGATAGATAGATAGATAGATAGATAGATAGATAGATAGATAGATAGATAGATAGATAGATAGATAGATAGATAGATAGATAGATAGATAGATAGATAGCGAATAAAGCGTAAAGAATATATATATAATTATATAATTATTTCATCAGCCTAAATACTTTTGTAAGCCTTCATAAATGACGGTTAAACAAATAAAGCTCTTATATCTATCTCAAGACAGGGACATGGATCATTCACAGACATGGATCATTCACACAGAGCTCTTCGTCAATAACAAAACGATCCGGGATTACTAAATTTCCTTAATTAAAGCAGACCTTGATTCGAGAAATTCAAGGAATACTAGGTTTTACCAACCTCCCTTTTTTCATTTCCAATATGCATATGATCAGTAAGCTAGACGATGTGAACGGAAGATTGCGATTGAACTGGACTAGTTTGTTTGTAGGGGTCCCAGGGGGTGGCAGCATATTCTAGTTTAGGTCTAATTATTGACTTGTATGCTGTTGCCTTGATGTCCTTTGGGCATGCAGAGAGATTCCTGCGTAGGATAGGAAAGCAACTGTCTGGCTGTCTGTCGTAGATAGCATGTCATAGTCTAGCTACTAGACCTTGATGTCATATTAACCAATTACCAACCTTCATGTGTGTTTTTATCAAATATGCAACCTTGTTAGACTTTAATCTTGTCTCAGACACCAAGGTCTAGTACAATGCGAATTTTACCTCGCAAGATCCTTGGTAAATGATTGATTACAGCTACAGTCATGAAATGTTTATTGCCTTTCTGTACCCCTTACCGAACACCAACTGATAAGGCAAACTGGCATTTTAGTCAGAGTATATCTTCTCAAGATTAAATAAGGGGTAGAAGAATATTACTTATTAACTTTAAAATATGATATCCGACTAGAAGCTAGTCTAAGCATGTCAGTGTGACTACTTCACACCAGTGTACTGTCTATAGCCAGGTTTTTTGCTTTACTTCTGGCAATGGATGTTGTATGATGACTTCATTATCTTGCTTTTGTTGCCGATTCTGATTTACTCAGACTAAGTCTTGTCTGGGTGAAAACGCATCTGCCAGTCTCTCTCCCATGCTTGTAAATGATTCAAGTCCTCTTGAGCGACAGCAACTCGGTACAACAGGCAGTGATCAGCGAACAGAGGAGACGCGTGGTGGCAAGTCGTTGATGTATATGAGGAAGAGGAGAGTGCCGAGCACTGTACTCTGTGGAACACCAGAAGTAACGGGCGCAGACGAAGATATCATCAATTACGACTTTCTGGTATCCATCAGCAATAAAATTCTTGATCCACTACTTTGTCTTGATTGGAATCCCGTAACAGCAGAGCTTGACTGCAAGTCGTCGTGCGGAACCTCGTGAAAGGCCTTGCTGAAATCCAGTTAGATGACATTTATGCGCTGTCTGTTGTTCATTCCGCCGGCTTGCTATCAGCTGGTACTCACATGCCCCCCCCCCCCCCCCCCCCCCCCCCCGAGCAGGGAGAACGACCCAATGTACAGCGAAAATGCGATTACTGGTCAGTTTCATCCTGCAAACCTGGAGTTTATGTAATAAACTGAGCGTGACAGCTCAGTGGTTAAGCCCAGAGTGGTTAGTGCACTTGACTCAGATGCCAGAGTCCCTCGGTTCGACCCGGCGATGATTATTTCGGTGTCTGAACACCATTTACAGCGATGAATGTCAAAATGCGCACCGCCCATTGGATCGGAACGTTTAACTGGAGGCACCGGCTCTCGCCCATAGGGGCTTGAAGAAATATATGGGCTGCATGATGCTTCCACGCAGAGCTGAATCCGGCCCGCACACTAGTACTGGTAAACCGCTTAGAGGATCTAAGCCTGTCCAGGAACCGCGGTGCGAGGCGGACCGCCCATGGTAATAAACCTATGGGTTTCATTGGGCGACAGGGCTTGAGATGTCATTTCATCTCAATGTCGGGTAAAAGTCCCACAAAATTGGAAGCAACGTCTCCAAAATGACCTTTAAAGTGCTGACGGGGACGTTAAACCTCAAATCAAACAAACAAACCGGAGGCGCCCTGTTCAGGGAGAGTCATCCCCTATGCAGGTTAACGGTTTGTTTGTTTTGGGGTTTACGGCCAAGTCAACACTATTAAGGCCGTTTTTGAGCCTGTCAGTTTACTTTTCCTGGGCAGGCTTATACGTAAAAGGTAGCCAGGAGAGTGCACATTCTTTCGCCAGAAACTGACAACTGCCCTTCTTGAACCAGAGGAATGGAGAGAATGACCGTAGAAAAGATTTCATGGTCAATCCCCGCGAAAGAATATTGCCGACCCCGGCAGGTATCGAGCCTGCTTCCCCATGACCACCAGTCAGACGCGCATCCGACTGAGCTACCGAGGCCGGCGCTGTGTAGGTTAAGACCTCTACCGTAATTGCAAGATTGATGTGTGCTGTAAATCTGCAAGTAATGGTAAAATGTGGCCGATCCCAGTATCAGTGAGTAGAAAGGTCCTGGTGCACGTTTGTTTGTTTGGTTTGAGATTTAACGTCCCCTTCAACACTGTAAAGGTCATTTTGGAGACGTTGATAACAATTTTGTGGGACTTTTACCAGACATTGATATGAAATGACCTCTCAAGCCCTGTCGCCCAGTGAAACAAATGGACGGACTCGCATCGCTTTGCTTTCCCAGGCTTAGGAACTCTAAGCTGTTTACAAGTACTCGTGTGCAGGTCACATTACAGCTCTGAGTGGAAGCATTATGCAGCCCATATATTTCTTCAAGCCCCGATGGGCGGTGCGAATATGGATAGTGTTTCTCTTTTGTTTCGGTATTAAAACGTTCTTGCTCGGCTCCCATGAAGAAATAGGTCGGCTGCATGATGCTGCCAGGCAGAGCTTAAACCGACCGCTTAGGAGTATTGGTAAACCGCCTAAAGGATCCAAGCCTGCCCAGGCAAAGCGGTGCGAGTCGGGCCGCCCATTCATATAAACCCTATTGGTTTCATTGGGCGACAGGGAATTTTTTTTGTTGTTTTGGTTTTACGGCCCTTTCAAGATTATTTCACTCATATCGAGCTGATCGTTAATCAGAGGAGGGCGAAAACCGGAGTACCCGGAGAACCATCTGACCTTCCGTTGCAGAACTTGGCGTCTCACATATGACCCGAGCGAGGCTCGAACCACAGCGGTGGGAGACCTAATGATCAAGAGTCAGCGCTCTTAACCACTAGGCCACGGAGGCCCGTAGGCGACAGGGAATGAGATCTCATTTCATCTCAATGTCGGGTATATATAAGTCCCACAAAATTGTAAGCTATGTCTCCAAAATTACTTATACAGTGTTAATTTGGACGTAAACCCTCAAATCAAACAAATCAAAAGGTTATTGCTAGTATCGTCTAATTTTAACAAATACCCACATCATACATGTACTCTCACATGTATGCGCTATTTGTGTATCTTTGAAACGACCCCATGTCAATTCTCATCGATTCAGAAATTCATCCTTAGATATTGACGGCAAAATGATCTTCTTGCCTGTAAATTGATGTGTTAGCACTTGATAACATATTAACATGCATGATAGTATTGTGTCAGTGCCGTTGAAAGTCAAATACTTGTAATTTGGACTAAAAATTCTACTTTCCTCAGATGAACCGGAAGTCGCCATCTTATTGTTCGCCGCAGTGATGTTTCCGGCGCTATTTGTCACGTGACAGGAATATTTTTAGATGGGAATTCCCAACAACAACAAATAAACAAAAATAAACGACGATTTTCACAAAGTTCTGAAGTGGTATTTGGTTTCAGAAGATTACAAATGACAAAGCTACATGAATAGAAGAAATAAAACCGAAAAACACGCTTTTCATTTTTGAAGCCCGATAGCTCAATAATGCACCTTTAAGATTAGAAATACCAGCTTCAGCAACACCTGGATCAGTCTCTGAACGTATTGAAAGGCGCATTATTCATACACTAATGCGCTGTCTGAAACATTAACGCTGTTCCGCCCCCACCCATTGGGGCTTAGAGAAATAGACTGAGTTTCATGGTGCTTCCACGCAGAGCTGAATCTGACCAGACGAGTACTGCTAAACCGCTTAGAAGGACTAAGTCCGCCGAGGTTAAGTTGTGTGGGTTAGACCAATGTATTGAAGCCATTTGGTTTCATTGGGCGGCAGGGCTTCAGGTGACGTTTCATCTCAGTGTCGGGTAAAGTCGCAAACAATTTGAAGCAGCGTCTCCAAAATGACCTGAATTATCTAGCTAGGTAAATTGGCCTGCTAAAAATACCTAAATAGTGTTGTCCGCACCGTCAACTCCAATACAAACAAAACAAACAAAAACCGCCGGACTGACATAGCATTAATATTGAAACTCGTCATAATCAAAACACTGAAAATACTGGTGGGTCGATTGTCTCCGAGTGTAGGTTGGGGTAATAGTCCGGGACTGACATTTAAACTGTTTCATTCAATTCTAAAAAATTCCAGTTTTAAGCAATTAGTGCAGATCTTGATCAGACGCCACATTCTTCCGCGTCAGATCTGTGTCTACACTGTTTACCAAGCCCACCCTATGATTCCAAGATAAGCATCTTTTGTCTTACCTCAGTGCGGTTCTTTCTATTTAAAAAAAGGTTATTCCGATAACTCTGTGACAGTCACGTGGACCTGAGCACTGAACAACTTTTCGTCTTAGTAACTTTGAGTCGATCGCAAACAATTAACTCGAACTTAGCAGCATTATTTGTGACTCTATGAGGTCAGTGCCCGTATCAGAGTAAGTGTGTTGCCTGTAAAATCCGAACTGGAATCAACTGTTTGATTTACAGTGTTTGCCAAATCCACCGCATGATTGCTGTCAAGATTCTTGCGCAGTACTCTGCCCTACATATAACATCGATGAAATAGCGAGTCTATTTTCTATTGATAACGATAACATTTGTTTATCCAAATCAATGAACATCATGTGGACAAAAATACTTATCGAAATTCTGTCCTTAATAGCTTTGGGTTGATTGGAAAACAACCGACCCAAAACAACTGGTAAAGGTTACATGTACAACAAGTTACAGTATGTCAAGCTAGAACGGTAACACTGAGCACAAACACAAAAATAAATACATTGAATGTCCATTAGAACTCATAACCCCGCCCATAGGGGCTTGAAGAAATAGATGGGCTGCATGATGCTTCCACGCAGAGCTGAATCCGGCCCGCACACTAGTACTGGTAAACCGCTTAGAGGATCTAAGCCTGTTCAGGGACCGCGGTGCGAGGCGGACCGTCCATGCTAATAAACCCTATCATTTTCATTGGGCGACATGGCTTGAGATGTTATTTCATCTCAATGTCGGGTAAAAGTCCCACAAAATTGGAAGCAACGTCTCCAAAATGACCTTTACAGTGTTGACGGGGACTTGAACAAATCAAACAAAACTAGAACTCATTCTTCTCTCTTGGGTGGGTATTCCCAATTCACCCCCATCAGTACTCTCAGTGCTTTGATTATAAATATAATCTTTTGCTATACTATAGATGTAAATGACCAGTTCTATTTTACCAGCGTATGAAAATAATATTTTGCGGTCCTCTAATGATATGTCTAAACTGATATTTGTGGTCAACCATGCTTTAAGTTCTATCCAAAAAGTTCTTACTTTTGGGCATCTAAGAAATAAATGGTGAATTGTTTCTGGTTGTTCCTTACAGTAAATACAAGCCTGATTATCCGTTTTATTAATTTTAAAAAGAGTTTGTTACTAAAATTTTATTATTAATTTTGTATTGAAAATCGCATAATTTTGTTTCGTGGAATGACTTTAATGTTCGATAGTACGTTTTCCATTCCTCTTCCACTATATCACCTGTCTCGAATAGTAGTGTTTATATGATTAATATTTGGAAGCGTTATTATAGTGCAATGCATTGTGGGTTGATTGCCGTTCAATCGACCCAAAGTTGATAAGCACATAAGCTCCTCAGTGCTTAGAACAATTTCAGTGAAACAAATCCTTAACCCAAGATGAGATAGATTAATGAAGATATTCAAGAATACTGAAATTATTTAATACTCCTAGAAATAAATGCTGTGTACATTTGTAAGAATCACCTCACTGATAAAAAAAACCTTGTGGACAACCCTTGTGAATGGCGTATTTAGGGTAAAAGTCCTTTATTACCTGTGTTAACATGATTCCAGGACATTTGCACCCCAATGAAATTACAATCTGGACATTTGCCCCCAGTGCTTATTTTTGGTATGGACATTTGCTTCCCCCCCCCCCCAGTTTTTATTTTTCAGGTGGACATTTGCCCCCCCCCCCCCCCCAACCCACCCCCTCCCCCACCCCGAGTGCTTCTTTCAGAAAGGGACAATTGCCCCCCAAATACACCCAGGCCGAAAATGAAGAAAACATATGTTTATATTCATTTACATTTATCAGAAAAATGTTTCCAAACAATTTCACTCCAGCTATATACATGATTAAAGAATGAAAATTTGTGCTAATTCTAAAGATTTTAAAGATGTCATTATAGCTCACTAATGCCTTATTGCAATTGATACAATGGGGTTTTCAGTGGTAAACATTATTTTACTTATTTCTGCACAAAATATTCAAATTGCGGTACTCCTAGAAACCACTCCAATGAGGCAGTTCCAACGAGTGCCTGTCTGTGTTGGCATGGATATTGCTGAATACAACTTCGACCCTTTTTGCTATCCTCATGCTAAATATGAATCAAATCCATCATTTAGTTTGGAAAATACAAGCCCTTAAACTTTAAAATAAAATCATTTATGTCTGTGACCTTGACCTTGAGGTCATGTGTTTGGGACTAATTCTATCACTTTACCAAAATTTGTAAACAAAATCCATCATATGGTTTGGAAATTATGAGTTCTTAAAAAAATAACGTAAATGTGGATGCGGACGATGATTCTAGTGCCAAAGCGAATGTCAAAGCCGACACCAAGGGTAGTGCAATAGCTCTTCCTGTTCTTTGCTCAGGTGATCTAAAAATTAACACATTGGAGTTGTTTCTCAGAAACACACCAGGCGTGAGGTTGCGGGGGGGGGGGGGGGGGGGGGGGGCAAAATTCCCTTTCTGAAATAAGCAATTGGGTGGGTTGGGGCAAATGTTGTTACGAGATGGAATAGGAAACCTCCGTGCTGCTTATACACATCTAAATCATTTTAATAGGTATATGGCAAGGCGGTGCGATTGAAATATTTCAGGTGAAATACGCTAGGCAAAATATGCTGCTCGACGCACAAATCATGCACTTATGATGTATGCATGAATGGTTTGTGGAGAAATTATTTACCATACATTGGGCGGCTATAAGGCTGATTTCTCTAAAGTTTGCCTAAAAAGTCGCCAACCGCCAAATTGTGCCATATATAATTTTCATGTCTTTATGACCTATGAAAATGTAATTTTGCTGGGCGATTTGAACTTTGATCTGCTGGAACCAAACAAAGGTAGACCGCTACGGGACATATGTGACGTCTTTAATTTACAAAATCTTGTTAACGACCCAACCTGTTTTATGAAGGACTGTTCACCTTCGCTTGTTGACGTCATCTTAACAACTAGCCCACACAACTTTATGAAAACGGGACAGTGTGATACCGGATAAAGTGACTGGCACAACATAATATTTACTGTACTGAAGGGCAATTTTATCCCCTTCAAAAACACACAATTTCAGTATAAAAGTTTTAAATGCTTTGAGAGGGAATTGTTCTTGCGGGACCTCGGCCGAGTGCCTTTCCATGTGCCGCATGCATTTGATGATATAAATGATGCCTATTGGGCGCATTACAGGCTGCTCCGTGGGGGTGATTGATGAACACATCCCACTCAAGCTCAAAAAACGCAGGAAAAATAGTGCCCTCTTTATGAACTCAGAGCTTCGTAAAGCTATAAACCGTAAAAAAGCACTTCGTCGGAAGTACTTAAAATTTAAAACTGATAAAAACTGGCATAAATTTACAAAGCAAAGAAACTTAGTAACCATACTGAAACGGCAATCCATTAAATTGTATTTTGCTGAAAGGTGTGCTGGGGGGACAAAGTCAAGCGACTTCTGGCCCACCATCCGGCCTTTCTTAACAAACAAGGGAGCTCAGTCCAGTGATGGCATTGTCCTTTCAGAGAATGGTACCATTATCTATGACACGCGTGAAGTATGCGAAAAATTTAACACATTTTTCGTAAATGTAGCAAAGGATATTGGTGACGGTGCCGGCTGCCTCTCTCCGGACGAGCACCCCAGTATCTGTGCGATCAGAGAAAAGTCTCCATCCAGTGAAGTAGAGTTCAAATTTGAACCCGTGGATGAAGCAAAGGTCTCAAGGACTTGGGTAAAATCGGCCTGCGAAAGGCGACCGGACTGGACGCGATATCATCAAAAATACTGCATATAGCAGAAAAATTCATAGTAGGCCCAACAGCTTCAATGATAAATAGACTGATAAGGGAAAGAAAATTCCCAGACATCTTGAAGTATGCTAGGGTATCTCCAATTTATAAAAAGAAAGATCCTTTTAGTGTCGAGAATTGGAGACCAGTAAGCATTTTACCCATAACATCAAAGATTTTTGAGAGGGCTCTTACAGAACAGCTCAGTAACCATTTTGAAAATATTTTCAACCCTTACCTCTCAGCGTTCCGTAAAGGTTTTAGCTGTCAGTCAGTACTTTTAGCCGTAACTGAAGAGTGGCGAAGAGCCTTGGACGGGGGTGAGTATGTAGCGGCTATACTTATGGTCCTGTCCAAGGCCTTCGACTGCCTTCCACCAAATTTAATCCTGGAAAAATGGGAGCATATGGTTTATCCAAAGAGGCCGTAGACCTCATTGATGATTATTTATCAAACAGAAAGCAATGTGTTGAAATCGGCGAACATTGTAGTGCCTCCCTAGATATAATCAAGGGAGTGCCTCAGGGTTCAATACTAGGCCCCTTAATTTTTAATATATTTTTAAATGACATTTTTTATTTCATTGAAAAAGGCAAGTTATTTAATTATGCCGATGACAACACCCTGTCTTTCTCGCATCCGGACTTTGCCGTACTGATCGAGGTTCTCGAAAGAGAAAGTAGGAAGCTTATTGATTGGTTCTCTCGCAACCTGATGAAGGCCAATCCGGACAAGTTCCAGGCCTTGGCGGTGGGTGAGAGAACGTTTGAAAAACAACCGGTTTTTAATATCGGTGAGGCAAGGATCGAGGAGACAGTCAAACTACTCGGAGTTGAAATTGACTTCCGCCTGAAATTTGACACACATATCTCAAACATGTGTAAAAAAAGCATCACAGCAAATTAACGTGCTCAAGCGCATTGGCCAATACCTAAATTTTGAATCAAGAAAAGCTGTGTACCATGCTTTCATAATGTCCGTCTTTAACTTTTGTCCCTTAATTTGGCACTTTTGTACAAAAGCAGATTTAGAGAAATTAGCAAGGATCCACTTTAGAGCCTTGAAATTCACTTTTCAAGATTTTAACGCCAATTATGAAGATTTAACCCAAAGGGCAGGTACAACTACACTACATTTATCCCGCCTAAGGACAATGACAATAGAAACTTTATAGATAGCTTATGGCAAATCCCCAACATATTTACAAGAATTTGTATGTTTTAAAAAATCTTCTTCTTACAATTTCAGATATTCAAATTTAATTGATATACCCAGAGCCATGAGCACAAGGTATGGTACAAACAGTTTTAGATATCAGACTGCAAAATTGTGGAATTCTCTTCCAGAAGAGGTAAGGAAAATTACTTCTTTTAATGATTTTAGAACAGTCATTAAAAAGTGGACCGGTCCCTGTTGCAGATGCCAAATCTGTAAGTAATTAAAATTTGTACAGGCTCTCCTGGCACTTGGTTCGTTACTTTTTATCACACATCTCCATGTTTCTTCCTTGGTGGATTTTCGTCTTTTAGGAGTCTCGTTTACTTCCCTCCCCGCCCCCCATTTCGAAAACCTTTCGCCCCAAGGCTTTCGCATGGAGATGTAGCAACATCTTTTAATCTAAGATATGCGGGTCAGACAACATTTTAAATTTAACTTCTTTCTTTATATAGGTATTGGTGTATATTTGTATATCTGTGATAATTTTTGCTGTTATTTTATCTTGTGATATAGCTGTGATATATTTAATATGTTATATGGTCGGTGGAAAAAGCTCCTAGGAGCTTGTGTTAACAGCGTTACATGATGTACCGACTTAAAATAAAATTTACTTGACTTGACTTGACTTGACTGTGATGCCAGTCACGATGTTGTGGGTGTTCGTACCGACGGGAGTTATACCATTGATCTGTAGGGATGTTTCATCATTTTTCCCTAGGGGAAATACTTTTTTTACGTAAATCAATTATCTGCTGGAATTTGCTATATGGCTATGATTGTGGATGGTATCTTTACGTTGTCACGGTCTTAGCGAGCTAGCACGGGTATGCATGATTTTCCGGTAGATATAAATACCCTTTAAAAACGAACATTATATCAGCAGCAAGTTAAGTGCGAACAAGTGCACACAACATAGAGACGGGCCAATGAATCTTGAACGGTATGTTAAATCTATGTTTAGTATTATTTTTTGTTTGAACATGCTTGTAGGTTTTGGAGGGGTTTTCTTCTGGTATACCCCAACTTTCTGAAGCCTATTCTGGATTCACTTTGGCAGCCTCTGTGGTGTAGTGATTAGGCTACTTGCTTTGCCAGCTTGGGGTCGCAGGATCGATCCCAGGCTTCTCCAGAAGTAGAATGAGTCTTTTAAGCGAGGGCCTGTCTTAGTGTGACCCTAGATGTTGGTGAGACGAAAAACTCGGACACCCGCTCATTCTAGATTCATTAAGGCTTTTATAGACCCATTTTGTAGAATATATTTATAAACGTCGGGTCATTTGTTCGATCCATAACTTTTGACTAGCGTCTCTATATGATATTAGGTGTTGAGGGGGACGTAAAATTTAGACGGGTTTAATCATATCTTCATCATCAGGGCAAAATCTTACAAGAGCCTGTTGGGTTATCCGTGATGATGAATCGTGATAAATTTGATATTGCAAGCATGTTCATGTTGAGTAGAAAGAATTTACTAGTTCATTCTGTAATGATGCCGTTTCTGTTTGAGAGTATGTACATGTAAAGAACGTGATGATGATAATAAGTCGGAGTATTTGGTCGCCACACGTTATAACCGCCTGAGCGGCGTGGATGACGTCAGCTGCGTCATCAGCGTCACGAAGACGGTTATGACGTGGTGCCTACCAAATACGGAAATAATTTACGGCAAACAGTGTTGATCCTTATGAAACACTAACAAATGTTGTGTAGATAGATAAACAAGTTGGCTTCCTTCAAAAAAGGAATCCAATACGTGGGCTGGCAATTTTTCTAAACTTTGGGTTTTGGATTATTTTTAAAACACATAAGATAATCAATTCACCAGCAGTTTATTTGTAGAAAAAATAAATAAATACAAAAATATTGAAACTATTTTTAATTGTCTGCAATTGAAAGCAAAGCAAAGCTTTTTAGAATAGCTTATTGGTACTCTTATTTAGCAATAATAATCACATTGTTACAATATCAATACTAAAGCATGATTCGTTGAGAGATGTGCTGTCATATACAATTTAAAATGTTTTAGAAGTTGCTTCTCAATACGAAAACACGCCTATACAAATGCATTGTAAACTTTACTGCCGAAAAAATGTGATATTTTTTTATTTCTGCTGAGAATATAGATTTTTAGTCGTGAGAAACCGCCCCCTCGAGGCGGTACTAACGAATACCCAAAATCTATATTTTAGAGCAGAAATAAGAAAACTAAGATTTACCCCTGTAAACCCCAGTTTTACAATATAAAAGTGGGGTTCAAGGGGTCAAACTTATATAGGCGTGTTTTCGTGATCTAGATGATTCTTTAAACTGAATGACTTATTACATGCTAAAGTGTATTTTGATTGGATTTTATTGTTATAGACTAGATTTTGTCTTAACACAAAAGTGTCATTTGGTTAGATTTAAAGTAATGAGTACTTACTTATACTAGATCTGTCACGAAAAATGATTCACTTGGGTGGTTATAATAATGAAGGGTAGGATTCTCGTAAAGATTAATATAAAAAATAGCCACCATTTTTTCTGTAATTTATAAAAAAAACACAAGCAAATGTCAAGAATATTTGCAAATTATAAAATGCTAAAATTTGTCTCATGAAAACATTTCAATCGTTTAAGCCTTCGTGTATTTGAAAGTGTTTCAAATTAAACTTAACTGCTCTGTACCGATCAGTCCAATATGTGACTTATTTTGTGCATCGTTTGAGAGCTGTTTCAAAGTCTGACTTAGGCTAAACTAATGTAAATGTTTATTTTTACGTCAGTTTTTCTATGCGGTTGAATAGTCTCAATGTATTAGTAGTATTAGTGCCCAGGAATTCCCAAACGTTTTCTGCCCATCGGTGAATGAATACCACATGTATCCAGCTTCAATCTCCATTTGTCTATTACATTATATATATATACAGACGTCTCAAATCCGAAGATTTGGTTTCATGTTTTACCAAAAGCGTATAACGGAGTCTTAGTTACATGTTTTACCTAAAGTTTTTGCACACAGTTACACGGCCCCCGCCCATCGGGGCTTGATGAAATAGATGGGCTGCATGATGCTTCCACGCAGAGCTGAAACCGACCCGCACACGAGTACTGGTAAACAGCTTAGAGGATCTAAGCCTGCCCATGCAAAGAGGTGCGAGTCGGACCGTCCGTGCTTATAAACCCTATTGGTGGTATTGGGCGACAGGGCTTGAGATGTCATTTCATCTCAATGTCGGGTAAAAGTCCCACAAAATTGGAAGCAGCGTCTCCAAAATGACCTTTACAGTGTTGATGGGGTCGTTAAACCTCAAATCAAACAAAACAAACACACAGTTACATGTTTTATTTACCCAAAGAAGTAGACAGCTGTACAGACTTCTATTTTAAAAACGGACGATTGTTGTGGATGGCTGATCACGTGATTTGTCCGAGCGGTACTGTAGGTAAATGAATATACATCACATAATTGTAAAGCCGTCTGATGGATTCTCTTCGTTTATTTATAGAAAATTACTCTGCAACAACGACAGGGATAAGAATCCAAAAACCTACATGAATCTACTTTCACCTAATATGTGAATCATCGTAATACATGCAGCTTATAATAAAGGAGTGAAATTTTACCGCATTCTGCTTTTTCTGATCGGTTTTATGCAAACCTTGCATTTTTCTTAAAAACAAAAAGTTTATTCCTTGAAATTCCCATCACGTTACAAAGTCAAAGTAATATACACCCCTGCAAACATTTCTTTATTGAGAGAAAATGTGGAGTGTGCAAGGGGTATTATTCCGCAAAACTTCATTACGATAATACACCCGTGCGACACAGTGCATTCTTTCGCATCTCCATTTTTTTCTTATTTATACTGCAAACATAGGTTGTGGGCACTCCTTAGGACCACCTTTGCTAGGCGATTCTTACCCACAACCTATGTCTTGGAGAAGAAATAAGAAAATAATGTGTACCCATTTAACCCCAGTTTTCTCTATATAAAGTGGGATTGAGGGAATGTTCATTTCACGGACTTTTTATTTTTGTTATAGTGCGTACATTACACTAACACCCTAGCAGTGAGCACTGCTGTTAAGTAGAAGAGAAGGCAATGATTTATATAATAAAAAGTGGGGATTGCAGAGATAAAGATAAGTATTGTAACTCTGCTAAAACAGAAAGTTTAGAATGGCTTCACTGAGGCGGTTCTAGCGAACCTCCAAGGATCGAGAATACGGAAAAGAAGACGAATTCTAAAATATGCCACTCTTACTTTTTTATCGCATTTGTATGTTAATTTAAATTAGTTTTAAACCTGTATCAGAAATGTAAAGATTCAACACCTGTTTTTGGGTCGACCCAAAGTTACTAAAATAAAAAATAATGCTGTTGCCCACGTCACAATCACTGATTTGGGGAAACCAATATTATCATTATAAATAGAAAACGTCGCGCTATTTTTGTCAATGTTACATGTAAGTCAGAGCTATCTATAGAGTCTGGTCAGGAATCGTGTGCTGGGTTTCGCAAACACTGAATACCCAGATAAGAATGTGGCGCGGAATGTGGCGTCTGCTCAGCCGGCTGCTCAGGACTACACTGTTTGCTTAAATACTGGCATCTAAAGGTCAAACGAAATAGGTCAGGCCAATACCAGGCTGCCTACGTCATGAAACACACCGGTTACCGCAGTACAACGAACGCGACAGAGTACAACGAACGCTACAGAAATCATGACGTCACAGCAGTATTTTCGGTAAGAAAAAGGTTTATTTTAGCCCAGATCCTAATCTTTTTGGGTGGTTATTTTGCATAGCTGCAGAGTAATGGTATTACCATTTACTGATACAGTTGCAGAGAATTATGTTCAGTATAAACGAAAACACAAACAATTTTCTTTCGTCTAGTGTGTTCTCACCAACCCCAGCATACTTCGGTAAATGTTTTTGACAGTAACACATCTTTTGTGCACATGATTTTGTGATTTATATGTTATTGCGATTCCAGAGCATCCATTGATGCATTTGCTTGAGCCCCAGTTCATGTCAATACCCACTGAATCCGTGGATGGTTCAATGGTTGATTTTTTGTTAGGGTACACCTTACCACGGGTCATGATACACCATATCGCGGTTAGTCAGCACAATTTGGGTACAACAAACACGGATTATATTCTTCATAAATTGAAATATTTGTTTGAATTGGGATTTAACGTCCCCGTAAACACTATTTAGGTCATTTTGGAGACGTTGCTTACAATTCTGTGGGACTTTTAACCGACATTGAAATGAAATGACATCTCAAGCCCTGCCGCGCAATGAAACCATTGTCAGCCTCGATAGCGCAGTGGTTAGCGCGTTTGACTCATGATCGAGAGGTTGTGCGTTCGAATCCGCCACCGGTATCGAGGTGTGTCCTTGGGCAAGTCACGTAATGACACTGCCCAACTCCACCCAGGTGTAAATGGGTAGCAGTGGTGTAAAAAAGCCACTGCCTCTCTCTCGCGCGCGCGTGAAAACACCCGGAATGAGTGTTCGAGAGCGATTCAATAAGCTTAAAGCTTTCATCTCAATCGAACTAAAATAAATTAGTATAAACTAAACTAAACCAGAAGGCTTATATGCATTTGACGATCTGGCTCACACCGATTTGCCTGGGCAGGCTTAGTCCTTCTAAGCGGTTTACAAGTACTCGTTTGTGGTCAGATTCCGCTCTGCGTGGAAGCACCATGCAGCCCAATTTATTTCTCAAGCCCCGATGGGCGGGGGCGAAATAAATTGAAATAAAACTCTTTAATCCGCCAGCGAATGCATGATACATGATGCTGTTTTTAATTCAAAACGATCCATTTTGCTGTTACATACTCTATTCTCATTATGACCTCCGAATTTAAAGGGTTTGGTAAAAATCTTGGACAAAGCGGACGGGTGAACACATTTATTCTGGCTTTCCAGAACGTTTTTACCACATCCCCCACTTATGAACAACTGAAACCCAACTTATTAAGTTTCGGCATTGTTGGGGAGGGGAGACTCTTGAATTTATAGATTCCTTTCTTTGCTACTGAAAAAAGTAAGTTTATTGCCACCCCCACCCCCGAGAATCTTTGATTCGGGGGGACTGGGGGGGGGGGGGGGGCATATAGTATTTGTCCATTCTGACCAAGGGCCATAACTCTGTTTCATTTTTGGCTGAATTATCTCCCCTTGAAATTTTGCAAAAACTCAGAAATTGGCTCCCACGGGGTCATTGGTCACCTATAGTTTCAGCTCTTGTTGTAAATGATATGGCCCCAATATGAGTTAATGGCGAGTATATGGAGTGTGTTCCAGTTTTGTCTGGGTCCCGAATAGGACTGTTCTTAGTCCTCTGTTATACTCCCTGTATATTAATCATATTTCCACCGATATTGACTCAGAAATAAGACTGTTCGCAGACGACTGGGTATACTGCCGGGAAAATTAGAGTTACAGAGGACTAACGTAAACTTCGGAATCAAATGGATAAACTAGGATGTTGGGCATGAAAATGTGGCATGACATCATGCGAACAAGTCCGTGAAATGAACACCCCTTGCTTTATATAGAGAAAACTGCGATCTAAGGGGATATACATACTTTTTATTATATCTGCTATAAGACATAGGTTGTGGGGACACGTTTGAACCGCCTCCTTGAGACGATTCTAACGAGCACCTACAACCTATGTTTGCAGTATAAATAAGAAACATATCACGGATTTTCATCAGAGAAGTAGCCAATTAGGAGATGTGATAAAATACACTATTTCGCACGGGTGTGTTACCGGAGTGAGTTTTCAGGCCGTTTAATGCAATACATTAAGTTGACAACTAGGCAGAGAACCATTGAGGGTCCGTGCATTAGAACTCCTTGAGTATCATTTCACATGATTCTCGGACTCCCAGAAATTCGAGGGCGAATTTCAATGTGGAGGGGGAGAATGTCATAGCGTATAGGTATATAGCACACTTGTACTGCCTTTCGGTACAAGCCGGCTTTTACAGCAACGTGGTAGATTTGCTTATCAGTCCGGCGGCCCGGGTTCGAACCCCGGCCGGGCCAAAGGTGTGTAGCATTTTTGTCACCTGTTACACAATGTCAGTAAAAATGTCATAAATGTCCACGAAGAACAAAACTGGACCGAAAACTGCACCTTGTGAGACACCAGACAAAACTTGAGCCCAATCCTAAGTTTCACTGTTAGGTTCGGCAATAGTATACATGGTGTTGGGGTCATCTGGATGACCAGCATCGCTAAACTCAAACTCAGCCATAATGTATCTTTCTGAAATAAAGAATATAAGATTCTTACTTGGATATTCTTACGACATGAATGTCGTAACAATGGAGAGAAGCATAGTGGTAAAAAGGGGGAAAAATCGCTTATGGTGAGATTTGAACCTGGGACATTCGGGTAAAATCAACTGCTCTAAGCACTAAGCCAAAGAGTCAGTTGTCTTCCTCAGTTGTCTTCCGCATAATCAACCAAGGCAGGTATAATGTAGGTTAGGTGCTGCGGGCCGTAACACCTCAACCCCTTCAAGTCCGTATGTTGACGCGAGGTCATTTTTGCGAAGAAAGCCAAATCCCGGACGAGCCACCATCTTCCGACATGACAGCCATAATGAATGAATGGAGCATAGCTGAAAAAAAAATCGACTCTGTGCAAAAGAGTCGTATCCATTACGCAGTTGCATTGGTTATAAACCTGTAGGCCAAGGAAGATAATTCTTCTTCTTCCGCCCCCGCCCATAGGGGCTTGACGAAATATATGGGCTGCATAATGCTTCCACGCAGAGCTGAATCCGGCCCGCACACTAGTAAACCGCTTAGAGGATCTAAATCTGTCAGGAACCGCGGTACGTCCATGCTAATAAACCCTATATTGGTTTCATTGGGCGACGGGGCTTGAGATGTCATTTCATCTCAGTGTCGGGTAAAAGTCCCACAAAATTGGAAGCAACGTCTTCAAAATGACCTTAACAGTGTTGACGGGGACGTTAAACCTCAAATCAAACAAAACAAAATCTTCTTCTTCATCTTCTTCTTTTTCTTCTTACTTCTTCTCTCTGCTTCTTTGTTTTCTTCCTCTTCTTCTTGTTTCTACTTTTTCCTCTTCTTTTTCATCTTCTTCTTCTCCTTTTTCTTCTTCTTTTTCCTCTTTTTTCTTTTTCTTCTTATTTTTCTTCTTCTCCTTCCTCTTCTTTTTCTTCTTCTTTTTCTTCTACGTCTATTTTTTACGTTTGTAATGTGTACGCAAGTGCGTATCTGCGTACAGGTAGCTACGTCCCTGAGTACCATGGACAAACTTTCCTATCTATCCCTCACACTGATTTCTTTGGCTGGCTTGTTTCTTCGTTTGGTAGGGAGTTTAACAGCCCAGCAAGCACTATTTAGGTCACATCGAGCCAGTTAGTTTACCTTGAAGGCTTATAAAACCAGCACAGTGCATATTCTTACGCCAGAATTTGACAACCACCCTTCTTGAGTCAATGAAAGGGAGAGAATGACCGTGTGTGTATTTTGAGTTATACGTCTCAGCAACCCGCTAAGGTTGATCAGGGAGGGGGCCTCATTCAACGACTCGTCAGAAAGTTTGGAGAAGCCAAAAATCGAACCCAGGACCCCTGGTTTATGAGGTGAGTAAAACAGAATGATTACCAAAGAAAACAATTCCTGGCAGACCCGTTTCAGATTCTTTTTCTTGCATTACTTAAATCTTAAAATATAGATTTTGAATATGCGGTCACTTCGACTGCTAACGTCTATTGTGACGTTTTGTGACGTCGCATTACGGGCAGCGTACACGACTTTCTATACAGATAGCGCACATCAGACACCCTTTGAGTTAAACACCTCAGAATTCTCGACTTCAATGCCAGCCCTTCGTAGAAAACCCGGGTAGGATAAAAGTTTCTATCACAGGGTAACATCTAGGATTTCCTCGTCTGGTGTGCAAGAACTTGTAAAACGGGGCTAGTATTTCGTTGCTCGCAGAATTTGATCGCTTTCAGCGATCAGACTATCTGCATGCGCAACTTCTGTACTAACAAATTATTTTGCAGATTCTTGTGGTTGCACTGTAAGTGTTGTCTCATTGAAGTTGGGTTTGCTCAGTAAAGCTCATTGTTGGCTATTTGAACGGTCCCTCTGTAGTTTTATATTGTTTACATGTTTGTGTACAAGTTATTCTTGGGCCCTATCCACCGCTGCTTGTGGAAATCAATGGGCTGCCTGATACTTCCACACAGAGCTGAAACCCGTCGCACAAGGTTACTGGTTAACCACTTAGAAGGTCTTAGTCTTCCCAGGCAAAGTGGTACGAATCCGACCGTTCCTTCATATACATGTTAACCCTATTAGTCTCCTTGGGCGGTAGATTTGAGATGTCGTTAAATCTCAATGACGGATAAAAAGACTTGCAAAATTGGAAACAATTCCAAAATGACCTTAATAGTGTTGACGGGGACGTTAAAGCTCAGTTCAAACAAACAACAGGTTATTTTGTGACATATTTTGATGGATTATAGCGACTTTTTATTGTGCATCTGTTGTAAAAAGTTGTCTCTATGTCATAAACACACCTTAAAACCCAAAACACTTTCTGTTTTAGGAATGGCCAAGCGCATACCATACATTTTGTAATTTTTCAACTAAAGGGCAAATATGTATCGTTCCTCTTGGCTGTTTCTTGAAAAATGGCGCTTATAATGGGTAAAAACGTCCAGATTCGGTTTTTCATATCCGTGTTTGTTGTTCCATTTGTTCCGTGTTTAGTGTACTCAGACTCAACACATGATCCGTGGTAAGGTGTACCCGTGTTTCAAGGTAGTGAGCCAAGAAAAATCGGTACGATTCTTATTCTAAATGTTTTTATGAATTATTAAAAATAGTATACTTACTTCGATGCCTAGAGGCATGAAAAACCCAAGAATGCTCGTGTATATGTCATTTATTTCTGATTGATAGATCCTTAAAACTTGAAGTTTTGTTTTTCTACCTATTTTGGCCTAACTTATGGCTTTGATTTTCCTTCTCTGACCGTGTCATAACTTAAAATTTTGACAAACAACAAAAACACAATCTGTTGTCATCGCAAAACCAACAGAAAAACGTAAATCGTGATATATTCGACAAAATAGAGGAAACTCGCACTTCTCCTGTCAAACAAAAAACACGGTAGCGTTTGTTGTACTCAGTCGCGTCACGTTGTACCGCGGTAACCGGTGTGTGAAAGGAAAACAAAAACAGTATCTTAATATAGCCCGCGCTCTCACGCGACGACTTTCGGAAAATACTATTAATAAAACTGTTAGAAAGAAATGGACGTTTGTTTATATCTATACTACTAAATAAATAGATTATCCAATAAACTGCAAAAACACCGATCATTTGGTGATTCTTTTTTATATCGTGTTGTCACAATTTTGCTTTTATTTATAAATTTGATTTATGAACTCTATGATTTGCGTTTATTTTGTGATTTTGGGGTTTTAGACAATTGCCGAATTTAAAATTCTCCCAACCATTTTCTCAGAAAACCTGCAGCGATTGGTCGTTTTTTGTCAACAAGCGCTTCCATCGTAGCGACTTCGATTGGTACTTCGATTGGTCTTAGAGCGCTAATATGCGATGTCGAGTCGTTTCGCCACTGGGTTATTTCAGACATTTTTTGAAGTACGTTTCGATTATTGGACCAAATACACTACTGATACCTTCACAAAACAGGTACAGGTACAAAACATGAATTCAAAGGTCTGAAAGTGGTAAATTATGTGTTGTTGCTGCTACACAGTCACAGAACTGATAAAACGACTGGCATTTTGTTCCTTCCTGAATGACCCTTATCAAGCAGTCGAACGCAACCAAGCAAATCAAGCACGCGGTCAGAAAACATGGCTTCTAAAAATTTTCGCCAAAAAAAAAAAAAAATGAAAATTTTCAGAGGAAAAAAAATAGATTTTCATTATTTCTGCTTAAAACATTGATTTTGGGTACACGTTAAAACCGCCTCGACGAGGCGGTTCTAACGAATACCCACAATCTATGTTTTAGAGCAGATATGAGGAAATAATGAATACCCTGCAAACCCCACTTTTTCCTTTTTGAAGTGGGGTTTGCAGGAGTATTCATTACATAGGCGTGTTATCTTGATGTCCCTCCCGTTCGTAAACTTCAAAATGAATATCCTGATATCACCACCTCTCAACTTTAAACCACTAAAGTATTGTTTGCTATAAACTTGGCATCAAGTATATCCGCGCTTGCGCGGTGTGTTTTCTAGTGTATGCTAAGCCGAACAAAAAAAGACAATATAACGTTACTTTTCGCACTTATGCTTATAACATACCTTAGAACCTAGGAATATTTAAGAGCAAAACTTTTAAAGGTGGTATCGTTATTAGAAATACAGCATAGACCCAGATCGGATAGACAGTACCGGGCATCGTGTCTGATCAGGGACAGCACTGTTCGCCATACATACAGCAACATTTTCATTTTAAAACATGATTCAGGTCCGTACGCAGACTCTATAAAACGTGGAGAGGGTGCGAATTCCGGGTAATTTGCAGAATGTGAAATACTGCGTGAATTTGAGAAAATTTTCCAAATTAGGAGGGGTCAGTGGGGGTTGTCACTCCTGCGTACGGGCCTACATTAACAGGTAGAATGAACAAATTACTTTGTTTAAAAACATTGCACTGAAATCACTGTTATTCAGTAGCTGGGATGCAGTGGTGGGACTGAGCTCGAAAAAGCGAGAGAGGAGAAACTATGGCAGTGTGGATCCTGATCAGCAGAAGCATTCGATGGATCTACACTGTTTGCAAAGAAGTTGGATAAAATGTTATATTACATGCACAACAGAGAAATACTATGATTTCTACCAGACATAATCTTGGTATTTTTCTTTTTGCTGAGAATGTATTTCATCTTAGCCGGAGAAATAAATCTCTTTAGCTTGAACTACTTTATGTACAAGATACAAGATATCGCTTTTGCAGTGAAACCGTTATATTCAAACGCGGGAAAGTTTCAGTCACGTCGACGTCATTCATGACGGCATTGCAATGGTGTCTGGAAAGATATCAACAGACGTTCAGAATGCGTGACGTTCGAGTAGGATGCAACTCTTAAACAAAGGAAAACATGGACATGACCATTGAATAGGCTGTACGTTTTGCTTCATTTAATTTTTGTTTTGCTTTGTTTTATCACTGAAACACTTTGTTTCTTCTATTTATGTTCAAAACTGTAGAAAGCGCTAAACAGTTTTTCTTCCACCCAGCTTCTGTAACACTACGCTGATTGAACCGTTAACATGAGCTGTAAACACTGAACGAAATTCAGACCCAAAATTCAATATCCATTCGGTCCTTAAAGTCTATGGAAGTGCATGTAATATAGAGATTATTCATTTCTCCTATTTGAAATGTGGGATTAATAAGGTGTAAAATCCGTTAAAGAAACTCGTGCTTCGCACTCGTTTCTTTATCGGATTGTTCTGTTGAAATGATTGGATGTAAGAATACACAGAAGGGAAATAAACATATTAACAAATGATAAGTTAATAATTTGGAAAATCTTGAAGGAAAATGCTTCCAGTACAACACCAAGAACGTCATTTATTTTTTTTTTTTTCACTGAATACTTTTCTCATAAAGAAGCAATTTAACGAGTACCCACAATCTACGTTATAAAGCAGTGTTTCTTTTGGTTGTTTTTGTCCGCGTGACTATCGCTGGCTATGAACAAAACCCAGGCAGCAGTGTTTAATCTTCTCCCTGTGCCAAACGATCCTGCAAATCAACCAAATAAATCTTAAACAATTTTCTACATGGAAATGTACCTACCTAGATATAAGAGGTAAGTTCAGTCCTAATTAGTTTCCCTGTTTGTTCTTACGTTAGAAAGTCTTGCAAACTAATGTGATTTGTCAGGGCCATAAAAGAGCTGAAACCGACCCGCTCACGAGTACTGGTAAACAGCTTAGTGAATGTAAGCCTGTCCAGGCAAAGCGGTGCGAGTCGGCCCATCGGCCCATCCGTGCTAATAAACTCTATTGGTTGCATTGGACGGCAGGGATTGAGGTGAAGGTAAAAGTTCCACAAATCGGAACCAACGTCTCCAAAATAACCTTTATAGTGTTGACGGGAACGCTAAACTTTAAATCAATCAATCATCCAATCAACCAGTCAGGGCCATAAAATACTGTTGCTAAAATATTCCTTCTTTTCAGACCAAACATAGATTTAGATAATAGAACTCGTTAGAATCGTCTCGACGAGGCAGTTTTAACAATTACATATCGATCTACTCAATGCTATAGCAGTAGTAAGGAAGTTGCATTCACCCTTGCGAAACCTTGCATTTTTGAAATAATAATAAATTCAACGTATGCACTGATCTAATATTTTCAGGTTATTAACCCCAAAACGTGTTTGGAACTGACTACCCCCATTTGCCTAGCGTTCCATAAAAGGCACAAAGAAATATTGAAGTAATTTTGCGAAAAGTAGAGACAGAAATCCGCCTGCGCATATGCACAGTCTGGTCAGGGGTTTTGCTACTTTTGTCAAAATACATGCAGCGAGCAGACGACAATTCTTCCGACTGACAGTGAAGCGCTTGGCATTAATGGGTTATTTACAGTTCAATGGGAAACCCGTTTTATTTATAAACATATTCTCTACTAATGAGATGGTCTGTGTAGCGGTCAGTAGCCATTTAGCGGAGATAACGACTTAACTGGATGCCTGTGTTCTATTAAAAATATATGATGCGAAAGCCGGAGATATAGGGTGAGGGAACCAGTCTAAGATAACGACGAGGGAACCAACCTATTTATCCACCTGAAGCAAACGCTTGATTGCGTGGCTGAGAAGCGTCTTTCAAACCTTGATGCTGTACTATAGACATTTTCCAATCTCGTCCATATCCTTACCCACGCAAAAATCTTCCTGTTTTTAGTTTCCAGCTGCTGTTATTGTAATGAATTTGTAAATAGCTATATTTGTGAGCCGTGTCGCGGAGAAGGATATGAAATGAAGTTGGTTGTGTTTGCTGTAATTGGCGGGTGACCAGATAGCGTAAAGGCGCGGTCTGTTCAATTGCCTCTTACTTGTGCTAATGTAGTGAGCAGGAATTTGATGAGTATTACGCTCAGTTCTAGTGAGCATTAATTGATTTCTGTAGTGCTCAGTGAGGAAGCATAAACTTTGAGTATTCTTGTGTCAAGCGCTGGGTGCTGATAATTTGATGCACAGTCAAGTTGAGTTCTGCTGTGCAGTTATTTGTCGCATGTACTGATCAGCCTGTGTGTCTGGTCGGCGCATGCACAATAACGGTATATGCACGAACATATTCCGACTTCTCCGGGAGGGGGATTGTGATATAGCGTATACGTTTCGTGAACTGTCTTAGTCGATTATCGTAATTTGCAGGCACAACTATATGTGGTGACCTGCTGCTCCCTGCATAGTAGGAGCAGGGACTGGTACGACGCAAAGGTTCCGTTGTCCAGCAAAGGCGGGCAGAACCAATTAAACAGACCGTCGAGGCCATAATAACAGGTTGTGAGAAACCTCAGGTTGTGACGTCAATTAAAACCAAGTAGAAGTTACCGGGACTTCAAAAGTCGCAGGATTCATTCAATTGACAATCATATAATCGAAATTGTAGTCAACAATGAGGTCGACAATGATCGACAGTGTTTCGACAGTGTAGTAGGCCGGCGTTCCGCTCGGGTCTACAATGTTGGACTTGAGGTCTAAAATACGACGGTTCAATTGAGTGAAGAGCCAAGTAGACATTTAACTGACATGTGTTAGTTACAAATACAGGTGCCTTTTCCTGTCATTCCATTTACATGTATCGGAATAGCACGATCATTATCAAAGGCACAGAGGCGACCTTCACCTTGCATTTCGAATTTCGGCAAGACTGAAGGGTCTCTTAATAATTACATACGAAACTATAAAATAGGAATTTATCTGCCGATTAACAGTCTTGGAAAACACAAGACTGTTGTTTAATGTCGGCATGTGAAATTCGAACCACTCACATCAGGCATATGGCATGAATGTCGAATTAGCGTTGGTGCAGCGTCATGACGTTTATGCAGCGTCACATGTGCGTTGGTTCAGCGTCATGACGTTGCGCCGAAGTTGATTTGACGTTGCTCTAGCGACGTATGCATTCTGGGCTGAAACCTATCTCTTTTCATACACAAGTACACACTATGTTCTACTAATTGTTGAGGAATAGTACGCGGCTTTTATGCTGCGTCGGGCCATCATCAAGAGTCGCATTGCGCATTGGCGACGATTTGATGTCGGATCGACGTTGTTTCATTGTCGCGTGCCTCCCAAACCATGCATGGGTGGGTATGAGTCTGAGTATGTGTGAGTGCATCTAAACCAACTACATTTTACATGTTTCTTTGAGAAATCTACAGTATACCTGAAAACGTACACGACGTTGAAACAGCGCCGCGAAATCGCTCTGACATCAGAGAGCTGCCTCGGCGATGTTTCAACGTTGGGTTGCAAACTCGGCCACGTGTCATGCAAAAGTATTGACAAAACTCTTTGCTTTAATTATACTTACCAAATGCGATACCCCAAGTCCTAGGAAATTGAATCATATATTCCTTCACACTCGTATGTGTATGACCTTTTTAACCAGTTTTATTTTATGAATGCAATCCAATGAAAGTAGCACGTGATATATAGTGTTAGTTTGATTTGATGTTTAAGGTCCCTGTCAACACTGTAAAGGTCATTTTGGAGACGTTGCTTCCAATTTTGTGGGACTTTTACCCGACATTGAGATGAAATGGCATCTCAAGCCCTGTCACCCAATGAAACCAATAGGGTTTATTAGCATGGACGGTCCGCCTCGCACCGCGGTTCCTGGACAGGCTTAGATCCTCTAAGCGGTTTACAATTGACCGCAAGAGGTTAACCTTCGTTCCGATTGACTTGCTACGAACGAAAACCCTCATTGGCCGATTATTATAGCTTATAAATTTGAGCTAAGCACTGAGTCGCATCGTTGGAAGACCTCTCTACCACGAAAACGTTCGACAGTAGCGCTATATAGGCTGTGCCCAGCGCAGCCTGAGTACAGTCTGATCGGCGCGGTTATCCCTCGCAGGTTTGTAGATTTCAGACCTCGGTAGGTTTTCTTTTGATGTGGTACAGTGCGTACGCGACTGAGAAAGGGACATAGCCAGCTGATACAGTTTCAAAAATCCCCGTAAACCCAGTTTGTTGCCCTCTGTTTTGTATTTCAGTAAGTAGTGTGTAAGTGTATGTGTGTGACTCTATGTTGGTATTCTCTTATATGCCGCCATATACGTAATGTCTCATGTTGTACATGTTTTCCATATAACTGAGAAATAAAGTATGTTTGAATGCTTGCAATCGACTGTTTGCTCAAGTTTGTCAGGTTAGTCTGTTCAAATACATATGGCAAAGTACAGCATATGGCAGGAGTCATGCTTAGACAGAAAGCCAGACAGGCAAAACCATGACCAACTCTTCAGTGAATACTAATCAATTATCGATCGCAATCACAGGAAATGATAATCGATTATCTTTTCAGTTCCGATTAGCCAGCCCTAGCAATAGGCAATCCTAATGTTTATGTGATTACAGCAGGAGGAGTTGAGTGAGTGAGTGTTAGAGTTTTACGTCCTACCAACAGCTAAGGTCATACGGAGACGGGACCTCGGTTTAAAGACTCATCCGAAAGTCTGGAGAAGCCCGGGATCGATCCTGCGATCCCAAGAGAAGTTGAAAAGACAGGAAAAAGAGAAAAAGAAGCAAGAACAGGAAGCTGCTAAGGTAGGGGAGATAAATGGAATTTCAGGGGAAATCAGTTATACTCAGGTGAGGCAACTCTCTCTACATTTCTTGTCTCCCTTAGCGGTATAGAAATCTACTCTTAAAGGTAGAGGAGATAAATGGAATTTCAGGGGAAATCAGTTATACTCAGGTGAGGCAACTCTCTCTTAATCTTCTTGTCTCCCTTAGCGGTATAGAAATCTACTCTTAAAGGTAGGGGAGATAAATGGAATTTCAGGGGAAATCAGTTATACTCAGGTGAGGCAACTCTCTCTACATTTCTTGTCTCCCTTAGCGGTATAGAAATCTACTCTTAAAGGTAGAGGAGATAAATGGAATTTCAGGGGAAATCAGTTATACTCAGGTGAGGCAACTCTCTCTTAATTTTCTTGTCTCCCTTAGCGGTATAGAAATCTACTCTTAAAGGTAGGGGAGATAAATGGAATTTCAGGGGAAATCAGTTATACTCAGGTGAAGCAACTCTCTCTAAATTTTCTTGTCTCCCTTAGCGGTATAGAAATCTACTCTTAAAGGTAGGGGAGATAAATGGAATTTCAGGGGAAATCAGTTATACTCAGGTGAGGCAACTCTCTCTAAATTTTCTTGTCTCCCTTAGCGGTATAGAAATCTACTCTTAAAGGTAGGGGAGATAAATGGAATTTCAGGGGAAATCAGTTATACTCAGGTGAGGCAACTCTCTCTAAATTTTCTTGTCTCCCTTAGCGGTATAGAAATCTACTCTTAAATGTAGGGGAGATAAATGGAATTTCAGGGGAAATCAGTTATACTCAGGTGAGGCAACTCTCTCTAAATTTTCTTGTCTCCCTTAGCGGTATAGAAATCTACTCTTAAAGGAAAGAAGAAGCAAATTCATTCATTTAAATGTAGATCTTTTGGAGGCCGGCCTCGGTTGCTCAGTTGGGTTCGATACCTGCCGGGGCCAGCAACATTCTTTCTTGGAGATTGATCATGAAATCTTTTCTACGGTCTATTCCTTCCGCGGATTTAAGAAGGCCATTTGTCATTTGCTCGCGAAAGATATAAAAAATCTATATTTTAGAGCAGAAATAAGAAAAATAAGGTTTATCCCTGTGAACCCCAGGTTTACTACATAAAAGTGGGGTTCAAGGGGGTCAGAATTATATAGGCATGTTTTCATGATGCACCCAGTCCAACCGACCCTGTCTGTATGGAGAAACATTCAGGACCAACAGGCATAAAAATAGCTTACAGCAAAGATTCTAATGTATCAAATACATATCGTAGACGTATGTCACTTTTGTCGTTTTTCCTTCATTTAATTTCAATTTTTCATGTCGCCATTCAAAAACGCAATATCTGTGCATGTCATAAGGCACATTCCTGCATGTAACGATCCTCCTAACCATTATTCGTTTTCAATTTACTTACTCTGTTTCGGAGTCGAATAAGGAAAAAGGAATAAGGAAAAAGGAACTAACTTTATGGTCATTAGATTTTCTCTCTTTTAGAAATGGTATTAAATATCTCAGTTGTATCCTTCCTGAACTTTAACCCTTGTAGTACCAAATAGAACCTTCCTGTTTATATATAGCAGGAGTCCATTCCAAAGTTAAGGGGTGTCGGGTTGTTTTTTTTTTTCTTCAAAATTTATTTGCAAAATGGCTTATCGATCAGTCGACGCCGCGTTCTGCGGTGACTGATCTGGGCCTGCACTGTTGGCCCTGGTACCCATTTGGGGTTTCCGGTACAAAATGAATTAAAATGGCCATGTCTCAAAGCAGCTCAGGGCATTCAGGATCTACCATCCATCTTCAGTTGGGAGTAGTTCCTATGAGCATGCACAGTGCACCCACTGATTAAGTTTATAAGATACAGTTTGACCCCCAGGATCAGTAGTTCAAAGCTTATTTTGTCGTTTAGTTCACTTATTCTTAAAACTTTGATCACTATGGCATACGTGCTGAAATTTTGCAGAAAAAAATGTCAGCAGCTTCTCACAGTTTTTTTTTTTTCAGCAAAATGATAGAGATCTAGATATTCTTATTGCTAGGATGGTTACAGCTCGTTAAGCTAACCATGCCTTAAACAACTGGCCCCAGACCATTTAGCCTTCTTGCTAAAAGCACCAAGCATTCATGAAGCAGACAACATTTTCTAAAAGTTTATATTTTTTTCGTAGGAATCACAAGGTTATTACATGTGAATCAGCAGCCTGAAAACATAAAGCTTGGCATTTCATGTGAATTGTCTATTAGACAAATGAAATGTCAAGCCTAATTTTCCTTAAACCATTGATGATAACACGTGTGTCGATCCTAAAATGGCAAGTTTCATATCTAAAGATCTAGCAGTTTTTAAGATGAAAATTTTCAATATTTTTCTTATTCCTAATCCAAACATAGATTGTGGGTGTTTGCTAGAACCACATCAAACCAAAGGCATGTTTCATAAATTTCATATGAAATGTCACAAGTGTAAGTTCCTCTATATATGCTGTATTAAATGATAAAAAGTTTTTGTTTGTTTGATTTGAGGTTTGACGTCCCCGTCAACACTGTAAAGGTCATTTTGGAGACATTGCTTCCAATTTTGTGGGACTTTTACCGACATTGACATGAAATGACATCTCAAGCCCTGCCGCCAAATGAAATCAATAGGGTTTATGTTGGTTGGTGCCTGATGCTCTGTCTCTGGTCGGGCCCATCGGAGTCTAACTGTTGGTTTTCTTTTGCCCCAGCATTTCAGTGGTTTCTTGCTGTCGAGTCCTCACCGATGTTTCATCTCTGTGGTTGTTTGATTATTTGTGCTCACGGAGATGTTGCACTGATGAGTTAGGAGGCCTTCATGCGGACTGAACAAATTATTTGTCTAAATCGCGACGGAAGTAATGGCGAGGATTGTGGCCACGGAAAATCTATTTAAGCTTCCCCCCCCCCACCCACCCCAGTGGAATTCGTTTCCGCTGACCGTTCCAAGGCGGTTCTTCTGCCGCGGTTTATTTTTGATTTGGTTTGTCTTTGGGTGTTTGTGTCTCTTATGTTATTTTATTTTGGATAGCCTATTGGCCATTTTGATGGATGGATGGATGGATGGGTGATTTATTTAAAGACTCTCAACCCTAATAGGGCACATATAGCGTCTAAAAAATATATATTATGCATAAAATAAAGTAAGGTTAATAATTAAAATATTAATCATTATAGTTTGTTAAAAAGTCCGGTTTCTTTAAGAAAATTGATTATTTGATAAGATTGTATGTCGTTAAAAAGTTCTTTCATCGTTGAAACATTAAACTATTTTGTTCGTATATAATGAAATTCTACACATGAAATGAAGTGTTTCACTGTGAACGGTTCGTTACAAGATATACAGAAAGGTGCTTACAGAAAGGTGCTTGACCGTTTTTTTAAAATGTAGGAATAAGGGAGTCTTGTATGTCCAATACGGCATCTATTGATCTTTGTCTGATCTTTTCTACTGTAATTTGTGAAAGAGCATTTGCTATAAAAGTTAGGTTGTATTTTATTTAATTTATTGTTAGTTTCGTTTTCCCAAATAAATTGAATTTTATTCTTTATATACTTATTTATGTTCGATTTAAAATCTGAGAAAGGGATTTTTAAATTTGTTATATTTAACGATAAAATCGATTTAGCTTCTAAGTCGGCTAACTCATTTTCACGGATATTAACGTGGTTGGGAAGCCAGCAAAAATGATCTCCTTCGAGGTGGAAAGATAGTGATATTTTCGTAAAATTTCTTGAATCAAGGGGTTTCTATGCTGTTGATCTTTGAGAGCTTTCAATACAGAAAGAGAATCTGAATAGATGATAAAATGTTTTTCGGATTGGTCTCGAATATAATAGAGTGCAATATCGATTGCTTTTGCTTCAGCAGTAAATATAGAGCTATTATCGGGTAATCTAATGCTGTCAGTGAAATTCGGACTAATGACAGAACAAGCAACTTTGTTTCGAACCGTCAGTGTAAATGGAAATGTGATGTTTAAAATTGGATTTGATTTCTTGAAATTCGTTTTTAAAAATATGTGAATCAACTTCGGATTTCTTATTTTTATGCAAAGTAGAAGTAAAACAAAGATCAGGAATCGATACAATTAACTTACTCCACCCATCAAAGACACCAAAGGGAAAGAAACACAAATATTAAGCGACCGGACCATAATGGAAACCTAAACAAAGGAAGGCCATAAGGACAGTTACTTTCCCACAAAATGGCCATATGGCCAGCCAAAATAAAAAGACACAAGTGATACACACAGTAAGTAACAAACAACAACATAAATAAATCGCCACAGAAGAACCGCCTTGGAACGGTCAGTGGAAAGATTTCCACTGGGCAATCTAAAATTATCTTTGGATGATTTAATGTCCATGGTTCTTTTGATGGTAATGAGAACGATTGAATATTTTGGACATTAATATTGACCTCTTTAATTAAAGGTCTGGTTCTTAAGCCAAGAGGTTTAATAGCAGATGGTTTGATATTATAAAATCTTTCATAGTTAGGGTTAAAAACAGTCATATGCTGAATTGCATGGATTTGCGGCTAATTTAGTAATATTGAAGAGACAATTTCTCTCTTCTAATATAAAGCGATGGTTCATTTGATTCAGCATAAAGACTTTCCACTGGTGAAGTACGAAAGGCACCCAGTGCTAAACGTAAACCTTGATGATGTATAGTATCCAAAGATTTTAAATAAGATTTCCTAGCAGATCCATAGACAATGGAACCATAGTCCAATTTGGAACGAATTAAAGATCTATAAAGATTTAAAAGAATAGTGCGATCTCCTCCCCAGTCGGAACTGGACAGGACTTTCAGAATATCAAGAGCTTTTAAACATTTAGCTTTCAAAGCTTTGATATGAGGAATAAAAAACAATTTGTTATCGAATAAAAGACCCAAAAACTTCGCCTCAGTGACGACTGGAATTGGACTGCCATATATTTTTAAAACTGGATCTAAATGCAACTTTCGAATTTGGCAGAAATGAACACACTGATTGTTAGTTTTTGCAAATTTAAAACCATTTTTTGTTGCCCAAGTTTCTATATTATTTAGACACCTTTGCAGTTTGAATTCAATGGTTTCCATATTTTTGATCGATAGAAAATTCCAAGCTTGTCAACAAAAAGCGAACAATCAGGGTCTTTTACACATTTAACAATATTATTAATTTTTATGCTGAACAAAGTGGGCGATAAAATGCTACCTTGTGGTACACCTTGTTCTTGATCATAAATGTCTGATAACGTATTTCCTACGCGGATATTAAATGTTCGACCTGACAGAAAATTTTCAATAAAGAGTGGTAAACGGCCTTTAAGGCCTAACGTGTGTAAATCTTTCATGATGCCATATTTCAACGTGGTATCGTAGGCTTTTTCAAGATAAAAAAATACAGCTACGACGTGTTCTTTTTTAATAAAGGCATCACGTATGAATGATTCTAAGCGAATCAAATGATCGCTAGTAGAGCTGTTTTTTTTTCTAAATCCAGCTTGAAATTTAGTGATGAGCTGGTTTGATTCTAAGAACCAAACCAGCCTATCATTAATCATTCTCTCAATTGTTTTACATACACAACTTGTCAAAGCAATAGGTCTAGAATTCGTGGATTCAGTATGATCTTTATTTGGTTTCGGAATAGGAATAATGGTAGCTTTTTTCCAGTTCTTAGGGAACTTGCCAGTGATCCAAATATCATTCAACATATTTAATAGCGTTTCCAATGCCTTGTTGGGTAAATCTTTTAAAATTTGATAGTGTATATCATCGGGACTAACAGCAAAATCGTGCGATTTATGGAGGGCATCTAATAATTCTTTAGTGGTGAATGGTAAATTGTATTTTTCGTGGTTTAAGGAAGAAAAATTTAAATTGTTTTTCTCTTGTTCTTGTTTAATATTCTGAAATGCTTCCGTATAATTTGAGCTAGAGGAGTTTTTCTGAAAGTTTTTTCCAAAGGCATTGGAAATATCTTTAGCCGTTGAACATATATTTCCGTTTGATTTGATATTGGATTTGTTTTTGCCACTTATTTTTCTGATCATGTCCCAACTTTTTTGTTGGTGTTCTAGTATTCAGTTTGGAGACGTTTTGCTGCCAAGATGTTTTTTTTTGCCGATTTTATTGTTTTGCGAGCTTTAGCTCGCATATGCTTGGCATGGATAAGATTTTCTTTTGTGGGTTGTTTATTAAATTTTCGTAATGCAGATTTTCTTTTATTGATTTAATTTTTAACTTCGTAATTAAACCAAGGTCTGTTTCTTTTTGAACGTGTCGAGGACTTAGGAATACATTTTTCAGCTATATGAATCAATTCATCAGTAAAATCTTGAATATCAGGTTCGAGTTTTTCATTACATAATTGATTAAAATTCTCCCAATTTGCTTTACTCCGGCCCCCGCCCATAGTGCTTGAAGAAATATATGGGCTGCATGATGCTTCCACGCAGAGCTGAATCCGGCCCACACACTAGTACTGGTAAACAGCTTAGAGGATCTAAGCCTATCCAGGAACCGCGGTGCGAGGCGGACCGTCCATGCTAATAAACCCTAATGGTTTCATTGGGCGACAGGGCTTGAGATGTCATTTCATCTCAATGTCGGGTAAAAGTCCCACAAAATTGGAAGCCACGTCTCCAAAATGACCTTTACAGTTTTGACGGGGACGTTAAACCTCAAATCAAACAAACAAACAAAATTTGCTTTACTCAAATTCCATCTGGGGTGACGATATTGGCCATTTTGTGGGAACGTAACTGTCCTTTTGGCTTTCCGCTTTTGATGTTTCCATTAGGGTCTGTTGTTTCATGTTTGTGATTCTTTCCCTTTGGTGTCTCTGGTGTGAGCTGTGGGTTGATTGTATCGATTCCTGATCATGGCCTCCACTTCTATTTTTTATAAGCATGGGCCGACTCGCACCGCTTTGCCTGGGCAGGCTTAGATCCTCTAAGCAGTTTACCAGTACTCGTGTGCGGGTCGGTTTCAGCTCTGCGTGGAAGCAACATGCAGGATAAAAGTTTTAAACGATATACTAATTACTGTAATGACCCTCAGTATGGAAGCTGACAGTCCTAAGAAAACAGTGCAGACCAGATCAGACTGCTCCTTTTAAGAGCAGTCTGATCAGGGTCCACACTGTTCGCCATTTCTTCTTCACTTTCTGGACTACATGCTGGATCGAGAAACAAATTTGTTTAAAGTTTAGGAGAATTACAGCAAGTCCTCAAAATGCCCGAATGTTTAGGACTTTTTTACAGTGACAACATTGTTAGTTTTGAACAGCAAGGCCCAGTTGTTCTATCAGCTTGTTAGCTCACCTGAGCCGAAGGCTCATGTGAGGTATTAGTATACCACGAGCCGGCGTCCGTCGTCCGTCGTCCACACTTTTATACGAAGTATATCTCTGGAACCAGTGGGCCGGCCTTGATCAAATTTCATACGAACCATCATCAGGTAGGGGGAAAGGCTGTATTTGGTTTTCGTGCAGATCGGATGAGAACTCTGGTTGCCACAGCAACAAAGAGCTCCCATAGGCTTAACATAGGAAAAAGCTTGTCATCACTCTAGCTCCGTCAATTTTTTTCTGATCGACTTCATTCTTGCAGATAACGAGGACAGGCATGAAATCTCGATCAAGTTCGATTTTGGGCTGAATCGGATTATTCACTCAGGAGTTACGTGCCCTTGAGCGTTGAAAAAATTGCCTATTGACTTAACATTGGGAGAATGTTGTCATCACCGTAGCTGCTTCAATTATTTTCAGATTGGCTTTATTCTTGCAGATAACCAGCACAGCCATGAAATCTCGGTCAAGTTCGATAACTGGCAGAATCGGATCATTCACTTAGGAGTTACCTGCCCTTGTGTGTTTTGCATTAGGGTTAATGGGAATTTCAAAAATGTATATCTTAAAGACTACTTGGCCAACTTTGATCAAATTTCATGTGTCGCATTATTGGGCAAGTGGAAAGGCTTCATTAGGTTTTCAGGCAGATCTGAGTGGAACTCTGGTTGCCATGGCAACATCTAGCTCCCATAGACTTCACATAGGAAAAAGCTTGTCATCACTCTAGCTCCGTCAATTTTTTTCTGATCGACTTGATTCTTGCAGATAATAAGGACAGGCATAAAATCTCGGTTAAGTTCGATTTTGGGCAGAATCGGAATATTGACCTCGGAGTTACGTGACCTTGAGCGACAAAAAATTTGCCCATAGACTTAACATAGGGAAAATGTTGTGACTACGATAGCGACTTGATTTTTTTTTAGATCAGCTTCAAACTTGCAGGTAACGAGGACAGACATAAAATCACGGTTAAGTTCGATTTTGGGCCGAATCGGATTATTTGCCTTTGAGTTACCTGCCCTTGAGCATGAAAAAATACGTTGTGACCACGATAGCAACTTTATTTTTATTCAGATCAGCTTCAAACTTGCAGGTAACGAGGACAGGCATAAAATCCCGGTTAAGTTCGATTTCGGGCCGAATCGGAATATTGTCCTCGGAGTTACGTGACCTTGAGCGACAAAAAAATTGCCCATAGACTTAACATAGGGAAAATGTTGTGACTACGATAGCGAGTTGAATTTTTTTTCAGATCAGCTTCAAACTTGCAGGTAACGAGGACAGACATAAAATCTCGGTTAAGTTAGATTTTGGGCCGAATCGGATTATTTGCCTTGGAGTTACCTGCCCTTGAGCATAAAAAAATACGTTGTGACCACGATAGCAACTTTATTTTTATTCAGACCAGCTTCAAACTTGCAGGTAACGTGGACAGGCATAAAATCTCAGTTAAGTTCGAATCGGAATATTGACCTCGGAGTTACATGACCTTGAGCGACAAAAAATTTGCCCATAGACTTTACATAGGGAAAATGTTGTGACTACGATAGCGACTTGAATTTTTTTCAGATCAGCTTCAAACTTGCAGGTAACGAGGACAGACATAAAATCTCGGTTAAGTTCGATTTTGGACCGAATCGGAATATTTGCCTTGGAGTTACCTGCCCTTGAGCATAAAAAAATACGTTGTGACCACGATAGCAACTTTATTTTTATTCATATCAGCTTCAAACTTGCAGGTAACGAGGACAGGCATAAAATCTCGGTTAAGTTCGATTTTGGGCCGAATCGGAATATTTGCCTTGGAGTTACCTGCCCTTGAGCATAAAAAAATACGTTGTGACCACGATAGCAACTTTATTTTTATTCATATCAGCTTCAAACTTGCAGGTAACGAGGACAGGCATAAAATCTCGGTTAAGTTCGATTTTGGGCCGAATCGGAATATTTGCCTTGGAGTTACCTGCCCTTGAGCATAAAAAAATACGTTGTGACCACGATAGCAACTTTATTTTTATTCATATCAGCTTCAAACTTGCAGGTAACGAGGACAGGCATAAAATCTCGGTTAAGTTCGATTTTGGGCCGAATCGGAATATTGACCTCGGAGTTACGTGACCTTGAGAGACAAAAAAATTTGCCCATAGACTTAACGTAGGGAAAATGTTGTGACAGAAATAGCGACTTGAATTTTTAGCTCACCTGAGCCAAAGGCTCCAGTGAGCTGATAGTATACCAAGGCTCCGGAGTCCGTCGTCTGTCGTCCGTCCATCCGTCGTCCACACTTTCAATGAAGCATATCTCAGAAGGCAGTCGACCAATCTTGTTTAAATTTTATGTGTAGCACCATTGGGCAAGGGGAAAGGCTGCATGAGGTTTTGGAGCTAGTCTGGTTCATTTGTTCCTTCATTCTTCTTTCTCTCCATATAGAGATAATAGACCAATGTTAAATCTTTAATCAAAGATTTCTCGGGAACTATAAAAGCTAGAAGCATCAAATTTGGTATTCAATAGAATAATGATGACTTATTTTGTGTAAGAGACATTGGGCTTTCTCAGCTTATTTGTTCATCTGTTCTTTCATTATTCTTTCTCTCCATTTTGACCAATGTTAAATTTTCGTCAAAGATTTCTCAGGAACTATAGAACTTAGAAGTCTCAAACTTGGAATGCAATGCAATAATGATGACTTATATCCTGTAAGGGTCAATGGGCTGGATTCAATTAGCAGATTTAGTAGTCAAGTCTGTGAATTGTTAAAACTTAAGTTCCTCAGGTGAGCGGTTTCGGCTCATTGAGCCTCTTGTTTCATTAACCCATTGTATACTAGTGGACTCTTCCATTGCTGTATGTTGGACAAGTCCATTTGTCATATTAAGGGGGTATGGCTTACTTTTAGCTCACCTGTTATGTAGTGACGGGGTAAGCTTTTGGGATCATTTTTCGTCCGTCGTGCGTATGTGCGTGCGTAAACTTTTCTTCAAACGACATCTCCTCCTAAACCACTGATCGGATTTTGACCAAACTCCACAGGAATGAACCTTAGGTGGTCCACTTTCAAAGTTGTTCAAACGGTTCCGGTCTGTTGCACATCTAGGTCACAGGAGCAAAAAAAAAACAACAGATTTTTTACTGAAAACTTAAAAAATCTTCTTCTCTGAAACCGCATGGCCCAGGTCTTTGATATTTGGTAAGAAGCTTCATCTAGTGGACCTCTACCAAGATTGTTAAAATTATAGCCCTGGGGCCAAAAATGCCCCCGCCCCGGGGCCCTTTGGTTTAACATTGACTCAAATAGGAAAAATCTTTAAAAATCTTCTTCTCTAAAACCGCAAGGCACACGTCTTTGATATTAGGTGTGAAGCTTCGTCTAGTGGCCTCTACCAAGATTGTTCAAATTTTAGCCCTGGGGCCAAAAATGTCCCCTTCCCCGGGGCCCATTGGTTTTACATTGACTTACAGGGAAAATCTTTATAAATCTTCTTGTTGGAAACCAGAAGACTCAGTTCTTTGATATTTTGTATGATGCTTTGTCTAGTGGACCTCGACCAAGATTGATCAAATTATAGCCCTGGGGCCAAAAATGGCTCTGCCCCGGACCCACTGGTTTTACATTGACTTAAACCTTTAACAATCTTCTTGTCTGAAACAAGAAGGCTGAGGTCTTTGATATTTGGTATGAAGATTTGCCTAGTAGACGTCTTCCAAGATTGTTCAAATTATAGCCCTGGGACCAAAAATTGGCCCCCTTTGTTGCCCGTTGGTTTTACATAATAGGGAAAACCTTTGAAAAGGTTCTTGTCTGAAACCAGAAGACAAAGGTCTTTGATATTTGGAATGAAGCTTCATGTAGTGGACCTCTACCAAAATTATTCAAATTATAGCCCTGGGACCAAAATGGGTCCACTCGGGGCCCACTTGTTTTACATAAACTTATATTGGGAAAACCTTTGAAAATCTTTTTGTCTGAAACCAGAAGGCCTAGGTCTTTGATATTTGGTATGAACCTTTGTCTTGTGGATTTCTACTAAGATTGTTTAAATTATAATCCTGGGCCCAAAAATGGCCCCGCTCCGGTGTCATATAATACTTTGACCCGCCTAAAAAGTGACCCGCGGGTCATAATATTATGACCCGCGGGTCAATATATTATTATAATATTTTGACCCCCCCCCCCCCCCCCCTATAATATTTTGACCCCCCTCCCTATTTTCGCAAAAATTACATTTAAATGACCAAATATGGTGAGGTAACTGTTAAGCAGTAAAACTATGACAATTGTGGTGTTTTTTTCCTGCTGATTTTTACACTTGGGCAGTGTCTGAGGGGTAGGGTGGGATAGTTCTAGATCTGAAAATCTACAGCAAGAATAATGACTATAATATATAAGAAAGTGCAATCATGTTTAAAGGGAAATGGCTAAAAAGCAGCAAAAAAGATAAAAAATAACAGAAAAAAAACACATGACTAAAATGGTATTGAGAGAACCAGCCTATGCACGTGGGGGGTCAAATTATTATAGCTATAATAAAACGACCCACCCTTTTTATCTGTTATTGATATACTGGTATTTGAGTTCATTCAATTAATTAAACTTTTCATTGAATTAGATGGCTTGTAATACACTAGATTCAGTAATTTTGTAATTAGTGTACTGGTATTTGAGTTCACACAGTTAAATTAAAACTTAAATTGCTTTATATGGCTAGAAATAGACTAGATTCAGTAAGGTTCAGTAGTTGGGAGGGGTTGTTACTTAATGACTTGAAATTGAGGGGGGTCAAATTATTATAGCTATAATGAAATGACCCACCCTAATTATCTGTTATTGATATACTGGTATTTGAGTTCACTAAAAAAATTAAACTTTTAAAGCTGCTGGCCCACGGCTCAATATCGAAAATACATTTTTTTTTTACAAAATCGCCTAAAACAGCTTATTGTGGAAGGAAATATAAAAAAATAACGATCCAATGTTGAAATCTTAAGAAATTTTCCGTATATTTGTAATTAAATGTCTTCAAATCTAAAAGCGTTTGCAACGGTTTTGAACGTTTGTATATAAATATGTGGCGTCTTGGTACCACACCACGCTAAATCATTATTTTCACGCTATATCCCCTTTTCTTTACATTATTTTGAGTCCATTTCCTTGGTTGAAAAAGATACTTGCTGTGGGGGTTCATTTTATTATGGGTATAATATTTTGACCCCCCCCCCCCACCCCCTACATTTAATCAACAGATCAACATTCAATAGTCATGAATATTCTCTTAATCTCTTAATCCATTCAATAGTCATGAATATTCTCTTAATCTCTTAATCCAGTTAATTAGAAATAATCTACTGCTATATCCCCTTTTCTTTACATTATTTTGACTCCATTTCCTTTGTTGAAAAAGATACTGGGGGGGCATTTTATTATGGGTATAATATTTTGACCCCCCCCCCTTCTAAGCAGCAAGACCCATTTCAAAGGAGAATATTATTCTTCATTATCTTGTTAAATGTGATATAATGATGATAATGATATTATTGTCCAGTACTTTGTAAATTGTACTGGGGGGGGGGGGGTCATTTTATTATAGCTATAATATTTTGACCCCCCCCCCCCCTTTCTTGGCAGCAACACCCATTTCAAAAGAGAATATTATTCTGCATTAATTTTGTCAAATGTGAAATAATCTATTGATATTATTGTCCAGTACTATTATTTTGAGTCCATTTCCTTAGTTGAAAAAAGATATGTATTGGGTGGGGGGGGGGGGGGGGGGGTCATTTTATTATAGCTATAATATTTTGACCCCCCCTACCCATGTTGTCAGATCTGCGATAGACTCCTTGCAATACCCATTTCTTATCTTGTCAATACCTATTTATCAATAAAAGTCCACTTCTGGTTTATTTTGCTAAAGTTTTAGGGGCGGGTCAAAATATTATAGGGGGGGGGGTGGGGGAGGGGGGGTCAAAATATTACTGTAATATATTGACCCGCGGGTCAAAATATTACACGGGTCAAAATATTATCTGACACCGGGGCCCGCAGGTTTTATACAGACTTATATAAGGAAAACCTTTAAAAATCTTCTTGTCTGAAACTACAAGGCTCCAGTCTTTGATATTTGGTAAAAGCTTCACCTTTTAGACCACTACCAAGATTATTCAAATTATAGCCCTGAGGGCAATAATGGCTCTCCTCAGGGCCCACCTGTCACGTATGGATCAGGTGAGCGATCCAGGGCCATCATGGCTCTCTTGTTTTGGTTTTATTCTATGTTTGACGGAAAATTCTGTTAGCAAATAGTGCAGGCCCCGATCAGACGCCGCATTCTGTGGCGTCTGATCTGGCCCTGCACTGTTTGCCAAGGTACCAATTTAGGGGTGGGCCTCTCCAGATTTTTTGATGTGTCTGCAGAGTCCCGCCCACATTTTACCTTAAATGGTGATGGGAAATAGAACTCAGAACAAACAAATAAGATGATTCTCTCCATTCTGCTGATTCAAGATGGGCAGTTGTCAGTTTCTGGGGAAAGGATATGCACTCTACTGGTTAACGACCTAAGTACAAAAATGTCAATGCAACGTCGTTCAGGCAGTCGTACGTGTAACATTATGGGATGTTTCTAACTAGTTTGCATATTTAATCCACTAGCGGATAACTGAATTTTTATCATATAACGTCGCGCCTGAGAGTGTAATAACGTCATGTAATAAATTCGATAACCCACTAGTGGATTAAATATGCAAATCAGTTAGATGCGCCCCGTTACGTTACACATACGCTTAACGTCGTCGCGTTAGAAATGGTGGAATATTGACATTTTTGTAAAACAATCGCGAATAAAATGCGTTTTAAATGTCATATGATAAATAGAATCTTGCATTCGTGCACATGTATTATTAAATTTATTTAACTCGTTGAGGTAAAGGGATAAAATGCTCAGTAAAGCCTCGCATTTTATCCCTTTTCCTCAATTCGTTTAATAAATTCAATAATACATGAACACTCATGTAAGATCCTCTATTTAATAAATTGTGTAATGATTCAGGTGTGACATGATAAAAGTTGATATTGTGTAAAGTTTTGTCAGATATGTTACACTTGAGATGTGTCAGGGAAAGCCATAAGCCTTTGTTAAAGTACATCATGGCCATTCCCTTTCGCTGTTTCAAGAAGGGCAGTTGGCAGTTTTTTTTTGCAAAAGACTATGCACTGTAGACTGAGGTTAACCCCCTTGTGTATAAGCCTGCCCAGGAAGTGTGGTTAGGTAAATTTACTGGCTCGAGCACCAATCGCAATTCGACGAGAACAGACAAATTTGTTTAAAATGGCCGCTAAGTTATATGATAAGATAATATTAGATGTGTTTATATTCAACATCAGAGCCAACGTAAAGTGTACTATTTTTTAGAAACATCTCAAAACCAAGCTATAAATAGTGAACCGGGGCCTAGTTTTTTCATATGTATACAAACATTGGCCCGCTGTTTCCCAGACGGAGGTGTTTACATATATCTCTGTCATAAGGAATATAACGCCAAATCTCTTATCTCAACTCACACATATCTGTTTACAAGAAGTTTCGACTTCAGAGCAAAAGACCTGGAATTGTATATAAACCTCAGTCGAACTCGACCAAACAAACCGGTCGCGAATTTTCGCGCCTTGATCGACGTCCAAAATCAAGTGGTTAGTTGGTCAAGGTTGGTGAGTTATGTGTGAGTATTATGTCTAAAGGTCTGACTCATCCTGGACTTCCAATCATATAGACGGGACCCACAAGCAATTCCGCGAAACACTTTAATCAAAGTACTAACAGCATTGGTGATTCGATTGTATCTGATTGTCATCTGTGACGGTTACAATACAGTAAAATTCCGCTAAAAAGACCATTCAAAATAAAGACTAAATCGAGGAGGTACTTCATGTAATTTACTCCCGTATATTCACTATTAAATTGAATTACCCAAAGTGAAGATCCAGATTAGATAGCTTCTCCAGAAGCCATCTGATTCGGCTGTTCACTGTTTTCAAAGGTAGAGTCCATCATGGTTCAATAATAGTTTCAAAGAACCAATCAAAGAATAGCCCATTACGAAAACATGCCAATACAAATACATTGTAAACTTTACCCCCCCCCCCACTCCCACACACCCCACCCCCCCCCCCCCCCCCGAAAAAAAAGAGAAAAATTTAAAGATGAAAAATTGTGGTATTTTTCTTATTTCTGCTCAAAATATAGATTGTTGGTACTCGTGAGGTTGCGAGGCGATTCTAACGAATACCCACAATCTATATTTTAGAGCAGAAATGAGAATAAAGGTTCCTTTTAAAAGGAAAGGCTTGCCTGGTTTTAAGGGTACTGTTCCTGGTGTAAATGTAGCCATATTGCCGCCACATGGATGTACGAGTTGATGTAGATGAAAGTACTGGTGTGGAAGCAAGTTAATGGGACTTTTGATGCAGTGTATTCAAAGGCAATATATGGTTTATCTACACATTGGAATGGGACAAACCCATGAGGTGTCAATTTTCTATGTGGCACTACCCTGACATTTATTGGAAGAAATATTTCAATGTTAAGGTAACTGAGGCATTGACATGTGACCCAATGATCACATTCTCACTTTTGACCAACTATGATAGTAAGGGATCATTGTGATGACCCTGTTTTATTGAAATTTGCTCAGTAGTAACTGAATAGTAGTTGGAAGAAGACATTGTTAACGGACAGACAGGAGGAATAAGGGACTTATGGAGGACGGACGATATGCGATTTGGCAAGTAGAAATGGACAAACAAAACAAAATAAATGTCCCTAACAGATTTATGAGAGACGATAATGTGGTAGAACACATCATACATACTGTTTGTTTTGCTAGGTTTTACGCCCGTTCAACAATCTTTCAGTCATATACAGGCGGGTAGTTTCCTAACCATCGTTCCTGGAAAGTACCAGTACTAGACTCCGATCCTCCGACACAAACTACCAAATGTTCTCACATAAACGATCATGGCCGGTAGCGGGGCTCGAACCCATGACCCTCCAGTGATTACAAGTCAGCGACCTTAATCACTGGACCACGAAGGCGGTCTTCGATACATACTGAGTATACATTCCTGTCATGTGGCCAGTAAACATGTAATTGTTAGGTGACGACACAAATATACATACAAGGGAGTATAAGATTCTAAAATCAATCCAGGAATAAGGAAGATATTGATCGGACACGATAAAAAAAGACGTTTTTGTTTAGCTCACCAGAGCCGAAGGCTCCGGGGGAGCTTATAGGATAGGCAGTTGTCCGTCGTCGTCGTCGTCGTCGGCGTCGTCGTCGTCTGTCCTATGACGTCAACATTTTCAAACGACATCTCCTCTGAAGCCATTGGGCCAATTGGGCCCAAATTTTATCTGTAGCATCCCTGGGCAGGGGGATTGAAAGTTTGTGTTTTTTATGAAAATCTGCTCATTAGTTTGGTTGCTATGGCAACTTGTAGTTTACATACTTATAATGGGGAAAATAGAAAAATGGCATTTACTGCCAAGCCTCTGCAGATATTTTGACAAAACTTGCATAGAAATGTTCCATAGGCAATCTTCTATCTGCCGTATGATTTTAGGCCTTCTGCTCATTTTTATTGGTTGCCATGGAAACCAAAATGCAAAAAATAGAAAAAATAATACTTAAAAAATCATCTCCTCAGAAACCATATGCTCTAGGAGGCTGAGACTTTATGAAAATATTCACCATATTTGCCTTTACAGGTTTTGTGTTTTTTATGAAATTTGGCCTTTTAGTTTTGTTGCTATGGCAACTTAGAGTTTTCATTGACTTATAATGGGGAAAACTGAAAAATGGCATTTACTGCCAAGTCATTGCAGATATTTTGACAAAACTTACATAGACATCTTCCTTGAGTAAACTTCTCTCAGTCATATGCTTTTATGTCAACCTGGGGGTCCCCTAGGTTGTGCCGGGGCCATGCCCCGCCCCTCCACTTGATAAAATGCCTTATATATCAGAAACCTTACAGATCCCAACCCCTAAACCATATATATATTCTTGTTCCTTATGATAAGATGCATTAAGTGACACAAACCTGGGGGTCCCCCGGGATGTGCCGGGGACATGCCCGGCCCCCTCTATTTCATAAAATGCCATTTATCTCAGAAACCATTCAGATCCCCACCCCTAAACTATATATATTCTTGCTCCTTATGCTAAGATGCATTAAGTGACACCAACCTGGGGGTCCCCCGGGATGTGTCGGGGACATGCCCCACCCCCCTCCACTTCATAAAATGACATATATCTCAGAAACCATACAGATCCCCACCCCTAAACTATATATATTCTTGTTCCGTATGCTAAGATGCATTAAGTGACACCAACCTGGGGGTCCCTCGGGATGTGCCGGGACCATGCCCAACCCCCTCCACTTCATAAAAGGCCAAATATTCCAGAAACCTTACAGATCCCCTGCGGGCCCCCGCCCATAGGGGCTTGCAGAAATATATGGGCTGCATGATGCTTCCACGCAGAGCTGATTCTGGCACGCACACTAGTACTGGTTAACCGTTTAGAGGATCTAAGCCTGTCCAGGAACCGCGGTGCGAGGCAGACCGTCCATGCTTATAAACCCTATTGGTTTCATTGGGCGACAGGGCTTGAGATGTCATTTCATCTCAATGTCGGGTAAAAGTCCCCAAAAATTGGAAGCAACGTCTCCAAAATGACCTTTACAGTGTTGACGGGGACGTTAAACCTCAAATCAAACAAATCAAACAAACAAACAAACAGATCCCCTGCCCTAAACCATATATATTCTTGTTCCTTATGATAAGACACATGAAGTGACACCAACCTAGGGGTCACCCAGGGTGCTCCCGGGCCTTGCTTCACCCCTTGACTTCACAAAAGACCATATATCTGAGAAACTGTTCAGAGCCCCACCCCTAAAACATATATAGTCTTGTTCCTTATGATAAGACGCAATCAGTGACACCAGCATGCAGGTCCACCCAGGGTGCCATGGGCCATGCCCCACCCCTTTACGTCATTAAAATCCATATATCTCAGAAACCATATAGATACCCACCCCTAAACAATATATATTCTTGTTAATTATAATAAGATGCATTAAGTGACACCAACCTTGAGGTCCCCCGGGATGCCGGGGATATGCCCCGACCCCTCCACTTCATAAAAGGCCATTTATCTCAGAAACCATTCAGATCCCCACCCCTCACCAACCATATATACTCTTGTTCCTTATGATAAGACACATTAAGTGACACCAACATGTGGGTCCCCCGGGATGTGCCGGGGACATGCCCCACCCCTTCCACTTCATAAAATGCCATTTATCTCAGAAACCATTGAGATCCCCACCCCTAAACCATATATATTTTCATTCCTTATGATAAGTTGCATTCAGTGACACCAAATTTGGGGTCCCCTGGGATGTGCCGGGACCATGCCCAATCCCCTCCTCTTCGTAAAAGGCCAAATATTCCAGAAACCTTACAGATACCCACCCCTAAACCATATACATTCTTGTTCCTTATGGTAAGACACATTCAGTGACACCAACTTAGGGGTCACCCAGTGTGCGCCCGGGCCATGCTCCACTCCTTGACTTCACAAAAGACCATATATCTGAGAAAATGTTCAGAGCCCACCCCTAAACCATATATATTCTTGTTCCTTATGATAACACGCAATCAGTGACACCAGCATGCAGGTCCCCTCTGGGTGCCCCAGGCCATGTCCCACCCCGTTACTTCATTAAAATCCATATATCTAAGAAACCTTCCAGATCCCCACCCCTAAACCATATTATATTCTTGTTCCTTATGATAAGACGCAATCAATGACACCAGCATGCAGGTCCCCCCGGGGTGCCACAGGCCATGCCCCACCCCTTTACTTCATTAAAATCCATATATCTCAGAAACTGTTCAGATCACCACCGTTTAACCATATTTATTCTTGTTCCTTATGATAAGACTCAACTTCATAATAGGCCATATATCTCAGAAAACATTCAAATCCCCATCCTATAATCACATATATTTTTGTTCATTGTTATTAGACACATTCAGTCACCCCCATCTTTGGGGGTCAGCAGGGACCATTTCTCTCCCTGCCACTTTCTAAAAGTGCCTCATATCTCAGAAACATCCCCACCGTTTAACCGTATATACTCTTGGTCCTTATGATAAGACTTATTCATTGACAACAATCTTGGGCTTCTCTTGGATCTGCCATGCCCGATTCCCTTCATTGCTTAAAAGGCCTTACATCTCAGGAACCATACATATTCCCACTGATAAACCACATATGTCTTTGTTCCTTTTGATAAGATGCATTTAGTGACACCAACCAGGGCTCCATTGGGTCCATGCCCCGATCTCTCTACTTTATGAAACACCTAATATTTCAGATACAGTCCACATGGGTGCTCATTTGGGTATGGGGTTTGTTTGGGAGACTTTATAATTGGTATAATAAAATCATATCATGTTATAATACATGGCTGCCATTGGGCAGTGTCCACCTGAGCTCTGGTTTATGAACTTTGGCTCTTTGGTTTGTTTGCTATGCCGAGATATGAGTTTCCATTGTCCTATAATGGGGAAAATTGAAAAATGAAATTAATGCCTTTCAAGATATTTTGTCACACTTTCATAGAAATGTTCCTTTAATAATGTTCTTTTGGCCACAGATGGGAAATCGTCAATTGTCATTTGTTTTCCTGCAACAACACATTCAATCGACATCGAATCTAAAGCCACGAGGCTTATTGGGTCCAAATTTTATCTGTAGCATCCTAGGGCACATAGCTTCCATAGTTGATTAAAGTACATTGCTGCCAGTGGGCAGTGGCCCCCTGAGCTCTGGTGAGCATTGTGGCCCATGGGCCTCTTGTTTACCTTTCACCTCTAAGTATGACCTTGACCTTTGAGGTACGGGCCCGGGTCTTGCGCGTGACACACTGTCACATTATGGTTAATATGTCTGCTAAGTAATATTTAAATCCATCCAGGTATAAGAAAGTTATAGATTGGACACAATAAAAAAGACGCTTTTTTGACCTTTTATCTCTAAGTATGACCTTGACCTTTGAGGTACGGCTCAAAAAAGACGCTTTTTTGACCTTTTATCTCTAAGTATGATCTTGACCTTTGAGGTACGGCTGTGGGTCTTGCGCGAGACACTCCTTCACATTATGGTTAACATTTCTGCCAAGTAATATTTAAATCCATCCAGGAATAACAAAGTTATTGATTGGACACGACAAAGACCCTCTTTTGACCTTTAACCTCTAATTATGACCTTGACCTTTGAGGTACGGACCTGAGACTTGCGCGCAACACTCCATCACATTATGGTTAACATTTCTGGCAAGTATATATTTAAATCCATCCAGGAATAAGAAAGTTATGGAGGAAAAAAACAATTGTGGACGGACAGACAGACGAACGGACAGTGATTACTATAGAGCACCCACACTTTCAGTGCGGTGCCCTAATAAGTTTGTACATATACATTATGACTCAATGGAGGTTTCAGGCAGGTAAATCATAATTTTCAGTAAATGCTATTATTCTAATTTCTCACATGAAATTATTCAATTTTTCGTGCAGGTAATTGAAAATGTGGAAAGTATAATATTCACCTTTAGGTCCAATATGTACTCGCACATGTTATTGAAGGTAAACTGTATTGACGGTAGTACTGAGTAGACCGTGGCCTAGTGGATAAATTCGCTTCGGTGTTTAGTTAAACTTTCGCACAGAAACGATAGCTCTGTCACTAGACCATCTCTCACTAAACTGGTACCCTGTATTCTATTAAAATATGCGACAGCTATTGAGCTTTAGGGTGAGGGAACCAGAACACCGGAAAAAGCTGACTGTATCTCTGATTTTTGTTTTAAAAAAAAAACACCTGAGGATCCAAAATAAAACAGAAAGAGAAGTCTAAAACCGGAACCACTTTTCCAATCTAACTGGCTTGCGCTGCAAGCCAAAAATAAGGTTTACCCCTGTAAACCCCAGTTTTATTATATTAAAGTGGGGTTCAAGGGGGTTAAATTATACATTATCGTGGTGAGATGATACTTTTTATTTTTTAGCTCACCTGTCGTGAAATGACGAGGTGAGCTTTTGGGATCACTTTTCGTCCGTCGTCAGTGCGTCCGTTCGTCCGTCCTTTCGTTCGTTCGTTCGTTCGTCCGTCCGAAACTTAAACGCAGTCAGTAACTTTCTTATTTCTGGATGGATTTTGAAATGACTTTGTAGAAATGTTAACCGTCTTGAGATGATGCGCACGTGCAAAACCCAGGTCCGTATCTCCAAGGTCAAGGTCATACTTAGAGGTCAAATGTCAAAAAGGGTCCAAAACTTAAACGCAGTCAATAACTTTCTTATTTCTGGATGGATTTTGAAATTACTTTGTAGAAAAGTTAACCATCATGAGGCGACGTCTCATGTGCAAAACACAGGTCCGTACCTCAAAAGTCAAATGAGCACCCATGTGGACTGTATCTAAAATATTAGGTGTTTTATAAAGTAAAGAGGGTGGGGCAGGGACCCAATGGAGTCCTGATTGGTGTCAATAAATGCATCTTATCAAAAGAAACAGAGACATATATGGTTTAGCACTGGGGATATGTATTGTTCCTGAGATGCAAAGCCTTTTAAGCAATGGAGGGATTCGGGCATGGCAGATCCCAGAAAAGCCCAAGATTGTTGTCACTGAATATGTCTTATCATAAGGACAAAGAGTATAAATGAGATATGAGGCCCTTGTATGAAGTGGCAGGATGAGAAATGGACCCTGCGGACCACCCAAGACGGGGTTGGCTGAATGTGTCTATTAACAATGAACAAGAATATATGTGATTATAGGATGGGGAATTGAATGGTTTCTGAGACATATGGCCGATTATGAAGTGGAGGCTTATCATAAGGAACAAGAATATATATATGGTTAAGGGGTGGGGATCTGAACAGTTTCTTAGATATATGGATTTTAATGAAGTAAAGGGGTGGGGCATGGCCCGTGGCACCCCGGGGGACCCCAATGCTGGTGTCACTGATTGCGTCTTATCACAAGGAACAAGAATATATATGGTTTAGGGTTGGGGCTCTGAACAGTTTCTCAGATATATGGTCTTTTGTGAAGTCAAGGGATGGAGCATGGCCTGGGTGTGGCCTGGGTGACCCCTAGGATGGTGTCACTGAATCTGTCTTATCATAAGGAACAAGAATATATATGGTTTAGGGGTGGGGATCTGTAAGGTTTCTGGAATATTTGGCCTTTTATGAAGTGGAGGGGGTTGGGCGTGGTCCCGGCACATCCCGGGGGACCCCCAAGTTGGTGCCAGTGAATGCAACTTATCATAAGGAATGAGAATATATATGGTTTATGGGCGGGGATCTCAATGGTTTCTGAGATAAATGGCATTTAATGAAGTGGAGAGGGTGGGGCATGTCCCGGCACATCCCGGGGGACCCACAGGTTTGTGTCACTTAATATGTCTTATCATAAGGAACAAGAATATATATGGTTTATGGGTGGGGATCTGAATGGTTTCTGAGATAAATGGCCTTTTATGAAGTGGAGGGGTCGGGGCATGTCCCCGGCATATCCCGGGGGACCTCCAGGTTGGTGTCACTTAATGCATCTTATCATAAGGAACAAGAATATATATGGTTTAGGGGTGGGGATCTGTAAGGTTTCTGAAATATAAGGCATTTTATGAAGTGGAGGGGGCGGGGCATGGCCCCGGCACAACCTAGGGGACCCCAAGGTTGGCAAAAAAAGCATAGGGCTAAGAGAAGTTTACTCAAGGAACATTTCTATGAAAGTTTTGTCAAAATATCTACAACGACTTGGCAGTAAATGCCATTTTTTCAGTTTTCCCCATTATAAGTCAATCGAAACATTAAGTTGCCATAGCAACAAAACTAAAAGGCCAAATTTCATAAAAAAAACACAAAACCTGTAAAGGCAAATATGGTGAATATTTTCATTAAGTCTCCACCTCCTAGAACTTACGGTTTCTGAGGAGATGATTTTTTAAGTATTTTTTTTTTTTCTATTTTTTTTTTGCATTTTGGTTTCCATGGCAACCAATGAAAATGATCACAGGCCTAAAAGCACATGGCAGATAGTAGATTGCCTAAGGAACATTTCTATGAAAGTTTTGTAAAAATATTTGCAGAGGCTTGGCAGTAAATGGCATTTTTCAATTTTCCCCATTATAAGTCTATGGCAACTATAAGTTACCATAGCAACCAAACTGATGAGCCGATTTTCATAAAAAACACAAACTTACAATCCCCAGCCCAAGGATGCTACAGATAAAATTTGGGCCCAAATGGCCCAGTGGCTTCAGAGGAGATGTCGTTTGAAAGTGTGACGGACGCAGACGCAGACGACGACGGACAACTGCCTATCCTATAAGCTCCCCCTGAGCCTTCGGCTCTGGTGATCTAAAAAGGGGTCCGGAACTTAAACACCGTCAATAGCTTTCTATTGATTAATACGAAAATAGACACATTATCAGGCGGGGGCATCCGTGTCCTATGGACGCATTTCTAGTTTTATTTTTTCTTGAATGTGTTGTGTGTGGGACGGGTTATGGGCATATCATGTGTCAAGTTTCAATCTGTTTGGCTGTTCTCGTTTCCTTAAATTTACAGTCAACACATTTATTTGAAACTCAATCTGACTAGATATTTGGTTTCAGATAACAGTTGCTTGAGATAAACAGGAAGTCTAATGACTATTTAGAACAAGAGGACCAAGCTGGTCCTGTATCGCTCACCTAAGCTAACAGATTCAAAGTTTCAGGTAGTGCCAACCTTTATTGAAGGATTTGTGGAAGGACATGGTGATGACCGGGTAGGATTTTCTGCAAATCAAGTAGAATGTAACTCTATGATAAATAGGCTGACCTCACCGGTTTTCAAACTCATGGGACATAACTCTATGATAAATGGGCCGACTTGGTCGGTTTTCGAACTCATCCAAGATTTTACCCCCAGCCTCCTTATATATAAGTTTCAGAAGGATCCAATAAAAACTGAAGGCGCTATGGTGAAGACAAGGTCAAAAATCGACATTTTCAGCAATCAAAGGGACGTTAATTGTCACGACAAGGTGTTTCTTATTTTTTCAACCCGAAACTTATAGGCATGTAATTACTTGTTCACTTACAAGAGTGCAATACTGACATATTTACAAGTTAACCGAATTTTTATATTTTTGTGCTACGGTAGCCAGGCCTTGTCAAGAAAACTGTCCAATTATTTTTTCCTTGATAAACGTAGGTTTCTTCGTTCTTTTCGGACGGTTTCTTCGTTCTTTTCGGACGGTTTCGGACCTGCACACACCTAAACATATGTTCTTGATGGAAGTTATGTCTGTCACATCAGACAGATCTTGTCAGAGGGCGTGTTTTCTAACCAACTAACCGTCTTGAACCCTCTGTTATTCTCTGCTGGCTGGCCTATGCGGTACTCCATACAGGTGACGTGTCGATCAGGCGACCCGACTTTTGCGAGCTATTGTGGCAAGGCCATCGCATGATCGTATACGTGTACTGACACATCCATATATACTACTCAAAGTTTGATAGGGATCACTTTTTATATGCCAAATTTTGCACTGAAAATTTAAAATTGCTTGACGGAATTTGTACTCCGTATATTCATAAATATCTTAAGCAGAAACTCCTGTGCAATCCAGTACTCATGAAAGTGCACACTTCCCACAATTCGCAAATGAATTCATGCACCCCCAAAATCTTGCGTAACACTGCATTCCAAGAGAAACATCAAACTTGTCAGTGTTCTTTTTACTAAGCGTAAAAATGATTTCAATTGATTTGTGAAACTCTAAAATGCCTAGGGGACAATTAAGCACCGTCTGAGCCCCGAAGAAATTAATCGTTGAGTCGGAATATTGGAATTTGGCGTCTCTTAATGCCGTGTGGCTGGCTTTCTGAATTGTCTCAGTGCGTGGTTTCCCGAATGTGGAGTCGGCTTCTTACCCACGGAAATTCTTCACACAGACACGGCGGGGTCGAGGAAGGGCTACAACACAACGTCACGACCGTTTTGTGTTGATTCAGTCTCCACGTCGACGGTTCCTGAACGCTACGCGTTTGCATAATGAGCTTAGGAACGGAACTGGAGAACGGATTTCTACACAATCTGTCAGAAACGGGCTCCACTAGTTCGGACTTAATGCCAAGAGGCTAGCCGTACGTGTTACGTTGACGAGACAGCACGTGCAAGATCGGTTTGACTTTGCCAGAACGCACGTCAGGTGGACGTTTCGTGACTGGACGCCAGTGTTGTTTACTGATGAGTCCAGATTATGTCTAGACTTCAGTCAATTAGTGTGGCGAATGTCTAAAGAGAGATTCGATGGCTTGAATGTGGCAGAGCATGATCGCTATGGAAAGGGATCAGTTACGGTTTGGACTAGGGTAAGCGTGAACTGTAAAACTGACTTGTTCGTCGTTGAAAACGAAACGTTAATGGCAGTGAGGTACTGTAATGAGATTCTTGATCTGTTTGTGAGACCATTTGCCGATGCTATCGGCCCGGACTTTATTCTGATAGACGATAATGCCCGTCCCCACCATGCCCACGTCACTGATGCATATCTGGAACGTGAGCCAATCGTTCGTATGGACTGCCTTGCTCGATCACCTGACATAACTCCGATTGAGCATGTGTAGGGCATGCTACAGCGTGCTTTTTCAGCCCGACATGTGCAGCCGAAGACTTGACAGGAGCTCAAAGATGCATTTGTTGCTCAATGAAGGCAGAATTCACAAAAAAAACGGATACAGACGGTGATTACGAGCATGCGCAGGCGATGTCGTGTTGTAACTGATGCCCGTGGACGTTATTAGGCACGTTTGTGTAAACAAATTTGGAAATTTGTGTAAAATTAATTGTCAAAATTCCTTCCTGTTACGGCATATTTTATGGGTGCCAACACGGTTGTTGTTGTCACGCTTGAATGCAGTGTCAGTTGACAAAATTAATCACTAGCGTTTGTGAAGGATATGTTTTTCCATCATTTTGTATCAAATTTGGAATCAGCTGATTAATTTATTCCAAAATTATTTTGCATTAAAAAAGTGATCCCTATCAAATTTTGAGTAGTATATAAGTAAGTGACCGCTCAACATCGGGTGTGGGACATTATTTCCAGAGCCGATGTTGCAGTATCGAGCATAGGCCGATAGCAGTGAGTAAAATGTTTTTTATTTATTATCTTTGATTCTTAGATGCAGCGCTATTCTTGCTTGTCAGTATCCTTCTTGTGTTAATATTGCCATTTCGTTTCCCTGTACAGCACAGTAGGGGGGCACCTTAGTGTTGGGCAGAGAAGAAATGGAACTTAAGCGCTGGATCTATTGCTTACATGGATCGCCATCTATTGTAAGGGTAGATAATTTTGGCGATTTATGTACCGTTCATTGTAGGGTCAGATAACTGCGTTAGGATTAAAAGTTACCATGTATGACGCCGTTTGTTCATAGGGCACGCACGCATCTTTTTGCAATATAATTTGTGTAGATTCTGATCAGGCGCAGTGTAAGATCATAATCGGCGCTTCATTGCATAGAAGGTCCTGATCAGACGCAGCACTGAATTTTCGCAGTAATGTTATTGTACATTTTTTTCTCTTCTTTCGTTGGAAGACTGTTCAGATTCAATGAAAGTTTTAATGAAATAGTGCCAGGGTGCATTTTCTGTAGACCCTGATCATGCGCCACCTGCGTCTACGCGCGATATGTTTTTTATCAATCATATGGCTTCAAGCAGATTTTTCAGTTATTATTTTGAGGGGAGTACATTGTGCTCGCCGGTCTAGCCTGTAAGACTGGGCGAGCATACTGTACTCGATGATGGTTGACAAAATGATATCCTTTACTCGTCTATTGTCAAGGCGAGGGGTCCCAGCATCTACGGCTGGTTGTCATCATAAGGGAGTACCCATCATTCTTAGTTTAGTCGGTATACTCGGAGTACTCCGAGCGATACATTGTCGCACTGTTAATATGACGTTGGTGCACTCATTTTTCCGTGTTTCTGCTTTGGCATGCAGATTGTGGTACTCGTTAGAACAGCCTCACGCTGTAGTACTGTTCTAACGTGTGGGCGCGGTCCGTATTCTGGGCAGAAGTAGGGAACAATGGCAAACTTTTCACCGTCATTTTCAGCCATGTTTTGTTAGAAGAACATTATATTTATGGTAACGCATTGGTTGTTTGTGCAATGGCGTTCTAGAGGACAATTTCAATCATTTAAGTTTAATGTTTCTGTATTTTATTTGTACATGTATCAGCTCGTTTCTTAAGTGTAATAGTTTTGTCTTAAGGGTTTACCGAAGTACAAAAAGTGGGTGGGGTACCCCTCAACATGACTTTTCTTTTCAGCCAAAACACTGAGTCGGAGAAAAAGTTTGAATATACTGGAGAGTAACACGTCTTCAAACATAACATTATCTAATAAGCAATTATCAAACTGCTTGTAGGTTTACACAGCCGATGCAAAAAATGAGGGTGACAGCATTTGCGCTCAAAGTCATATTTACCTAATTTTTCAGGACCTAAAATGTACAGTGTACTGTTCTTGGAAGGGTGATTTGTTTGTTTGATTTGGGGTTTAACGTCCCCGTCAACACTGTAAAGGTCATTTTGGAGACGTTGCTTCCAATTTTGTGGGACTTTTACCCGACATTGAGATAAAATGACATCTCAAGCCCTGTCGCCCAATGAAACCAATAGGGTTTAATAGCATGGACGGTCCGCCTCGCACCGCGGTTCCTGGACAGGCTTAGATCCTCTAAGCGGTTTACCAGTACTAGTGTGCGGGCTGGATTCAGCTCTGCGTGGAAGCATCATGCAGCCCATATATTTCTTCAAGCCCCTATGGGCGGGGGCCGTGGAAGGGTGAACTACAATGTCTTAGAGTATTACTTACCAAAATTGTCTCCTGTCTAAGAACCATTTGTGCCACCACGAGATATTTTTCATAAGTTCTTTGGTCGCCATTTTTCATTCATGGGATTTGTAAACAAAATATCAACACTTATTTGGAAACGCATATCGCCAAATCGGCTCGACGATGTAACATGACAACTATGCGCCGTGAAACAGGAAACCTTCCTGCATATTTTTGTGCAAGTTGAAGTTTTTTACAAACTTACGATTAATCATCCATCAGGTCAATTTTATAGTCATTTTTTAATCATAACAGCTGATTGGAAACATTTGTTGTTGAGCATGAGGAAGTCATGGCTTTATCACATAAATATTACTACGCCTCAAGCGGAGCTAGGACAAAACATCGGAAAAATTCCGATATGTCCTCAAAGTTTTTTTTGTTTCGTAAATCTAAATGACTTTTGTGCTTAAATTGCTTAAAATTGTTCTTGAATAAATGGTAATTCTTCAAAAATGTGAATATTTTGGGACTATATTTTTGCGTTCGTGTCACCAGATATGGAAGTCCTTAGGTGTTTCCGGTTTCATTGACAAGCCTTTGAAAAAAAAAAAAAAAAAAAAACATGTTAACAAATTTCACAAATTTTGCACTGTAGACATGTGAATCAAGGTAAGCATTTTTAAAGAGACTTAGATTATGGATTTTGATGTAAGAATGAATAGGTTAAAGAGTTCGATTGTCGAAAAAAACACCACTTATTTGTGTTTCAACATCTAGTCTAATTTACGTTATTGATAGTAAACCTACACCTCGTGACCAAATGTAAACATGTATGGTGGTCAATAGAAGACGGCAGTTATGCGCTCTCTGCAATTATTTTGTGGCATACTGTCAATGTTGTTATAATTAAAATATGTGGCCCTGAAAAAGATACATAATTCTCTAAGGAAAGAATTTGCTCCACAGGACCAAAATTGTTCCTTTTCAATTTAAACACTTATTGATAAGGGAGACAAAAATAATTTGGCTCCTTTGAATGTGTATCCTTTCTTTCTACTTAAACTGCGATCGATCACATCTGACCATTACTCGCAGGTTTGCAGGATGAAAGATGAAAGCCTACACAGTAATCATCGCCCCCCCCCCCGCCCATCTGGGCTTGAAGAAATAAATGGACTGCATGATGATTCCACGCAGAGCTGAATCCGAAGGCACACAAGTACTGGTAAACCGGTTTAATAGAGGATCTAAGCCTGCCCAGGAAAAGCCGTGCAAGTCGGACCGTCCATGCTTATTTATAAACCCTTTTGGTTTTCTTTTCTTTCTTTTTTTCTCCCGATACTGTTTTCGGTCAATTCTGACCATGACAACAGGTTTGGGGTGTGGCACAAAAAGTTTTCAATCCCCACCCTCCAAAAAAAAAAAAGCTTTGTGACACAGCCACCAGCAGATTAAAACTATTTACAAGAAGTCATCAGGGGAAGGAATCCATACCTATCCCCTGCCCAACCATATGATATTGTATTTTGGCCTGAAACCCATCAACTGTCTCAGAAGAGACAGCTTCGATTGGCCATTCCAAGTTGCAATTGTCTCTTAAAACCATCCGTGTAAGCATTAGGACGGTGATACTGAAAGGGATGGGACCTGGTTCTCCTACATCCTCCACCAGCTACAGATAGGTACCTACTCTTATCTATAAAGGTTTCTTTGGGCGACAGGGCTTCAGGTGTCATTTAATCTCAATGTCGGGTAAAAGTCACACAAAATTGGAAGCAACTTCTCCAAAATGACCTATATAGTGTTGACGGGGACGTTAAACTCCAAATCAAACAAAACAGTGACATGAAAACAAGGGAGACAACTAAAACTTCCAATGATTCAGTTGTAGTAGCTGCATCAGTTATTGTCCACCATACCTTTTTTCTAGACTACTTTTTAGCAACAAATATGTCTGGAAATTGTATTATTTTGATACACAGTATGGGCACAAATTTGCTGTATACTCTACTGTGGAATATTTTTGAGCAATGACATTCTCACACATTGTAGTAGAATAACCTATGAACCTATTTATGCAATTTTATTTGGCTATATTACCATGGAGAATATGTTTGAACGCAAATGGATTGAAGCACATAAAGAGAGGTATGTTTTTCTCAATAATTTCTGAATTTCTGAAAAAATTCTAATAGAACATGTGAATAAGTTGAAATAAATTATGGGCCAAGTAACTTTTAAAAAAACTTGACAGTTTTGCAAAATTCAATTAAACAAATTTTGAACACCACACCATTACCCCACCCACTTTTTGTACATTCGGTAAACCCTTAATTGTAATAAGCTTTGGTACAGAGGTTATATCAGTCCCACCACGTGTATTCGGCCGCAACGTGACGTCAAATTGACGTTGACGTCATCACCGTTGACGTCGAATATACGTTGATATAGCGCTCGCTTGCCCACTCCTAGTGATCTGTGTACCCAGGTTTCCCGTGCAATGAGGGTTGGCTTTCAATTATCGCATTTGTCAAGTCAAATTATCTTAAAAGTTTCACAACCCCCCACTTGCGCGGGCATGGCATCACACATCAGGGAGAGAATATGGAAAGCTGCTGAGGTTAGCAGAAATTATTAGATGTTCGTTAATTTCAGACATCTACAATGGCTATGAGATCTACCATGGCCTGTGGCCCGTAGTAGCATCTAATCTACTTCGTCAAGCAAAGAGGGGTAATCCATACTTGACGTAGAGTCAGATAAACGAATCTCCAACATGAAGGACGCATACAGTCGTATGAAGGACCCATACAGGCGTCGAGTATAACTTCAGAGATCTCCTTAAACGTGTATAGTTCGAAAAAATTAACACATATATTCCAATCCTAAAATGGGAACAGATAACGAATTAACTTATTGCTCCTAAGAGCATTATGCGCATGGCCATACGTAACTTTTTTCTGTGAGTGTGTGTTGTGAACTGTATTATTGAAGTGACGTTCTAAATAAATGTTTGTGTTACTTGGACCTTATTCTTTCTTGATAAGACCACCCCTCGTCTATCTTGACGCACCCTGCCTTTGTGTGTGTGTTTGAGGCTGAACTGAGCCGCGGGCCAACTCAACCTCCCACTCACCGGAAGTCACGTTACATTAATCTATGATAATGGGCCACCTTGGCCGGTATTAGAACTCATCCGAAGTTTTATCACCGGCCAAACATAAGTTTTAAAAAGATCCGATCAAAACTGAAGGGCCTATGGGTGATAACAATGTCAAAAATCGACAATTTAAGCCATAAAAGGGACATAGCTCTATGATAAATTGGCCGACTTGGCCGGTTTTCAAACTCATCCAAGGTTTTATCCCCAGCCACCTTACATATAAGTTTCAGAAAGTTCCGATCAAAACAGGTGCTACGGTGGTGACAAGCATTTTCCCAATTGTAAGTCTATGGGACCTTGTGGTTGCCATTGCAACCAAAGTTTTCGTGCGATTTCGAGAACATTGTCAATGCCCCCACCAGAGGCATGCTACAGATGAAAAAATGATTGAGAGCAGGCTGCTACGGAACCCGGGAAGGGACATGATTTTTTTTTATTTTATAAGTTGTGCGCACAAGATAATATCTTGTGCGGACAAGATATTATCTTGTGCGGACAACATATTATCTTGTCCCCACAAGATAATATCTTGTCCGCACAACATAATATCTTGTCCGCACAAGATATTATCTTGTGCGGACAACACATTATCTTGTGCAGACAAGATATTATCTTGTCCGCACAAGATATTAAGTTGTGCGAACAAGATATTATCTTGTCCGCACAAGATAATATCTTGTCTGCACAACATAGATCTTGTGCGCACAAGATATTATCTTGTCCGCACAAAATATTATCTTGTCCGCACAAGATAATATCTTGTCCGCACAAGATAATATCTTGTCCGCACAACTTCCCAAGATCTATGTTGTGCAAACAAGATAAAATCTTGTCCGCACAAGATATTATGTTGTGCGAACAAGATCATATCTTGTCCGCACAAGATAATATCTTGTCCGCACAAGATAATATGTTGTCCGAACAAGATAATATCTTGTCCGCTCAAGATATTATCTTGTTCGCACAACATAATAAAAATAAAGAATCATGTCCTTTCCCGGGTTCCGTAGGCTGCAGAGACAGCTGCTCAAAAGTGTGGACGACGGAGGACCCACTATACCATAAGCTCCCCTGGAGCCTTCGGCCCAGGTGAGCTAAAACATTTTCAGCAATCGAAGGGATGTAACTCTACGATAAATGGGCCGACTTGGCCGGTTTTCGAACTTATCGGAGGTTTTATCCACAGCCACCTTACATATAAGTTTCAGAAAGATCCGATCAAAACTGAAGCAGCTACGGTGATGACAAGGTCAAAAATAGGCATTTTCATCAATCAAAAGGACGTTATTCAATGATAAATAGGCCGACTTGGCCTGTATTCGAACTCATCCGAGGCTCTATCCCCAGCCACCTTACACAAATTTCAGAAAGATCCGATCAAAACTGAAGGGGGCTACCGTGATGAGGTCAAAAATAGACGGCAATCAAAGGGGATGTAACTCTGATCAATGGGCCGACTTGGCCGGTTTTCGAACTCATCCGAATTTTTTTCCCCAGCCACCTTATATGTTTCAGAAAAATCCGTTCAAAACTGAAGGGGATACGGTGATGACAAGGTCAAAAAACAACGTTTTCAACAATCCAAGGGATGTAACTCTACGATAAATGGGCCGACTTGGCCGGTTTTCGAACTCATCAGAGTTTTTATCCCCAGCCACCTTACATATAAGTTTCAGAAAGATCCGATCAAAACTGAAGGCGCTTTGGTGTTGACAAGCATTTTCCCTTAGTAAGTCTAAGGGACTTTGTGGTTGCCATAGGAACAAAAGTTTCAGAGCGATTTCAAAAAAAAAAGGTTATGTCATCAATGCCCCACCAGAGGCATGCTACAGATGAGAAATGATTGAGATCGGCCTGCAGGCTGCAGAGATATAGCTGCTCAAAAGTGTGGACGGACGGACGACGGAGGACACACTATACTATAAGCTCCCCTGGAGCCTTCGGTCCAGGTGAGCTAAAAATCAACTATAGACTTTAAACCTTGGTTTGAGTTTGAGATTTAAGTACCAAAAATTTGGTTTGACTTAAGCATTACATTGAGATATTGGTGTTCGAGATAATGTGTCAACTGTATTTGGATGAGCTTGTATTATTGATGAATAGCTTTGCTTCACAGGCTTCTAATTTTGTTTTTCTTTCCATGTGTTTTTCGGTATTGTTCATGAATATGCTGTAATGTGTTGGTAGCGTTGGGAAATATCGGATGTCGTGTTTTTTGCGTCTTCGGCTATTCTGTCCTTGAATGAGTACCTAACACTCGATGTCTAAAGGTCCAAGGGACTTAAAAGTTGATTTGAAGTAACAGTAGTTTGAGATAAAAGGTGATGAACTCTTAATATTTAGAAATGTCAACAAAAGCTCCAAAAATGTTTTGTAGTTTGAAATATGTGTTTGACATAATGAGTCAATTGTATTTTGATAGCTTTTAAAATTTTGCTTTGCTTCACAGGAATTTCTCGTGTCGCGTGTTTCTTTCTTTCTTTTTTTATTTTTGATTTTTTTCTTGAATGTGTTGTCGTCGGAAGGGGTAAGTTTAATGTGTTTTGCTGGTTTGTTTTCCTTGAAAGTACAGTCGATGGATCTTTAATTGAATATGCATATGACTGGAAATTTTGGTTTTGGATAGCACTAGGTTTTTCTTGATACGTTGCGGTGTGTTGCGGTACTTTTTGCCTTGGATGTCCAGTACAGATTTCAGTTATAAAGCGCTCTGACGTCACGAGAATTGCGCTGCTATAAATAACATTGACTGGAATTTGTACATGGGCATCAAAAGCCACTTGGACAATAGCAGGCAGGAAGCTTTATTTAATTTGTTGTAGTGTGCTTGTATGGTTGGTAGAATATTGAATGTGGTGTTTCGCACGTTATTTTGTTCTCTAAATCTCAAAGGACTTGAAATTTGGTTGATGAAGTAGTTTGAGAAAAATCTGCCGTACGCATATATTTAGAAAATTTCAACAATACTTCTGAATTTCATTTAATAGGCAGTAGTTCGAGATATGAGTGTTGAAGAAACACGTCAAATTATTTGGATGCATTTGCTTTACAGGATTTGTTTTTTTATTTTGCTTTGCTATGCAGACATTTTCGCATGTTGCGTGCGCTTTTATTTTATTTTTTCTTGAATGTGTTGTGTGTTGGAAGGGTTATGGGTATATCATGTATCAAGTTTTCATGTGTGTTGCTGTGCTCATTTTCTTTAATTTAGTCAACACTTTTATTTGAAGCTCAATCTGACTAGAAATTTTGGTTTAAGATAACAGTTGCTGGAGATAAACAGGAAATCAAATGACTATTTAGAAAAATCAACTATAGTTCTTAAACTTGGTTTGAGTTTGAGATTTAAGTGCCGAAAATTTGGTTTGACTTAAGCATTACATTGAGATATTGGTGTTCGAGATAATGTGTCAACTGTATTTGGATGAGCTTGTATTATTGATGAATAGCTTTGCTTCACAGGCTTCTAATTTTGTTTTTCTTTCCATGCCTTTTTCGGTATTGTTCATGAATATGCTGTAATGTGTTGGTAGCGTTGGGAACTATCGGATGTCGTGTTTTTTTGCGTCTTCGGCTATTCTGTCCTTGAATGAGTACCTAACACTCGATGTCTAAAGCTCCAAGGGACTTAAAACTTGGTTTGAAGTAACTGTTTGTTTGTTTCATTTGAGGGTTAACGTCCCCATCAACACTGTAAAGGTCATTTTGGAGACGTTGCTTCTAATTATGTGGGACTTCTACCCGATAGTGAGATGTAATGACATCTCAAGCCCTGCCGCCCAATGAAACCAATAGGATTTATAAGCAGGGACGGGCCCACTCGCACCGCTTTGCCTGGACAGGCTTAGATCCTCTAAGCGGTTTACCAGTAATCGTGTGCGGGTCGGTTTCAGCTCTGCATGGAAGCATCATGCAGCCCATCTATTTCTTCAAGCCCCGGTGGGCGGGGGCTGTTGAAGTAACAGTAGTTTGAGATAAAAGGTGATTAACTCTTAATATTTAGAAATGTCAACAAAAACTCCAAAAATATTGTAGTTTGAAATATGTGTTTGACATAATGAGAGTCAACTGTATTTTGATAGCTTTTTAAATTTTGATTTGCTTCACAGGAATTCCTCGTGTCGCGTGTTTTTTTTTTTTTTTTCATTTTCTCTTGAATGCGTTGTCGTCGGAAGGGGTAAGTTTAATGTGTTTTGCTGGTTTGTTGTCCTTGAAAGTACAGTCGATGTATCCTTAACTGAATCTGCAGCTGACTAGAAATTTTGGTTTGTGATAACAGTAGGTTTTTCTCGATATGTTGCGGTGTGTTGCTGTACTTTTTGCCTTGGATGCACGTTTGAGTGTATTTATACATAAATTTATGATTTTGCTTTTCAGTTTTTAATTTTGCTTTGCTTTCCATGCATTTCGCGTATCGCGTGATTTCGTTTTAATTTGTTGTAGTATGTTGGTAGGGTTGTGGAGATATTTGATGTCGTTTTATCGTGTTTTGTTGCATTTTACCTTAAATTTCCTTATCAAAAACACCAAGTGACTTGTAATGTTGTCTTAGAGACAGTAGTAGTTTGAGATAATAGATGTCGTACTCTAATATTTAACAAACTATCAAGATATTTGCTCTGAAATTTTTGTTTCACTTAGGCAGTAGTTTGAGATATTAATCCCTTGATTGCAAGAAATGTTTACTTTTGACCTTGTCATCACCATAGTCTTTCAGTTTTTATCGGATCTTCTTAAAACTAACATGTAAGTAGGTCAGGGAAATAAGCTCAGATGAGTTCAAAAACTGATGAGATCAGCGTATTTATCATAAAGTTACATCCCTTTGAGTGCAGAAAATGCCTGGTTTTGATCTTAAGATTAATTTTTGATTGGTTCTTCTTAATAACTTACAAACAAGTAAGTCTGGGAGACTTTTTTGACATTCTCATCATCACCATCATAAGCCCCTATGTTTTGAAAGGATCCTCCTGAAACTTACATATAAATCAGTTAGGGATAAAAGCTTAACAGAGTTTTAAAACTTACATTATTGGACCATAACTCTAGAGTTAAATCTTAATTTCTTTGCTGAAAAAGCCTTTTGTAGAAAACCTATAGTTTTGACCGAATCTTCCTGAAACTAGCTCTTCCTGAAACTAGCATATAAGTAGGTTGGGAATGAATAGTTTGGATGAGTTGTCTGTCTGTCTTTTGTTTGTTTGTTTTATTTAAAGTTTAACATCCCCGTCAACACTGTATTTGTCATTTGAGACGTTGCTTCCAGTTTTGTGGGACTTTTACCCGACATTAAGATAAAATAACACCTCGAGCCCTGTCGCCCAACGAAACCAATAGGGTCTATAAGCATAGACGGTCTGACTCACACCGAGGTAAAGTCACTGAAAAAAAGTCAGTTTTGGGTAGGAAAAAAGTCACGGAAAAAAGTCACATAATTGGTTTTAATCATGTTAAATATTTTTCTTATTTCTAGTCAAAATGCAGACTGTGGGTGCTAGTAAGAACCAACTTCATGAGGTGGTTCTAATAAGTATCCACAATCTGTTTTTGAACAATAATAATAAAAAAAATATCGATAGGGTATCATTATTATACCCCCGTAAAGCCCGCTTTCCTCTATATAAAGTGAGGTTAAAAGGGATATTCATTACATAACCTGCTTATTTTTCTAATTATAAGCATATTATATATATACTACTCAAAGTTTGAGGGATCACTTTTTATGTACCAAATTTTGCACTGAAAATTTAAAATTTCTTGACAGAATTTGAACTCCGTATATTGATAAATATCTAAAGCAGTAACTCGTGTGCAATTTAGTACTCATGAAACTGCACACTTCTCACACTCCGCAAATGAATTCATGCACCCCCAAAATCTTGCCAAGCACTGCTTTCCAACCGACAAATCAAACTTGTCTGTGTTCCTTTACCAAGCATAAAAACGATTTCATTTGATTTGTGAAACACTAAAATGCCTAGGGGACAATTAACAAAAGCGTCTGAGCCCCGAAGAAATTAATCGTGGCGTCGGAATGTTGGAATCTGGCATCTCTCGATGCCGTGTTGCTGGGATTCTGAATGTGTCTCAGAGCGTGGTTTCCCGAATGTCGGCATCTTACCCACGGAAATCCTTCACACAGACACGGCGGGGTCGAAAGGGCTACAACTCAACATCAGGGCCGTTTCTTGTCGTCAACGGTTCCTGAACGCTACGCGTTTGCATAACGAGCTTAGGAACGGAACTGGAGTACGAATTTCTACACAAACTGTCAGTAACGGGCTCCATGAGTTCGGACTTAATGCCATGAGGCCTGCTGTACGTGTTCCGTTGACGAGACAGCACGTGCTAGATCGGTTGGACTTTGCCAGAACTCACGTCAGGTGGACGGTTCGTGACTTGACGCCAGTACTGTTTTCTGAAGAGTCCAGATTCTGTCTAGACTTCACTTATAAACGGCATTTAGTGCGGCGAATGTCTAAAGAGCGATTCTATGAGAGCATGATCGCTATGGAAAGGGATCAGTCATGGTTTGGGCTGGGATAAGCGTGAACGGTAAAACTGACTTGTACGTCGATGAAAACGGAACGTTAATGGCAGTGAGGTACTGAAATGATATTCTTGATCAGTTTGTGAGACCATATGCAGATGCTTATCGGCCCGGACTTTATTCTGATGGACCATAATGCCTGTCCCAACCGTGCCAACGTCACTGATTCCTATCTGGAACGTGAGACAATCGTTCGTATGGATTGCCCTGCTCGATCACCGGATTTAAATCCGATTGAGCATGCGCGGGACGTGCTACAGCGTGCTGTTTCAGCCCGACCTGTGCATCCGAGGACTATACAGGAGCTCAAAGGTGCGTTGGTTGCTGAATGAAAGCGGATTCCACAAAACCGGATACAGACTCTGATTACGTGCATGCGCAGGCGATGTCGTACTGTAATTGATGCCCGTGGGCGCTATACAGGTTATTAAGCGCGTTCGTCTAAACAAATTTGGAATTTTGTGAAAAATCAGTTGTCCAAATCCCTTTCAGTTACGGCAAATTTTGGGGGTGGCAAGATGGTTGCTGTTGTCACGCTTGAATGCAGTACCAGTTGACAAAATTAATCACTAGCTTTTGTGAAGGATACGTCTTCTATCATTAGGTATCAAATTTGTATTCAGCCGATTAATTTATCTGAAAATTATTTTACATTAAAAAGTGATCCCTATCAAACTTTGAGTAGTATATTTTGTCAGTGAATAAACATTTAAAATTCATCGTCTTAGAAACTTGGCAGTTTGTTTAACCAATCTATATATTTTGAAATATGCAATATTGATCCTAAGTATTGGGACAGACAGGTATAAGCAAACAGTGCAGACCCAGATCAGACTGCTCCTGAAGGAGCAGTCTGATCAGGACCCGCACTGTTTGCCATTCCGTCTGCATCTTTTGGACTTCTTGCTGGATCCAGACTTCTTGCTGGATCCGGTAACATTTTAGGAGAGTTACAGCAAGTCCTCAAGTGTCAGAATGTTTAGGATTTTTATGGTACACACTGCCTATTAATACCTGCTTTTGAGCCGTGGAATGAGATAACTTGTTTTTGCCATTGCGAACAACAGTTGGTGATCATACTGCACATCTGCACAGCCTGATCTTCACCTTAGTGTTGGATGCTTTCATGGTGCGCGGAAACAGTCACAAGAAAAAAAAAGACAGGAAAAAAAGACACAAAAAAGAAAATAAAGAAATATTCCTTTGAAAGGATGTTGCGAATAAATTAAAATAATAACAACACCTACTGTTCCGATTTTTACCAAGTATATAAAGTGGGATTTAAAACGATGTTCATTCCACAGATCACTTTCTTCGTTTCTAATTTGTTACATGTGATACATACCCAATATCTATATTTTAGAGCAGAAATAAGAAAAAAAAGATTTACCACTGTAAACCCCAGTTTTACAATATAAAAGTGGGGTTCAAGGGTGTCAAAATTATATATGCATGTTTTCGTGATGTAATATTTATCTAACCGGCCCCGATAGCTCAGTTGGTAGAGTGTCCGCTCCGGGGAACGGGGGGTCACAGGTTCGATCCCGGGCCGCGACATACCAAAGTCGTTAAAATGGTACTAGCTGCTCCTCGCTTGGCACTCAGATTTACGGGGTAGAGCTAGGACTGGTCGACCCAGTGCCAGGATAATGTGACTTGGCGTGGTATCATGTAATGTGTCTGGGGCATGATACTTCAGTGAGGCAGCACTATAAAAGTGAGCATTGAGCTCCCTGTCGCAACCAGACACCGTCGTGGATATGACTGAAAAATTGTTGAAAGCGACGTTAAACCCGAATTCACACACACACAATATTCATCTTACTTATACTCCAAATACAGGTTTTACACATCACAGTGTAGTTTATATTTTCTTGTCCTTTGGGATCATTGATTCCATTGTGGAATTTTGTAAATATTTGAGGGTCACTGATGAGGCGTAAATGGCCGAAACTAGCTAGTCTGGCCCAGAAAACATTCAATATTTTCCCGTTCTGTGGTGTATTCCTTGCTTCCAAAGGATAACCCTTTCTAGAACTCATTTAACGTCACTACAGCTGTTGTCTGGGAATGTGTGGTAGCCGTAAAAAGTCTCCCTGCCCTACATCATAGTGTAGTTTATATTTTCTTGTCCTTTGGGATCATGGATTCCATTGTGGAATTTTGTAAATATTTGAGGGTCACTGATGAGGCGTAAATGGCCGAAACTAGCTAGTCTGGCCCAGAAAACATGTACACTCCATATTTTCCCGTTCTGTGGTGTATTCTTTGCTTCCAAAGGATAACCCTTTCTAGAACTTATTTAGGTGCTCGTTAGAACCACCTCAATGAGGCAGTTCTAACGAGTACCTACTACCTATGTCTGAGAGCAGAAGAAAGGGAACTAATGTTTACCCCGTTAAACTCCAGTTTTCTCTATATAAAATGGGGTTAAGAGGGGTGTTCATTACACAGACTTGTTAACATGAGGATCCCTAAAATGACAAACAAATTTATGGCAGCAGACTCTTATTTTTTAGTTACATTTGTCATGTTTTTTTTGTGTTTTTTTTTTTACATTTTCCTAAGAAAATCGGGTTTGACATTGCACGTGAAAGGTCTGCTAAGCAGATTGTTCGCATGATCTCTCGACCTTCTTTTCTCTAAAACAAGAGGGCCATAATGGCCCTAGGTCGCTCACCTGATCCATGGTGTAACAAGTGGGTCCTAGGGAGGGCCATTATTGGCCCAAGGACTATAATTTGCATTATCTTGAGAGAGATCTAAAAGGTGAAGCTTCATCCCAAATATCAAAGACCGGAGCTTACTGGTTTCAAACAAAACGATTTTAAAGGTTTTTCTTATATAAGCCAAAATAAAACACGTGGACCCCAGGGCAGTGCCATTTTCGGCACCAGGGCTATAATTTGAACAGTCTTGGTCTAAGCCCACTAGAAAAAGCATCTTACCTAATATCAAGAAATTGAGCCGTCTGCTTTAAGATAAGAAGATTTTGTTAAGGTTTTACCCATATAAGTTAATGTAAAACCAAAGGGCCCTGGGGCAGGGGCATTTTTGGCCACAGGTATATAATTTGAAAATATTGATAGAAGTCCACAAGATGAAGCTTCATACCAAATATCAAACACGTGAGCCTTCTGGTTTCAGAAAAGATGATTTTTAAAGGTTTTCCCTATATAAGTCAAGGTAAATCCAAATGGCTTCAGGGTGGGGGCGTTTTTGGCCTCAGGGCTATAATTTGAACAATCTTGGTAGAGGTCCACTAGATGAAGCTACACACCAAATATCAAAGACCTGAGCCTTCCGGTTTCTGAGAAGATTTTTCTAAGACTTTTTTCTATATAAGTCAATGTAAAACCAAAGGGCCCCGGGGTGGGTACAATTTTGGCCCCATGGCTATAATTTGAACAGTCTTGATAGAGGTCCACTAGATGAAGCTTCACACCAAATATCAAAGACCTGAGCCTTCCGGTTTCTGAGAAGATTTTTCTAAGATTTTTTTCTATATAAGTCAATGTAAAACCAAAGAGACCCGTGTCGGGGGCATTTTTGGCGCAAGAGCTATAATTTGAACAATTTTTGTAGAGGTCCATCAGATGAAGCTACACACCGAATATCAAAGACTTTGGCCTTCTGGTTTCAGAGAAGATTTTTTTAGGTTTGTCCTATATAAGTCAATGAAAAACCAAAGGGCCCCGGAGCGGGGACATTTTTGGTCCCAGGGCTATATTTTGAACAATCTTGATAGAGGACCAGTAGATGCAGCTACACACCATATATCAAAGACCTGAGCCTTCCGGTTTCTGAGAAGATTTTTTAAAGATTTTTTTTCTATATAAGTCAATGTAAAACCAAAGAGACCCGTGTCGGGGCATTTTTGGCCCCAGGACTATAATTTGAACAATCTTGGTAGAGGTCCACTAGATGAAGCTGAAGGCATGAGCCTTGCGGTTTCAGAGGTGAAAAAAATTGTTTTCATTAAAAAATCTATTTTTGGCTCCTGTGACCTTGATGTGCAGTGGACCGTAACCATTTGAATAACTTTGAAAGGTGACTACCTTAGGATCATTGCTGTGAAGTCTGGTCAAAATCCAATTAGTAGTTTGAAAGATTTCGTTTTGTCGTTTGAAGAAATTGTTGACGGACGGACGGACGGACGGACAGAGGCAACGCTATATGCCCTTCCACCATTCTTCAAATGGCGGGGGCATAATAAAAACGCACGCAACATGTAAAAATTTCTGCATATCAAAGCAAAATCAAAAACAAATCCTGTAAAGCAAATGCATCCAAATAATTTGGCGTGCTTCTTCAACACTCATATCTCGAACTACTGCCTATGAAACGAAATTCAGAATCATTGTTGAAATTTGCTCAATATTTGCGATCAACACATTTTTCTCAAACTATTATCTCAACCAAATTCCAAGTCCTTTGAGATTTAGAGAACAGAATAACGTGCGAAACACATGCAATATTCTACCAACCATACAAGCACACTACACCAAATTAAATAAAGCTTCCTGCCTGCTTTTGTTTTGTTTGATTTGAGGTTTGACGTCCCCGTCAACACTGTAAAGGTCATTTTGGAGACGTTGCTTCCAGTTTTGTGGGACTTTTGCCCGACATTGAGATGAAATGACATCTCAAGCCCTGTCGCCCAATGAAACCAATAGGGTTTCTTAGCATGGGCGGTCCGCCTGGCACCGCGGTTCCTGGACAGGCTTAGATCCTCTAAGCGGTTTACCAGTACTAGTGTGCGGGCCGGATTCAACTCTGCGTGGAAGCATCATGCAGCCCATATATTTGTTGAAGCCCCTATGGGCGGGGGCCGCCTGCCTGCTTTTGTCCAAGTGACTTTTGATGCCCATGTACAAATTACAGTCAATGTTATTTATAGCAGCGTAATTCTTCTCGTGACGTCAGAGCGCTTTATAACTGAAATCTTGACTGGTCATGTGGACTGGGACATTGACGAACATTGTAGACCCAGATCAGACGCCAAATCACGCGGCGTCTGTTGGAATCTATACTGTTTGATTAATAAAGGAACACGAGGGTTAAACGAAACCGCCTTTGTCTGATTTTAGGAATAGTTACCAAAAATCAACTGACACTAAAACAGCGCTTAAAAGTTAGGCCAAGTACAAATTTGCATGTGTACCCAGCAAAGATTAAGATCAGCCTGTGCAACTTGGCCAGGTATTTGCGGTGTACTTTAGGGAGTAATGAAACCATGGCGGAGCAAAGACTGATCTAAGTTCATTCTGATTGCTTTTAATAACAGAGTATGTCCAATTTTATTTTCTCTCGATCACTCTCCACGAAATAATTGTTTACGGACGGTCGGACGGACGCACGGCAGATAAAACGTGATCACAAAAGCTCATGTTGTCACTACGTGACAGGTGAGCTAAAAAGAATATTATTAAGACGAATAATGAAAGCATTCGCTACAATTATTTTCGATGCTCTAACATGCTCTTACTTGCAAAATAGAAGTAGAGGCAATGATCAGGAATCGATACAATCAACCCATAGCTCCCATCAGAGACACCAAAGAAAGCTAATGGCGGATGAACAATGCCAGGTAATGTTAAGTACATCGAAAACAAATGCACCCGGGGACTGGGACGAGGACCCTGCTTTCATAGTCCCCACGGACAACGGATGCAAAATAGAAGAAAAGGCAATGATCAGGAGTCGATACAATTAACCCGCAGCTCGCATCAGAGGTACCAAAGAAAAAGAAACACAAACATGAACCAACTAGACCCCAATGACAGTTACTTTACCACAAAATGGCCAATTGGCTATCCAAAATAAAATAACATAAGCGATAGCGATACACACACTCAAAGACAAGCCATAACAAAAATAAACCGCGACAGAAGGATTTTGTAAAGACTGGAACACGATCGCAGGAGCTACACGAGGTAGCTGCTTCACAGACACAAAGTAGCCCTCGGCTACACAGACGCGGTGCAGCTGGTAGTAAATCCAGTCTAGTTCGAAATCAGAAACCGAATTAAAACTGGTGATACGTCAAATGACATTCCAGGACCTGTGATATGGGAAGGTAATCCCTAGTTCTCACCAAAGAAGTATACTTTGCTAGACTTATCCTCTGCACCATTTCATAGAAATGGGATCTTATGTTCCCATGGAAGAACTCGTAAATATCGGTTTTTCCAGCAGGGTCGGGTCGGAAATGACAACGATGACTTCTACAGGGCATAGCTGGGGTATCAAAGTAATCTGTTGGAATGCTTAGCACTCTTTAGGCTTGTACAATAGAAAAATAAAAAAACTACTCTCTCATTAAACTCCAATCTTAATGTTTCTAGTATTCAAGCCATACTCCTAGTTTCAAAGCACCAATTGCTGGTAACAAATCTAGGAGTTCTGTTCTGATCTGTTTCACTTCTCCGAGGACTACTCTCTGGGAGGGGAATAACTGATACATGCTACGATATTCCAAGAGTGAGCAATCAAGTCCTGTATATGCTGCCTCATTTCTGGAGGACACCGATGATGACTTCAGTTCAGAAAAACGTTCTATTTCCTTAATACACATGATGATAATATGGTATTTATTATGGATGATAATATAGAATCAACATTCTACATGGCACGTTATTAGCGATATATACATGGAGGGATGAACTCTTACAATAATAAACATCAACAGAAGTACCACCTTGGAACTGTCAGTAAGTTGTTTTCTTGATCATTAACTTCACTTCTATTTCTATTGTTTGTTTGTACTGGAGTTTAACGGCCCAGTCAACACTATTTTAGGTCATTTTTGAGCCGGTCAGTTTACCTATCTACACTTTTCCTGGGCAAGCTTATACGTGAGCGGTTAACCAGTACAGTGCACATTCTTTCACCAGAAACTGACAACTGCCCTTCTTGAATCAGCGGAATGGAGGGAATGACCGTAGAAAACGTTTCTTGATCAATCCCCACGAAAGAATGTTGCCGACCCCGGCAGGTATCGAACCCGCGTCCTCTTGATCACCAGTCAGACGCGCATCCGACTGAGCTACCGTGACCGGCACTTCTATTTCCATAAGAAAGAAAGGAATATATCCTTTTTAAGATCAATATGGGTTTTGATCCTTGATGGTTTTCCAATATACAGCTCTGACCTCAGACCTTCACGTAAGATTGTGTCGTCAAGCAATGCGCAACCCTGACTTGTACTATGACGCAGAGGTTACAGGCGGACCGCTCCCATTTGCCCTACGGACAGCCAGGCACTCTTTAGGCACAAGACCTACTACCAGCTGCAAGGCCTATTACAAAACCTTACTGCAGGCTTTGGCGAAACTTTGGTGGTACTTTGGAAGTCCCATACAAGAAGCCAACCTGAAGCAGACAACTTCGTCTGCGCAGACAACAATGTCTGCAGAAAAAAGCAAAACAAACATGCTACAAAGCAAAGAACAAATTAACAACATACAAAGCAAAGCAAAATAACAATAAATAAATACAGAAAGAAATAGCGCAACACGCGACGACGCGCAAACCACTCCTCACCACACAACACCACACCCCACCACACCAGCTACAAAGCAAAGAACAAAATTAACATACAAAGCAAAGCAAAACAAAAATAGTTAAATAAATAGAAAAATAAACAAATAACGATACACGCAACGGCGCGACACGCGACGAAATGTGCACCTCACACGACACCATAGCACAACCCACACCACACAAGCTACAAAACAAAGATCAAATTAACAACATACAAAGCAAAGCAAAATAAATAATAAATAAACAAATAAATAAATAGCGCGGCACGCGATGACGCGACAAAACGACGCGCATACCATACCACACACCACATCACTTTACACCACACCACACAACACCACACCAGCTGCAAAGTAAACAAGAAACTAAACATACAAAGCAAAGAACAAATTAAACATACAAAGCAAAGTACAAACCCAAAGCGAAGAAAAAAAACAGGAAAACTATGCGAAAAAATAAGAAAACAACGCAGACAAACAAACAAACTAGACACAATAAAAACACCAATACACTAACAGGACCAACTAACCAAACAAATAACCAAACGACCAACCAATTAACCCAATATGCAAATGACCAACCAACCGAAAAACAAAGGAGTAAACAACCAAGCCGAATAAGCGAACGCCTAACCAGCCAACCTAATAAGCAGACGACCAACAAGCCTAATAAGCAAACGATCGACCAACCAACCGACCAAATAAACAACCGACCAACAAAATAAACCAATGACCAACCAACCAACAAAAACCAAACAACCACAAAACACCGCCATGATACACATAGTACTGGATTACATTGTACCAGTAGAGGGTTCGACCCGACCCCATCTGACTTGACTGTGCATCTGCCAAACACGAAACCATTCACCACAAGACAAACTAGATCCAAGAAAACCACCAATAAACCAACAGTACCAACTAATCAACCAAATAAGCACACGGCCAACCAATTAACCGAATAAGCAAATGGCCAACCAACCGAATACATGAATGACTTAACAACGAACCAACCGAATACGCAACCGGCCAACGAACCAACCGAATAAGCGAATAACCAACCAACCAAATGAATAAGCAAACGACCAACCAACCAACCAACCAAATGAATGAGCAAACGACCAACCAACCAACCAACCCAATAAGCAAACGACCAACCAACCAACCTAATAAGCAAATGACCATCCAACCAACCTAATAAGCAACAACCAACCGACCGAAAAAGCAAACGGCCAACCGCCCCTTCCTAGTAAGCCAACTGCCAACTGACGAACCGAACAAGCCAAAAACTAACCAGCCGACCAACCGAATAAGCAAACGACTAAACAAGCAACCAACCGAATAAGCAAACAATCAACCAACCAACCTAATAAGCAAACCACCAACCAACCAAACTAATAAGTAAAGAGCCAACCATACTCAAAAGAAACGACCAACCAACCTCAAACAAACGACCAACCAACCAAACTAATAAGTAAACAGCCTACCAACCGACCGAATAAGCAAACGACCGAATAAGCAAACGACCAACCGAATAAGCAAACGACCAACCAACCGACCGAACAACGCAGAACACAAACCAAACTTCCACAAAACACTGACATGATACAGATAGTACTGGAGTACATGGTACCAGTAGAGGGTTTGACCCGACCCCACCTGACTTGACTGTGCGAACAACCAACCAAATAAGCATATTAAAAAACAACCAACCAACCGACCGAATAAGCAAATGAACAAACCAACCGACCAAATAAGCAAAAAGACCGACCAACCGGCCAGCCGAATATGCAAACGAAAAACCAATCGACCAAAAAGCACAAATCACAACAAAACAACCACTTAACACCAACATGATACAGATAGTACTTGATTACATGGTACCAGTAGATGGTACGGACCGACCGCTACCGACTTGACTGCAACTGCCAAACACGAAACTGTTCAACACTAGACAAAAAGAAAAGCACCAATACACCAACAGAACCAACGAACCAAACAAATAACCAGAGAACAAACCAATTAACCGAATAATCAAATGACCATCCAACCGAATAAGCAAACGAGTAAACAACCAACAAACGGAATAAGCAAACATCCAACCAGCCAACCAAATAAGCAAACAACCACCCAATCCACCAAATAAACAAACAACAAACCGACCAACTGAATAAACGAACGACCAACCAACCGACCAACCAACACAAATCACAACAAAACAACCACAAAACACCGCCATGATACAGATAGCACTGGATTACATGGTACCAACAGAGGGTTCGACCCGACCCCATCTGACTTGACTGTACATCTGCCAAACACGAAACCATTCACCAGTAGACAAACCAGACACAAGAAAACCACCAATGAACAAACAAGACAAACTAACCAACCAAATAACCATACGACCAACCAATTAATCAAATAAGCAAACTACAAACCAACCAACCGAATAAGCAAATGGCCAACCAACCGAATACACGAACGACTAAACAACGAATCCACCGAATATGCAAACGGCCAACGAACCAAGCGAACAACCAACCAACCAAACGAATAAGCAAACGACCAACCAACCAACCCAATAAGCAAACGGTCAACCACCAACCTAATAAGCAAGTGACAATCCAACCAACCTTATACGTAAGCAAACAACCAACCGACCGAATAAGCAAACGGCAAACCGACCATCCTCATAAGCAAACGGCCAACCGACGAACCGAATAAGCAAAAAAAAAAAAAAAAGTCGATCAACCGAATAAGCAAACGACTAAACAATCAACCAAACAAATAAGAAAACACACAATCAACCAACAAACCTAATAAACAAACGGTCATCCAACCAAACTTATAAGTAAAGAGCCAACCACAGTAAAAAGTAACGACCAAACAACCAACCAAATAGGAAGCAACCAATCAACCGAGCGAATAAGTCAACGACCAACCAACCAATCTAATAAGTAAACAACCTACCAACCGAGCGAATAAGCAAACGACCAATCGACCAACCGAATAGGCAAACGACCAACCAACCGACCGAACAACACAAAACACAATCCAAACATCCACAAAACACCAACATGATACAGATAGTACTGGATTACATGGTGCCAGTAGAGGGTTCGACGTGCCCCACCTGACTTGACTGTGTCACCAACCAACCTAATAAGCAACCGACCAACCAACGAAACCAATAAGCACACGACCAACCAACTAACCTATTAAGTAAACAACCAACCAACCGACCGAATAAGCAAACGAACAAACCAACCGACCGAATAAGCAAAACGGCCGACTGACTAACCGAATACGCAAACAACAAACCAATCGACCAAACAATACATCAAGAGCAGAACAACCACTAAACACCAACATGATACAGATAGTACCGGATTACATGGTACCAGTAGCGGGTACGACCCGACCGCATCTGACTTGACTGTGCATCTGCCAAACACGAAACCATTCAACACTAGACAAACTAGACAAAAGAAAACCACTAATGAACAAATATGACAAACTAACTAACCAAACGACCAACCAATTAACTTTATAAGCAAACTACAAACAAATCAACCGAATAAGAAAACGACCAACGAACCAAACTTATAAGTAAACAAACAAACAACCGATCGAATGAGCAAACGACCAACCAACCAACTAAATAAGCAAACGGCCAACCGAATAAGCAAACAACCAAACAACCTAAAAAACAAACGAATAACCAACCGACCTATTAAGCACGCAACAAAATGATACACAATAAATAAAAAAAAACAACAAATTAACAACATACAAATCAAAGCAAAATTAACAATAACAAAATTATAGCAAGTAAACAAAATAACACTGAAATACTAAAACAACGCGAACACTGCGACAAAATAACACGACTAAACAACGCTCACAATGAAACAGATAGTACTGGATTACATGATACAAGTAGATGGTTCGATCCAACCCCATCTGACATTACTGAACGACTGCCAAACAGCAAGCCAATCACCACCTCATACATAGAAACACATCAACATTAGAAGCCTAAATAAGTACAAATATATTCAATGCATTAATTCACTAACACGCCAAACGCCTGAACAGAAACGCAATTTCACGCCCGCCTGTACAGAACATGAAAAACGAAACATATCATCAGACAAGCAACCAAGAATCCCCGAACAGGCCGACCGACCGACCGATCGACTGACTAACTTAGATTATAAACAATTAAGAAATCATTCTATGCCCAACAAAAAAATCTCGGAGAATCACATTAACACAGACACGGACATGAAAAACCATATGAACGATATAACAATATTTGCAGACAAAGGTAACACATGAAATGCCTGAACAACAAAATCAAAGCAACATTACAGTAACACAGAAATAAATAGCGCAACAGCATGACACGCAACAAAATGATACGCAATATGAACCTTGCAAATTACACAACAAACAACAAATTAACAACATACAAAACAAACAACAAATTAACAACATACAAAACAAAAAACAAATAAACAACATACAAATCAAAGAGAAATTAACAATAACAAAATGATAGCAAGTAAACAAAATAACACTGAAATATTAAAACAAAACGATAAAACAACGCGAACACGGCGACAAAATAACACGACAAACGGCCAACCGACCAACCGAATAATCAAACAACCAACTAACCTAAAAACAAACGAACAACCAACCGACCTATTAAGCACGCAACAAAATGGCATACAATATAAACCACAAAAATTGCAAAGCAACCAACAAATTTACAACACACAAAGGCAAATAAACAAAATAGCAGTGAAATACTAAAACAACGCGACAAAACAACGCGAACACTGCGACAAAACAACACGACAAAACAACGCGCACCATGAAACAGATAGTACTGGATTACATGGTACAAGTAGAGGGTTCGACCCGACCCTATCTGACTTGACTGAACCATTGCCAAACAGCAAGACAATCTCCACTTACATCAAAATTAGAAGCCTGGATAACCAAACTGTTATTTAATCAAGCAGCCAAACGTTAAACGCCAAAAAGTCTCAAAGAACTAAAAGTAGCACAAACTTGGAAACTAGCAACCATCACAAACAAGTAAAATAAACAAGCAATACGCGAAATAAACAAAACGACCGACCGACCGGCCAGCCGAATATGCAAACGACAAACCAATCGACTAAGCAACATAAATCACACCAAAACAACCACTAAACACCAACATGATACAGATAGTACCGGTTTACATGGTACCAGTAGAGGGTACGATTCGACGCCATCTGACTTGACTGCAACTGCCAAACACGAAACTATTCAAGACTAGACAAACTAGACAAAAGAAAAGCACCAATTCACCAACAGGACCAACGAACCAAACAAATAACCAAAGGACCAACCAATGAACCGAATAATCACATGACCAACCAACCGAATAAACAAACGAGTAAACAACCAACAAACGGAATAAGCAAACATCCAACCATCCAAACCTAATAAGCAAACGACGAAGCAATCTATTAAGCAAACAACCAAACAACCAATCGACCAAATAAACAAAAGACAAACCGACCAACTGAATAAACCAACTACTAACCAACCGACCAATCAACAAAAACCAAACAACCACAAAACACCGCCATGATACAGATAGTACTGGATTACATGGTACCAATAGAGGGTCCGACCCGATCCCATCTGACTTGTCTGTGCATCTGCCAAACACGAAACCATTCACCACTAGACAAACCAGACACAAGAAAACCACCAATGAATCAACAGAACCAACTAACCATACGACCAACCAATTAATCGAATAAGCAAACTACAAACCAACCAACCGAATAAGCAAATGGCCAACCAACCGAATACACGAACGACTAAACAACGAATCCACCGAATATACAAACGGCCAACAAACCAAGCGAACAACCAACCAACCAAACCAATAAGCGACCAACCAAACGAATAAGCAAACGACCAACCAACCAACCCAATAAGCAAACGGTCAACCACCAACCTAATAAGCAAGCGACCATCCAACCACCTAATACGTAAGCAAACAACCAACCGACCGAATAAGCAAACGGCCAACCGACGAACCTTATAAGCAAAAAAAAAAACAATAAAAAAATAGCCGATTAACCGAATAAGCAAACGACTAAACAAGCAACCAAACAAATAAGCAAACAATCAAACCAAACCAAACGAATAAGTAAAGAGCCAACCACAATAAAAAGAAACGACCAACCAACTTCAAACAAACGACCAAGCAATCAACCGAATAGGCAAGCAACCAATCAACCGACCGAATAAGTCAACGACCAACCAACCTAAAAAGTAAACAACCAACCAACCGAGCGAATAAGCAAACGACCAACCAACCGACCGAATAAGCAAACGACAAACCGACCAACCGAATATACAAACGACCAACAAACCAAACTAATAAGCACACGACCAACCAACTAACCTTTTAAGTAAACAACCAACCAACCAACCGAATAAGCAAACGAACAAACCAACCGACCGAATAAGCAGAACGACCGACCGACTAACGGAATACGCAAACAACAAACCAATCGACCAAACAACACAAACCACAAGCAAAATAACCACTAAACACCAACATGATACATATAGTACTGGATTACATGGTACCAGTAGAGGTACTACCCGAACTCATCTTACTTGACTGTGCATCTGCCAAACACGAAACTATTCAACATTAGACAAACTAGACAAAAGAAAACCACTAATGAACCAACATGACAAACTAACTAACCAAACGACCAACCAATTAACTTTACAAGCAAACTACAAACGAACCAAAGTTATAAGTAAACAAACAAACAACCGATCGAATTAGCAAACGACGAACCAACCAACCTAATAAGCAAACGACCAACCGACCAACCGAATAATCAAACAACTAACCAACCTAAGAAAACAAACGACCAACCAACCGACCTATTAAGCACACAACAAAATGATAACAATATAAACCTCGCCAATTACAAAACAAACAACAAATTTACAACATACAGATCAAAGCAAAATTAACAATAACAAAATTATAACAAGTAAACAAAATAACACTGGAATACTAAAACAACGCGACAAAACAACGCAACACTGCGACAAAATAACATGACTAAACAAAGCGCATCATGAACAGATAGTACTGGATTACATGGTACCAGTAGAGGTTTCGACCCGACCCCATCTGACTTGACAGAACCTCTGCCAAATAGCAAGCCAAGCACCACCTCATACACAGAAACACATCAAAATCAGAAGCCTAAATAAGTACAAATATATTCAATGCATTAAATCACTTACAAGCCCCCGCCCATAGGGGCTTGAAGAAATATATGGGCTGCATGATGCTTCCACACAGAGCTAAATCCGGCCCGCACACTAGTACTGGTAAACCGCTTAGAGGATCTAAGCCTGTCAAGGAACCGTGGTGCGAAGCGGACCGTCCATGCTAATAAACCCTATTGGTTTCATTGGGCGACAGGGCTTGGGATGTCATTTCATCTCAATGTCGGGTAAAAGTCCCACAAAATTGGAAGCAACGTCTCCAAAATGACCTTTACAGTGTTGACGGGGACGTTAAACCTCAAATCAAACAAACAAACAATTAAATCACTTACACGCGAAACGCCTGAACAGAAACGCAATTTCACGCTCAACTATACAGAATATGAACAACGAAATATATCACCAGACAAGCAACCAAGAACCTCCGAACAGATCGACCGATCGACTGACTAACTTACATTACAAACAATTAAGAACATCAAAAATTCTCGGAGAATCAAATTAACACAGACAAGGGCATGAAAAACCACATCAACGATATAACAATGTTTGCAGAAAAAAGTTAACAAATGAAATGCCTGAACAGCAAAATCAAAGCAACATTACAGTAGCAAAGAAATAAATAGCGCAACAGCATGACACGCAACAAAATGATACACAATATAAACCTCGCAAATTACAAAACAAACAACAAATTAACAACATACAAAACAAACAAGAAATTAACAACATACAAATCAAAGAAAAATTAACAATAACAAAAAATTAAAGCAAGTAAACAAAATAACACTGGAATATTATAACAATGCGACAAAACAACGCTAACACTGGGACAAAACAACACGACAAAACAACGCGCACCATGAAACAGATAGTACTGGATTACATGGTACCAGTAGAGGGTTCGACCCGACCCCATCTGACTTGACTGAACCATTGCCAAACAGCAAGCCAATCTCCACTTACATCAAAATTAGAAGCCTGGATAACCAAACTGTTAAATCAAGCAGCCAAGCGTTAAACGCAAAAAAGTCTCCAAGAACCACAAGTAGCACAACCTTGGAAACGAGTACAAATACATGCACAAAAGCATTACAACGAGCAACCATCACAAACAAGTAAAATAAACACGCAATACGCGAAATGCCTGAAAGAAAAGCAAAATAATTGGCCTGTCAATCAAAGCCTTATTTGGTACAAATACATGCACAAAAGCAATAAAAATATAAAGCATTTGACATGCAAAACACTCGAAAAGCATTGCAAAATACAATCTAAGACAACATATAAAAACATGCAGCATGCAAACAAATGACGATGCATAATCCTAATGTGCCTGTTGGAAACATGCATAGACGTTGATGAGACGTTGCTTAATTGCATGTGTTTTGTTCTTGTTTTTCCTTGAACGTACATTTGGCGCTTTTGTTTAAAAGTAAAATCCAGTTTGTCGTATTATGTCATAAAACAAATATCTGGAACTAATCCCTAAGTCGGATAAAATTTTCGGAACTAGTTTCGATTTTTTTCTAAATATTCACTAGTATTCCTTTTATATCAAACTACTGTTATCTCAAATCACACTTGCAAGACAGATGGAGTTTAAGATCAACATAGGTCAAATGTAAATTCAATGAAAAAGAACAGCGAAACAAATGAAATGCCTGAACAGCAGAATGAAAGCAACATCACAGTAACACAGATATAAATAGCGCAACAGAATGGCACGCAAAAAAATGATACACAATATAAACCTCGCAAATTACATAACAAACAACAAATTAACAACATACAAATCAAAGCAAAATTGACAATAACAAAAGTATAGAAGTAAACAAAATAACACTGAAATAATAAAACTACGCGACAAAACAACGCGAACACTGCGACTAAAATAACACGACTATACAACGCGCACCATTAATCGTATAGTACTGGATTACATGGTACAAGTAGAAGTTCGACCCGACCCCATCTGACTTGACTGAACCACTGCCAAACAGCAAGCCAATCACCACCTCATGCACAGAAACACATCAAAATTAGAAGCCTAAATAAGTAAAAATATATTCAACGCATTAAAACATTAACACTCGAAACGCCTGAACAGAAACGCAATTTCACGCCCGCCTATACAGAACATGAACAACGAAACATATCACCAGACAAGCAACCAAGAACCTCCGAACAGACCGACCGACGGACCGATCGACTGACTAACTTACATTGCAAACAATTAAGAAATCATTCCATGCCAAACAAAAATATCGGAGAATCAAATTAACACAGTCAAGGACATGAACAACCACATCAACGATATAACAATGTTTGCAGAAAAAAGGTAACACATGAAATACCTTAACAGTAAAATCAAAGCAACATTACAGTAACACAGAAATAAATAGCGCAACAGAATGGCACGCAACAAAATGATACACAATATAAACCATACAAATTACAAAGCAAACAACAAATTTACAACACACAAAGCAATGCAAAGTAGAAGTAAAACAAAGATCAGGAATCGATACAATTAACTTACTCCATCCATCAAAGACACCAAAGGGAAAGAAACACAAACATGAAGCGACCAGACCATAATGGAAACCTGAACAAAGGAAGGCCATAAGGACAGTTACTTTCCCACAAAATGGCCAAATGGCCATCCAAAATAAAAAGACACAAGTGATACACACACAGTAGGTAACAATCAATAACATAAATAAACCGCCACAGAAGAACCGCCTTGGAACGGTCAGTGGAAAGAATTCCACTGGGGGGGGGGGGGGCTTCAATCGATTTTACATGGCCATAATCATCGCCCTTGCCTCTGTCGCGGTATACACTAATTTTGTTTAATCTACAATAACAAAATTATAGCAAGTAAACAAAATAAGAGTGAAATGTTAAAACAACGCGACAAAACAACGCGAACACTGCGACAAAATAACACGACAAAACAACGCGCACCATGAAACAAACGACCAAGCAACCAACTTAATAGGTAAACAACCAATAAACCGACTGAATAAGCCGGACGACCAACCAACCAACCTAATAAGTAAACAGCCTACCAACCGACCGAATAAGCGAACGACAGAACAAGCAAGCGACCAACCGACCAACGGAATAAGCAAACGACCAACCAACCGACCGTACAACGCAGAACACAAACCAAACATCCACAAAACACCAACATGATACAGATAGTACTGGATTACATGGTATCAGTAGAGGGTTTAACCAGACCCCAACTGACTTCACTGTGCACCCAACCAGCCCAAAATGCAAACGACTAACCAACTAATCTTTTAAGTAAACAACCAACCAACCGACCGATAAAGCAAACGAACAAACCAACCGACCGAATAAGCAAAACGACCGACCGACCGGCCAGCCGAATATGCCAACGACAAACCAATCGACCTAACAACACAAATCACAACAAAACAACCACTAAACACCAACATGATACAGATAGTACTGGATTACATGGTACCAGTAGAGAGTACGATTCGACCCCATCTGACTTGACTGCAACTCCAAACACGAAACTATTCAACACTAGACAAACTAGACAAAAGAAAAGCACCAATACACCAACAGGACCAACGAACCAAAAACATAACCAAAGGACCAACCAATAAACCGAATAATCAAATGACCAACCAACCGAATAAGCAAACGAGTAAACAACCATCAAACGAAATAAGCAAACAGCCAACCTAATAAGCAAACGACCAACCAACCAACATATCTATTAAGCAAACAATCAAACAACCAACTGACCAAATAAACAAACGACAAACCGACCAACTGAATAAACCAACGACCTACCAACCGACCAACCAACAAAAAACCAAACAACCACAAAACACCGCCATGATACAGATAGTACTGGATTACATGGTACCAATAGACGGTTCGACCCGACCCTATTTGACTTGTCTGTGCATCTGCCAAACACGAAACCATTCACCACAAGACCAACCAGACACAAGAAAACCACCAATGAATCAACAGGACCAACTAACCAACCAACTAATTAATCGAATAAGCAAACTTCAAACCAACCAGCCGAATAAGCAAATGGCCAACCAACCGAATACACGAACGACTAAACAACGAATCTACCAAATATGCAAACGGCCAACGAACCAAGCGAACAACCAACCAACCAAACGAATAAGCAAACGACCAACCAACCAACCAACCCAATAAGTAAACGGTCAACCACCAACCTAACAAGGCATCGCATGCGATACAAATCCCCTCGCACAAGACAACTTCATGTGTGGAAAACACTGAAATGGCAAAAGTCCACATTGCTTGAGATATCATATGCAACATATGTATAAAGATTGTCTAAAAACCATCCCAAAAATGTAGGTTCTAGAGTGATGACAATATTTCTCTAAAAATAGTCATAGGGACCTTGACTTTAGGACATGGCCGCGAAAGTAGATCTTGCTCAAGATATTATCATAAGCATCTTTTGTGTGAAGTTATATTAAAATCATAAATGTAGGCGGTAGAGCGATGACAAAAAGTTTTTCTAATAATAGCCACAGTGACCTTGACCTTGAGGTCATGACCTTGAACGTCAAAGCAACTCGAGATATTATCATAAGAAACATTTGTGTGAAGTTCTATTAACATCCATCAATAAATGTCGCACTTGAGCGATGACAATATTTCTCTGAAAATAGCCACAGTGACCTTGAAAGTCGAAATAGCTCGAGATATTGTCATAAGGAACATTTGTGTGAAGTTATACTGAAATCAGTGAAGAAATGTAAGCGCTAGAGCCATGACAAAGTTTTTCTAAAAATAGCCACAGTGACCTTGACCTTGAAAGTCAAAATCGCTCGAGGTATTGTCATAATACTTATAGGAACAAGGTAGAAGTTATGAAAATTCAGGCAGTTTGGTCATGAAATCTGATTATTTATACAAGTCATTTTTGATGACCGCTGATGGGAGATTCACTGCTAGATACAAGCTCCAGTTTTAACTCAGTGCTGTGGGTATTATACCTGCCTATAGGTGATACCATATCATTTATTCAAACAGTTGAAACAAACCACTATAACAACGCTTCATGAATTATACTTTCCATTTAACAAGCACCTCTTTTGCATGTATAAACATCAAATAAGTGATATTAGAGATAAGTGCTTCAGCCATAAACTGGTGTTTATTTAACGAATTCTATCATTGTTAAGAAGCATATAAATTGAATTCTCTGATAAAAATAGGATCCTTCTGAGAAGGGGGTTCTAGTACTTTGTTCCCTATAGTAATAAGGAACATTTGTGTGAAGTTATATTGAAATCAGTGAAGAAATGTAGTCGCTAGAGCGATGACAAAGTTTTTTCTAAAAATAACCACAGTGACCTTGACCTTGAAAGTCAAAATCGCTCGAGATATTGTCATAAGGAACATTTGTGTGAAGTTATATTGAAATCGGTGAAGAAATGTAAGCGCTAGAGCCATGACAAAGTTTTTCTAAAAATAGCCACAGTGACCTTTACCTTGAAAGTGGAACTCACTACAAATATTGTCATAAGGAACATTCGTGTAAAGTAATATTGAAATTGGTGAAAACTGTAAGCGCTAGAGCCATGACAAAGTTTTTCTAAAAATAGCCACAGTGACCTTGACCTTGAAAGTCGAACTCGTTCGAGATATTGTCATAAGGAATATTTGTATGAAGTTATATTGAAATCGGTGAAGAAATGTAGGCGCTGGACCGATGACAAAGTTTTTCCAAAAATAGCCATTGTGACCTTGGCCTTGAAAGTCGAAATGGCTTGAGATATTGTCATAAGGAACATTTGTGTGAAGTTATATTGAAATTGGTGAAGAAATGTAGGCGCTAGAGCGATGACAAAGTTTTTAAAAAAATAGCTACAGTGACCTTGACCTTGTGGTCATGACCCTGAAAGTCGAACTCGCTCGAGATATTGTCATAAGGAACATTTGTGTGAAGTGATATTGGAATCAGTGAAGAAATGTAGGCGCTAGAGCGATCACAAAGTTTTTCTAAAAATAGCCACAGTGACCTTGACGTCATGACCTTGAAAGTCGAACTCGCTCAAGATATTGTCATAAGGAAAATTTGTGTGAAGTTATATTGAAAACAGTGAAGAAATGTAGGCGCTAGAGCGATGACAAAGTTTTTCTAAAAATAGCCACAGTGACCTTGACCTTGAGGTCATGACCTTGAAAGTCGAACTCGCTCGAGCTATTGTCATAAGAAACATTTTTGTGAAGTAATATTGAAATCAGTGAAGAAATGTAGGCGCTAGAGCGATGACAAAGTTTTTCTAAAAATAGCCACAGTGACCTTGAAGTCATGACCTTGAAAGTCGAACTCGTTCGTGATATTGTCATAAGAAACATTTGTGTGAAGATATATTGAAATCAGTGAAGAAATGTAGGCGCTAGACCGATAACAATTTTTTTCTAAAAATAGCCACAGTGACCTTCACCTTGAGGCCATGACCTTGAAAGCCGAACTCGCTCGAGATTTTTTTATTAGGAACATTTGTGTGAAGTTATATTGAAATTGGTGAAGAAATGGAGGCGCTAGAGCGATGAAGTTTTTCTAAAAATAGACAGTGACCTTGACCTTGAGGTCATGACATTGAAAGTCAAACTCGCTCGAGATTTTTTTATAAGGAACATTTGTGTGAAGTTATATTAAAATCGGCCAAGAAATGTAGGCGCTAGAGCGATGACAAAAGTACGTACGTACGTACGGGACAAATGCTATATCCCCCTTCACAACTATGTTGTGCGAGGGGATAATAAGCAAGCGACCATCCAACCAACCTAATACGTAAGCAAACCAACCGACCGAATAAGCAAACGAACAACCGACCATCCTAATAAGCAAACGACCAACCGACTAACCGAATAAGCAAAACAAAAAAAAAAAAAAAAAAAAAAAACAACCGACCGATCAACCGAATAAGCAAACGACTAAACAAGCAACCAAAGAAATAAGCAAACAATCAAACCCATCCAAACTTATAAGTAAAGAGCCAACCACAGTAAAAAGAAACGACCAACCAACCTCAAACAAACGACCAAGCAACCAACTGAATAGGCAAGCAACCACTCATCCGACCGAATAAATTAACGACCAACCAACCAACCTAATAAGTAAACAACCTACCAACCGAGCGAATCAACAAACAACCAACCAACCGACCGAATAAGCAAACGACCAACCGACCAACCGAATATACAAACGACCAGCCAACCGACCGAAAAACACATAACACAAACAAACCAAACATCCACAAAACACCAACATGATGCAGATAGTACTGGATTACATGGTACCAGTAGAAGGTTCTACGTGACCTCACCTGACTTGACTGTGCAACCAACCAACCTAATAAGCAAACGATCAACCAACCAAACTAATAAGCACACGACAAACCAACTAACCTATTCAGTAAACAACCAACCAACCGACCGAATAAGCAAACGAACAAACCAACCGACCGATTAAGCAAAACGACCGACCGACTAACCGAATACGCACCGAACCGAACAAACCAATCGACCAAACAACACAAACCACAAGCAAAATAACCAGTAAACACCAACATGATACAAAAAGTACTGGATTACATGGTACCGGTATAGGTACTACCCGACCACATCTGACTTGACTGTGCATCTGCCCAACACGAAACTATTCAACACTAGACAAACTAGACAAAAGAAAACCACTAATGAACCAACATGACAAACTAACTAACCAAACGACCAACCAATTAACTTTATAAGCAAACTACAAACCAACCAACCGAATAAGCAAGCGACCAACGAACCAAACTGATAAGTAAACAAACAAACAATCGATCGAATGAGCAAACGACCAACCAACCAACCTAATAAGCTAACGGCCAACCGAATAAGCAAACAACCACTCAACCTAAAAACATGAACAACCAACCGACCTATTAAGCACGCAACAAAATGATACACAATATAAACCTTGCAAATTACAACACAAACAACAAATTAACAACATACAAATCACAGCAAAATTAACAATGACAAAATTATAGCAAGTAAACAAAATAACACTGGAATACTAAAACAACGCGACAAAACAACACAAACACTGCGACAGAATAACACGACTAAACAACGCGCACCACAGATAGTACTGGATTACATTGTACCAGTAGAGGGTTCGACCCGACCCGATCGGACTTGACTGAACGACTGCCAAACAGCAAGCCAATCACCACCTCATAGACAGAAACACATCAAAATCAGAAGCCTGAATAAGTACAAATATATTCAATGCATTAAATCACTAACACGCGAAACGCCTGAACAGAAACGCAATTTCACGACCGCCTACACAGAAAATGAACAACGAAACATATCACCAGACAAGCAACCAAGAAACTCCGAACAGACCGACCGACCGATCGACTGACTAACTTACATTACAAACAATTAACAAATCATTCCATGCCAAACAAAATATCTCGGAGAATCAAATTAACACAGACAAGGACATGAAAAACGACATCACAGATATAACAATATTTGCAGAAAAAAGATAACAAATGAAATGACTGTACAGCAAAATCAAAGCAACATTACAGTAACAAAGAAATAAATAGCGCAACAGCATGACACGCAACAAAATAATACACAATATAAACCTCGCAAATTACAAAACAAACAACAAATTAACATACAAATCAAAGACAAAATAACAATAACAAAATTATAGCAAGTAAACAAAATAACACTGAAATATTAAAACAACGCGATAAAACAACGCGAACACGGCGACAAAATAACACGACATACGGCCAACCGACCAACCGAATAAGCAAACAACCAACCAACCTAAAAAACAAATGAACAATCAACCGACCTATTAAGCACGCAACAAAATGAGACAATATAAACCACACAAATTACAAAGCAAACAACAAATTTGCAACACACAAAGCAAGGCAAAATCTACCGTAACAAAATTATAACAAGTAAACAAAATAACACTGGAATACTAAAGCAACGCGACAAAACAACACGAACACTGCGACAAACTGACAAGACTAAACAACGCGCACCATGAAACAGATAGTACTGGATTACATGGTACCAGTAGAAGGTTCGACCCGGCCCCATCTGACTTGACTGAACCACTGCCAAACAACAAGCCTATCACCACCTCATACACAGAAACACATTAAAATTAGAAGCCTAAATAAGTACAAATATATTCAATGCATTAAAACATTTAACACTCGAAACGCCTGAACAGAAACGCAATTTCACGCCCGCCTATACAGACAATGAACAACGAAACATATCACCAGACAAGCAACAAGACCCTCCGAACAGACCGATCGACCGACCGATCGACTGACTAACTTATATTACAAACAATTAAGAAATCATTCCATGCCAAACAAAAAATCTCGGAGAATCAAATTAGCACAAACAAGGACATGAACAACCACATCAACGATAAAACCGTATTTGCAGAAAAAAGGTATCACATGAAATGCCTGAACAGCAAAATCAAAGCAACATTACAGTAACAGAAATAAAAAGCGCAACAGAATGACACGCAACAAAATGATACACAATATAAACCACACAAATTACAAAGCAAACAACAAATTTGCAACACACAAAGCAAGGCAAAACCTACAGTAACAAAATTATAGCAAGTTAACAAAATAACAGTGAAATACTAAAACAACGCGACAAAACAACGCGAACACTGCGACAAAATAACACGACTAAACAACGCGCACTATGAAACAGATAGTACTGGATGGCATGGTACCAATAGAGGGTTCGACCCGACCCCATCTGAGTTGTCTGAACCACTGCCAAACAACAAGCCAATCCCCACCTCATACACAGAAACACATCAAAATTAGAAGCCTAAATAAGTAGAAATGTATTCAATGCATTAAAACATTAACACTCGCCTGAACAGAAACGCAATTTCACGCCCGCCTATACAGAAAATGAATAACGAAACATATCACCAGACAAGCAACCAAGAACCTCCGAACAGACCGACCGACCGACCGATCGACTGACTATCTTACTTTACAAACATTTGAGAAATCATTCCATGCCAAACAAAAAATCTCGGAGAATCAAATTAGCACAAACAAGGACATGAACAACCACATCAACGATATAACAGTATTTGCAGAAAAAAGGTAACACGTGAAATGTCTGAACAGCAAAATCAAAGCAACGTTACAGTAACACAGAAATAAATAGCGCAACAGAATGACACGCAACAAAATGATACACAATATAAACCACACAAATTACAAAGCAAACAACAAATTTACAACACACAAAGCAAGGCAAAATCAACAATAACAAAATTATAGCAAGTAAATAAAATAGTTAATTATTTAAACAACGCGACAAAACAACGCGAACACTGCGACAAAATAACACGACCATGAAACAGATAGTACTGGATTACATGGTACCAGTAGAGGGTTCGTCCCGGCCCAATCTGACTTGACTGAACCATTGCCAAACAGGAAGCCAAGCACCACTTACATCAAAATTAGAAGCCTGGATAACCAAACTGTTATTTCATCAAGCAGCCAACCGTTAAACGCAAAAAGTCTCCAAGAACTAAAAGTAGCACAAACTTGGAAACGAGCAACCATCACAAACAAGTAAAATAAACAAGCAATACGCGAAATGCCTGAAAGAAAAGCAAAAGTATTGGCCTGTAAAACAAAGCCTTATTTGGTACAATTACATGCAAAAATGCAATGAAAATATAAAGCATTTGACTTGCAAAACACTCGAAAAGCATTGCAAAATACAATCTAAGACAACATATAAAAACATGCAGCATGCCAAAAAATGACGATGCATAATCCTAATGTGCCTGCTGGAAACATACATATGTTCTTTACGTACTGACATCATGTTGCATAGACGTTGATGAGGCGTTGCTTTATTTCATGTGTTTTGTTGTTCTTGTTTTTCCTTGAACGTACATTTGGCGCTTTTGTTTACAGTAAAATCCAGTTGGTCGCATTATCTCATAAAACAAATATCTGAAATTAAAACATTAACACTCGAAACGCCTGAACGGAAACGCAATTTCACGCCCGCCTATACAGAACATGAACAACGAAACATATCACCAGACAAGCAACCGAGAACCTCCGAACAGACTGACCGACCGACCGTTCGACTGACTGACTTACATTACAAACAAGTAAGAAATCAGTCCATGCCAATCAAATTAACACAGGCAAGGACATGAAAAACCACATCAACGATATAACAATGTTTGCAGAAATAAGGTAACACATGAAATGCCTGAACAGCAAAATCAAAGCACCATTACAGTAGCAAAGAAATAAATAGCGCAACAGCATGACACGCAAGAAAATGATACACAATATAAACCTCGCTAATTACAAAACAAACAACAAATTAACAACGGACAAAACAAATAACAAATTAACAACATACAAATCAAAGTAAAATTAACAATAACAAAATTATAGCAAGTAAACAAAATACCACTGAAATATTAAAACAACGCGATAAAACAACACGAACACGGCGACAAAATAACACGACAAACGGCCAACCGACCAACCGAATAAGCAAACAACCAACCAACCTAAAAACAAACGAACGACTAACCGACCTAATAAGCACGCAAAAAATGATACACAATATAAACCACACAAATTACAAAGCAAACAACAAATTTACAACACACAAAGAAAGGCAATATCTTCAATAACAAAATTATAGCAAGTAAACAAAACAACAGTGAATTATTAAAACAACGCGACAAAACAAAGCTAACACTGCATTAAAACAACACGATAAAACAACGCGCACCATTAAACAGATAGTACTGGATTACATGGTACCAGTAGAGGGCTGGACCCGAACCCAACTGGCTTGACTGAACCTTGCCAAACAGCAAGCCAATCTCCACTAACATCAAAATTAGAAGCCTGGATAAACAAACTGTTATTTAATCAAGCAGCCAACCGTTAAACGCAAAAAAGTCTCCAAGAACCACAAGAAGCACCACCTTGGAAACGAGCAACCATCACAAACAAGTAAAATAAACACGCAAGCAAACTAATTTGCCTGTAAAACAAAGCCTTATTTGGTACAAATACATGCACAAAAGCATCACAACGAGCAACCATCACAAACAAGTAAAATAAACACGCAATACGCGAAATGCCTGGAAGAAAAGCAAAATAATTTGCCTGTAAAACAAAGCCTTATTTGGTACAAATACATGCACAAAAGCAATAAAAATATAAAGCATTTGACATGCAAAACACTCGAAAAGCATTGCAAAATACAATCTTAGGCAACATAAAAACATGCAGCATGCCAAAAAAATGACGATGCATAATCCTAATGTGCCTGTTGGAAACATGTACGTAGACATCATGTTGCATAGACGTTGATGAGACGTTGCTTAATTGCATGTGTTTTGTTGTTCTTGTTTATCATTGAACGTACATTTGGCGCTTTTGTTTAAAAGTAAAATCCATTTGGTCGTATTATGTCATAAAACAAATATCTGGAACTAGTCCCTGGGTCGGGTAAAATTTTCGGAACCAGTTCCGATTTTTTTCTAAATATTCACTAGTGTTATCTCAAATCAAACTTGCAAGACAGATGGAGTTTAAGATCAACAAAAGGTCAAATGTAAATTCAATGAAAAAGAACAGCAAAACAAATGAAATGCCTGAAGAGCAGAATGAAAGCAACATCACAGTAACACAGAAATAAATAGCGCAACAGAATGGCATGCAACAAAATGATACAGAATATAAACCTCGCAAATAACAAAACAAACAACAAATTAACATTATACAAATCAAAGCAAAATCAACAATAACAAAAGTAAAGCAAGTAAACAAAATAACACTTAAATAATAAACGCGACAAAACAACGCGAACACTGCGACAAAATAACACGACTAAACAACGCGCACCATGAAACAGATAGTACTGGATTACATGGTACAAGTAGAAGTTCGACCCGACCCCATCTGACTTGACTGAACCACTGCAAAACAGCAAGCCAATCACCACCTCATACACAGAAACACATCAAATTAGAAGCCTAAATAAGTACAAATATATGCAATGCATTAAAACATTTACACTCGAAACGACCAACCAACCAACCCAATATGTAAACAGCCTACCAACCGACCGAATAAGCAAACGACCGAATAAGCAAGCGACCAACCGACCAACGGAATAAGCAAACGACCAACCAACCGACTGAACAACGCAGAACACAAACCAAACATCCACAAAACACCAACAGGATACACATAGTACTGGATTACATGTTACCAGTAGAGGGTTTGACCCTACCCCACCTGACTCCACTGTGCACCCAACCAACCTAATATGCAACGATCAACCAACTAACCTTTTAAGTAAACAACCAACCAACCGACCGATAAAGCAAACGAACAAACCAACCGGCCGAATAAGCAAAATGACCGACCGACCGGCCAGCCGAATATGCAAACGACAAACCAATCGACCAAACAACACAAATCACAACAAAACAACCACTAAACACCAACATGATACAGATAGTACTGGATTACATGGTACCAGTAGAGGGTACGATTCGACCCCATCTGACTTGAATGCAACTGCCAAACACGAAACTATTCAACACTAGACAAACTAGACAAAAGAAAAGCACCAATACACCAACAGGACCAACGAACCAACAAATAACCAAAGGACCAACCAATTAACCGAATAATCAAATGACCAACCAACCGAAGACCAACCAACCGAATAAGCAAACGAGTAAACAACCATCAAACGGAATAAGCAAACAGTCAACCAGCCAACCTAATAAGCAAACGACCAACCAACCAACCAATCTATTAAGCTAACAACCAAACAACCAACCGACCAAATAAACAAACGACAAACCGACCAACTGAATAAACCAACGACCAACCAACCGACCAACCAATAAAAATCAAACAACCACAAAACACCGCCATGATACAGATAGAACATGATTACATGGTACCAATAGAGGGTTCGACCCGACCAAATAGGCAAGCAACCACTCATCCGACCGAATAAGTCCACGACCAACCAACCAACCTAATAAGTAAACAACCTACCAACCGAGCGAATCAACAAACGACCAACCAATCGACCGAATAATCAAACGACCAACCGAATATACAAACGACCAACCAACCGACCGAACAACGCAAAACACAAACCAAACATCCACAAAACACCAACATGATGCAGATTTATCAGTTTGAATATTTCATTAGTGTCTTTTAATTCAGGAGGTACATTTATGGAGCTGTTGTTATCATATATTTGCGTTTATGTTATGGTAAACCTAGATGCGCGCTTGTGATGTGCACATAATTCTTTAAGTTGTTAATATGAACAGCATTCATAGTCTTCTGATTGCATATCAGAATACAATAAATTCATTCTAATTTATTCTACGGAATATGCTTCTGGTGCATATTTATGGGATTTTCTAATAACATATCAGAACATCCAAGCACTCCATATCATGTATCATTTCATGTCATTTATCTTACATGCCATGTTTGTTGTGAATGTCGGGACGACATTCAGCGAAGTGGGGAAATATGTCACAGGGTGAAATAAATATATAACACACTTGCGTTTGTTTTCTCTTTATTTCCCTTTTCCTATATTTGTAACACTCCCATAAGTCTAGTGGCCAATCTCATTGAAACAGGTACAGGTAGGGTGATGTAGTGTGTAGCGTTTAGGCGTAGTAATTTGCATGTTCACAAACTATTAACCTCTGTCCTCATGCTTCGTTGCATTCGCCTTTCAACCATTAGTGTCATTACACTACATCTCATATACATGACTGTTTCATTATAAATATATTTATATAATATATTTCCAGGCTTTGTTGACAATGAGAACCCACGTGGGCATGGGAGCGTAAGAGTAGACTACCCCCAAAAAAGAACCCCGTGACACCAGTAGAAGGTTCTAAGTGACCCAACCTGACTTGACTGTGCCACCAACCAACCTAATAAGCAAACGACCAACCAATCAAACTAATAACTAAACGACCAACCAACTAACCTATTAAGTAAACAACCAACCAACCGACCGAATAAGCAAACGAACAAACCAACCGACCGAATAAGCAAAACGACCGAACGACTAACCGAATACGCAAACAACAAACCAATCGACCAAACAACACAAACCACAAGCAAAACAACCACTAAACACCAACATGAGACAGAAAGTACTGGATTACATGGTACCAGTAGAGGTACTACCCGACCTCATCTTACTTGACTGTGCATCTGCCAAATACGAAACTATTCAATACTAGACAAACTAGACAAAAGAAAACCTCTAATGAACCAACATGACAAACTAACTAACCAAACGGCCAACCAATCAACTTTATAAGCAAACTAAAAACCAACCAACCGAATAAGCAAACGACCAACGAACCAAACTTACAAGTAAACAAACAAACAACCGTTCAAATGAGCAAACGACCAATCAACCAAACTAATAAGCAACCGACCAACCGAATAAGCAAACAACCAACCAACCTAAACAAGAGGGCCATAATGGCCCTGGATCGCTCACCTGATCCATAGAGTAACAAGGGGACCCCGGGGAGGGCCATTATTGACCCCACGGTTATTATGTGCATAATGTTGAGGGAGGTCTAAAAAGGTGAAGCTTCGTACCAAATATCAACAATGGCTATAATTGTCCACTAGATGAAGCTCCATACCAAATATCAAAGACATGGGCCTTGCAGTTTCGGAGTAGAAGATTTTTAAAGATTTCCCTTTATAAGTCTATGTAAAACCAAAGGGTCTCTGGGTGGCGACATTTTTGGCCCCAGGGCCATAATTTGAACAATCTTGATAGAGGTCCACTAGATGAAATTTCACACCAAATATCAAAGACCTAGGCCTTGTGGTTTCAGAGAAGAAGATTTATAAAGATTTTCCCTATATTAGTCTAGGTAAAACCAAAGGGCCCCGGAGCGGGGGCATTTTAGGCCAAAGGGCTATAATTTGACCAATCTTAGTAGAGGTCCATTAGATGAAGCTTCATACCAAATATCAAAGTCCTGGGTCATGCGGTTTCAGAGAAGAAGATTTTTTTAAGATTTTCCCTTTACAAGTCTATGTAAAAACCAAAGGGCCCTGGAGCGGGGACATTTTTGGTCTCAGGGCTATTATTTGAACAATCTTGATAGAGGTCCACAAGATGAAGCTTCATACCAAATATCAAAGACATAGACCTTGTGGTTTCAGAGAAGAAGATTTCTAAAGATTTTCCCTATATTAGTCTATTTAAAACCAAAGGGCCCCGGAGCGGGGACATTTTTGGCCCGCTGGGCTATAATTTGAACATTCTTGGTAGAGGTCCACTAGATGAAGCTTCATACCAAATATCGAAGTCCTGGGCCTCGCGGTTTCCGAGAAGATTTTTATAGATTATCCCTGTATAAGCCTATGTAAAAACAAAGGGCCCCGGGGCGGGGGCATTTTGTGCCCAAGCACTATAATTTGAATAATTTCGGTAGGGGTCCACTAGATGAAGCTTCATACAAAATAGCAAAGACCTGGGCCTTTTGGTTTCAGAGAAAACAACATACAAAACAAACAACAAATTAACAACATACAAATCAAAGAAAAAATAACAAAAACAAAATTATAGCAAGTAAACAAAATAACACTGAAATATTAAAACAACGCGACACCATATCACAACCCACACCACACAAGCTACAAAACAAAGAACAAATGAACATACAAATCAAAGCAAAAATAGATAATAAATAAACAAATAAATAGCGCGGCACGCGATGACGCGACAAAACGACGCGCATGCCATTCCACACACCACATCACTCCATACCACACCACACAACACCACACCAGCTGCAAAGTAAACAAGAAATTAAACATACAAAGCAAAGAACAAATTAAACATACAAAGCAAAGTACAAACCCAAAGCGAAGAAAAGAACTGGAAAACTATGCGAAAAAATAAGAAAACAACGCAGACAAACAAACAAACTAGACACAAAGCACCAATACACTAACAGGACCAACTAACCAAACAACTAACCAAACGACCAAGCAATTTACCCTATAAGCAAATGACCAACCAACCGAAAAACAAAGGAGTAAACAAGCAACAAGCCGAACAAGCAAACGAATAACAGCCAACCTAATAAGCAGACGACCAACCAGCCTAATAAGCAAACGATCGACCAACCAACCGACCAAATAAACAACCGACCAACAAAATAAACCAATGACCAACCAACCGACCAACCAACAAAAACAACCACAAAACACCGCCATGATACAGTTTGTTTTTTGTTTGATTTGAGGTTAAACGTCCCCGCCAACACTGTAAAGGTCATTTTGGAGACGTTGGTTCCAATTTTGTGGGACTTTTACCCGACATTGAGATGAAATAACATCTCAAGCCCTGTCGCCCAATGAAACCAATAGGGTTTATTTGCATGGACGGTCCGCCTCGCACCGCGGTTCCTGGACAGGCTTAGATCCTCTAAGCGGTTTACCAGTAGTAGTGTGCGGGCCGGATTCAGCTCTGCGTGGAAGCATCGTGCAGCCCATATATTTCTTCAAGCCCCTATGGGCGGGGGCGGCCGCCTTGATACAGATAGTACTGGATTACATGGTACCAATAGAGGGTTCGACCCGACCCCATCTGACTTGAATGTGCATCTGCCAAACACGAAATCATTCACCACAAGACAAACTAGATCCAAGAAAACCACCAATGAACCAACAGGACAAACTAATCAACTAAATAAGCACATGACCAACCAATTAACCGAATAAGCAAACTACAAACCAACAAACCGAATAAGCAAATGGCCAACCAACCGAATACATGAATGACTAAACAACGAACAAACCGAATACGCAACCGGCCAACGAACCAACCGAATAAGCGAATAACCAACCAACCAAATGAATAAGCAAACGACCAACCAACCCAATAAGCAAACGACCAACCAACCAACCTAATAAGCAAACGACCATCCAACCAACCAAATAAGCAAACAACCAACCGACCGAATAAGCAAATGGCCAACCGCCCCTTCTTAGTAAGCCAACTGCCAACCGACGAACCGAACAAGCCAAAAACTAACCAGCCGACCAACCGAATAAGCAAACGACTAAACAAGCAAACAACCGAATAAGCAAACAATCAACCAACTAACCTAATAAGCAAACCACCAACCAACCAAACTAATAAGTAAAGAGCCAACCATACTCAAAAGAAACGACCAACCAACCAACCTCAAACAAACGACCAACCAAACTAATATGTAAACAGCCTACCAACCGACCGAATAAGCAAACGACCGAATAAGCAAACGACCAACCGAATAAGCAAACGACAAACCGACCGACCGAACAACGCAAAACACAAACCAAACATCCACAAAACACCAACATGATACAGATAGTACTGGAGTTCATGGTACCAGTAGAGGGTTTGACCCGACCCCACCTGACTTGAATGTGCAACCAACCAACCAAATAAGCAAACGACCAACCAACTAACATATTAAAAAACAACCAACCAACCGACCGAATAAGCAAACGAACAAACCAACCGACCGAATAAGCAAAACGACCGACCGACCAGCCAGCCGAATATGCAAACGACAAACCAATCGACCAAACAACACAAATCAAACAAAACAACCACTAAACACCAACATGATACAGATAGTACTGGATTACATGGTACCAGTAGATGGTACGACCCGACCCCATCTGACTTGACAGCAACTGCCAAACACGAAACTATTCAACACTTAGACGAAGGAAAAGCACCAATACACCAACAGAACCAACAAACCAAACAAATAACCAAAGAACCAACCAATTAACCGAATAATCAAATGACCAACCAACCGAATTAGCAAACGAGTAAACAACCAACAAACGGAATAAGCAAACATTTAACCAGCCAACCTATTAAGCAAACAACCAACCAACCAACCAACCCACCAAATAAACAAACACAAACCGTCCAACTGAATTAACCAACGATCAACCACCGACCAACCAACAAAAACCAAACAACCACAAAACACCGCCATGATACTGATAGTACTGGATTACATGGTACCAACAGAGGGTTCGACCCGATCCCATCTGACATGACTGTGCATCTGCCAAATACGAAACCATTTACCAGTAGACACACCAGACACAAGAAAACCACCAATTAACAAACAGGACCAACTAACCAACCAAATAACCATACGACCAACCAATGAATCGAATAAGCAAACTACAAACCAACCAACCGAATAAGCCAATGGCCAACCAACCGAATACAAGAACGACTAAACAACGAATCCACCGAATATACAAACGGCCAACGAACAAAGCGAACAACCAACCAACCAAACGAATAAGCAAACGACCAACCAACCAACCCAATAAGCAAACGGTCAACCACCAACCTAATAAGCAAGCGACAATCCAACCAACCTTATACGTAAGCAAACAACCAACCGACCAGATAAGCAAACGGCCAACCGACGAACCGCATAAGCAAAAAAAAAAAAAAAAAATAAAAAATAAACAACCAGCCGATTAACCGAATAAGCAAACGACTATACAAGCAACCAAACGAATAAGCAAACAATCAAACCCAACCAAACTAATAAGTAAAGAGCCAACTACAGTAAAAAGAAACAATCAACCAACCTCAAACAAACGACCAAGCAACCAACCTAATAGACAAGCAACCAATCAACCCACCGAATCAGTCAACGACCAACCAACCAACTTAATAAGTAAACAACCTACCAACCGAGCGAATAAGCAAACGACCAACCAACCGACCGAATAAGCAAACGACCAACTGACCAACCGAATATACAAACGACCAACGAACCAAACTAATAAGCACACGACCAACCAACTAACCTATTAAGTAAACAAACAATCAACCGACCGAATAAGCAAACGAACAAACCAACCGACCGAATAAGCAGAACGACCGACCGACTTACCGAAAACGCAAACAACAAACGAATCGACCAAACAACACAAATCACAAGCAAAACAACCACTAAACACCAACATGATACATGGTACCAGTAGAGGTACTACCCAACCCCATCTGACTTGACTGTGCATCTGCCAAACACGAAACTATTCAACACTAGACAAACTAGACAAAAGAAAACCACTAATGAACCAATATGACAAAATAACTAACTAACCAAACGACCAACCAATTAACTTAACAAGCAAACTACAAACCAGGCCACCGAAAAAGCAAACGACCAACGAACCAAACGTATAAGTAAACAAACAAACAACCGATCGAATGAGCAAACAACCAACCAACCAACTTAATAAGCAAACGGCCAACCGACCAACCGAATAAGCAAACAACCAACCAACCTAAAAAACAAACGACCAACCGACCTATTAAGCACACAACAAAATGGTAACAATATAAACATCGCCAATTACAACACAAACAACAAATTAACAACATACAAATCAAAGCAAAATTAACAATAACAAAATTATAGCAAGTAAACAAGAGTTGTCAGAAGACAACATAGCTCGCCTTTGGGGGCCTAAGATGGATGAGGACAAGTTATCAAAAAAAAATTCTTCTGCAAAACAGCCCAATAGACTGCAGCAAATGAAAGAGAACCAAAATGTACCCCTAATCATCCTGTTTTCAAGCCTTTCCACTGCAAAAAAAAAAAAAAAAAATGAAAAAGAAATCTATATTTGATAAAAAAAATTCTACAATTTACCAAGTAATAACACGGCATCACAGACGATACAAATCCCCTCGATCAAGACAAATAAAAAAAAGCCTAGCCTAGCATTTGTGTAAAATCCATCAATATATGTAGGTACTTAGGAGTGGTGACAAAGTTTTTCTAAAAATAGCCACAGTGACCTTGACTTTGAGCCCCAGACTCTGAAAGTTGAACTTCATACCCAACATTTGTATGAAGTTATCTTAAAATCCATCAATAAATCTGGACACTAGAGCAATGATCAAGTTTTTCTAAAAAATAGCCACAGTGACCTTGACCTTCAGCCCCTGTCCCGGAAAGTCAAAGTCACTCAAGATATCATCAAACCAAACATTTGTGTCAAGGTATATTAAAATCCATCAATAAATGAAGGCGCAAGAGCGATGACAGAGTTTTTCTAAAAATAGCTGCTATGACCTTGACCTTCAGCCCCAGACCCTGAAAGTCCAACTCGCTCAAGATATCATCATTGCCAACATTTTTGTGAAGTTATATTAAAATCCATCCATAAATGTAGGCACTAGAGCGATCACAAAGTTTTTTTCTAAAAATAGCCACAGTGACCTTGACCTTCAGCCCCGGAACCTGAAAGTCGAACTTGCTAGAGATATCATCATACCCAACATTTGTGTGAAGTTATATTAAAATACATCAATAAATTATGGTGCAAGAACGATGACAATGTTTTTTCTAAAAATAGCCACAGTGACCTTGACCCCGTGACCCTGAAAGTAGTGACCTTGACCTTAGGCCCCGGACCCTGAAAGTCCATGTCACTCGAGATTTCATTATACCGGACATTTGGGTGAAGTTATATTAAAATCCATCAATAAATGAAGGCGCTAGAGCGATGACAATGTTTTTCTAAAAATAGCCACAGTGACCTTGACCCACAGACCCCGCTTTGTTTTTAAATCCAAAAAAAAAAAGAAAAAAGAAAAGAAGAAAAAAAAACAAAAAACGTTCCTCCCCCGGGATTTGAACTCACGCAGCTTGCAGGTAAACTTTAACACAGAGAAGTAAGGGAGGTAATACAGAGGAAAATATTAACTTCTCAAATTGTCCAATTTAAGCCAAAAACCCTGTAAAATGAAGTACAATGATAATGTTAAATATTGTTTTTTGGCAATTATTAATTATATATTCAAAATAAAGTTGTAAAACATCACATATAAGAGCTTGCAAGTAAACTTTAACCAAATGCGGACGCCGACGCTGACGCCGACGCTGACGCTGACGCCGACGCCGGGCGCCCGGGGGTATGGCAATAGCTCCCCCTTACTTTAGTAAGGCGAGCTAACAAAATAACACTGAAATACTAAAACAACGCGACAAAACCACGAACACTGCGACAAAATAACACGACTAAACAACGCGCACCATGAAACAGATAGTACTGGATTACATGGTACCAGTAGAGGGTTCGACCCAACCCCATCTGACTTGACTGAACCAATGCCAAACAACAAGCAAAGCACCACCTTATACACAGAAACACATCAAAATCAGAAGCCTAAATAAGTACAAATATATTCAATGCATTAAATCACTAACACGCGAAACGCCTGAACAGAAACGCAATTTCACGCCCGCCTATACAGAAAATGAACAACGAAACATATCACCAGACACGCAACCAAGAACCTCCGAACAGACCGACCGACCGACCGACCCATCGACAGACTAACTAACATTACAAACAATTAAGAAACTCAATCCATGCCAATCAAAAAATCTCGGAGAATCAAATTAAAACAGACAAGGACATGAAAAACCACATCAACGATAAAACAATGTTTGCAGAAATAAGGTAACACATGAAAAGCCTGAACAGCAAAATCAAAGCAACATAACAGTAGCAAAGAAATAAATAGCGCAACAGCATAACAAGCAACAAAATGATACACAATATAAACATCGCAAATTACAAAACAAACAACAAATTAACAACATACAAAACAAACAAAAAATTAACAACATACAAATGAAAGAAAAAAATAACAATAACAAAATTATAGCAAGTAAACAAAATAACACTGAAATATTAAAACAACTCGATAAAACAACACGAACACGGCGACAAAATAACACGACAAACGGCCAACCGACCAACCGAATAAGCAAACAACCAACCAACTAAAAAACAAACGAACGACCAACCGACCTATTAAGCACGCAACAAAATGATACACAATATAAAAAACACAAATGACAAAGCAAACAACAAATTTACAACACACAAAGAAAGGCAAAATCTTCAATAACAAAATTATAGCAAGTAAACAAAACAACAGTGAAATATTAAAACAACGCGACAAAACAACGCTAACACTGGGACAAAACATCACGACAAAACAACGCGCACCATGAAACAGATAGTAATGGATAAGGGTTCGAACCGACCCCACCCCATCTGACTTGACTGAACCATTGCCAAACAGCAAGCCAATCTCCACTTACATCAAAATCAGAAGCCTGGATAACCAAACTGTTATTTAATCAAGCAGCCAACCGTTAAACGCAAAAAAGTCTCCAAGAACCACAAGTAGCACAACCGTGGAAACGAGCAACCATCACAAACAAGTAAAATAAACACGCAATACGCGAAATGCCTGATAGAAAAGCAAAATAATTGGTCTGTAAAACAAAGCCTTATTTGGTACAAATACATGCACAAAAGCAATAAAAATATAAAGCATTTGACATGCAAAACACTCGAAAAGCATTGCAAAATACAATCTTAGGCAACATAAAAACATGCAGCATGCAAAAAAATGACGATGCATAATCCTAATGTGCCTGTTGGAAACATGCATATGTTCTATACGTACTGACATCATGTTGCATAGACGTTGATGAGACGTTGCTTATAGCATGTGTTTTGTTGTTCTTGTTTATCCTTGAACGTACATTTGCCGCTTTTGTTTTAAAGTAAAATCCAGTTGGTCGTATTATGTCATAAAACAAATATCTGGAACTAGTCCCTAAGTCGGATGAAATTTTCGGAACTAGTTTCGATTTTTTTTTCTAAATATTCACGAGTATTCCTTTTATATCAAACTACTGTTATCACAAATCAAACTTGCAAGACAGATGGAGTTTAAGATCAACAAAAGGTCAAATGTAAGTTCAATGAAAAAGAACAGCGAAACCAATGAAATGCCTGGACAGCAGAATGAAAGCAACATCACACTAACACAGAAATAAATAGCGCAACAGAATGGCACGCAAAAATGATACACAATATAAACCTCGCAAATTACAAAACAAACAACAAATTAACAACATACAAATCAAAGCAAAATTGACACTAACAAAAGTATAGCAAGTAAACAAAATAACACTGAAATAATAAAACAACGCGACAACACAACGCGAACACTGTGACAAAATAACACGACTATACAACGCGCACCATGAAACAGATAGTACTGGATTACATGGTACAAGTAGAAGTTCGACCCGACCCCATCTGACTTGAACGAACCACTGCTAAACAGCAAGCCAATCACCACCTCATGCACAGAAACACATCAAAATTAGAAGCCTAAATAAGTACAAATATATACAACGCATTAAAACATTAACAATCGAAAAGCCTGAACAGAAACGCAATTTCACGCCCGCCTATACAGAACATGAACAACGAAACATATCACCAGACAAGCAACCGAGAACCTCCGAACAGACCGACCGACCGACCGATCGACTGACTAACTTACATTACAAACAATTAAGACATCATTCCATGCCAAACAAAAAATCTCGGTGAATCAAATTAACACAGTCAAGGATATGAACAACCACATCAACAATGCAGAAAAAAAGGTAACACATGAAATGCCTGAACAGCAAAATCAAAGCAACATTACAGTAACACAGAAATAAATAGCGCAACAGAATGACACGCAACAAAATGATACACAATATAAATCACACAAATTACAAAGCAAACAACAAATTTACAAAACACGAAGCAATGCAAAGTAGAAGTCAAACAAAGTTCAGGAATCGATATAATTAACTTAGTCCACCCATCAAAGACACCAAAGGGAAAGAAACACAAACATGAAGCGACCAGACCATAATGGAAACCTAAACAAAGGAAGGCCATAAGGACAGTTACTTTCCCACAAAATGGCCAAATGGCCATCCAAAATAAAAAGACAAGTGATACACACAGTAGGTAACAAACAACAACATAAATAAACCGCCACAGAAGAACCGCCTTGGAACGGTCAGTGAAAAGAATTCCACTGGGGGGCTTAAATCGATTTTACATGGCCATAATCCTCGCCCTTACCTCTGTCGCGGTATACACTAATTTTGTTTAAACTACAATAACAAAATTATAGCAAGTAAACAAAATAAGAGTGAAATGTTAAAACAACGCGACAAAACAACGCGAACACTGCGACAAAAAACACGACAAAACAAAGCGCACCACGAAACAAACGACCGAGCAACCAACTTAATAGGTAAACAACCAATTAACCGACTGAATAAGCCAAACGACCAACCAACCAACCTAATAAGTAAACAGCCTACCAACCGACCGAATAAGCAAACGACCGAATAAACAAGCAACCAACCAACCAACGGAATAAGCAAACGACCAACCAACGCAGAACACAAACTGTTGTTGTCAGCCTCGATAGCGCAGTGGTTAGCGCGTTCGACTCATGATCGAGAGGTTGTGCGTTCGAATCCGGCCACCGGTATCGAGGTGTGTCCTTGGGCAAGACACGTAATGACAACTTCCCACTCCACCCAGATGTAAATGGGTAGCAGTGGTGTAAAAGCCACTGCCTCTCTCTCGTGCGCGCGTGAAAACACCCGGAATGAATGTTCGAGAGCGATTCAATAAGCTTGAAGCTTTCATCGCAATCGAACTAAAATAAATTAGTATAAACTAACAGAAACCAAACATCCACAAAACACAAACATGATACAGATAGTACTGGATGACATGGTACCAGTAGAAAGTTCGACCCGACCCCACCTGACTTCACTGTGCACCCAACCAACCCAAAATGCAAACGACCAACCAATTAATATTTTAAGTAAACAACCAACCAACCGACCGATAAAGCAAACGAACAAACCAACCGACCGAATAAGCAAAACGACCGACCGACCGGCCAGCAGAATATGCAAACGACAAACCAATCGACCAAACAACACAAATCACAACAAAACAACCATTAACACCAACATGATACCTATAGTACTGGATTACATGGTACCAGTAGAGGGTACGATTCGACCCCATCTGACTTGACTGCAACTGCAAAACACGAAACTATTCAACACTAGACAAACTAGACAAAAGAAAAGCACCAATACACCAGCAGGACCAACGAACCAATCAAATAACCAAAGGACCAACCAATTAACCGAATAATCAAATGACCAACCAACCGAATAAGCAAACGATTAAACAACCATCAAACGGAATAAGCAAACAGCCAACCAGCCAACCTAATAAGCAAACGACCAACCAACCAACCAATCTATTAAGCAAACAACCAACCGACCAAATAAACAAACGACAAACCGACCAACTGAATAAACCAACGACCAACCAACCGACCAACCAACAAAAACCAAACAACCACAAAACACCGCCATGATACAGATAGTATTGGATAACATGGTACCAGTAGAGGGTACGATTCGACCCCATCTGACTTAACTGCAACTGCCAAACACGAAACTATTCAACCCTGGACAAACTAGACAAAAGAAAAGCACCAATACACCAGCAGGACCAACGAACCAAACAAATAACCAAAGGACCAACCAATTAACCGAATAATCAAATGACCAACCAACCGAATAAGCAAACGAGTAAACAACCATCAAACGGAATAAGCAAACATCCAACCAGCCAAACTAATAAGTAAAACGACCAACCAACCGACCAATCTATTAAGCAAACAACCAAACAACCAACCGATCAAATAAACAAACGACAAACCGACCAACTGAATAAACCAACGACCAACAAACCCACCAACCAACAAAATCCAAACAACCACAAAACACCGCCATGATACAGATAGTACTGGATTACATGGTACCAATAGAGGGTTCGACCGGACCCCATCTGACTTGTCTGTGCATCTGCCAAACACGAAACCATTCACCACTAGACAAACCAGACACAAGAAAACCACTTATGTATCAACAAGACCAACTAACCAACCAACCAATTAATCGAATAAGCAAACTTCAAACCAACCAGCCGAATAAGCAAATGGCCAACCAACCGAATACACGAACGACTAAACAACGAATCTATCGAATATGCAAACGGCCAACGAACCAAGCGAACAACCAACCAACCAAACGAATAAGCAAACGCCCAACCAACCAACCCAATAAGTAAACGCTCAACCACCAACCTAATAAGCAAGCGACCATCCAACCAACCTAATACGCAAGCAAACAACCAACCGACCGAATAAGCAAACGACCAACCGACCATCCTAATAAGCAAACGACCAACCGACGAACCGAATAAGAAAAAAAACAACAGCCGATCAACCGATTTAACAAACGACTAAACAAGCAACAAAAGAAATAAGCAAACAATCAGACCCATCCTAACTTATAAGTAAAGAGCCAACCACAGTAAAAAGAAACGACCAACCAACCTCAAACAAACGACCAAGCAACCAACCGAATAGGCAAGCAACCACTCATCCGACCGAATAAGTCAACGACCAACCAACCAACCTAATAAGTAAACAACCTACCAACCGAGCGAATCAACAAATGACCAACCAACCGACCGAATAAGCAAACGACCAACCGACCAACCGAATATACAAACGACCAACCAACCGACCGAGCAACACAAAACACAAACCAAACATCCACAAAACACCAACATGTTGCAGATAGTACTGGATAACATGGTACCAGTAGAAGGTTCTACGTGACCCCACCTGACTTGACTGTGTCACCAACCAACCTAATAAGCAAACGGCCAACCAACCAAACTAATAAGCACACGACCAACCTAATTTATTAAGTAAACAACCAACCAACCGACCGAATAAGCAAAGCGACCGACCGAGTAACCGAATACGCAAACAACAAACCAATCGATCAAACACCACAAACCACAAGCAAAACAATCACTAAACACCAACATGATACAGAAAGTACTGGATTACATGGTACCAGTAGAGGTACTACAGACCCAATCTGACTTGACTGTGCATCTGCCAAACACGAAACTATTCAACACTAGACAAACTAGACAAAAGAAAACCACTAATGAACCAACATGGCAAACTAACTAACCAAACGACCAACCAATTAACTTTATAAGCAAACTACAAACCAACCAACCGAATAAGCAAACGACCAGCGAACCAAACTGATAAGTAAACAAACAAACAACCGATCGAATGAGCAAACGACCAACCAACCAACCTAATAAGCAAACGGCCAACCGACCAACCGAATAAGCAAACAAACAACCAACCTAAAAAAACAAACGAACAACCAACCGACCTGTTAAGCACGCAACAAAATGATACACAATATAAACCTTGCAAATTACAAAACAAACAACAAATTAACAACATACAAATCAAAGCAAAATTAACAATAACAAAATTATAGCAAGTAAGTAAAATAACACTGAAATACTAAAACAACGCGACAAAACAACGCGAACTCTGCGACAAATAACACGACTAAACAATGCACACCATGAAACAGATAGTACTGGATTACATGGTACCAGTAGAGGGTTCGACCCGACCCAATCTGACTAGACTGAACCACTGGATAACATGGTACCAGTAGAAAGTCAATCACCACCTCATACACAGAAACACATCAAAATCAGAAGCCTGAATAAGTACAAATATATTCAATGCATTAAATCACTAACACGCGAAACGCCTGAACAGAAACGCAATTTAACGCCCGCCTACACAGAAAATGAACAACGAAACATATCACCAGACAAGCAACCAAGAACCTCCGAACAGACCGACCGATCAACTGACTAACTTACATTACAAACAATTAACAAATCATTCCATGCCAAACAAAAAATCTCGGAGAATCAAATTAACACAGACAAGGACATGAAAAACCACATCAACGATAAAACAATATTTGCAGGAAAAAGGTAACACATGAAATGCCTGAACAGCAAAATCAAAGCAACAATACAGTAACAAAGAAATAAATAGCGCAACAGCATGACACGAAACAAAATGATACACAATATAAACCTCGCAAATTACAAAATATACAACAAATTAACAACATACAAATCAAAGAAAAAATAACAATAAAATTATAGCAAGTAAACAAAATAACACTGAAATATTAAAACAACGTGACAAAACAACGCGAATATGGCGGCAAAATAACATGACAAACGGCCAACCGACCAACCGAATAAGCAAACAACCAACCAACCTAAAAAACAAATGAACAACCAACCGACCTATTAAGCACGCAACAAAATGAGACAATATAAACAACACAAGTTACAAAGCAAACAACAAATTTGCAACGCACAAAGCAAGGCAAAATCTAAGGTAACAAAATTAAACAAAATAACAGTGAAATACTAAAACAACGCGACAAAACAACGCGAACACTGCGACAAAATAACACGACTAAACAACGCGCACCCTGAAACAGATAGTACTGGGTTACATGGTACCAGTAGAGGGTTCGACCCGGCCCCATCTGACTTGACTGAACCACTGCCAAACAACAAGCCTATCACCACCTCATACACAGAAACACATCAAAATTAGAAGCCTAAATAAGTACAAATATATTCAATGCATTAAAACATTAACACTCGAAACGCCTGAACAGAAACGCAATTTCACGCCCGCCTATACAGACAATGAACAACGAAACATATCACCAGACAAGCAACAAGAACCTCCGAACAGACCGATCGACCGACCGATCGACTGACTAACTTATATTACAAACAATTAAGAAATCATTCCATGCCAAACAAAAAATCTCGGAGAATCAAATTAGCACAAACAAGGACATGAACAACCACATCAACGATATAACAGTATCACATGAAATGCCTGAACAGCAAAATCAAAGCAACATTACAGTAACAGAAATAAATAGCACAACAGAATGACACGCAACAAAATGATACACAATATAAACCACACAAATTACAAAGCAAACAACAAATTTGCAACACACAAAGCAAGGCAAAACCTACAGTAACAAAATAGCAAGTAAACAAAATAACAGTTAATTATTAAAACAACGCGACAAAACAACGCGAAAACTGCGACAAAATAACACGACAAAACAACGCGCACTATGAAACAGATAGTACTGGATTACATGGTACCAGTAGAGGGTTCGACCCGGCCCCATCTGACTTGACTGAACCATTGCCAATCACCACTTACATCAAAATTAGAAGCCTGGATAACCAAACTGTAATTTCATCAAGCAGCCAACCGTTAAACGCAAAAAAAGTCTCCAAGAACCAAAAGTAGCACAAACTTGGAAACGAGCAACCATCACAAACAAGTAAAATAAACAAGCAATACGCGAAATGCCTGAAAGAAAAGCAAAAGTATTGGCCTGTAAAACAAATAAAAATCAAAAATGAGTTCCTTTAAGAGCAATGAAAACATTCATAAGAAAGAAGATGGGTCATACTACGTAGTTTCGGCTAATAAAGCCTCATCAGTGACCCTGTAATAATCCGGCAAAGAAAGCCAGAGGAAACATACTGCAATTTTGCGAATTTCGAATAGGCAGCCGATCCAAAGACTGATATAAATCAAAATGGGGTCCAAATAATTAAAAACCTGTCTAGAATATGAATCTAAACCAATAATTTATTTCCGAATTCTCAGAATATTAACGCTGATCTCAAAGTACCAAAAGTAAAATATAAACTGCACTATGGTTGATGTACGGGGAGACGTTTTACGGCCGCCACACGGCACAACACCAGGTGCAGTGAAGGCAAATAAAAATCAAAAATGAGTTCCTTTAAGAGCAATGAAAACATTCATAAGAAAGAAGATGGGTCATACTACGTAGTTTCGGCTAATAAAGCCTCATCAGTGACCCTGTAATGATCCGGCAAAGAAAGCCAGAGGAAACATACTGCAATTTTGCGAATTTCGAATAGGCAGCCGATCCAAAGACTGATATAAATCAAAATGAGGTCCAAATAATTAAAAACCTGTCTAGAATATGAATCTAAACCAATAATTTATTTCCGATTTCTCAGAATATTAACGCTGATCTCAAAGGACCAAAAGTAAAATATAAACTGCACTATGGTTGATGTACGGGGAGACGTTTTACGGCCGCCACACGGCACAACACCAGCTGCAGTGAAGGCAAATAAAAATCAAAAATGAGTTCCTTTATTTGGTTCAATTACATGCAAAAAAAACAATGAAAATATAAAGCATTTGACATGCAAAACACTCGAAAAGCATTGGAAAATACTATCTAAGACAACATATAAAAACATGCAGCATGCAAAAAATGACGATGCCTAATCCTTATGTGCCCGCTTGAAACATGCATATGTTCTATACGTACTGTCATCATGTTGCATAGACGTTGATAAGGTGTTGCTTAATTTCATGTGTTTTGTTGTTCTTTTTTTCCTTGAACGTACATTTGGCGCTTTTGTTTAGAAGTAAAATCCAGTTGGTCGCATTATCTCACAAAACTAATATCTGAAATTAAAACATTAACACTCGAAACGCCTGAACTGAAACGCAATTTCACACCCGCCTATACAGAACATGAACAACGAAACATATCACCACACAAGCAACCAAGAACCTCCGAACAGACCGACCGACCGACCGATCGACTGACTAACTTACATTACAAACAATTAAGAAATCATTCCATGCCAATCAAAAAATCTCGGAGAATCAAATTAACACAGACAAGGACATGAAAAACCATATCAACGATATAACAATGTCTGCAGAAGTAAGGTAACACATGAAATGACTGAACAGCAAAATCAAAGCAACATTACAGTAGCAAAGAAATAAATAGCGCAACAGCATGACACGCAACAAAATGATACACAATATAAACCTCGCAAATTACAAAACAAACAACAAATTAACAGCATACAAATCTAACAACAAATTAACAACATACAAATCAAAGACAAATTAACAATAACAAAATTATAGCAAGTAAACAAAATAGCACTGAAATATTAAAACAACGCGATAAAACAACACGAACACGGCGACAAAATAACACGACAAACGGCCAACCGACCAACCGAATAAGCAAACAACCAACCAACCTAAAAACAAACGAACGACCAACCGACCTATTAAGCACGCAACACAATGATACACAATATAAACCACACGAATTACAAAGCAAACCAAAAACTTACAACACACAAAGAAAGGCAAAATCTTCAATAACAGAATTATAGCAAGTAAACAAAACAACAGTGAATTATTAAAACAACTCGACAAAACAAAGCTAACACTGCGACAAAACAACACGACAAAACAAGGCACACCATGAAACGTATAGTACTGGATTACATAGTACCAGTAGAGGGTTCGACCCGACCCCATCTGACTTGACTGAACCATTGCCAAACAGCAAGCCAATCTCCACTTACAGCCTGGATAAACAAACTGTTATTTAATCAAGCAGCCAAAGCGCAAAAAAAAGTCTCCAAGAACCACAAGTAGCACAACCTTCGAAAAGAGCAAACATCACAAACAAGTAAAATAAACACGCAATACGCAAAATGCCCGAAAGAAAAGCAAATAATTGGCCTGTAAAAAAAGCCTTACTTGGTACAAATACATGCACAAAAGCATCACAACGAGCAACCATCACAAACAAGTAAATTAAACAAGCAATACGCGAAATGCCTGATAGAAAAGCAACACAATTGGTCTGTAAAACAAAGCCTTATTTTGGTACAAATACATGCACAAAAGCAATAAAAATATAAAGCATTTGACATGCAAAACACTCGAAAAGCATTGCAAAATACAATCTTAGGCAACATAAAAACATGCAGCATGCAAAAAAATGACGATGCATAATCCTAATGTGCCTGTTGGAAACATGCATATGTTTTATACGTACTGACATCATATTGCATAGACGTTGCTTAATTGCATGTGTTTTGTTATTGTTTATCCTTGAACGTACATTTGGCGCTTTTGTTCAAAAGTAAAATCCAGTTGGTCGTATTATGTCATAAAACAAATATCTGGAACTATTCCCTAAGTCGGATAAAATTTTCGGAACCAGTTTCGATATTTTTCTAAATATTCACTAGTATTCCTTTTATATCAAACTACTGTTATCTCAAATCAAACTTGCAAGACAGATGGAGTTTAAAATCAACAAAAGGTCAAATGTAAATTCAATGAAAAAGAACAGCAAAACAAATGAAATGCCTGAACAGCAGAATGAAAACAACATCACAGTAACACAGAAATAAAAAGCGCAACAGAATGGAACGCAACAAAATGATACACAATATAAACCTGCCGGCCTCAGTGGCTCAGTCGGATGCGCGTCTGACTGGTGATCAGGAGGACGCGGGTTCGACTACCGCCGGGGTCGGCAACATTCTTTCTTGGAGATTGATCATGAAAGCTTTTCTACGGTCATTCTCTCCCTTCCGCTGATTCAAGAAGGGCAGTTGTCAGTTTCTGGCGAAAGAATGTGCACTGTACTGGTTAACCGCTTACGTATAAGCCTGCCCAGGAAAGTGTTGATAGGTAAACTGACCGGCTCAAAAATGACCTAAATAGTGTTGACTGGGCCGTTAAACTCCAATACAAACAAACAAACACAATATAAACCTCGCAAATTACAAAACAAACAACAAATTAACAAGATACAAATCAAAGCAAAATAAACAATAACAAAAGTATAGCAAATAAACAAAATAACACTGAAATATTAAACGCGACAAAACAACGTGAACACTGCGGCAAAAAAAAAACAAAAACAGCTAATACAACGCGCACCATGAAACAAACAGTACTGGATTACATGGTACAAGTAGAAGTTCGATCCGACCCCATCTGACTTGACTGAACCACTGCCAAACAGCAAGTCAATCGCCACCTCATACACAGAAACACATCAAATTAGAAGCCTAAATAAGTACAAATATTTTAAATGCATTAAAACATTAACACTCGAAACGACCAACCAACTAACCAAATAAGTAAACAGCCTCCCAACCGACCGAATAAGCAAACGACCGAATAAGCAAGCGACCAACCGACCATCGGAATAAGCAAACGACCAACCAACCGACCGAACAACGCAGAACACAAACCAAACATCCACAAAACACCAACATGATACAGATAGTACTGGATTACATGGTACCAGTTGAGGGTTTGACCCTACCCCACCTGACTTCACTGTGCACCCAACAAACCTAATATGCAAACGATCAACCAACTAACCTTTTTAGTAAACAACCAACCAACCGACCGATAAAGCAAACGAACAAACCAACCGACCGAATAAGCAAAACGACCGACCGACTGGCAAGCCGAATATGCAGACGACAAACCAATCGACCAACCAACACAAATCACAACAAAACAACCACTAAACACCAACATGATACAAATAGTACTGGATTACATGGTACCAGTAGAGGGTACGATTCGACCCCATCTGACTTGACTGCAACTGCCAAACACGAAACGCCAAGCTCTGCAACGGAAGGTCAGGTGGTTTTTCTCCGGGTACTCCGGTTTTCGCCCACCTCTGATTAACGATCGGCTCGATATGAGTGAAATAATCTTGAAAGGGCCGTAAAACCCAAACCAAAAAAAAAAAAAAAAAACAAAAAAAAAACAAACAAACACGAAACTATTCAACACTAGACAATCTAGACAAAAAGAAAAAGGACCAATACACCAACAGGACCAACGAACCAAACAAATAACCAAAGGACCAATCAATTAACCGAATAATCAAATGACCAACCAACCGAATAAGCAAACGAGTAAACAACCATCAAACGGAATAAGCAAACAGTCAACCAGCCAACCTAATAAGCAAACGACCAACCAACCAACCAACCAAGCAAACAACCAAACAACCAACCGACCAAATAAACAAACGACAAACCAACCAACTGAATAAACCAACGACCAACCAACAAAAACCAAACAACCCCAAAACACCGCCATGATACAGATAGTACTGGATTACATGGTACCAATAGAGGGTTCGACCCGACCAAATAGTCAAGCAACCACTCATCCGACCGAATAAGTCAACGACCAACCAACCAACCTAATTAGTAAACAACCTACCAACCGAGCGGATCAACAAACGACCAACCAACCGACCGAATAAGCAAACGACCAACCGAATATACAAACGACCAACCAATCGACCGAACAACACAAAACACAAACCAAATAGCCACAAAACACCAACATGATGCAGATTTATCAGTTTTAATATTTCATTATTGTCTTTCAATTCAGGAGGTACATTTATGGAGCTGTTGTTATCATATATTTGCGTTTATTGTATGGTAAACATAGACGCGCACTTGTGATGTGCACATAATTCTTTTAGTTGTTATTATGAACAGCTTTCATTGAGTCTTATGATTGCAAATCAGAATACAATAAATTCATTCTAATTTATTCTATGGAATATGCTTCTGGTGCACATCTATCGGATTCTCTGATAACATATCAGAACAAACAACAAATGAACAACATTCAAATCAAAGCAAAATTAACAATAACAAAATTATAGCAAGTAAACATAATGACACTGAAATACTAAAACAACGCGACAAAAGAACGCGAACACTGCGATAAAATAACACGACTAAATAACGCGCACCATAAAACAGATATTACAGGATTACATGGTACCAGTAGAGGGTTCGACCCGACCCCATCTGACTTGACTGAACCACTGCCAAACAGCAAGCCAATCACCACCTCATACACAGAAACACATCTAAATCAGAAGCCTAAATAAGTAGAAATATATTCAATGCATTAAATCACTAACACGCGAAACGCCTAAACAGAAACGCAATTTCACGCCCGCCTACACAGAAAATGAACAACGAAACATATCACCAGACAAGCAACCAAGAACCTCCGAACAGACCGACCGATCGACTGACTGACTTACATTACAAACAATTAACAAATTCCATGCCAAACAAAAATCTCGGAGAATCAAATTAACACAGACATGCACATGAAAAACCACATCAACGATATAACAATATTTGCAGAAAAAAAGGTAACACATGAAATGCCTGAACAGCAATATCAAAGCAACATTACAGTGACAAAGAAATAAATAGCGCAACAGCATGACATGCAACAAAATGATACACAATATAAACCTCGCAAATTACAAAACAAACAACAAATTAACAACATACAAAACAAACAATATACAAAACAAACAACAAATTAACAACATACAAATCAAAGAAAAAATAACAATAACAAAATTATAGCAAGTAAACAAAATAACACTGAAATATTAAAACAACGCGATAAACAACGCGAACACGGCGACAAAATAACACGACAAACGGCCAACCGACCAACCGAATAAGCAAACAACCAACCAACCTAAAAAACAAACGAACAACCAACCGACCTATTAAGCACGCAACAAAATGAGACACAATATAAACCACACAAATTACAAAGCAAAAAACAAATTTACTACATACAAAGCAAGGAAAATCTACAGTAACAAAATTATAGCAAGTAAACAAAATAACAGTGAAATACTAAAACAACGCGACAAATCAACGCGAACACTGCGACAAAAAAAGCACGACTGAACAGCGCGCACCATGAAACAGATAGTACTGGATTACATGGTACCAGTAGAGCGTTCGACCCGGCCCCAACTGATTTGACTGAACCACTGCCAAACAACAAATCTATAACCACCTCATGCACAGAAACACATCAAAATTAGAAGCCTAAATAAGTACAAATATAGTCCATGCATTAAAACATTAACACTCGAAACGCCTGAACAGAAATGCAATTTCACGCCCGCCTATACAGAAAATGACCAACGAAACATATTACCAGATAAGCAACCAATAACCTCCGAACAGACCGACCGACAGACCGATCGACTGACTAACTTACATTACAAACAATTAAGAAATCATTTCATGCCAAACAAAAATCTCGGAGAATCAAATTAACACAGACAAGGACATGAACAACCACATCAACGATATAGCAATGTTTGCAGAAAAAAGATAACACATGAAATGCCTGAACAGCAAAATCAAAGCAACATTACAGTAGCAAAGAAATAAATAGCGCAACAGCATGGCACGCAACAAAATGATACACAATATAAACAACACAAATTACAAAGCAAACAACAAATTTGCAACACACAAAGCAAGGCAAAATCAACAATAACAAAATTATAGCAAGTAAACAAATACCAGTGAAATACTTAAACAACGCGACAAAACAACGCGAACACTGCGACAAAATAACACGACTAAACAACGCGCACCATGAAACAGATTGTACTGGATTACATGGTACCAGTAGAGGGTTCGACCCGACCCCATCTGACTTGACTGAACCACTGCCAAACAACAAGCCAATCCCCACCTCATACACAGTAACACATCAATATTAGTGGACTAAATAAGTACAGATGTATTCAATGCATTAAAACATTAACACTCGAAACACCTGAACAGAAACGCAATTTCAAGCCCGACTATACAGAAAATGAACAACGAAACATATCACCAGACAAGCAACCAAGAACCTCCGAACAGACCAACCGACCGACCGACCGACCGACCGATTGAGTGACTAACTTACATTACAAACAATTAAGAAATCATTCCATGCCAAACAAAAATTCTGGGGAATCAAATTAACACAGACAGGGACATGAACAACCACATCAACGATATAACAATGTTTGCAGAAAAAAGTAACACATGAAATGCCTGAACAGCAAAATCAAAGCAACATTACAGTAACAGAAATAAATAGCACAACAGAATGACACGCACTAAAATGCTATACAATATAAACCACGCAAATTACAAAGCAAACAACAAATTTACAACACACAAAGTAAAGAATCTACAATAACAAAATTATAGCAAGTTAACAAAATAACAGTGAAATACTAAAACAACGCGACAAAACAACGCGAACACTGCGACAAAATAACACAACAAAACAACGCGCACCATGAAACAGATAGTACTGGATTACATGGTACCAGTAGAGGGTTCGACCCGGCCCCATCTGACTTGACTGAACCACTGCCAAACAACAAGCCAATCCCCACCTCATACTCAGAAACACATCAAAATTAGGAGACTAAATAAGTACAAATGTATTCAATGCATTAAAACATTAACACTCGTAACGCATGAAAGAAACGCAATTTCACGCCCGCCTATACAGAAAATGAACAACGGAACATATCACCCGACAAGCAACCAAGAACCTCCGAACAGACCGACCGACCGACCGATCGACTGACTAACTTACATTACAAACAATTAAGAAATCATTCCATGCCTAACAAAAAATGTTTGAGAATCAAATTAACATAGACAAGGACATGAACATCCAGATCAAATATATAACAATGTTTACACAATATAAACCACACAAATTAAAAAGCAAACAACAAATTTACAACACACAAAGCAAGGCAAAATCAACAATAACAAAATTATAGCAAGTAAACAAAATAACAGTTAATTATTAAAACAACACGACAAAACAACGCGAACACTGCGACAAAATAACACGACAAAACAACGCGCACCATGAAACAGAAAGTATTGGATTACATGGTACCAGTAGAGGGTTCGACCCGGCCCCATCTGACTTGACTGAACCACTGCCAATCAACACTTACATCAAAATTAGAAGCCTGGATAACCAAACTGTAATTTCATCAAGCAGCCAACCGTTAAACGCAAAAAAGTCTCCAAGAACCAAGAGAAGCACAAACTTGGAAACGAGCAGCCATCACAAACAAGTAAAATAAACATGCAATACGCGAAATGCCTGAAAGACAACCAAAATAATTGGCCTGTAAAACAAAGCCTTATTTGGTACAATTACATGCAAAAAAGCAATGAAAATATAAAGCATTTGACATGCAAAACACTCGAAAAGCTTTGGAAAATAAATCTAAGACAACATATAAAAACATGCAGCATGCAAAAAAAATGACGATGCATAATCCTAATGTGCCCGCTGGAAACATGCATATGTTCTATACGTACTGTCATCATGTTGCATAGACGTTGATGAGGTGTTGCTTAATTTCATGTCTTTTGTTGTTCTTTTTTCCTTGAACGTACATTTGGCGCTTTTGTTGAGAAGTAAAATCCAGTTGGTCGCATTATCTCACAAAACTAATATCTGAAATTAAAACATTAACACTCGAAACGCCTGAACGGAAACGCAATTTCACGCCCGCCTATACAGAACATGAACAACGAAACATATCACCAGACAAGCAACCAAGAACCGCCGAACAGACCGACCGATCGACTGACTAACTTACATTACAAACAATTAAGAAATCATTCCATGCCAATCAAAAAATCTCGGAGAATCAAATTTACACAGACAAGGACATGAAAAACCACATCAACGATATAACAATGTTTGCAGAAGTAAGGTAACACATGAAATGACTGAACAGCAAAATCAAAGCAACATTACAGTAGCAAAGAAATAAATAGCGCAACAGCATGACACACAACAAAATGATACACAATATAAACCTCGCAAATTACAAAACAAACAACAAATTAACAACATACAAATCAAACAACAAATTAACAACATACAAATCAAAGAAAAATTAACAATAACAAAATTATAGCAAGTAAACAAAATAACACTGAAATATTAAAACAACGCGATGAAACAACACGAACACGGCGACAAAATAACACGACAAACGGCCAACCGACCAACCGAATAAGCAAACAACCAACCAACCTAAAAACAAACGAACGACCAACCGACCTATTAAGCACGCAACAAAATGATACACAATATAAACCACACGAATTACAAAGCAAACAAAAAATTTACAACACACAAAGAAAGACAAAGTAGAAGTAAAACAAAGATAAGGAATTGATACAATTAACAATAACAAAATTATAGCAAGTAAATAAAACAACAGTGAATTATTAAAACAACGCGACAAAACAACGCTAACACTGCGACAAAACAACAGGACAAAACAACGCGCACCATGAAACAGATAGTACTGGATTACTTGACTGAACCATTGCCAAACAGCAAGCCAATCTCCACTTACATCAAAATTAGAAGCCTGGATAAACAAACTGTTATTAAATCAAGCAGCCAAAACGCAAAAAAGTCTCCAAGAACCACAAGTAGCACAACCTTAGAAAAGATCAAGCATCACAAACAAGTAAAATAAACACGCAATACGCACAATGCCTGAAAGAAAAGCAAATAATTGGCCTGTAAAAAAGCCTTATTTGGTACAAATACATGCACAAAAGCATCACAACGAGCAACCATCACAAACAAGTAAAATAAACACGCAATACGAGAAATGCCTGAAAGAAAAGCAAAATAATTTGCCTGTAAAACAAAGCCTTATTTGGTACAAATACATGCACAAAAGCAATAATAATATAAAGCATTTGACATGCAAAACACTCGAAAAGCATTGCAAAATACATTCTGAGGCACATAAAAACATGCAGCATGCAAAAAAATGACGGTGCATAATCCAAATGTGCCTGTTGGAAACATGCATATGTTCTATACGTACTGACATCATGTTGCGTAGACGTTGATGAGACGTTGCTTAATTGCATGTGTTTTGTTGTTATTGTTTATCCTTGAACGTACATTTGGCGCTTTTGTTTAAAAGTAAAATCCAGTTGGTCGTATTTTGTCATAAAACAAATATCTGGAACTATTCTCTAAGTCGGAAAAAATTTTCGGAACCAGTTTCGATATTTTTCTTAATATTCACTAGTTTTCCTTTTATATCAAACTACTGTTATCTCAAATCAAACTTGCAAGACAGATGGAGTTTAAGATCAACAAAAGGTCAAATGTAAATTCAATGAAAATGATGATGATGATGATTTCGTGTTTAACGACGCGTCAACCCTCTTTGTGGGTCATAAGCGTCAAACATTCAATGAAAAAGAACAGCAAAACAAATGAAATGCCTGAACAGCAGAATGAAAACAACATCACAGTAACACAGAAATAAAAAGCGCAACAGAATGGAACGCAACAAAATGATACACAATATAAACCTCAGTGGCTCAGTCGGATGCGCGTCTGACTGGTGATCAGGAGGACGCGGGTTCGACTCCCGCCGGGGTCGGCAACATTCTTTCGTGGAGATTGATCATGAAATCTTTTCTACGGTCATTCTCTCCCTTCCGCTGATTCAAGAAGGGCAGTTGTCAGTTTCTGGCGAAAGAATGTGCATTGTACTGGTTAACCGCTTACGTATAAGCCTGCCCAGGAAAGTGTTGATAGGTAAACTGACCGGCTCAAAAATGACCTTAAAAGTGTTGACTGGGCCGTAAAACTCCAATACAAACAAACACAATATAAACCTCGCAAATTACAAAACAAACAACAAATTAACAACATACAAATGAAAGCAAAATTAACAATAACAAAAGTATAGCAAGTAAACAAAATAACACTGAAATAATAAACGCGACAAAACAACGCGAACACTGCGACAAAATAACACGACTATACAACGCGCACCATCAAACAAACAGTACTGGATTACATGCTACAAGTAGAAGTTCGATCCGACCCCATCTGACTTGACTGAACCACTGCCAAACAGCAAGCCAATCACCACCTCATACTCAGAAACACATCAAATTAGAAGCCTAAATAAGTACAAATATATTCAATGCATTAAAACATTAACACTTGAAACGACCAATCAACTAACCAAATAAGTAAACAGCCTCCCAACCGACCGAATAAGCAAACGACCGAATAAGCAAGCGACCAACCGACCAACGGAATAAGCAAACGACCAACCAACCGACCGAACAACGCAGAACACAAACCAAACATCCACAAAACACCAACATAATACAGATATTACTGGATTACATGGTACCAGTAGAGGGTTTGACCTTACCCCACCTGACTTCACTGTGCACCCAACAAACCTAATATGCAAACGATCAACCAACTAACCTTTTAAGTAAACAACCAACCAACCGACCGATAAAGCAAACGAACAAACCAACCGACCGAATAAGCAAAACGACCGACCGACTGGCAAGCCGAATATGCAGACGACAAACCAATCGACCAACCAACACAAATCACAACAAAACAACCACTAAACACCAACGTGATACAAATAGTACTGGATTACATGGTACCAGTAGAGGGTACGATTCGACCCCATCTGACTTGACTGCAACTGCCAAACACGAAACTATTCAACACTAGACAATCTAGACAAAAAGACAAAGGACCAATACACCAACAGGACCAACGAACCAAACAAATAACCAAAGGACCAATCAATTAACCGAATAATCAAATGACCAACCAACCGAATAAGCAAACGAGTAAACAACCATCAAACGGAATAAGCAAACAGCCAACCAGCCAACCTAATAAGCAAACGACCAACCAACCAACCAATCTATTAAGCAAACAACCAAACAACCAACCGACCAAATAAACAAACGACAAACCGACCAACTGAATAAACCAACGACCAACCAAACGACCAACCAACAAAAACCAAACAACCCCAAAACACCGCCATGATACAGATAGTACTGGATTACATGGTACCAATGGAGGGTTCGACCCGACCAAATAGGCAAGCAAACACTCATCCGACCGAATAAGTCAACAACCAACCAACTTAATAAGTAAACAACCTACCAACCGAGCGGATCAACAAACGACCAACCAACCGACCGAATAAGCAAACGAGCAACCGAATATACAAACGACCAACCAATCGACCGAACAACACAAAACACAAACCAAACAGCCACAAAACACCAACATGATGCAGATTTATCAGTTTTAATATATCATTATTGTCTTTCAATTCAGGAGGTACATTTATGGAGCTGTTGTTATCATATATTTGCGTTTATTGTATGGTAAACATAGACGCGCACTTGTGATGTGCACATAATTCTTTAAGTTGTTATTATGAACAGCTTTCATTGAGTCTTCTGATTGCATATCAGAATACAATAAATTCATTCTAATTTATTCTATGGAATATGCTTCTGGTGCACATCTATCGGATTTTCTGATAACATATCAGAACATCCAAGCACTCCATATCATGTATCATTTCATGTCATTTATCTTACATGCCATGTTTGTTGTGAATCTCGTGACGACATTCAGCGAAGTGGGGAAATATGTCACAGGGTGAAATAAATATATAACACACTTGCGTTTGTTTTCTCTTTATTTACCTTATCCTATATTTTCAACACTCCCATAAGTCTAGTGACCAATCTCATTGAAACAGGTACAGGTAGGGTGATGTAGTGTGTAGCGTTTAGGCGTAGTAATTTGCATGTTCACAAACTATTAACTTCTGTCCTCATGCTTCGTTGCATTCGCCTTTCAACCATTGTTGTCATTACACTACATCTCATATACATGACTGTTTCATAATAAATATATCTATCAAATATATTTCCAGGCTTTGTTGACAATGAAAACTCACGTGGGTATGAAAGCGTAAGATTAGACACCCCCCAAAAAGAACCCCATGACACCAGTAGAAGGTTCTACGTGACCCCACCTGACTTGACTGTGCCACCAACCAACCTAATAAGCAAACGACCAACCAACCAAACTAATAAGCACACTACCAACCAACTAACCTATTAATTAACCAACCAACCGACCGAATAAGCAAAACGACCGACCGACTAACCGAATATGCAAACAAACCAATCGACCAAACAACAAAAACCACAAGCAAAACAACCACTAAACACCAACATGATACAGAAAGTACTGGATTACATGGTTCCAGTAGAGGTACTACCCGACCCGATCTGACTTGACTGTGCATTTCCAAACCCGAAACTATTCAACACTAGACCAACTATACAAAAGAAAACCACTAATGAACCAACATGGCAAACTAACTAACCAAACGACTAACCGATTAACTTTATAAGCAAATTAAAAACCAACCAACCGAATAAGCTAACGACCAACGAACCAAACTTATAAGTAAACAACCGATCGAATGAGGAAACGACCAACCAACCGACCTAATAAGCAAACGGCCAACCGACCAACCGAATAAGCAAACAGACAACCAACCGGAAAAACAAACGAACAACGAACCGACCTTTTAAGCACGCAACAAAATGATACACAATATAAACCTTGCAAATTACAAAACAAACAACAAATGAACAACATTCAAATTAAAGCAAAATTAACAATAACAAAATTACAGCAAGTAAACAAAATAACACTGAACTACTAAAACAACGCGACAAAACAACGCGAACACTGCGATAAAATAACACGACTAAATAGCGCGCACCATAAAACAGATAGTACAGGGTTACATGGTACCAGTAGAGGGTTCGACCCGACCCCATCTCACTTGACTGAACCACTGCCAAACAGCAAGCCAATCATCACCTCATACACAGAAACACATCTAAATCAGAAGCCTTAATAAGTAGAAACATATTCAATGCATTAAATCACTAACACGCGAAACGCCTAAACAGAAACGCAATTTCGCGCCCGCCTAAACAGAAAATGAACAACGAAATATATCACCGACAAGCAACCAAGAACCTCCGAACAGACCGACCGATCGACTGACTGACTTACATTACAAACAACTAAAAAATCATTCCATGCCAAACAAAAATCTCGGAGAATCAAATTAACACATACATGCACATGAAAAACCACACCAACGATATAACAATATTTGCAGAAAAAAGGTAACACATGAAATGCCTGAACAGCAATATCAAAGCAACATTACAGTAACAAAGAAATAAATAGCGCAACAACATGACATGCAACAAAATGATACACAATATAAACCTCGCAAATTACAAAACAAACAACAAATTAACAACATACAAAACAAACAATATACAAAACAAACAACAAATTAACAACATACAAATCAAAGAAAAAATAACAATAACAAAATTATAGCAAGTAAACAAAATAACACTGAAATATTAAAACAACGCGATAAAACAACGCGAACACGGCGACAAAATAACACGACAAACGGCCAACCGACCAACCAAATAAGCAAACTACCAGCCAACCTAAAAAACAAACGAACAACCAACCGACATATTAAGCACGCAACAAAATGAGACACAATATAAACCACACAAATTACAAAGCAAACAACAAATTTACAACACACAAAGCAAGGCAAAATCTACAATAACAAAATTATAGCAAGTAAACAAAATAACAGTGACATATTAAAAGAACGCGACAAAACAACGCGCACCATGAAACAGATAGTACTGGATTACATGGTACCAGTAGCGGGTTCGACCCGACCCCATCTGACTTGACTGAACCACTGCCAAACAACAAGCGAATCCACACCTCATACACAGAACCAACCTAATAAGTAAACTGCCTACCAACCGACTGAATAAGCAAACGACCGAATAAGCAAGCGACCAACCGACCAACGGAATAAGCAAACGACCAATCAACCGACCGAACAACGCAGAACACAGAACACGCGAAACGCATTAACAGAATTGCAATTTCACGCCCGCCTATACAGAAAATGAATAACGAAACATATCACCTGACAAGCAACCAAGAACCTCCGAACAGACCGACCGACCGATCAACTGACTATCTTACATTACAAACAATTAAGAAATAATTCCATGCCAAACCAAAAATCTCGGAGAATACGATTAGCACAAACAAGGACATGAACAACCACATCAACGATATAACAATAAACACATGAAATGCCTGAACAGCAAAATCAAAGCAACATTACAGAAACACAGAAATAAATGGCGCAACAGAATGACACGTAACAAAATGATACACAATACAAACCACACAATTACAAAGGAAACAACAAATTCACAACACACAAAGCAAGGCAAAATCAACAATAGCAAAGTTATAGCAAGTAAACAAAATAACAGTGAATTATTAAACCAACGCGACAAAACAACGCGAACACTGCGACAAAATAACACGACAAAACAACGCGCACCATGAAACAGATAGTACTTGATTACATGGTACCAGTAGAGGGTTCGACCCGGCCCCATCTGACTTGACTCAACCATTGCCAAACAGCAAGCCAATCACCACTTACATCATAATTAAAAGCCTGGATAACCAAACCGTTATTTCATCAAGCAGCCAACCGTTAAACGCAACAAATAAAAATCAAAAATGAGTTCCTTTAAGAGCAATGAAAACATTCATAAGAAAGAAGATGGGTCATACTACGTAGTTTCGGCTTATAAAGCCTCATCAGTGACCCTGCAATGATCCGACAACGAAAGCCAGAGGAAATATACTGCAAATTTGCGAATTTCGAACAGGCAGTCGAGAACCAAAGTCTCCAAGAACCAAAAGTAGCACAAATTTGGAAACGAGCAACCATCACAAACATGTAAAATAAACAAGCAATACGCGAAATGCCTGAAAGAAAAGCAAAATTATTGGCCTGTAAAACAAAGCCGTATTTGGTACAATAACATGAAAAAAAAACAATGAAAATATAAAGCATTTGACATGCAAAACACTCGAAAAGCATTGCAAAATACAATCTAAGACAACATATAAAAACATGCAGCATGCAAAAAAAATGATGATGCATAATCCTAATGTGCCTGCTGGAAACATGCATATGTTCTATACGTACTGACATCATGTTGCATAGACGTTGATGACGCGTTGCTTAATTTCATTTGTTTTGTTGTTCTTGTTTTTCCTTGAATGTACATTTGGCGCTTTTTTTCAAAAGTAAAATACAGTTGGTCGCATTATCTCATAAAACATATTATCTGAAATTAAAACATAAACACTCGAAACGCCTGAACAGAAACGCAATTTCACGCCCGCCTATACAGAACATGAACAACGAAACATATCACCAGACAAGCAACCAAGAACCTCTGAACAGATCGACCGACCGACCGATCGACTGACTAACTTACATTACAAACAATTAAGAAATCATTCCATGCCAATCAAAATATCTCGGAGAATCAAATTAACACAGACAAGGAAATGAAAAACCACATCAACGATACAACAATGTTTGCAGAAGGAAGGTTACACATGAAATGCCTCAACAGCAAAATCAAAGCAACATTACAGTAGCAAAGAAATAAATAGCGCAACAGCATGACACGCAACAAAATGATACACAATATAAACCTCGCATATTACAAAACAAACAAAAAATTAACAACATACAACACAAACAACAAATTAACAACATACAAATCAAAGAAAAATTAACAATAACAAAATTATAGCAAGTAAACAAAATAACACTGAAATATTAAAACAACGCGATAAAACAACACGAATACGGCGACAAAATAACACGACAAACGACCAACCGAATAAGCAAACAACCAACCAACCTAAAAACAAACGAACGACCAACCGACCTATTTAGCACGCAACAAAATGATACACAATATCAATCACACAAATTACAACGCAAACAACAAATTTACAAAACACAAAGAAAGGCAAAATCTTTAATAACAAAATAAGAACAAGTCAACAAAACAACAGTAAACTGTTAAAACAACGCGACAAAACAACGCTAACATTGCGACCAAACAACACGACAAAACGACGCGCACCATGAAACAGATAGTACTGGATTGCATGGTACCAGTAGAGGGTTCGACCCGACCCATCTGACTTGACTGAACCATTGCCAAACAGCAGCCAATCTCCACTAACATCATAATTAGAAGCCTTGATAAACAAACTGCTATTTAATCAATCAGCCAACCGTTAAACGCAAAAACGTCTCCAAGAACCACAAGTGGCACAACCTTGGAAACGAGAAACCATCACAAACAAGTATAATAAACACGCAATACGCGAAACGCCTGAAAGAAAAGCAAAATAATTGGCCTGTAAAACAAAGCCTTACTTGGTACAAATACATGCACAAAAGCAATAAAAATTTAAAGCATTTGACATGCAAAACACTCGAAAAGCATTGCAAAATACAATCTTAGGCAACATAAAAACAATGCAGCATGCAAAAAAATGACGATGCATAATCCTAATGTGCCTGTTGGAAACATGCATATGTTCTATACGTACTGACATCATATTGCATAGACGTTGATGAGACGTTGCTTAATTGCATGTGTTTTGTTGTTCTTGTTATTCCTTGAACGTACATTTGGCACTTTTGTTTAAAAGTAAAATCCAGTTGGTCGTATTATGTCATAAAACAAATATCTGGAACTAGTCCTTAAGTCGGAGAAAATTTTCGGAACTACAGTCCAACCTGTATTAAGCAAGCACCTCTGGGATATTCAAAAAGTGCTTGCTTAAGACAGGTGCTTGCTTAACACAGGTGAATTTTATTGCATTTTCCTTTTTCGGGAACTGAATGCCTGCTTGCTTAAGACAGGTTGCTTGCTTAACAGAGGTGGCCACTAAGACAGGTTTGACTGTAGTTTCGATTTTTTTCTAAATATTCACTAGTTTTCCTTTTATATCAAACTACTGTAATCTCAAATCAAACTTGCAAGACAGATGGAGTTTAAGATCAACAAAAGGTCAAATGTAAATTCAATGAAAAAGAACAGCAAAACAAATGAAATGCCTGAACAGCAGAATGAAAGCAACATCACAGTAACACAGAAATAAATAGCGCAACAGAATGGAAAGCAACAAAATGATACACAATATAAACCTCGCAAATTACAAAACAAACAACAAATTAACATGATACAAATCAAAGCAAAATTAACAATAACAAAAAGTTAAGCAAGTAAACAACATAACACTGAAATAATAAAACGCGACAAAACAACGCGAACACTGCGACAAAATAACACGACTATACAACGCGCACCATGATACAGATAGTACTGGATTACATGGTACAAGTAGAAGTTCGACCCGACCCCAATTGACTTGACTGAACCACTGCCAAACAGCAAGCCAATCACCACCCATACACGGAAACACATCAAAATTAGAAGCCTAAATAAGTACAAATATATTCAATGCATTAAAACATTAACACTCGAAACGACTAACCAACCAACCTAATAAGTAAACAGCCTACCAACCGACCGAATAAGCAAGCGACCAACCGACCAACGGAATAAGCAAACGACCAACCAACCGACCGAACAACGCAGAACACAAACCAAACATCCACAAAAACACCAACATGATACAGATAGTACTGGATTACATGGTACCAGTAGAGGGTTTGACCCTAACCCACCTGACTTCACTGTGCACCCAACCAACCTAATATGCAAACGATCAACCAACTAACCTTTTAAGTAAACAACCAACCAACCGACCGATAAAGCAAACGAACAAACCAACCGACCGATTAAGCAAAACGACCGACCGACCGGCCAGCCGATTATGCAAACGACAAACCAATCGAGCAAACAACACAAATCACAACAAAACAAGCACTTAACACCAACATGATACAGATAGTGATGGATTACATGGTACCAGTAGAGGGTACGATTCGACCCCATCTGACTTGACTGCAACTGCCAAACACGAAACTATTCAACACTAGACAAACTAGACAAAAGAAAAGCACCAATACACTAACAGGACCAACGAACAAAACAAATAACTAAAGGACCAACTAATTAACCGAATAATCAAATGACCAACCAACCGAATAAGCAATCGAGTAAACAACCATCAAACGGAATAAGCAAACAGCCAACCAGCAACCTAATAAGCAAACGACCAACCAACCAACCAATCTATTAAGCTAACAACCAAACAACCAACCGACCAAATAAACAAACGACAAACCGACCAACTGAATAAACCAACGACCAACCAACAAAAACCAAACAACCACAAAACACCGCCATGATACAGATAGTACTTGATAACATGGTTCCAAAACAGGGTTCGACCCGACCAAATAGGCAAGCAACCACTCGTCCGACCGAATAATTCAACTACCAACCAACCATCCTAATAAGTAAACAACCTACCAACCGCGCGAATCAACAAACGACCAACCAACCGACCGAATAAGCAAACGACCAACCGAATATACAAACGACCAACCAACCGACCGAACAACACAAAACACAAACCAAACATCCACAAAACACCAACATGATGCAGATTTATCAGTTTTAATATTTCATTATTATCTTTCAATTCAGGAGGTACATTTATGGAGCTGTTGTTATCATATATTTGCGTTTATTGTATGGTAAACATAGACGCGCACTTGTGATGTGCACATAATTCTTTAAGTTGTTATTATGAACAGCTTCCATTGAGACTTCTGACTGAATATTAGAATACAATAAATTCATTCTAATTTATTCTATGGAATATGCTTCTGGTGCATATTTATGGGATAATCTGATAACATATCAGAACATCCAAGCACTCCATATCATGTATCATTTCATGTCATTTATCTTACATGCCATGTTTGTTGTTAATGTCGGGACGACATTCAGCGAAGTGGGGAAATATGTCACAGGGTGAAATAAATATATATCACACTTACGTTTGTTTTCTCTTTATTTCCCTAATCCTATATTTTCAACATTCCCATAAGTTGAGCGACCGGCAAAATTCCAATCTCATTGAAACAGGTACAGGTAGGGTGATGTAGTGTGTAGCGTTTAGGCGTAGTAATTTGCATGTTCACACACTATTAACCTCTGTCCTCATGCTTCGTTGCATTCGCCTTTCAACCAGTGTTGTCATTACACTACATCTCATATACATGACTGTTTCATTATAAATATATTTATATAATATATGTCCAGGCTTTGTTGACAATGAGGACCCACGTGGGCATGGGAGCGTAAGAGTAGAACTCCCCCCCCCCCCAAAAAAAAGAACCCCGTGACACCAGTAGAAGGTTCTACGTGACCCCACCTGACTTGACTGTGCCACCAACCAACCTAATAAGCAAACGACCAACCAACCAAACTAATAAGCACACGACCAACCAACTAACCTATTAAGTAAACAACCAACTAACCGACCGAATAAACAAACCACCTGACCGAATAAGCAAAACGACCGACCGACTAACCGAATACGCATACAACAAACCAATCGACCAAACAACAAAAAGCACGAGCAAAACAACCAGTAAACACCAGCATAATACAGAAAGTACTGGATTACATGGTACCAGTAGAGGTACTACTCGACCCCATCTGACTTGACTGTGGATCTGCCAAACACGAAACTATTCAACACTAGACAAACTAGACAAAAGAAAACCACTAATGAACCAACATGACAAACTAACTAACGAAACGACCAACCAATTAGCTTTATAAGTAAACAAACAAACAACCGATCGAATGAGCAAATGACCAACCAACCAACCTAATAAGCAAACGGCCAACCGACCAACCGAGAAAGCAAATAACCAACCAACCGAAAAAACAAACGAACAACCAACCGACATATTAAGCACGCAACAAAATGATACACAATAATATGAAATAAAGGCACTGCCTTTTGAGCAAACACACTCATTTACACCCCTATTTATCTATCTATCTATATTAATATATTGAGTTGGTGACTCAGTTAATTTGCAGCGTGGAAACTTTAAAGTACCCTGAAGCACTAGCGTTAGTACTATAGATTTGGGGCTTATCATCATTTTGTAAATCTTGGGAAAGAAGAAATCCACAGGTAGCCAGATAGCTCACTGTGTCTCGTACAATTCCCATGGCTTTATTTTATACCCCTGAGTGATAGTTTGCGAAAAGTTGTAATTGCTTGGCCAGACGAGAATCGCTTTCCACCCTACCGAGAAGTTCCGGTAAATGCTTCGGCATATGCTCCGGTTACTCGTTGGACCAGTTGCGGTGCTGGGTTTCACCGTCTAACCTTTGCGGCTCAGTGCGGTACGTTTCAGTTAATTTAAACGCGCGGCGTATTTTCGAAGCTTTCCCGCGATCAAACTTCAGCGTTTGATGCATCGGTCTTGAAAAGAGCTTTTTAAAATTATTTCGACGCATTTTGTGTTTCTCTTGTAATAGATCGTAACTCCTTTTGGTTTTGAGAAGCATTTTTTGGGATAGGAATACAATTCTCATGAACTCTGTAAAGATGGCGGATTATCGCGAGAAATTGAACGAGATTCCAGGCGAGATTTGGGTGCCTAAGTATGTTGTTCCAGTCTCTCTACAGTAAAGCAAACACTTCGTGTGTTTGCTATAAACCTTGCAAATGACAAAACAAACAACAAATGAACAACATTCAAATCAAAGCAAAATTAACAGTAACAAAATTATAGCAAGTAAACAAAATGACACTGAAATACTAAAACAACACGAACACTGCGATAAAATAACACGACTAAATAACGCGCACCATAAAACAGATAGTACAGGATTACATGGTACCAGTAGAGGGTTCGACCCGACCCCATCTGACTTGACTGAACCACTGCCAACACAGCAAGCCAATTACCACCTCATACACAGAAACACATCTAAATCAGAAGCCTAAATAAGTACAAATATATTCAATGCATTAAATCACTAACACGCGAAACGCCTAAACAGAAACACAAGTTCACGCCCGCCTACACAGAAAATGAACAACAAAACATATCACCAGACAAGCAACCAAGAACCTCCGAACAGACCGACCGATCGACTGACTGACTTACATTACAAACAATTAACAAATCATTCCATGCCAAAAAAAATCTCGGAGAATCAAATTAACACAGACATGCACATGAAAAACCACATCAACGATATAACAATATTTGCAGAAAAAAAGGTAACACATGAAATGCCAGAACAGCAAAATCAAAGCAACATTACAGTAACAAAGAAATAAATAGCGCAACAGCATGACATGCAACAAAATGATACACAATATAAACCTCGCAAATTACAAAACAAACAACAAATTAACAACATACAAAACAAACAATATACAAAACAAACAACAAATTAACAACATACAAATCAAAGAAAAAAAAACAATAACAAAATTATAGCAAGTAAACAAAATAACTCTGAAATATTAAAACAACGCGATAAAACAACGCGAACACGGCGACAAAATAACACGACATACGGCCAACCGACCAACCGAATAAGCAAACAACCAACCAACCTAAAAAACAAACGAACAACCAACCGACCTATTAAGCACGCAACAAAAAGAGACACAATATAAACCACACAAATTACAAAGCAAAAAACAAATTTACTACATACAAAGCAAGGAAAATCTACAGTAACAAAATTATAGCAAGTAAACAAAATAACAGTGAAATACTAAAACAACGCGACAAATCAACGCGAACACTGCGACAAAAAAGCACGACTAAACAGCGCGCACCATGAAACAGATAGTACTGGATTACATGGTACCAGTAGAGCGTTCGACCCGGCCCCAACTGACTTGACTGAACCACTGCCAAACAACAAGTCTATCACCAACTCATGCACAGAAACACATCAAAATTAGAAGCCTAAATAAGTACAAATATAGTCCATGCATTAAAACATTAACACTCGAAACGCCTGAACAGAAACGCAATTTCACGCCCGCCTATACAGAAAATGAACAACGAAACATATTACCAGATAAGCAACCAACAACCTCCGAACAGACCGACCGACAGACCGATCGACTAACTTACATTACAAACAATTAAGAAATCATTTCATGCCAAACAAAAATCTCGGAGAATCAAATTAACACAGACAAGGACATGAACAACCACATCAACGATATAACAATGTTTGCAGAAAAAAAGGTAACACATGAAATGCCTGAACAGCAAAATCAAAGCAACATTACAGTAGCAAAGAAATAAATAGCGCAACAGCATGGCACGCAACAAAATGATACACAATATAAACCACACAAATTACAAAGCAAACAACAAATTTGCAACACACAAAGCAAGGCAAAATCAACAATAACAAAATTATAGCAAGTAAACAAAATAACAGTGAAATACTTAAACAACGCGACAAAACAACGCGAACACTGTGACAAAATAACACGACTAAACAACGCGCACCATGAAACAGATAGTACTGGATTACATGGTTCCAGTAGAGGGTTCGACCCGACCCAGCTGACTTGACTGAACCACTGCCAAACAACAAGCCAATCCCCACCTCATACACAGAAACACATCAATATTAGAAGACTAAATAAGTACAGATGTATTCAATGCATTAAAACATTAACACTCGAAACACCTGAACAGAAACGCAATTTCACGCCCGCCTATACAGAAAATGAACAACGAAACATATCACCAGACAAGCAACCAAGAACCTCCGAACAGACCAACCGACCGACCGACCGACCGATTGAGTGACTAACTTACATTACAAACAATTAAGAAATCATTCCATGCCAAACAAAAATTCTGGGGAATCAAATTAACACAGACAGGGACATGAACAACCACATCAACGATATAACAATGTTTGCAGAAAAAAGGTAACACATGAAATGCCTGAACAGCAAAATCAAAGCAACATTACAGTAACAGAAATAAATAGCGCAACAGAATGACATGCAACAAAATGATACACAATATAAACCACACAAATTACAAAGCAAACAACAAATTTACAACACACAAAGTAAAGAATCTACAATAACAAAATTATAGCAAGTTAACAAAATAACAGTGAAATACTAAAACAACGCGACAAAACAACGCGAACACTGCGACAAAATAACACAACAAAACAACGCGCACCATGAAACAGATAGTACTGGATTACATGGTACCAGTAGAGGGTTCGACCCGGCCCCATCTGACTTGACTGAACCACTGCCAAACAACAAGCCAATCCCCACCTCATACTCAGAAACACATCAAAAATAGGAGACTAAATAAGTACAAATGTATTCAATGCATTAAAACATTAACACTCGTAACGCATTAAAGAAACGCAATTTCACGCCCGCCTATACAGAAAATGAACAACGGAACATATCACCTGACAAGCAACCAAGAACCTCCGAACAGACCGACCGACCGACCGATCGACTGACTAACTTACATTACAAACAATAAAGAAATCATTCCATGCCTAACAAAAAATGTTTGGGAATCAAATTAACATAGGCAAGGACATGAACATCCAGATCAAAGATATAACAATGTTTGCAGAAAGAAGGTAACACATGAAATGCCTGAACAGCAAAATCAAAGCAACATTACAGCAACACAGAAATAAATAGCGCAACAGAATGACACGCAACAAAATGATACACAATATAAACCACACAAATTACAAAGCAAACAACAAATTTACAACACACAAAGCAAGGCAAAATCAACAATAACAAAATTATAGCAAGTAAACAAAATAACAGTTAATTATTAAAACAACACGACAAATCAACGCGAACACTGCGACAAAATAACACGACAAAACAACGCGCACCATGAAACAGATAGTACTGGATTACATGGTACCAGTAGAGGGTTCGACCCGGCCCCATCTGACTTGACTGAACCACTGCCAATCAACACTTACATCAAAATTAGAAGCCTGGATAACCAAACTGTAATTTCATCAAGCAGCCAATCGTTAAACGCAAAAAAGTCTCCAAGAACCAAGAGAAGCACAAACTTGGAAACGAGCAGCCATCACAAACAAGTAAAATAAACAAGCAATACGCGAAATGCCTGAAAGAAAACCAAAATAATTGGCCTGTAAAACAAATCCTTATTTGGTACAATTACATGCAAAAAAGCAATGAAAATATAAAGCATTTGACATGCAAAACACTCGAAAAGCTTTGGAAAATAAATCTAAGACAACATATAAAAACATGCAGCATGCAAAAAAAATGACGATGCATAATCCTAATGTGCCCGCTGGAAACATGCATATGTTCTATACGTACTGTCATCATGTTGCATAGACGTTGATGAGGTGTTGCTTAATTTCATGTGTTTTGTTGTTCTTTTTTCCTTGAACGTACATTTGGCGCTTTTGTTTAGAAGTAAAATCCAGTTGGTCGCATTATCTCACAAAACTAATATCTGAAATTAAAACATTAACACTCGAAACGCCAGAACGGAAACGCAATTTCACGCCCGCCTATACAGAACATGAACAACGAAACATATCACCAGACAAGCAACCAAGAACCTCCGAACAGACCGACCGATCGACTGACTAACTTACATTACAAACAATTAAGAAATCATTCCATGCCAATCAAAAAATCTCGGAGAATCAAATTAACACAGACAAGGACATGAAAAACCACATCAACGATATAACAATGTTTGCAGAAGTAAGGTAACACATGAAATGACTGAACAGCAAAATCAAAGCAACATTACAGTAGCAAAGAAATAAATAGCGCAACAGCATGACACGCAACAAAATGATACACAATATAAACCTCGCAAATTACAAAACAAACAACAAATTAACAACATACAAATCAAACAACAAATTAACAACATACAAATCAAACAACAAATTAACAACATACAAAATTATAGCAAGTAAACAAAATAACACTGAAATATTAAAACAACGCGATAAAACAACACGAACACGGCGACAAAATAACACGACAAACGGCCAACCGACCAACCGAATAAGCAAACAACCAACCAACCTAAAAACAAACGAACGACCAACCGACCTATTAAGCACGCAACAAAATGATACACAATATAAACCACACGAATTACAAAGCAAACAAAAAATTTACAACACACAAGGAAAGACAAAATCTTCAATAACAAAATTATAGCAAGTAAACAAAACAACAGTGAATTATTAAAACAACGCGACAAAACAACGCTAACACTGCGACAAAACAACAGGACAAAACAACGCGCACCATGAAACAGATAGTACTGGATTACATAGTACCAGTAGAGGGTTCGACCCGACCCCATCTGACTTGACTGAACCATTGCCAAACAGCAAGCCAATCTCCACTTACATCAAAATTAGAAGCCTGGATAAACAAACTGTTATTTAATCAAGCAACCAAAACGCAAAAAAGTCTCCAAGAACCACAAGTAGCACAACCTTAGAAAAGAGCAAGCATCACAAACAAGTAAAATAAACACGCAATACGCAAAATGCCTGAAAGAAAAGCAAAATAATTTGCCTGTAAAACAAAGCCTTATTTGGTACAAATACATGCACAAAAGCAATAATAATATACAGCATTTGACAAGCAAAACACTCGAAAAGCATTGCAAAAATACAATCTTAGGCAACATAAAAACATGCAGCATGCAAAAAAATGACGGTGCATAATCCAAATGTGCCTGTTGGAAACATGCATATGTTTATACGTACTGACATCATGTTGCATAGACGTTGATGAGACGTTGCTTAATTGCATGTGTTTTGTTGTTATTGTTTATCCTTGAACGTACATTTGGCGCTTTTGTTTAAAAGTAAAATCCAGTTGGTCGTATTATGTCATAAAACAAATATCTGGAACTATTCCCTAAGTCGGATAAAATTTTCGGAACCAGTTTCGATATTTTTCTTAATATTCACTAGTATTCCTTTTATATCAAACTACTGTTATCTCAAATCAAACTTGCAAGACAGATGGAGTTTAAGATCAAAAAAAGGTGAAATGTAAATTCAATGAAAATGATGATGATGATGATTTCGTGTTTAACGACGCGTCAACCCTCTTTGTGGGTCATAAGCGTCAAAAATTCAATGAAAAAGAACAGCAAAAGAAATGAAATGCCTGAACAGCAGAATGAAAACAACATCACAGTAACACAGAAATAAAAAGCGCAACAGAATGGAACGCAACAAAATGATACACAATATAAACCTCAGTGGCTCAGTCGGATGCGCGTCTGACTGGTGATCAGGAGGACGCGGGTTCGACTCCCGCCGGGGTCGGCAACATTCTTTCGTGGAGATTGATCATGAAATCTTTTCTACGGTCATTCTCTCCCTTCCGCTGATTCAAGAAGGGCAGTTGTCAGTTTCTGGCGAAAGAATGTGCACTGTACTGGTTAACCGCTTACGTATAAGCCTGCCCAGGAAAGTGTTGATAGGTAAACTGACCGGCTCAAAAATGACCTTAAAAGTGTTGACTGGGCCGTAAAACTCCAATACAAACAAACACAATACAAACCTCGCAAATTGCAAAACAAACAACAAATTAACAACATACAAATGAAAGCAAAATTAACAATAACAAAAGTATAGCAAGTAAACAAAATAACACTGAAATAATAAACGCGACAAAACAACGCGAACACTGCGACAAAATAACACGACTATACAACGCGCACCATCAAACAAACAGTACTGGATTACTTGCTACAAGTAGAAGTTCGATCCGACCCCATCTGACTTGACTGAACCACTGCCAAACAGCAAGCCAATCACCACCTCATACTCAGAAACACATCAAATTAGAAGCCTAAATAAGTACAAATATATTCAATGCATTAAAACATTAACACTCGAAACGACCAACCAACTAACCAAATAAGTAAACAGCCTCCCAACCGACCGAATAAGCAAACGACCGAATAAGCAAGCGACCAACCGACCAACGGAATAAGCAAACGACCAACCAACCGATCGAACAACGCAGAACACAAACCAAACATCCACAAAACACCAACATAATACAGATATTACTGGATTACATGGTACCAGTAGAGGGTTTGACCTTACCCCACCTGACTTCACTGTGCACCCAACAAACCTAATATGCAAACGATCAACCAACTAACCTTTTAAGTAAACAACCAACCAACCGACCGATAAAGCAAACGAACAAACCAACCGACCGAATAAGCAAAACGACCGACGGACTGGCAAGCCGAATATGCAGACGACAAACCAATCGACCAAACAACACAAATCACAACAAAACAACCACTAAACACCAACATGATACAAATAGTACTGGATTACATGGTACCAGTAGAGGGTACGATTCGACCCCATCTGACTTGACTGCAACTGCCAAACACGAAACTATTCAACACTAGACAATCTAGACAAAAAGAAAAAGGACCAATACACCAACAGGACCAACGAACCAAACAAATAACCAAAGGACCAATCAATTAACCGAATAATCAAATGACCAACCAACCGAATAAGCAAACGAGTAAACAACCATCAAACGGAATAAGCAAACAGCCAACCAGCCAACCTAATAAGCAAACGACCAACCAACCAACCAATCTATTAAGCAAACAACCAACCGACCAAATAAACAAACGACAAACCGACCAACAGAATAAACCAACCAACCGACCAACCAACAAAAACTCAACAACCCCAAAACACCGCCATGATACAGATAGTACTGGATTACATGGTACCAATGGAGAGTTCGACCCGACCAAATAGGCAAGCAACCACTCATCCCACCGAATAAGTCAACAACCAACCAACCTAATAAGTAAACAACCTACCAACCGAGCGGATCAACAAACGACCAACAAACCGACCGAATAAGCAAACGAGCAACCGAATATACAAACAACCAACCAATCGACCGAGCAACACAAAACACAAACCAAACAGCCACAAAACACCAACATGATGCAGATTTATCAGTTTTAATATTTCATTATTGTCTTTCAATTCAGGAGGTACATTTATGGAGCTGTTGTTATCATATATTTGCGTTTATTGTATGGTAAACATAGACGCGCACTTGTGATGTGCACATAATTCTTTAAGTTGTTATTATGAACAGCTTTCATTGAGTCTTCTGATTGCATATCAGAATACAATAAATTCATTCTAATTTATTCTATGGAATATGCTTCTGGTGCACATCTATCGGATTTTCTGATAACATATCAGAACATCCAAGCACTCCATATCATGTATCATTTCATGTCATTTATCTTACATGCCATGTTTGTTGTGAATCTCGTGACGACATTCAGCGAAGTTGGGAAATATATCACAGGGTGAAATAAATATATAACACACTTGCGTTTGTTTTCTCTTTATTTACCTTTTCCTATATTTTCAACACTCCCATAAGTCTAGTGACCAATCTCATTGAAACAGGTACAGGTAGGGTGATGTAGTGTGTTGCGTTTAGGAGTAGTAATTTGCATGTTCACAAACTATTAACTTCTGTCCTCATGTTTCGTTGCATTCGCCTTTCAACCATTGTTGTCATTACACTACATCTCATATACATGACTGTTTCATAATAAATATATCTATAAAATATATTTCCAGGCTTTGTTGACAATGAGAACTCACGTGGGTATGGGAGCGTAAGATTAGACACCCCCAAAAAAGAACCCCGTGACACCAGTAGAAGCTTCTACGTGACCCCACCTGACTTGACTGTGCCACCAACCAAACTAATAAGCAAACGACCAACCAACCAAACTAATAAGCACACTACCAACCAACTAACCTATTAATCAAACAACCAACCGACCGAATAAGCAAAACGACCGACCGACTAACCGAATATGCAAACAAACCAATCGACCAAACAACACAAACCACAAGCAAAACAACCACTAAACACCAACATGATACAGAAACTACTGGATTACATGGTACCAGTAGAGGTACTACCCGACCCGATCAGACTTGACTGTGCATTTGCCAAACCCGAAACTATTCAACACTAGACAAACTAGACAAAAGAAAACCAATAATGAACCAACATGGCAAACTAACTAACCAAACGACTAACCAATTAACTTTATAAGCAAACTAAAAACCAACCAACCGAATAAGCAAACGACCAACGAACCAAACTTATAAGTAAACAACAGATCGAATGAGGAAACGACCAACCAACCAACCTAATAAGCAAACGGCCAACCGACCAACCGAATAAGCAAACAACCAACCAACCGGAAAAACAAACGAACAACGAACCGACCTTTTAAGCACGCAACAAAATGATACACAATATAAACCTTGCAAATAACAAAACAAACAATAAATGAACAACATTCAAATCAAAGCACAATTAACAATAACAAAATTTTAGCAAGTAAACAAAATAACACTGAACTACTAAAACAACGCGACAAAACAACGCGAACACTGCGATAAAATAACACGACTAAATAACGCGCACCATAAAACAGATAGTACAGGATTACATGGTACCAGTAGAGGGTTCGTCCCGACCCCATCTCACTTGACTGAACCACTGCCAAACAGAAAGCCAATCACCACCTCATACACAGAAACACATCAAAACCAGAAGCCTAAATAATTACAAATATATTCAATGCATTAAATCAGTAACACGCGAAACGCCTAAAAAGAAACGCAATTTCGCGCCCGCCTACACAGAAAATGAACAACAAAACATATCACCGGACAAGCAACCAAGAACCTCCGAACAGACCGACCGATCGACTGACTGACTTACATTACAAACAACTAAAAAATCATTCCATGCCAAACAAGAATCTCGGAGAATCAAATTAACACATACATGCACATGAAAAACCACATCAACGATATAACAATATTTGCAGAAAAAAGGTAACACATGAAATGCCTGAACAGCAATATCAAAGCAACATTACAGTAACAAAGAAATAAATAGCGCAACAGCATGACATGCAACAAAATGATACACAATATTAACCTCGCAAATTACAAAACAAACAACAAATTAACAACATACAAAACAAACAATATACAAAACAAACAACAAATTAACAACATACAAATCAAAGAAAAAATAACAATAACAAAATTATAGCAAGTAAACAAAATAACACTGAAATATTAAAACAACGCGATAAAACAACGCGAACACGGCGACAAAATAACACGACAAACGGCCAACCGACCAACCGAATACGCAAACAACCAACCAACCTAAAAAACAAACGAACAACCAACCGACCTATTAAGCACACAACAAAATGAGACACAATATAAACCACACAAATTACAAAGCAAACAACAAATTTACAACATACAAAGCAAGGCAAAATCTACAATAACAAAATTATAGCAAGTAAACAAAATAACAGTGACATATTAAAAGAACGCGACAAAACAACGCGAACACTGCGACAAAATAACACGACTAAACAACGCGCACCATGAAACAGATAGTACTGGATTACATGGTACCAGTAGCGGGTTCGACCCGACCCCATCTGACTTGACTGAACCACTGCCAAACAACAAGCGAATCCACACCTCATACACAGAACCAACCTAATAAGTAAACTGCCTACCAACCGACCGAATAAGCAAACGACCGAATAAGCAAGCGACCAAACGACCAACGGAATAAGCAAACGACCAATCAACCGACCGAACAACGCAGAACACAGAACACGCGAAACGCATTAACAGAATTGCAATTTTACGCCCGCCTATACAGAAAATGAATAACGAAACATATCACCTGACAAGCAACCAAGAACCTCCCAACAGACCGACCGACCGATCGACTGACTATCTTACATTACAAACAATTAAGAAATCATTCCATGCCAAACCAAAAATCTCGGAGAATACGATTAGCACAAACAAGGACATGAACAACCACATCAACGATATAACAATAAACACATGAAATGCCTGAACAGCATAATCAAAGCAACATTACAGACACACAGAAATAAATGGCGCAACAGAATGACACGCAACAAAATGATACACAATACAAACCACACAAATTACAAAGCAAACAACAAATTCACAACACACAAAGCAAGGCAAAATTTGTTATAGCAAGTAAACAAAATAACAGTGAATTATTAAAACAACGCGACAAAACAACGCGAACACTGCGACAAAATAACACGACAAAACAACGTGCACCATGAAACAGATAGTACTTGATTACATGGTACCAGTAGAGGGTTCGACCCGGCCCCATCTGACTTGACTCAACCATTGCCAAACAGCAAGCCAATCACCACTTACATCATAATTAAAAGCCTGGATAACCAAACCGTTATTTCATCAAGCAGCCAACCGTTAAACGCAACAAAGTCTCCAAGAACCAAAAGTAGCACAAATTTGGAAACGAGCAACCATCACAAACATGTAAAATAAACAAGCAATACGCGAAATGCCTGAAAGAAAAGCAAAATTATTGGCCTGTAAAACAAAGCCTTATTTGGTACAATTACATAAAAAAACATGCAAAACACTCGAAAAGCATTGCACAATACAATCTAAGACAACATATAAAAACATGCAGCATGCAAAACAATGACGATGCATAATCCTAATGTGCCTGCTGGAAACATGCATATGTTCTATACGTACTGACATCATGTTGCATAGACGTTGATGACGCGTTGCTTAATTTCATGTGTTTTGTTGTTCTTGTTTTTCCTTGAACGTACATTTGGCGCTTTTGTTTAAAAGTAAAATACAGTTGGTCGCATTATCTCATAAAACATATTATCTGAAATTAAAACATAAACACCCGAAACGCCTGAACAGAAACGCAATTTCACGCCCGCCTATACAGAACATGAACAACGAAACATATCACCAGACAAGCAACCAAGAACCTCTGAACAGATCGACCGACCGACCGATCGACTGACTAACTTACATTACAAACAATTCAGAAACCATTCCATGCCAATCAAAATATCTCGGAGAATCAAATTAACACAGACAAGGAAATGAAAAACCACATCAACGATATAACAATGATTGCAGAAGGAAGGTTACACATGAAATGCCTGAACAGCAAAATCAAAGCAACATTACAGTAGCAAAGAAATAAATAGCGCAACAGCATGACACGCAACAAAATGATACACAATATAAACCTCGCATATTACAAAACAAACAAAAAATTAACAACATACAACACAAACAAGAAATTAACAACATACAAATCAAAGAAAAATTAACAATAACAAAATTATAGCAAGTAAACAAAATACCACTGAAATATTAAAACAACGCGATAAAACAACACGAATACGGCGACAAAATAACACGACAAACGACCAACCGAATAAGCAAACAACCAACCAACCTAAAAACAAACGAACGACCAACCGACCTATTAAGCACGCAACAAAATGATACACAATATAAATCACACAAATTACAAAGCAAACAACAAATTTACAACACACAAAGAAAGGCAAAATCTTTAATAACAAAATAAGAACAAGTCAACAAAACAACAGTAAACTGTTAATACAACGCGACAAAACAACGCTAACATTGCGACCAAACAACACGACAAAACGACGCGCACCATGAAACAGATAGTACTGGATTGCATGGTACCAGTAGAGGGTTCGACCCGACCCATCTGACTTGACTGACCCATTGCCAAACAGCAGCCAATCTCCACTTACATCATAATTAGAAGCCTTGATAAACAAACTGCTATTTAATCAATCAGCCAACCGTTAAACGCAAAAACGTCTCCAAGAAACACAAGTGGCACAACCTTGGAAACGAGAAACCATCACAAACAAGTAAAATAAACACGCAATACGCGAAATGCCTGAAAGAAAAGCAAAATAATTGGCCTGTAAAACAAAGCCTTACTTGGTACAAATACATGCACAAAAGCAATAAAAATTTAAAACATTTGACATGCAAAACACTCGAAAAGCATTGCAAAATACAATCTTAGGCAACATAAAAACAATGCAGCATGCAAAAAAAATGACGATGCATAATCCTAAAGTGCCTGTTGGAAACATGCATATGTTCTATACGTACTGACATCATATTGCATAGACGTTGATGAGACGTTGCTTAATTGCATGTGTTTTGTTGTTCTTGTTATTCCTTGAACGTACATTTGGCGCTTTTGTTTAAAAGTAAAATCCAGTTGGTCGTATTATGTCATAAAACAAATATCTGGAACTAGTCCTTAAGTCGAAGAAAATTTTCGGAACTAGTTTCGATTTTTTTCTAAATATTCACTATTATTCCTTTTATATCAAACTACTGTAATCTCAAATCAAACTTGCAAGACAGATGGAGTTTAAGATCAACAAAAGGTCAAATGTAAATTCAATGAAAAAGAACAGCAAAACAAATGAAATGCCTGAACAGCAGAATGAAAGCAACATCACAGTAACACAGAAATAAATAGCGCAACAGAATGGAAAGCAACAAAATGAAACACAATATAAACCTCGCAAATTACAAAACAAACAACAAATTAACAACATACAAATCAAAGCAAAATTAACAATAACAAAAGTTAAGCAAGTAAACAACATAACACTGAAATAACAAGAGTTGTCAGAAGACAACATAGCTCGCCATTGGGGGCCTAAGATGGATGAGGGCAAGTTATCAAAAAAAAATTCTTCTGTAAAACAGCCCAATAGACTGCAGCAAATGAAAGAGAACCAAAATATACCCCTAATCATCCTGTTTTCAAGCCTTTCTACTGCAAAAAAAAAAAAAAAAAAAAAAAATGAAAAAGAAATCTATATTTGATAAAAAAAAAAAATTCTACAAACTACCAAGTAATAACAAGGCATCACAGACGATACAAATCCCCTCGAGCAAGACAAGGTAAAAAAAAGCCTAGCCTAGCATTTGTGTAAAATTAAATTATATCCATCAATAAATGTAGGTACTTAAGAGTGATGACAAAGTTTTTCTAAAAATAGCCACAAAGACCTTGACTTTGAGCCCCAGACCCTGAAAGTTGAACTTCATACCCAACATTTGTATGAAGTTATCTTAAAATCCATCAATTAATCTGGACACTAGAGCAATGATCAAGTTTTTCTAAAAAAATAGCCACAGTGACCTTGACCTTCAGCCCCTGACCCGGAAAGTCAAAGTCACTCAAGATATCATCATACCAAACATTTGTGTCAAGGTATATTACAATCCATCAATAAATGAAGGCGCAAGAGCGATGACAAAGTTTTTCTAAAAATAGCCACAGTGACCTTGACCTTCAGCCCCAGACCCTGAAAGTCGAACTCGCTCAAGATATCATCATTGCCAACATTTTTGTGAAGTTATATTAAAATCCATCCATAAATGAAGGCACTAGAGCGATCACAAAGTTTTTTTTTAAAAATAGCCACAGTGACCTTGACCTTCAGCCCCGGAACCTAAAAGTCGAACTTGCTAGAGATATCATCATACCATGTGTGAAGTTAAATTAAAATCCATCAATAAATTAAGGTGCAAGAACGATGACAATGTTTTTTTCTAAAAATAGCCACAGTGACCTTGACCCCATGACCCTGAAAGTAGTGACCTTGACCTTAGGCCCCAGACCCTGAAAGTCAAAGTCACTCGAGATATCATTATACAAAACATTTCAGTGAAGTTATATTAAAATCCATCAATAAATGAAGGCGCTAGAGCAATGACAATGTTTTTCTAAAAATAGCCACAGTGACCTTGACCTTGAGCCCCAGACCCCGCTATGTTTTTAAAAAGAAAAAAAAAAAGAAAAAAAAAAAAAAAAAAAAAAAACGTTCCTCCCCTGGGATTTGAACTCACGCAGCTTGCAGGTAAACTTTAACACAGAGAAGTAAGGGAGGTAATACAGAGGAAAATATTAACTTCTCAAAAAGTCCAATTTAAGCCAAAAAACCTGTAAAATGAAGTACAATGATAATGTTAAATATTGTTTTTTTAGAAATTATTAATTATATATTCAAAATGAAGTTGTAAAACATCACATATAAGAACATGCAGGTAAACATTAACCAAATGCGGACGCCGACGCTGACGCCGACGCCGACGCTGACGCCGACGCCGGACGCCTGGGGGTATGGCAATAGCTCCCCCTTACTTTCGTAAGGCGAGCTAATAAAACGCGACAAAACAACGCGAACACTGCGACAAAATAACACGACTATACAACGCGCACCATGATACAGATAGTACTGGATTACATGGTACAAGTAGAAATTCGACCCGACCCCAATTGACTTGACTGAACCACTGCCAAACAGCAAGCCAATCACCACCCATACACAGAAACACATCAAAATAAGAAGCCTAAATAAGTACAAATATATTCAATGCATTAAAACATTAACACTCGAAACGACCAACCAACCAACCTAATAAGTAAACAGCCTACCAACCGACCGAATAAACAAGCGACCAACCGACCAACGGAATAAGCAAACGACCAACCAACCGACCGAACAACGCAGAACACAAACCAAACATCCACAAAACACCAACATGATACAGATAATACTGGATTACATGGTACCAGTAGAGGGTTTGACCCTAACCCACCTGACTTCACTGTGCACCCAACCAACCTAATATGCAAACGATCAACCAACTAACCTTTTAAGTAAACAACCAACCAACCGACCGATAAAGCAAACGAACAAACCAACCGACCGATTAAGCAAAACGACCGACCGATCGGCCAGCCGATTATGCAAACGACAAACCAATCGACCAAACAACACAAATCACAACAAAACAAGCACTTAACACCAACATGATACAGATAGTACTGGATTACATGGTACCAGTAGAGGGTACGATTCGACCCCATCTGACTTGACTGCAACTGCCAAACACGAAACTATTCAACACTAGACAAAAGAAAAGCACCAATACACTAACAGGACCAACGAACCAAACAAATAACTAAAGGACCAAGTAATTAACCGAATAATCAAATGACCAACCAACCGAATAAGCAAACGAGTAAACAACCATCAAGCGGAATAAGCAAACAGCCAACCAGCCAACCTAATAAGCAAACGACCAACCAACCAACCAATCTATTAAGCTAACAACCAAACAACCTACCGACCAAATAAACAAACGACAAACCGACCAACTGAATAAACCAACGACCAACCAACAAAAACCAAACAACCACAAAACACCGCCATGATACAGATAGTACTTGATAACATGGTTCCAATAGAGGGTTCGACCCGACCAAATAGGCAAGCAACCACTCGTCCGACCGAATAAGTCAACTACCAACCAACCATCCTAATAAGTAAACAACCTACCAACCGCGCGAATCAACAAACGACCAACCAACCAACAGAATAAGCAAACGACCAACCGAATATACAAACGACCAACCAACCGACCGAACAACACAAAACACAAACCAAACATCCACAAAACACCAACATGATGCAGATTTATCAGTTTTAATATTTCATTATTATCTTTCAATTCAGGAGGTACATTTATGGAGCTGTTGTTATCATATATTTGCGTTTATGTTATGGTAAACATAGACGCGCACTTGTGATGTGCACATAATTCTTTAAGTTGTTATTATGAACAGCTTCCATTGAGACTTCTGAATGAATATTAGAATACAATAAATTCATTCTAATTTATTCTATGGAATATGCTTCTGGTGCATATTTATGGGATAATCTGATAACATATCAGAACATCCAAGCACTCCATATCATGTATCATTTCATGTCATTTATCTTACATGCCATGTTTGTTGTTAATGTCGGGACGACATTCAGCGAAGTGGGGAAATATGTCACAGGGTGAAATAAATATATATCACACTTGCGTTTGTTTTCTCTTTATTTCCCTAATCCTATATTTTCAACATTCCCATAAGTTTAGTGACCGGCAAAATTCCAATCTCATTGAAACAGGTACAGGTAGGGTGATGTAGTGTGTAGCGTTTAGGCGTAGTAATTTGCATGTTCACACACTATTAACCTCTGTCCTCATGCTTCGTTGCATTCGCCTTTCAACCATTGTTGTCATTACACTACATCTCATATACATGACTGTTTCATTATAAATATATTTATATAATATATTTCCAGGCTTTGTTGACAATGAGGACCCACGTGGGCATGGGAGCGTAAGAGTAGAACCCCCCCCCCCCCCCCCAAAAAAAAAAAAAAGAACCCCGTGACACCAGTAGAAGGTTCTACGTGACCCCACCTGACTTGACTGTGCCGCCAACCAACCTAATAAGCAAACGACCAACCAACCAAACTAATAAGCACACGACCAACCAACAAACCTATTAAGTAAACAACCAACCAACCGACCGAATAAACAAACCACCCGACCGAATAAGCAAAACGACCGACCGACTAACCGAATACGCACACAACAAACCAATCGACCAAACAACAAAAACCATGAGCAAAACAACCAGAAAACACCAGCATAATACAGAAAGTACTGGATTACATGGTACCAGTAGAGGTACTACTCGACCCCATCTGACTTGACTGTGCATCTGCCAAACACGAAACTATTCAACACTAGACAAACTAGACAAAAGAAAACCACTAATGAACCAACATGACAAACTAACTAACCAAACGACCAACAAATTAACTTTATAAGTAAACAAACAAACAACCGATCGAATGAGCAAACGACCAACCAACCAACCTAATAAGCAAACGGCCAACCGACCAACCGAGAAAGCAAATAACCAACCAACCGAAAAAACAAACAAACAACCAACCGACATATTAAGCACGCAACAAAATGATACACAATATAAACCTTGCAAATTACAAAACAAACAACAAATTAACAACATACAAATCAAAGCAAAATTAACAATAACAAAATTATAGCAAGTAAACAAAATAACACTGAAATACTAAAACAACGCGACAAAACAACGCGAACACTGCGACAAAATAACACGACTAAACAACGTGCACCATGAAACAGATAGTACTGGATTACATGGTACCAATAGAGGGTTCGACCCGACCCCATCTGACTTGACTGAACCACTGCCAAACAGCAAGCCAACAACCACTCCATACACAGAAACACATCAAAATCAGAAGCCTAAATATACAAATATAGTCAATGCATTAAATCACTAACACGCCAAACGCCTGAACAGAAACGCAATTTCACGCCCGCCTATACAGAACATGAACAACGAAACATATCACCAGACAAGCAACCAAGAACCTCCGAACAGACCGACCGACCGACCGATCGACTGACTAACTTACAAACAATTAACAAATCATTTCATGTCAAATAAAAAGAATCTCGGAGAATCAAATTAACACAGATAAGGATATGAAAAACCACATCAACGATCTTACAATATTTGCAGAAAAAAGGTATTACAGGAAATCCCTGAACAGCAAAATCAAAGCAACATTCAGTGACAAAGAAATTAATAGCGCAACCGCATGACACGCAACAAAATGATACACAATATAAACCTCGCGAATTACAATACAAACAAAAAATTATCAACATACAAAACAAACAACATACAAAACAAACAACAAATTAACAACATAAAAATTAAAGAAAAAATAACAATAACAAAATTATAGCAAGTATACAAAAAAAAAAAAACACTGAAATATAAAATAACGCGATAAAACAACGCGAACACGGCGACAAAATAACATGACAAACGGCCAACCGACTAACCGAATAAGCAAGCAACCAACCAACCTAAAAAACAAACGAACGACAAACCGACCTATTAAGCAGGCAACAAAATGAGACACTATGTAAACCACACAAATTTCAAAGCAAACAACAAATTTACAACACACAAAGCAAGGCAAAATCTACAGTAACAAAATTATAGCAAGTAAACAAAATAACAGTGAAATACTAAAACAACGCGACAAAACAACGCGAACACTGCGACAAAATAACACGACTAAACAACGCGCACCATGAAACAGATTGTACTGGATTACATGGTACCAGTAGAGGGTTCGACCCGGCCCCATCTGACTTGACTGAACCACTGCCAAACAACAAGCCTGTCACCACCTCATACACAGAAACACATCAAAATTAGAAGCCTAATTAAGTACAAATATATTCAATGCATGAAAACATTAACACTCGAAACGCCTGAACAGAAATGCAATTTCACGCCCGCCTATACAGAAAATGAACAACGAAACATATCACCAGACAAGCAACCAAGAACCTCCGAACAGACCGACCGACCGACCGACCGATCAACTGACTAACTTATATTACAAACAATTAAGAAATCATTCCATGCCAAACAAAAAATCTCGGAGAATCAAATTAACACAGACAAGGACATGAACAACCACATCAACGATATTACAATGTTTGCAGAAAAAGGTAACACATGAAATGCCTGAACAGCAAAATCAAAGCAACATTACAGTAACAGAAATAAATAGCGCAACAGAATGACACGCAAAAAAAATGATACACAATATAAACCACACAAATTACAAAGCAAACAACAAATTTACAACACACAAAGCAAGGCAAAATCAACAATAACAAAATTATAGCAAGTAAACAAAATAACAGTGACATATTAAAACAACGCGACAAAACAACGCGAACACTGCGACAAAATAACATGACAAAACAACGCGCACCATGAAACAGATAGTACTGGACTACTTGGTACCAGTAGCGGGTTCGACCCGACCCCATCTGACTTGAATGAACCATTGCCAAACAGCAAGCCAATCACCACTTACATCAAAATTAGAAGTCTTGATAACCAAACTGTTATTTCATCAAGCAGCCAACCGTTAAACGCAAAAACGTCTCACAGGCCCCGATAGCACAGTTGGTAGAGTGTCCGCTCCGGGGAACGGGGAGGTCACGGGTTCGATCCCGGGTCGCGACATACCAAAGTCGTTAAGAATGGTACTAGCTGCTCCTCGCTTGGCACTCAGATTTACGGGGTAGAGCTAGGACTGGTCGACCCAGTGTCAGGATAATGTGACTGGGTGTGGTATCATGTAATGTGTCTGGGACATGATACTTCAGTGAGGCAGCACTATAAAAGTGAGCATTGATCTCCCTGTCGCAACCAGAGACCGTCGTGATATAACTGAAAAAATTGTTGAAAGCGACGTTAATTAAAAATCAAAAATGAGTTCCTTTAAGAGCAATGAAAACATTCATAAGAAAGAAGATGGGTCATACTACGAAGTTTCGGCTAATAAAAGTAGAAGTAAAACAAAGATCAGGAATTGATACAATTAACTTACTCCATCCATAAAAGACACCAAAGGGAAAGAAATACAAACATTAAGCGACCAGACCATAATGGAAACCTAAACAAAGGAAGGCCATATGGACAGTTACTTTCCAACAAAATGGCCATATGGCCATCCAAAATTAAAAGACACAAGTGATACACACAGTAAGTAACAAACAACAACATAAATAAATCGCCACAGAAGAGCCGCCTTGGAGCGGTCAGTGGAAGATTTCCACTGGGGGGCTTAAATCGATTTTACGTGGCCACAATCCTCGCCCTTACTTCCGTCGCGATTTAGACAAAAACATTTTGTTCAGTCCGCATGAAGGCCTCCTAACTCATCATAAAGCCTCATCAGTGACCCTGTAATGATCCGGCAACGAAAGCCAGAGGAAACATACTACAAATTTGCGAATTTCAAACAGGCGGTCGATTCAAAGACTGATATAAATCAAAATGGGGTCCAAATAATTAAAAACCGGCCTAGAATATGAGTCTAAACCAATTATTTATTTCTGATTTTTCAGAATATTCACGCTGATCTAAAAGGACCAAAAGTAAAATATAAACTGCACTGTGGTTGATGTACGGGGAGACGAACCCGAATTCACACACACACAAACGTCTCCACGAACCAAAAGTAGCACAAACTTGGAAACGAGCAACCATCACAAACAAGAAAAATAATCAAGCAATACGCGAAATGCCTGAAAGAAAAGCAAAAATTATTGGCCTGTCAAACAAAGCCTTATTTCTTACAATTACATGCAAAAAAGCAATAAAAATATAAAGCATTTGACATGCAAAACACTCGAAAAGCATTGCAAAATACAATCTATGACAACATATAAAACATGCAGCATGCAAACAAATGACGATGTATAATCCTAATGTACCAGCTGGAAACATGCATATGTTCTATACGTACTGACATCATGTTGCATAGACGTTGATGAGGCGTTGCTTAATTTCATGTGTTTTGTTGTTCTTGTTTTTCATTGAACGTACATTTGGCGCTTTTGTTAAAAAGTAAAATCCAGTTGGTCACATTATCTCATAAAACAAATAACTGGAACTAGTGCATATTCCCCATAAGTCGGATAAAATTTTTGGAACAAGTTTTGATTTTTTTTCTAAATATTCATAAGTATTCCTTTAATATCAAACTACTGTTATCTCAAATCAAAATTGCAAAGTAGAAGTAAAACAAAGATCAGGAATCGATACAATTAACTTACTCCACCCATCAAAGACACCAAAGGGAAAGAAACACAAACATTAAGCGACCAGACCATAATGGAAACCTAAACAAAGGAAGGCCATAAGGACAGTTACTTTCCTTCAAAATGGCCATATGGCCATCCAAAATAAAAAGACACAAGTGATACACACAGTAAGTAACAAACAACAACATAAATAAATCGCCACAGAAGAACCGCCATGGAACGGTCAGTGGAAAGATTTCCACTGGGGGGCTTAAATCGATTTTACGTGGCCACAATTCGTCGCGATTTAGACAAATAATTTGTTCAGTCCGCATGAAGGCCTCCTAACTCATCAGTGCAACATCTCCGTGAACACAAATAATCAAAGAACCACAGAGGTGAGACAACGGTGAGGACTCGACAGCAAGAAACCACTGAAATGCTGGAGCAAAAGAAAACCAACAGTTAGACTCCGATGAGCCCAACCAGAGACAGAGCTAAAGTCAGATTGAGTTAAAGATCAACAAAATGGCAAATGTAAATTCAATGATAAAGTACAGCAAAACACACGAAATGCCTGAACAGCAGAATAAAAGAAACATGACAGTAACACAGAAATAAATAGCGCAACAGCATGACATGCAACAAAATGATACACAATATAAACCTCGCAAATTACAAAACAAACAAGTTAACAAGATATAAATCAAAGCAAAATTAACAATAACAAAATTATAGCAAGTAAACAAAATAACACTGTAATATTAAAACAATGCGACAAAACATCGCGAACACTGGGACAAAATAACACGACTAAACAACGCGCACCATCAAACAGACAGTGCTGGATTACATTGCTCCAGTAGAGGGTTCGACCCGACCCCATCTGACTTGACTGAACCAATGCCTAACAGCAAGCCAATCACTACCTCATACATTGAAACATATCAAAATTAGAAGCCTTAATAAGTACAAATATATTCAATGCATTAAAACATTAACACTCGAAACGCCTGAACAGAAACGGAATTTCACGCCCGCCTATACAGAACATGAACAACGAAACATATCACCAGACAAGCAACAATGAACCTTCGAACAGACCGACCGACCGACCGACCGACCGATCGACTGACTATCTTACATTACAAACAATTAAGAAATCATTCCACGCCAAACAAAAAAAACTCAGAGAATCAAATTTACACAGACAAGGACATGAACAACCACATCAATGATATAACAATGTTTGCAGAAAAAAGGTAACACATGAAATGCCTGAACAGCAAAATCAAAAGCAACATTACAGTAACATAGAAACAAATAGCGCAACAGAATGACACGCAACAAAATGATACACAATATAAACCACACAAATTACAAAGCAAACAACAAATTTACAACCCACAAAGCAAGGCAAAATCTACAATAACAAAATTATAGCAAGTAAACAAAATAAGAGTGAAATGTTAAAACAACGCGACAAAACGCGAACACTGCGACAAAATAACACGACAAAACAACGCACACCATGAAACAAACGACCAAGCAACCAACTTAATAGGTAAACAACCAATTATCCGACCGAATAAGCCAACGACCAACCAACTTACCAACCTAATAAGTAAACAGCCTACCAAGCGACCGAATAAGCAAACGACCGAATAAGCAAGCGACCAACCGACCAACGGAATAAGCAAACGACCAACCAACCGACGGAACAACGCAGAACATAAACCAAACATCCACAAAAACACCAACATGATACAGATAGTACTGGATTACATGGTACCAGTAGAGGGTTTGACCCGACCCTACCTGACTTGACTGTGCACCCAAACAACCTAATATGCTAACGACCAACCAACTTACCTTTTAAGTAAACAACCAACCAACCGACCGAATAAGCAAACGAACAAACCAACCGACAGAATAAGCAAAACGACCGACCGACCGGCCAGCCGAATATGCAAACGACAAACCAATCGACCAAACAACACAAATCACAAAAAAACAACCACTAAACACCAACATGATACAGATAGTACTGGATTGCAGGGTTCGACCCGAACCCATCTGACTTGACTGAACCATTGCCTAACAGCAAGCCAATCACCACTTACATCAAAATTAGAAGCCTGGATAACCAAACTGTTATTTCATCAAGCAGCAAACCGTTAACGGCAAAAAAGTCTCCAAGAACCAAAAGTAGCACAAACTTGGAAACGAGCAACCATCACAAACAAGTAAAATAAACAAGAAATACGCGAAATGCCTGAAAGAAAAGCAAAATTATTGGCCTGTAGTACAAAGCCTTATCTGGTACAATTACATGCAAAAACAAAAAATAAAAAAAAATAAAAATATAAAGCATTTGGCATGCAAAACACTCGAAAAGCATTGCAAAATACAATCTAAGACAACATATAAAAACATGCAGCATGCAAAACAATGACGATGCATAATCCTAATGTGCCTGCTGGAAACATGCATATGTTCTATACGTACTGACATTATGTTGCATAGACGTTGATGAGACGTTGCTTAATTTCATGTGTTTTGTTCTTGTTTTTCCTTGAACGTACATTTGGCGCTTTTGTTTAAAAAGAAAATCCAGTTGGTCGCATTATCTCATAAAACAAATATCTGGAACTAGTGCCTAAGTCGGATAAAAAATGCGGAACTAGTTTTAAATTTTTTCTAAATATTCATTAGTATTCCTTTTATATCAAACTACTGTTATCTCAAATCAAAATTGCAAGTCAGATGGAGTTTAAGATCAACAAAAGTTCAAGTGTAAATTCAATGACAAAGAACAGCAAAACATATGAAATGCCTGAACAGCAGAATGAAAGCAACATGACAGTAACACAGAAATAAATAGCGCAACAGCATGGCACGCAACAAAATAATACACAATAAAAACCTCGCAAATTACAAAAAACAACAACAAATTAACAACATACAAATCAAAGCAAAGTCAACAAAAAGAAAGTTATAGCAAGTAAACAAAATAACAGTGACATATTAAAACAACGCGATAAAACAACACAAACACTGTGACAAAATAACACGACTAAACAACGCGTATCATGAAACAGATAGTACTGGATTACATGGTACCAGTAGGGTTCGACCCGACCCCAATTGACTTGACTGAACCACCGCCGAACAGCAAGCCAATCACCACGGAAACACATCAAAATTAGAACATAAGTGGAGGCAATGATCAGGAATTGATACAATCAACCCACAGCTTCCATCAGAGACACCAAAGGGAAAGACACACAAACACAAAACAACAGACCCCCCCCCCCCCACCCTGGAAACACCAACACTGAAAAGCCAAAAGGACAGTCACTTTCCAACAAAATGGCCAATAGGCTATCCAAAACAAAATAACATACGCGACACCAACACCCAAAAACAAACCATTACAAAAATAAACCGTGACAGAAGAAGCCTAAATAAGTACAAATATATTCAATGCATTAAAACATTAACACGCAAAACGCGTAAACGGAAACGCAATTTCACGCCCGCCTATACAGAACATGAACGACGAAACATATCACCAGACAAGCAACCAAGAACCTCCGAACAGACCGACCGACCGACAGACTGGCTAACTTACATTACAAACAAATAAGAAATCATTTTATGCCAAACAAAAAATCTCGGAGAATAAAATTAACACAGACACGGACATGAACAACCACATCAACGATATAACAATGTTTGCAGAAAAAAGCTAACACATGAAATGCCTGAACAGCAAAATCATAGCAACATTACAATAACACAGAAATAAATAGCGCAACAGGATGACACGCAACAAAATGATACACAACATAAAACACACACATTACAAAGCAAACAAATTTACAACACACAAAGGAAGGCAAAATTTACAATATCAAAATTATACCAAGTAAACACTGTAATATTAAAACAACGCGACAAAACAACCCGAACACTGCGACAAAATAGCATGACAAAACAATGCGCACCATGAAACAGATAGTACTGGCTTACATGGTACCAGTAGAGGGTTCGACCCAACCCCATCTGACTTGACTGAACCGTTGCCAAACAGGAAGCCAAGCACCACTTACATCAAAATTAGAAGCCTGGATAACCAAACTGTTATTTCATCAAGTAGCCAACCGTTAAACGCAAAAAAGTCTCCAAGAACCAAAAGTAGCACAAACTATGAACCGAGCAACTATCACAAACAAGTAAAATAAACAAGCAATACGCGAAATGCCTGAAAGAAAAGCAAAATTATTGGCCTATAAAACAAAGGCTTATTTGGTACAATTACATGCAAAAAAGCAATAAAAATATAAAGCATTTAACATGCAAAACACTCGAAAAGCATTGCAAAATACAATCTTAGGCAACATAAAAACATGCAGCATGCAAAAAAAATGACGATGCATAATCCTAATGTGCCTGCTGGAAAAATGCATATGTTCTATACGTACTGACCTCATGTTGCATAGACGTTGATGAGACGTTGCTTAATTGCATGTGTTTTGTTGTTCTTGTTTTTCCTTGAACGTACATTTGGCGCTTTTGTTTAAAAAGAAAATCCAGTTGGTCGCATAATCTCATAAAACAAATATCTGGAACTAATGCCTAAGTCGGATAAAATTAGAAGCCTAAATAAGTACAAATATATTCAATGCATTAAAACATTAACACGCGAAACGCCTAAACAGACACGCAATGTCACACCCGCCTATACAGAACATGACCAAAAAAGAACCTCCGAACAGACCGACCGACCGACTGACCAGCTTACATTACAAACAATTAAATAACCATTCTATGCCAAACAAATAAAATCTCGAAGAATCGAAACAAACACAAACACGGACATGAACAACCACATCAACGAGATAACAAAGTTTGCAGAAAAATTCTACAAGGCAAGGAAATGTTTATAGAATGCAAAGCAAAATTAAGAATAAAATAATAAAAATATAGCGCGACAAACGACGACGTAACCATTTATAAGAAGAAATATAAATTTTAACGCATGTATTAATAATAAAAAAAAACAGTTAAACATGTGCTAACAGCAAAACAAAATTTATTTTATTTTATTTTTTTTTTCTTTTTGTAGGGGGGGGGGGGGGGTCATTAATTCCACCGTGGAATTTCGTTTGAGGGTCATCGATGAGGCCTCATTGGCCGAAATTAGATATTCTGGTCCTGAAAACACTACATTCCATATTTTGCAGTTTTGCGGTGTATTCTTTGCTTCCATACGATAGCCATTTTATAGAGCATTAAACGCCTAAAAGGAACATTGAAATGAACAACAAAATATCAACCAAGCAACAGACAAACCTTCCAAATAACCAAACTGTTATTTCAATAAAGCAGCCAACCGTTAAACACAAAAAAGTCTCCAAGAATCAAAGTAACACGCACTTGGAAATGAGCAACCGTCACAGACAAGTAAAATAAACAAGCAAAACGCGAAATGCCTGAAAGAAAAGAAAAATTATTAGCATGTAAAACAAAGCCGTAATTAGTACAATTACGTGCAAATAGAATCAATAAAAAGTTAAAGCATTTGGCATGCAAAACACTTGAAAACCATTGCAAAATTTGAGTTGTATAAAGAATGATAAACAATAACCCAACTATATGACCAACCAACAACTTAACACCAGACAGACCAAACCAACCGACTTTCAAACGCCAAACAAATGAAAAACAAACAAGCTCAACGGATCGAAACTAACAAATGTGATCTAAACACGCGAAACAATACATGCAATACCACAACCTTACCAACATACTACAACAAATTAAAAAAAAACACACACGCACACACACAGAAAAAACGTGGTACGCGAAATACCTGGAAAGCCACAAATAAAAATTAGAAACTGTAAAGCAAAGCCATAAATTTATAGTAAAATATACTCAAATAAATGTACATCTAAGGCAAAAAGAACAGCAACACACCACAACATATCGAGAAAACCTACTGTTATCCCAAACCAAAATTTCAAGTCAGATGGAGATTCAATTAAAAACCATAGACTGTACATTCAAGGAACACTAACCATGAAAACACATGAAACTTACCCCTTCCGATGACAACACATTCAAGAAACAAAGGTAAACGTATGCGACACGCGAAATTGACATTTTGTTAAATATTAAGAGTTTATCACCATTTTGTCTCAAACTACTGCTACTTCAAACTAAATTTCAAGTCCCATGGAGCTATAGATAACAAGAGTTGAGTATACATTCAAGAAAAAAAAGCAAAACATGCAAAAACACGACATGCATGCAATATTCACCTAACGCCACCAACACATTACAGCATATTCATAAAAATACCGCAAAACGCACGTTAATGCATGAAAAGAATAGCAAACTTAATAGCCTGTAAAACAAAGCTATTTATCAATAATACAAGATCGTCCAAAAACAGTTGACTCATTATCTCAGACACAAATATCTCAAACTAATGCTTAAGTCAACCAAATTTTCGGCACTTATATCTCAAAACTCAAACCAAATTTTCGGAATTATTGCTGATTTTTTCCTAAATAGTCATTAGAAGTCATGTTTATCTCAAACAACTGTTATCTGAAACCAAAATTTCTAGTCAGACTGAGATTCAAATAAAAGTGTTAACTGTAAATTTAAGGAAATGAGAACATTAAAACACATGGAAACTTGACACATGATATGCCACTAACCCTTCCCACACACAACACATTCAGGAAAAAATAAGATAAGAAGAATTCCGTCGAAGGCTATGTCGCGCCTGTGGGGGCGCAAAGTCACCCAACCATGATATGTAGGTCAAGGTCAAACATAGATGCTTGCACAAAAGTTTCCATTTTTAAATGCAAGCTTGTACTTAGTATCATTAAGCTCTAATAATTCTTGAGAAATTAACTTAACCATTAGGTTGAACGCTAGGGTGGTCGCAATATTTTACAATGTCGGTGAACCCTCAAATGTAGGTCAAGGTCAAATATGGATGCTTGCATTTAAGTTGCCATCCACAGATACAAGTTTGTACCAAGTATCATTAATGAAGCTCTTATAGTTCTTGAGAAATAAACTTGACCATTATGGTGAACGCAAGGGTGGTTGCAATATTTTACAAAGTCAGTGAACCATGTAATATAGGTCAAGGTCAAATATGGATGCTTGCATTTAAGTTAACATACCCAGATACACATTTGTACCAAGTATCATTAATAAAGCTGTTATAGTTCTTGAGAAACAAACTACTTAATCATTTGTGTGAACACTAGGGTGGTCGCAATATTTTACAAAGTCAGTGAACCATGAAATGTAGGTCAAGGTCAAATGTGGACGCTTGCATGTAAGTTGTCATCCCCAGATACTAGTTTGTACCAAGTATCATTATTGAAGCTCTTATAGTTCTTGAGAAATAAACTTGACCATTAGGGTGAACGCTAGGGTGGTCGCAAATGTTGACGCCTTGACAAACGGACGGACGGACGAACGAACGAACGAACGAACGAACGGACGGACGGACGGACGGACGAACGGAAAACCGGGCGCCTATATCGCGCCATGCTAATAGCAGGCGCGACAAAACGCACGCGACATGGGAAAATTCCGGCATTAAAAATACTGCAAAGCAAATACATCCAAATAATATTGACTTGTTACTTCAAATACTAATATCTCAAACTACTGCATAAGTGAAACGAAATTCAGAATTATTGTTGAAATTTCCTCAATATTTGCGTACGACACCTTTTTCTCAAACTACTATTATCTCAACCAAATTTCAAGTCATTTGATATTTCGATAACGAGGGCGACTGTACATTCATTGAAAAACAAAACAAAACAAAACAAAAAACAGCAAAACATGCCATAAAAATGACATACAATATTCCCCCAACCCTACCAAAACACTACACCAAATTGAATTAAAAAAAAAAAAAAAAAACACGCGATACAGGAAACGCCTAAAACGTGTAGCAAAATTAGGAGCTGTAAAGCAAAGCCCAAAAATAATACTACAATACATCAAAGGGAAAAAGAACAGAAAAGTATGTGGAAAAAAAAACTTGAACAAAGATTTCTGAAAACAAAAGTAACATAAAAAGTCATTGACCTTGAACTTAAAGTCCTGTGCATGGACTAAGGTATTGCTGAATAATAAAGTGTTGGACCTTTATCGTCTTAACAAATAGGAACCTAATCCATCATATATCGTTTGGAAAATATGCGCTCTAAAAACTTCAATAACCATCACGAAAACACGTCTAAATAATCGTGACCCCTTGAACCCCACTTTTATATAGTAAAAGTGGGGTTTACAGGGGTAAACCTTATTTTTTCTTATTTATGCTCTAAAATATAGATCGTGGGTACTCGTTAGAAGCGCCTCATCGAGGCGGTTCTAATGGGTACCCACAATCTACGATGAGGCAGTTCTAATGAGTACCCACAATCTATATATTGAGCAGAAATAAGAAAAATATCACAATTCTTCATCTTTTCGGCGGTAAAGTTTACAATTTATTTGTATAGGCATGTTTTCGTAATGAAATGTGAACGCCGACGCCGATTCCAACCCCGACAGTAGTGCAATAGCTCTTCCTAGACTTTGACCAGGCAAGCTAAAAATTAATAGGTTTTGGTTCAAATGTTAATCAATCGAACTAAAGTTACTTACTACAGAAGCTTCCAGCCTGTTCTTGTCCACTGTGACTATCACTGGCAATGGGCAAAATCCAGGTAAGGTTATTCATAAGTTCATAGCAGCACTGGTCTTCTCTGTGTGGCGCCAGAGAGCTGTGTAAAAAAAATAAAATCTGGACTGAGCTAATGTACAGGGTCATTGGCAAAGGGGGTGGATCCAGACCAGAGGCCCCGTCATGTGGCGTGTAGTCAGGATCCACATTATTTACTTAAAATGCTGAAGGGTTAAATGAAACAGTCCAAACCTCCATTCAGGACCATATTTCTGCCTACACTCGACACAATTGGCAGACCAGCACTTTCAGTGCTTTGAGTTTGAAAACATGGAATCATTTCTGCTATATCAAACAACAGTTTGTAATTGAAACCGTATATTTGCGCCCCCACCCATGGATTGGGCTGCATGGTGATTCTGTGCAGAGCTGAAACCGACATATTAAGTACTAGTAAACTGGTCAGGTCTAAGCCTGTCCATGCGAGACGGACAGCTCCTTAAACCTTTTTGTACCAAAATGGAATCGTCCTCCTTATATATAGCTGGAGTTCATTTCACAATTCAGGGTTGTCAGGATGTGTTTTCGTCAAAATTATTTGGAAAATGACTGAACTTTTAGCAAACAGTGGAGGCCCTGATCAGACGCCGCATTCTGCGGCGTCTGATCTGGGCATGCGCTGTTTGCCAACTACCCGTTTGGGGGTTTCCGGTACTAAATGGGTTTAACCTAGCAGTTTCTTCATCACGTGAACAAGTCCGTGAAATGAAGACCCCCTATACCCCACTTTATATAGAGAAAACTGGAGTTTACGGGGGGTATACATTATTTTTCTTATTTCTGCTCATAGACATAGGTTTTGGGTACTCGTTAGAACCACCTCAATGAGGCGGTTCTAACGAACACCCACAACTATGTTTGCAGTATTTATAAGAAAAATATCAAGGATTTTCATCAGAAAAATGGCCATTTTGAGATGTGAAAAAAATGCACTATGTCGCACGGGTATGTTATCGCAATGTTTGAGTTGTATGGCTTAAGATGTCGGGTAAAAGTCCCACAAAACCGGAAGCAAAGTATCCAATAATATGAAATAAAGGCACTCCCTTTTGACCAAACACACCCATTTACACCCCTATCTATCTTCATATACTGAGTCGGTCATATTTGGCTAAACAAAAAATGGCGCAGTGGTTAGCGCGTTCGACTCATGATCGAGAGGTTGTGCGTTCGAATCCGGCCACCGGTATCGAGGTGTGTCCTTGGGCAAGACACGTAATGACACTGCCCCACTCCACCTAGGTGTAAATGGGTAGCAGTGGTGTAAAAGCCACTCTCTCTCTCGCGCGCGTGAAAACACCCGGAATGAGTGTTCGAGAGCGATTCAATAAGCTTGAAGCTTTCAACGCAATCGAACTAAAATAAATTAGTATAAACTAAAAAAGGGGAGGGGTCGGGTGGGGGTTGTTGGATAGGTCCTTAAAACTATTTACAATCTGGTTGGCAGAGGTATACAAAAAGGCATGTATCTCTAAATCCCAATTAATATTGTACGGTCTTTGAACTCCTCTGCGGGTCTTTGAACCGCTCTGCGGTCTTGGCATCTACCGCAGACACTGGAATACTATTCACTGAGGAATAGTTCTGGGAGAAAAATGCTTTAGGACATCATTGTAGGCCTGGTATCTATGGTGTTGTGTTATTTACTTTTGATGCCCTTGTTTGAGTTGAAACTGTAACAGTGGTCGAGTATTTATCTTTATCGAGAGTGCATCCTATGGAGGACTTAGGTAGTTTTGTTTGCTTGATTTGAGTGTTAACGTCCCCGTCAACACTGTAAAGGTCATTTTGGAGTCGTTGCTTCCAATTTTGTGGGACTTTTACCCGACACTGAGATGAAATGACATCTCAAGCCCTGTTGCCCAATGAAACCAATAGGGTTTATTAGTATGGACGGTCCGCCTCGCAACCGCGGTCCCGGGACAGGCTTAGATCCTCTAAGCGGTTTACCAGTACTAGTGTGCGGGCCGGAATCGGCTCTGCGTGGAAGCATCATGCAGCCCATATATTTCTGCAAGCCCCTTTGGGCGGGGGCCAGGACTTAGGTAGTTAATATTGGTGTAGAACATCAAAAGTACCAGTAGTGGCAGCTCAGTGGTTAGTGCACCTGCCTCTGATGCTCGACACCCCCGGTTCGATTCCAGGCAGTGAAATACAGTTTGGTATCCGAACATGTTCCATTGGCAATTTAGTTGTAGGGATGAATGCCACAACGTGCACCATCCTTCGGCTTGGGACGTTAACTGGAGACTCCCTGAGCAGAAAGAGTGTGACATAATGCAGTTGAGAGAGAGAGAGAGAGAGAGAGAGAGAGAGAGAGAGAGAGAGAGAGAGAGAGAGAGAGAGAGAGAGTACAAAGAAAGAATAACTGTAGACTACTAAATAGGCTTTTTAAAGTAGAATAAGACTTAATTTTAGGTGGTCTTAATGGCTGCATTTTACTGTATAACCACTTGCAGTGGATCCAGAGCTTCCTGACCAACAGGGGCTATCCTGGTCACAGGCCTGATTGCCACGATTGCTCCAGCTGTATCCGATGTCCCTCAAAGTGCCATGCTCAGACCTTTGTTGTATCGCCCATGCATAAATGACCTGCCAAAGAAAGTTAGCCCTGGAGTTCACCTCTTTGCTAATGCCAGCCTTTTATATCACGAACTCTAAAGCATGACTTATACTGAACACTTCCGAGGGATCTTGACAGACTACAGCAATGCCTATAATGGAATACGGACAAGCAAAAGTCTTCTCAATCCAACCAAATGTGCGAAATGGAGAATGTAAGTGAAGGCCGATGATTTGGAGCAACTTACATGTTAAATATACACAGCCATGATGGGCATCATTTATTTCAGAAACATGTCATGGGAATCCATTTTGATGCACCTGTAAAAGGGCAAACAGCAGCCTGGCGTTTCTTTGGAAGGGAGATAACCAGCTGGTCTGAAGATGTTGAAGCATGATGGTAGAGACCATGATTAGACTTATCCTGGATTATGCCCATCAGTATGGGGCCCACATACAGTATCCAGCAGCTCGATACGGTGCAACGGCGAGCAACTTGGTTTGTCAGAGATGACTACCACACAACCAGCATTACAGTGATACAGCACCTTGGCCGGCAAACGCACGAGTATGGAGGGCATGGTCTACATGTATCATTGGGCTAAGCGAACATCCATGTTTGCCGGTTCTCCGACCCAAAAGCGGCGAACAGTAGGGGATACTCCCCGGAGTATATGGACCGACATCTTCTTCAACTCTCCTTCATCGGCACGGCCATCACACTTAAGGGTCAGATTTCACAGAATATTGCCACTCTTGGGATCCTTGAGGGCTTCAAAAGGGATCTTCCCTGAACTACATAAAAACTGTTTTGAAAAGTTGTGATATGCTCTGTTGTGAGGCAAAGGTGACGGGAGTCCAACTGATATTGACTTACAGTTGGGCAAGGCCTGCTGTCCTTGCAGCAGGTAGGGATATAGGGGAGCGTTGTTACTGCTTCTGTTTGTACACTTTTATTCATTTTCCCCTTTCCCCCTCGTCCCCCGCCTACATATCTTCTCCTCTACCACCTCTTATATCTCTTTAGACCCTTTCTCTGGGAGACGACCCAAAATGACCCACCAGGGTTGACGTATCATTAAACCCAAAACTATTGTTTGTGCTTCACCGCCGATATGCACAAAACCTTAGTATGGTGATGCTCCAGTGTTGGTCCTGTGTGCACTTCATTGGAAGAAAATTAGAAAGGGTGACTCAGTAAGTTTGCAGTATGGACACTTAAGTATCCTGAAGCACTAGCGTTATGCTATGGATTTGGAGCTCATCATCATTTTGTAAATTTTAGGAAGATAGAAATCCACAGGTAGCCAGATAGCTCATTGTGTCTCTTACTATTCCCAGGGCTTTATTCTACACCCCTGAGTGTTTGTGAAAAGTTTTAATTGCTTGGCCCGACGAGAAGCGCTTTTCCTCCCAACCGAGAAGCTCCGGTAAATGCTCCGGCAACTCGTAGGACCAATCGCGGTGCTTGATTTTACCGGCTAACCTTTTCGGCTCAGTATGGTACGTTTCATTTCATCTAAATGCGTGACGTGGTTTCGAAACTTTCCCGCGACAAAACTTCAGCGTTTGGTGTAACGATATAGCCAAATATTACTATTCCCATGCTTTATTTTATATCCGAGTAATAATTTGTGAAAAGTTGTAACTGCTTGGCCAGACGAGAAGCGCTTTCCACTCCGGTAAATGCTTCGGAAAATGTTCCGGTAACTCGTTGGTCCAAGCGCGGTGTTTGATTTTAACCGGCTGACATTTTCGGCTCAGTGCGGCATTGGCTTTTATACCCGACCACGTTTCAGTTCATTTAAAACGCGCGACGTAGTTTCGAAACTTTCCCGCGACCAAACTTCAGCATTTGATGCAGCGGTCATCGAAAAGAGCTTTTCTTTCAACGCTTTTTGTGTTTCTTTTGTAATAGGACTTGACTCCTTTTGAGTTTGAGAAGCAATATTTGGATGTGAATACAATTCTCATGAACTCTGTAAAGATGGCGGATTATCGCGAGAAATTGAACGAGATTCCAGGCGAGATTTGGGTGCCTAAGTATGTTGTTCCAGCCTCTCTACAGTAAAGCAAACAATTCGTGTGTCTGCTATTACCTAAATAGTGTTGACAGGGACCTCAACACAAACTGTACAATGTGTATGTTAAATGTTTATATGTCATGGCAACAGAAAAAAATGGGTGGGTAATTGGTGATTTGTTTTTGTTTTTGTTGCTGTTTTGTTTTGGTTTCACAGCCCTTTCAAGATTATTTTACTTATATCAAACCGATTAGTATTCAGGTGGGCGAAATTGGAGTACCCGGAGAAAAAACACCTGACCTTACGTTGCAGAACTTGGTGAGCCAAGCTCAAACCACAGTGGTTAAGAGACCTAATGATTCAGAGTCAGCTCGGCTACAGAGGTCCGTTACGGTATATGGTGATAACTGAAGGCTCTCCATATAAATAGAGGATCTTACACAATAGGTCACTCCATGTGAAATTTACGAAACGAGCCTTTGGCGAGTTTCATATATTTTATATGAAATGACCGCAAGTGCAAGATAATGTTTATCATATGATCATTCTAAGTAGAAGTAAAACAAAGATCAGGAATCGATACAATTAACTTACTCCACCCATAAAAGACACCAAAGGGAAAGAAATACAAACATTAAGCGACAAGACCATAACGGAAACCCAAACAAAGGAAGGCCACAAGGACAGTTACTTTCCCACAAAATGGCCATATGGCCATCCAAAACAAAAAGACAAAAGTGATACACACAGTAAGTAACTAACAACAACATAAATAAATCGCCACAGAAGAGCCGCCTTGGAACGGTCCGTGGAAGATTTCCACTTGGGGGCTTAAATCGATTTTACGTGGCCACAATCCTCGCCCTTACTTACTAAACCTGATCTTATCGACTTAAAATGAGACAATGTTTCAACAGAACAAGAACTGTCACTATAAATGAGCAATGCCCCCGTGGGAGTCAATTCGAGGAAACAAAAAGGGCGGACTAACCCACAAACCACACACAAACCCACAAACAAACGGACAGTGCAAAAACTATATGCCCTCCTATGGGAGCATAAAAATTAACAAAAAAAAATGTCGCAGAAATGTGGAAGTGGTTCAGCTAAATCAGTGAAGAAATATTGAAGTTGTTCGCATCACAAGGTTTTAAGCACATTTTTAGAACATAAAGGGCCGTAACTCCTTCGAAAATGATAGGACCAATGTGGAAATTGTGTTAGGCATCTCTTCGACTCACAAGGAATGCATGTGCAAAGTTTCAGCTGAATCGTTGAAGAAATGTGGAAGTAGTTCGCATCACAAAAAAGTGCGGACTTACAAACGCACAAACAAATCCCAAAACGGACAGTGCAAAAACTATATGCCCTCCTACGGGGGCATAAAAAACATGGTTGAAATGGATGTTGTCGTTGTTACTATTTCCGCCTAAGTGTTATTACACGTGTGATCATTCGATATTTATGACACGACGTTATCCACTGCATATCAACGACGTCATAATATAAACGTATGTTTCGGGTATATAGCTGAACCGGTGGAGGCAGCTCAAATGAACACCCACAACATACGTTTTTATGGATTTTTTTTTCGGACAAAAATAACCATGTAATCACCTTGACATGTGGTTCTGCTTTAGAAATTGATCAGCTCTATTAGTGATTTATTGAGTGATATATCACTGTTTGGAGGTCAGTTCCAATCAAATCAGTTCAAATCACGAGCACGTACTTCCAACTGACCGACAAACAGTGATATATCACTCCATAAATCACGGAACTAGAGCGGATCTGTTTCGATTCTTACACACTCAAAGTAGACGAAAATGCTATTGATTCCTTCAGACTCTCCCTATCTTTCGCCATTGTTGAAAGGAATCCCGCCAATATAACTGACTGACGTTTACCTGATTTCATAATATACGAGAACTGAATTGATATGTTGTGAGCTTCATATTGAAGGATTTGAATTCTATTGGATATATTGTATTATTTCTTAACATAATCCTACGGAACCCGGTGTTACGGTCAGTTTCTTCCCCCGGCCCGGTTCTTCCCCGGGGAAGAACTGGGCCGGCCCGTTTCTTCCCCGGGGGAAGAACTGGGCTGGCCCGTTTCTTCCCCACCCTGTCAGTTTCTTCCCCACCTGAATTTTTTTTCAGAACCATAGTCAACTAATAATTTTCAGCTCACAATTTGTTATAAATGAGAAAAAGAGACCATTCTGAATAAGTTCTGAGTCCTTTTAGCTTGAATGACAAAATTTGCTATATGCTACACCATTCATGGAGATGCAATAAAATATGCATCCCAATTCAAGCATCTTTGATGCATTTTCTTTGCTTTTTAAGACATAAATTAGTATTAACTAAACAGATATAAGAAGTCAAAAACGTTTGAAGCTCAAATCTAAATAGAATTTGGTGAAGGGGGTGGGGAAGAACTGGGCCGGCCCATTTCTTCCCCACCCCAGAGTTTTCTGTTTACAAACAATTCTTGTGATAAATTGTCTTCGCTTTTTAAGACAAAAATTGGTATAAACTAAAAAGATATAATAAGCAACAAATGTTTGGAGCTCAAATCTAAATAGAATTTGGAGACTGGGGGTGGGGAAGAACTGGGCCGGCCCGTTTCTTCCCCAGCCCAGATTTTCTTTTTACAAAAAATTCTTGTGATAAATTTTCTTCGCTTTTTAAGACATAAATTTGAAAAAAAAACTTAAATGATCAAATAAATAACAAATGTTTGCCGCTCAAATCTAAATAGAATTTGGAGACTGGGGGTGGGGAAGAACTGGGCCGGCCCGTTTCTCTCCCACCCCAGAGTTAAATTTTCTTTGCTTTTTAAGACATAAATTGGCATAAACTAAAAAGATACAATAAGCCACAAATGTTTGGCGCTCAAATCTAAAAAGAATTTGGAGACTGGGGGGTGGGGAAGAACTGGGCCAGCCAGTTTCTTCCCCACCCCAGAGTTTTCTGTTTACAAAAAATTCTTGTGATAAATTTTCTTTGCTTTTTAAGACATAAATTGGTATAAACTAAAAAGATATAAGAAGCAACAAATGTTTGGAGCTCAAATTTAAGTAGAATTTGGAGACTGGGGTTGGGGAAGAACTGGGCCGGCCCGTTTCTTCCCTACCCCTGATTTTTCTTTTTACAAAAAATTCTTGTGATAAATTTTCTTCGCTTTTTAAGACATACATTGGAATAAACTAAAAAGATATAAAAAGCAACAAATATGTTTGGAGCTCCAATCTCAATTGAATTTTGAAACTGGGGAAGAACTGGGCCGGCCCGTTTCTTCCCCACCCAAGATTTTTCAGTCTACAAAAAAATCTTGTGATAAATTTCCTTCGCTTTTTAAGACCAAAGTTGGGATAAACTAAAACGATATAATAAGCAACAAATGTTTGACGCTCAAATCTAAATAGAATTAGAAGACTGGGGGTGGGGAAGAACTTGGCCGGCCCGTTTCTTCCCCAGCCCAGATTTTTCTTTTTACAAAAAAATCTTGTGATAAATTTTCTTAGCTTTTTAAGATAAAAGTGGTATAAACTAAAAAGATATAAGAAGCAACAAATATGTTTGGAGCTCAAATCTCAATTGAATTTAGAAACTGGGGGTGGGGAAGAACTGGGCCGGCCCATTTCTTCCCCACCCCAGATTTTTCTGTTTACAAAAAATTCTTGTGATAAATTTTCTTCGCTTTTTGCTTGGAATAAACTAAAAAGATATAATAAGCAAAACATGTCTGGAGCTCAAATCTAAATAGAATCTGGAGATTGGGGGTGGGGCAGGACTGGGCCGGCGTAGTTCTTCCCCACCACAACTTAAACATCATAACTGATTTAATTGTACATCACTGCACAAGGGTGGGGAAGAAACGGATGGCCCCAGTTCGTCCCTGCCTCAGACACCCTCTGATATAACTGACATAACTGTACAACACTAGCCAAGGGTGGGGAAGAAACGGGCAGGCTCAGTTCTTCCCCACCCCAGACACCTTCAACGTCATAACTGACTTAACAGTACAACACTTACCAAGGGTGGGGAAGAAACGGGCGGCCCAGTCCTTCCCCAACCAAGACATTTTCTGCAATATTACTGAAATAACTGCGGCCCCCATAGGTACCACGGCGAGGTGATTGTAACAACTACTTTATTTATTTATTTTATTTTTTTATTTAAACAATGTTTATAGAGGGTAACGCAATTAGCTGATTTAGCTATTCTACCTTGCGGTCCTGTGCAACAATAATACAAACATTATATATACATATATACAAGAAATCAGATGTGGATCGATGCTAGCACCTCCACTGCCATTTGATAATTTGCATTAGGTTTAAAAATAAAACCGAGCGTATAAAAATAAAATATATTGAGTGTAAAAGCTTTAAAAAGAACATTAGGCTATTGCACATATGGAGTATTGATGAGTCTCATATAGAAAATGCATTAAAATATATACTAGTATATAAGTTTGATTTTCTTTTTAAAAGTGTCAAGAGAGTCGGAAGTCTCTGACTGTTTGAGGAAGAGCATTCCATAGCTTCGGGGCTGAACAGGAAAATGAGCCTTTATATATTTCGGTACGTGCGAAGGGTATATAAAGGGTGCCATTGACGGATGATCGCAGGTTCAATGCATGAGTTTCGGACATAGGCTTCAAGAGGGTGGATATATAGTCGGGTCTTAGGTTATTCAGGGCTTTATACGTGTAAACTGCTTTATTGTATTTAATTCTTTCGCTGACTGGGGACCACTTAAGCTCTCGGAACATTTGACAGGATGGCGTGCTTATATCCGTTTTAAGCATAATTCTAGCTGCGCGTTTCTGCAATTTGGTAAGTCTGTCCAAATTCGAGGTGGATGTAGATCCCCAGATTATAGATCCATAGTCTATTAAAGGAAGAATAAACCCCTGATAAAAACGTTTTTGTGCTGTTAGTGGAATATATTCAGACAGTGATTTTAATAGTGATATTTTCGAGGAAATGTTCGAGCACAAGTGGTCAATGTGTTCAGACCATGACAGCTGTTTATCGACGTAAAGTCCTAGTAATTTCTGTGAATTAACATTTTGAATATTAGTGTTATCAGTGTGTAAGTTAAGCTGGCGACAATCTCTAAGACGTGGTCTAGACCCTATAATCATACAGGTAGTTTTGCTGTAGTTTAGTGGCAGTTTATTTTGTTTGCTCCATGTGTTTGCATTACTAAGTTCTGTTTGTAGTTTATATTCTATCGTATCTATGTTTTTGTCATTCGTATGGACTGTTGCATCATCAGCATAAAAATCCGATAAGCAATATTCAAAATGTAGAGACAGATCATTGATAAATAATAGAAAGAGGGTAGGGCCAAGTATGGAACCCTGTGGCACTCCTGATATAACATGCGAGAAGTCACTCAGGCCACTGTCAGTTTTTATAGTTTGCTTCCGGCTTTCGAGATAGGATTTGAACCAGTTAAGGCTAAGACTACTAAACTTGTACAATGAAAGTTTTTCTATTAAGATACAATGATCAACAAGATCGAAGGCCTTGCGGAAGTCGAGAAACAATGATCCGATTAAATCACCTTCGTCAATACATTTTAACCAATGGTCAGTGAGTTTAATAAGCGCAGACTGACAGCTGTGCTTGGGTCGAAAACCTGATTGCGAGTCGTTTAATAGGTTATATTTATGCAAATAGCCCATTAGGTGTTTATTAACATGGTTTTCGAAATTTTTTGAAATTGTCGGTAAAATGGAAATGGGTCTATAGTTCGAAGGATCTGACTTGGAGCCGCTTTTGAAAATAGGAAATATTTTCGCCTGTTTAAATACAGAAGGGAATTGACTAGTTATTAAGCTTTTGTTGATGAGTGTAGCAATAGACTGAGATATGCAGCAGGATGCCAATTTAAGTATCCTCGGACCGATTCCATCCAGACCAGTCTCAGTCGAATCTAGCCTGTTTATATATGATGTGACTTCATCAGTAGTTATTAAGGGAATATTAAAGTTGACACTGTTTGCTACTCTCGAATTTACAAAGTTTCTTATTTTGTCAACATCCGGGGTTAATGCTTCTGATTCACTAACTTTAAATTTTTCGGCTACCGTGGTAAAATATTTATTGAGTTCCGAGGCGACATGTTCAGAATTGAATATACTTTTATTGTTAATGACAAGTTCCGAGGGGAGGTTGTTTGTCGAAGGTATACCACCCTTCGTTATGGCACGCATATGCTTCCATAAATTAGCAGAGCTCTTACAAGTGTCGACTTTATTAGAAAAATGTTCGCTCAAATCATCCCATTGTTTTAGGCGTTTATATTTATCCCTTTGTTTTTGCATTTCAGTAATATCTGATGTGAACCAGTCTGGTAAACATTTGGTTTTAACTCTTTTGGTTTTAATGGGGGCATGTTTATTTAGCTTGTTTAGAATTATTGTGTACCATATGTCAAAATCATCATCAATATGCTGTTTATCGGCCTGATAAGATTGTAAATTAGTGAATAGGTCGTCCAAGAAAATATTGTCATCAAAGTGTTTAAAGCAGCGATATGAAGAGGTTGTATGTTGATGTTTTGAAATTTTACGGTTAGTTTTCCGTGTAAAACACACTGGTAAATGGTCACTTAGTGAAATCTGGGAAACATAACTTTCGACTATAGTGGCGGGAGTAGTGGTATATACATGGTCTATTAAAGTAGATGAAGTTTGCGTGACTCGGGTAGGTTCCGTGATAAGTTGAGTAAGATCAAATAATTGCACTAAATGTGACCATTTGGAATTCCTGCATGAGTGTATGTCAATGTTAAAGTCCCCCATTAGTATAAACTCGAGACCCGTTGTTTGCGCTATGGAAAGCTCCTGCTCAAACAGTTCTATCCATTCGCTATTAACATTAGGTGGGCGATAAGCCGAACATACCAGAAATGGCTTTGCATTAGACATTTGAACCTCTGCCCAAATAGTTTCTAATTTTGAAATCTCTAGCTCAGGCCGACGCACACATTTAATATAATTTCGGAAATATAATAATATGCCACCTCCAGTTATATTTTGAATGTCAGTTCTATCTTTTCGAAGAAAGTCATATCCTGCGATCCGTATCTGAGTGTCTGACACATTGGGGCTGAGAAACGTCTCACAAAGTCCAAGAATATCTGGACAGTTTGAACTTGCCATGATGATGCGGAGTTCATCCAATTTCGGAACGATATGCTGTATATTTAGGTTGCAAAAATGCAAACCTTTTGATAAATACCTCATATTTAATTCATTTGCGGGCAACCCTTCATTGTTCATGCAGGCAGGATCGCAGGAGTTGTACTTTCCCCTAGCATTCAGGTCAGCAGCTGGAACACCGGGGTGCATAGTTTTGGTGTAGGCGACCGAAGATTCAATATTATCAGACGAAAACACCGCATCTTCGGTCGGAGAAGTGTAGGAGTTATAAAATGTGTGCTTTATACGCTCTGGAAAATCCTATCGGACGAATCTTCGTTGCTGCCCAGTGTTCCTACCGTTGAACCAGCATTCCGCCGTATTGTTGTTATTTCGAGAACAAATATGGCAGTACTTTGCCGACGCGCGCAGACCGTTACGCTGACGTGGCCCCGATACGCCACTGAAACCATGAAACCTTTTGTTTCGTGGGAAAGTTTGTTGAGACTGGGAGATTGAATTAGTTTCCCTCAGAACTTTGAACATGCTGTTTATATTAGATAAAAATTTGGTGGTTCCTGATCTATTCAGATGAGTTCTATCTCTAAAAAAGTACATCTCTGCCATTTCGCCTGATGCTAGTAGAAAGCTATTGAAATGATCAATGTACTCTATGTCGTTTTCAGCACAAAGAGCCTTTAATTTATCGTTAAAGGGTTCAAGGTCAATGCTTTGTCTTGGCAGAAGACCAGAGACAATAATTCGCTTATCATCAGCAACTACGCTGTTCAGCAGTGAAATATATCTGTCACAAAATTCTTCGGGATCTGCACCGCTATCTGCGTCATTTCCTCCGACGTGAAGAATTATTGTTTTACAGTTATCAATTTCATATTCGCTAAGTTTAGCCTTGACATCTTCGATTTTAGCTCCCGAAAATGTTCTAACTGTTGCATTTGGCTGTAATTCGCTTGTTCGGACTCCTTTCAAAATTGAACTGCCAACTAAAAGAGTTGATTCACTAATAATCTTGCTAGGAGTTTTGGTCAAGTCAATGTATGTATCGTGATTTTTCTGATTCGATTGTTCTAATTTATGCTTTCTCTCACTAGGTGATTTATTAGCATTTGAAATCATTGGCTTTTCTTTGGGCTTTATTATTCTTCGAACTTGGGATGTGTTTGGCGCTTTCATGGTTTTATTGATTTTCTTATCTGATTCATTGTTGTGTGTTACTGGTTTATTCACTTCCTGTCTCTGGCAGCCGTACGGCGTTTTGATATTAATTAATTCGTTAGAATTTTCAGAAAATATTTTAACCTTATCAAATACAGCCGTGGTCTTGTTTAGAATTTGACAGGTTTTGTTGTCTAGTGTTGTTTTGATATTGTTTGTTGAAACTTGGGAGAGTTTCGATTGACTCAGAGATACACAGTTCCTTACTGTTAATCTGCTTTGACATCGATGTTAATCTATCATTTATGTTTCCTAAAGTATGTTATTTTGTAGTGTAGAGGATAGACTATCAATTGCCTTTATGATGGACTTTGTGTACTGTTTTATGTCACTGACTTCACGTGCCTGGCTGCTGATATCACTTTTGATTTCAGATGGAACATTTCTGCATGCTGGACATATCCAAACTCCGATTGGGTCATTTTCTTTGATACCAACACAGATTTCATGATACCACTTTATGCAGAAAACACACTGAATCTCGGCATACTTTTTCTTCGCGGTCTTTTTTACTTTGCAGTCGTCAGAACATTGTTTAATTTTAGACAGCTTGCCAGACTGACTTTTATTGTTTTTGGCGGCCTTAGGATGATTAGCTTCCGTGTTAATAGCTTGCTTCAGTTTGGTTATGCTATTATCCAAGACACTTGTGTTGGATTGTAAACTTTCATCAAGTTCCCCATTGTCATCAGCATCACTTTCGGTTGCAATAACTGTCGTCTGCAGAGTTGAATCAAGTTCGTTTAGAACCGTGTCTGACAATAGACTTTGGGCTGTAGTCGGAACGGGGTTATCCGCTGATGTGTTTCGAAGCAGGGATGTTAGAACCCACAACCAGTGCTTCAGCTGAAGTGCACGACCCGCCGGATGCTTTTTGCTTTATGAGTGTTACCATATATGGGTATGGCGGCCATTTTGGTCATGTGACCTGGACCTAAAACGGTTCCCCCAATAAATGCGCCTTATCGTAAGGAACAAAAATATATCTTATACTTTAGTACTGTTTTCTGAATCGTTTGCAGGATAAAATGCATTCTCACTTTTCCAATACAAAAGCATATGTGTCAAAGTTTGACCTAGGCACAAAGAAGGTAAAGGTCAACCCAGGGTCACCATTTTAGCAATTTATGATGGGCCTACGTCCCAGATGCTATTTATCAAGTTTCGTGGAAATCTGTCCAGTGGTTCTGGAGAAGACTATTTTTGAAGGGTTTTTACCATATATGGCTCGGCGGCCAATTTGGTCATGTGACCTGGACCCCATGAGCAAATTTTGGTTTCCCCCATCCCATAGAGGCTCCATATGAAATTTGACTTCAAACGGCCCAACGGTTTCTGAGGAGAAGCGGTTCGAAAATTTTCACATTTTCGTCTCGGCGAGGCTATACTAAATGGAATGTAATATTTCGCAAGTTCATTGGTAAGATCTCATTGATATCTATCAGTATGCCAAAAATTGTTTAAATATTCCAAGCGGTTAAGTCACTATCACCAATTTTTACAAACGGGTTACGGACGGACAGACAGACAGACCATATATGGCTTGGCGGCCATTTTGGTCATGTGACCTGGACCCCATGAGCAAATTTTGGTTTCTCCCGTCCCATAGAGGCTTCATATGAGATTTGATTTAAATCGGCCCAACGGTTTCCGAGGAGAAGCAGTTCGAAAATTTTCACATTTTTCACCTCGGCGAGGCTATACTAAATGGAATGTAATATTTCGCAAGTTCATTGGTTAGATCTCATTGATATCTATCAGTATGCCAAATATTGTTTAAATATTCCAAGCGGTTAAGTCACTATCACCAATTTTCACAAACGGGTTACGGACGGACCCAAAGAAGGTCAAGGTCAACCCAGGGTCACCATTTTAGCAATTTATGATGGGCCTACGTCCCAGATGCTATTTATCAAGTTTCGTGGAAATCTGCCCAGTGGTTCTAGAGAAGACTATTTATGATGGGTTTTTACCATATATGACTTGGCGGCCATTTTGGTCATGTGACCTGGACCCCATGAGCAAATTTTGGTTTCCCCCATCCCATAGAGGCTCCAAATGAAATTTGACTTGAATCGGCCCAACGGTTTCCGAGGAGAAGCAGTTAAAAAATTATCACATATTTGCCTCGGCGAGGCTATACTAAATGGAATGTAATATTTCACAAGCTCATTGGTTAGATCTCATTGATATCTATCAGTATGCCAAAAATTGTTTAAAATTCCAAGCGGTTAAGTCACTATCACCAATTTTCACAAACGGGTTACGGACGGACAGACAGACCATATATGGCTTGGCGGCCATTTTTGTCATGTGACCTGGACCCCATGAGCAAATTTTGGTTTCCCCCATCCCATAGAGGCTCCATATGAAATTTTACTTCAATCGGCCCAACGGTTTCCGAGGAGAAGCAGTTAAAAAAATTTCACATTTTTTGCCTCGGTGAGGCTATACTAAATGGAAAGTAATATTTCGCAAGCTCATTGGGTAGATCTCATTGATATTTATCAGTATGCCAAAAATTGTTTAAATATTCCAAGCGGTCACTATCACCAATTTTCACAAACGGGTTACGGACGGACAGACAGACAGACAGACCATATATGACTTGGCGGCCATTTTTGTCATGTGACCTGGACCCCATGAGCAAATTTTGGTTTCCCCCATCCCATAGAGGCTCCAAATGAAATTTGACTTGAATCGGCCCAACGGTTTCCGAGGAGAAGCAGTTAAAAAAATTTGACATTTTTTGCCTCGGCGAGGCTATACTAAATGGAATGTAATATTTTGCAAGCTCATTGATTAGATCTCATTGATATCTATCAGTATGCCAAAAATTGTTTAAATATTCCAAGCGGTTAAGTCACTATCACCAATTTTCACAAACGGGTTACGGACGGACGGACAGACTGACAGACTGACAGAATGACACAGTGATTTTAGGGCACTCTTACAAATCAACCGACTTCAGTCGGTTGCTTTTTCTGCGGGTCGTGCAATTTACGTTGTGGAGCAGCAACGTGAAAAATGTCAGATTTGTGTGTGTGTGTGTGTGTGTGTGTGTGTGTGTGCGTGTTGCGTGCGTGCGTGCGTGTTATTATCGTTTTGGTGGTAAAATTGCTTGAATATGCGTGATTTCATAATGAGGCTCTTCTTATCAGACTACCCATCATAAAATTATAGACTGTCACGCTACGCAACTCCATTGATACGCAACTCTTTTGACCTTAAGGTATTATTAACGAAGCTTCGTTAATTCCCCTGATTTACCTTTAAATAGTTGGAGAAGGGTCACCTGATTGAAAAACCACTTACACAGTCTATGAATTGGAGCAAAAATAAGATGTTGCCTGCAAAGTCCCATTTTTCCCCATATAAAGTGGCGTTTGAAGTAGTAGTCATTTCATTAACATGCTTATGTTTAGAGACTGTCGAACACATGGCATTTCTTATATTTTGGAATGGTACTTGCTTTATACAAAGCACAAGAATTCCACGGAAGGCTATGTCGCACATGTGGGGGCGCAAAGTCACCCAACCATGATATGTAGGTCAAGGTCAAACATAGATGCTTGCATAAAGGTTTCCATTCTTAAATCAAGCTTGAACTACTGTAGAATTCAGTAAAATCATTCTTCGATATAAAAAGATTGGGTACAACATGGATATTATACGACAGACTGCATGCATGGTAGTTAACCCAATCACGGTTGGCAACTTTGCTTCCCTCTTTAATTGCACGCCGGTGGGTCAGGCCTCAGATTCTAAGACGGCTCCAACGTAAAGGCTTATTGAGAATTAGAGAGATACTGCTGGTTGGTGCCTGATGCTCTGTCTCTGGTCGGGCTCATCGGAGTCTAACTGTTGGTTTTCTTTTGCTCCAGCATTTCAGTGGTTTCTTGCTGTCGAGTCCTCACCGTTGTCTCACCTCTGTGGTTCTTTGATTTTTGTGTTCACGGAGATGTTGCACTGATGAGTTAGGAGGCCTTCATGCGGACTGAACAAATTATTTGTCTAAATCGCGACGGAAGTAAGGGCGAGGATTGTGGCCACGTAAAATCGATTTAAGCCCCCCAGTGGAAATCTTCCACCGACCGTTCCAAGGCGGCTCTTCTGTGTCGATTTATTTATGTTGTTGTTTGTTACTTACTGTGTGTATCACTTGTGTCTTTCAATTTTGGATGGCCATATGGCCATTTTGTGGGAAAGTAACTGTCCTTATGGCCTTCCTTTGTTTAGGTTTCCATTATGGTCTGGTCGTTTAATGTTTGTATTTCTTTCCCTTTGGTGTCTTTTATGGGTGGAGTAAGTTAATTGTATCAATTCCTGATCTTTGTTTTACTTCTACTTTACCTTAAATTAGGTGGCAGCAAATTTTGGCCGTTTTCATGAGTGGACCTTTTCGCGGATTTTTATTTTGACGGATTTTCAATTTCGGAAAAAAATGTGATTTCTGACGTAGTCCTGTGTGTCTTATGCATTCGAATCCTACACGGTGATATGCGAAACATACACCATGATTTCAAACTGTTTTTCTTGTTGTTTGGATGAATACAAATCAGTGATTATGTATTTAATTTATTATTAGAACAAGTTATAATTAGTTGTAGCTTTCTTTCTTGCATTCACTTACTTGCATTCTACTCAAAATGTCGGACTTGGTGTACTCACAGACAAAGTCGCCAATCAATTACCAATTATACATGCAATTTTGACAATTACTATCAAGATGTATTTGCTTTTATTCAGTCCCCTTGAGCACGCTAAATGACTTCATAATTGACATGTTAAGCCATGAGAAAGACTTGATAAATTATTTTAAACTCTGGTTAGATAGAGTAATTTTAGCTACGTACCCTAACAGTATGCCCTACTTCTAAAAAGTGAATACACCTTTTCTGTTGCAACGGATAATGCCCTTGACTGATTGAAGTTATATTTCTCTATATCATACTTATGATGGGTATTGGGAATAAAATTTCTACCACTTTGTTAGACGCTATTTGTTATTTCTTGGCGGGTTTTTTTGGCGTTTTTTCCTTGACCGCCAATAGCGCCAAAATTAAATGACCCTAAAATATAAGTGTTTTTCAGTAAGTATCATTAATGAAGCTGTAATAATTCTTGAGAAATGAATTTAACCATTAGGGTGAACGCTATGGTGGTCGCAATATTTTACAAAGTCAGTGAACCATGAAATTTTGGTCAAAGTCAAATATGGATGCTTGCATTAAATTTGCCATCCCCAGATTCAAGCTTGTACCAAATATCATTAATGAATCTGTTACAGTTCTTGAGAAATAAACTTGACCATTAGGGTGGTCGCAAAATTTTACAAAGTCAGTGAACCATGAAATATAGGTCAAAGTCAAATATGGATGCTTGCATTTAAATTGTCCATCCCCAATTACAAGTTTGTACCAAGTATCATTAATAACGCTCTTATAGTTCTTGAGAAATAAACTTGACCATTTGGGTGAACGTTAGGGTGGTCGCAATATTTTACAAAGTCAGAGAACCATGAAATGTAGGTCAAGGTCAAATATGGATGCTTGCATTTAAGTTGCTATCCACAGATACAAGTTTGTACCAAATATCATTAATTAAGCTCTTATAGTTCTTGAGAAATAAACTTGACCATTAGGGTGAACTCTAGGGTGGTCGCAATATTTTGCAAAGTCAGTGACAATGAAATATAGGTCAAGGTCAAATATGGATGCTTGCATTTAAGTAACCATCCCCAGATACAAGTTTGTACCAAGTATCATTAATAACGCTCTTATAGTTCTTGAGAAATAAACTTGAACATTTGGGTGAACGCTAGGGTAGTCGCAGTATTTTACAAAGTCAGTAAACCATGAAATGTAGGTCAAGGTCAAATATGGATGCTTGCATTTAAGTTGCCATCCACAGATACAAGCTTGTAACAAATATCATCAATGAAGCTCTTAAAGTTCTTGAGAAATTAACTTGACCATTAGGGTGACCGTTAGGGTGGCCGCAATATTTTACAAAGTCAGTGAACCATGAACTATAGGTCAAGGTCAAATATGGAAGCTTGCAGATACAAGTTTGTACCAAGTATGATTAATGAAGCTCTTATAGTTCTTGAGAAATAAACTTGACCATTCTGAGGGTGAATGCTAGGTCGCAAGTCGAGACGGACAGACGAAAGAACGAACGAACGGACGGGAAACGTGACGCCTATATCGCGCCATGCTAATAGCAGGCGTGACAATAAGATACTAACATAGCGATAAATACGATGAACCAGTGCTTCAGCTGAAGTGCACGACCCGCCGGATGCTTTTAGCTTTATGAGCGTTACCATATATGGGTATGGTGGCCATTTTGGTCATGTGACCTGGACCTAAAACGGTTCCCCCAATAAATGTGCCTTATCGTAAGGAGCAAAAATATATCTTATACTTTAGTACTGTATTCTGAATCGTTTGCAGGATAAAATGCATTCTCACTTTTTCAATTCAAAAGCATATTTGTCAAAGTTTGACCTAGGCACAAAGAAGGTCAAGGTCAACCCAGGGTCACCATTTTAGCAATTTATGATGGTCCTACGTCCTAGATGCTATTTATCAAGTGTCGTGGAAATCTGCCCAGTGGTTCTGGAGAAGACTATTTTTGGAGAGTTTTTACCATATATGGCTTGGCGGCCATTTTGGTCATGTGACCTGGACCCCATGAGCAAATTTTGGTTTCCCCCATCCCATAGAGGCTCCATAAGAAATTTGACTTCAATCGGCCCAACGGTTTCCGAGGAGAAGCAGTTCCAAAATGTTCACATTTTTTCGCCTCGGCGAGGCTTTACTAAATGGAATGTAATATTTCGCAAGTTCATTGGTTAGATCTCATTGATATCTATCAGTATGCCAAAATGCCAAAAATTGTTTAAATATCCCAAGCGGTTAAGTCACTACCACCAATTTTCACAAACGGGTTACGGACGGACGGACCGACAGACCATATATGGCTTGGCAGCCATTTTGGTCATGTGACCTGGACCCCATGAGCAAATTTTCGTTTCCCCCATCCCATTGAGGCTCCATATGAAATTTGACTTCAATCGGCCCAACGGTTTCCGAGGAGAAGCAGTTCGAAAATTTTCACATTTTTCGCCTCGGCGAGGCTATACTAAATGGAATGTTATATTTCGCAAGATCATTGGTTAGATCTCATTGATATCTATCAGTATGCCAAAAAGTGTTTAAATATTCCTACATGTTGAAGCCCATTTTAAATAGAGAAAACTGGGCTTACCGTCTCGAAAACACGCGTAAATAATTTTGACCCCGTCAAACCCCACTTTTATACAGTAAAACTGGGGTTTACAGGGGTATACATTATTTTCCTTATTTCTGCTCAAAACATATTTTGTGGATACTCGTTAGAACCGCCTTGCCAAGGCGGTTCTAAAGAGTATCCACAATATATGTTTGTACCAGAAATATGAAAAATATCAGACACAGGTGCATTATCAGACCCGGGTGCATCTTCAGACATGGGTGCATTCTTTCTCTTGGTTACAGTCTTAGAACGAGTTGTGGGCGTTATCAGACACGGGTGCATTATCAGACCCGGGTGCATCTTCAGACATGGGTGCATTCTTTCTCTTAGCTACAGTCTTAGAACGAGTTGTGGGCATTATCAGACCCGGGTGCATCTTCAGACATGGGTGCATTCTTTCTCTTGGCTACAGTCTTAGAACGAGTTGTGGGCGTTATCAGACCCGGGTGCATCTTCAGACATGGGTGCATTCTTTCTCTTGGCTACAGTCTTAGAACGAGTTGTGGGCATTATCAGACCCGGGTGCATCTTCAGACATGGGTGCATTCTTTCTCTTAGCTACAGTCTTAGAACGAGTTGAGGGCGTTATCAGACACGGGTGCATTATCAGACCCGGGTGCATCTTCAGACATGGGCGCATTCTTTCTCTTAGCTACAGTCTTAGAACGAGTTGTGGGCGTTATCAGACACGGGTGCATTATCAGACCCGGGTGCATCTTCAGACATGGGTGCATTCTTTCTCTTAGCTACAGTCTTAGAACGAGTTGTGGGCGTTATCAGACACGGGTGCATTATCAGACCCGGGTGCATCTTCAGACATGGGTGCATTCTTTCTCTTAGCTACAGTCTTAGAACGAGTTGTGGGCGTTATCAGACACGGGTGCATTATCAGACCCGGGTGCATCTTCAGACATGGGTGCATTCTTTCTCTTAGCTACAGTCATAGAACGAGTTATGGGCGTTATCAGACACGGGTGCATTTTCAGACACGGATGAAGCTTCAGACAACGGACCAGCTTCAGACACCTACCGACACCCCATGCTTCACACTTATCTAATGCAGACAAAAACCTGAGTATCCAGAGCAAGTCTACCAGACCCTTTGTTGCAGGACTTGTCGTTTCACACATTGTTTTAGTGATGCTGTTCCTAACCAGAGCAAATCCAATAATTTTTAATTTAGCAAATTCCAGACAAAGGGAAAAACCCTCTGAAAAGGGGAAAATTCTCCTCCCTGTCTAATGGTTAAGATTCAGTGCTCTCATACGGAAACAGTGTCCCAAGGAAATAATACCTGACACCCCTTAATCTCGAAATGAACTCCTGCTAATATATATATATATATATATATATATATATATATATATATGAAAACTAACAAAAATGTCCCGAAACAAGATAATTATATGTAAAAAGTAAACAACATTAGCACATGGACTGTTTAATAGTATCTTTATTATTGCCAACCGGTTTCAGATCTTCAGGACAATAATGGCGTCAAACTATGCGCTGTTTCTAAGCAACGTCACTAAGCAAATATGCGTACACATGTGGACGGAACGTGCGCAAAATTTGACACGTCATAATAAAGTGTTTAGGTTTGGTTTAAAAACGTCAATAAAGTATCGTTCTTTGGTCAGCCTAGCTGAAACATCATGTTTATGAAATTTATAAAACGGAAACATTGAAAACTTAGGTTCCGTTTTACAACAATTGTCTATATGTGCGCTTACTGGCATTTGTCTTGTTGATGGATCTCTTATTTGTTGATCATGCACTGTTTTTCTATTTCTTAATTTGTCACCTGTTTGGCCTATGTAATATTCATTACACCCGTTACACACCAATACATACAAAACGTTTTGCACAGTACAATTCATATCTTCTTTTACGTGAAAGGTTTTTTGTTTTAATTGTAAGGATGATCCCTCAATAATATTTTTACATAGGCCGCACCTTGGCTCATTGCATTTGCTAACGCAAGCTTGAGCCCGGTTTTCGCGAAATTCCGAATTTATTAAGATACGGCGTAGATTCGGAAGTTGGCGTTTGCCTTTTATGATTTTTGTAGTTTCCACAATATTTTTCATTCTTTCATCATTATTGAAAATGTTCATATTAGTTTTTAATATGCCAAATACTTCTCTGTTTTTGGGGTTAAATGTGGAAATAAAAGGTGTTATGTTTTCTACTATATCTGTTTGTGAATTTAATAGAGTGTTTCTAGGTATTTGCATGGCCTTAGAAATGCCTGTTTTAATAACATCCCAGGGATATTTTCTGCTTATAAAGGGAAAATATTAGAAATTTTAACAGATGAAAATTATTATCAATCAGTCCCAGACAGTAACATGAAGGAAATATTTTCTAAAATAAGTAATCTAACTAAAGACCACAAGGTTTTAACAAAGAATGAGATTGATTTTTTACTCAAATTCGATTGTAAGACTAGTACTTTCTATGGTCTACCAAAAATACATAAGAGTAAAATTATCCAGGATTCTTGCAACAAACATAAGTCTGAATATATTGAAGAACTAAACCCAGATGACTTACAGTTTAGACCTATAGTGGCTGGACCACGTTGTGAAACAAGCCATCTCAGTAGTTTACGGGATATTTTACTTAAACCATTTCTTACAAAGGTAGAAAGCTATCTGAGAGATGACATACATTTTCTCAATTCTATACCTAAAAAAGTGTCAGAAAATACTCGCCTGATTTCTTTTGACATTGTCAGTCTCTATTCAAACATCCCACATGATTTGGGCTTAGAAGCCATTTCGTTTTGGTTGGATAAATATCCCGAATTAATAGCAGATCGCTACAATAAAACATTTATCATTGAAGCATTAAAAATAATATTAGAAAACAACATTTTTTCATTCAACAAAGATTATTTTAAGCAAACAAAAGGCACGGCAATGGGGACAAAAGTTGCCCCTACCTATGCAACACTTGTTCTAGGGTTTTTGGAAGAAAAAATGTACGAAAAGATTAAGACGGAAAAGGATGAAAACTTCGCAAAATATATAAGGAAAGAATGGAAACGATATTTAGATGACTGTTTCATGTTTTGGGAGAGATCTATGTCTGACTTTGTCTATTTTAATACTGTGTTAAACACATTACATGCAGATATACAATTTAAAATGCAACAAAGTATTGAAAAACTTCCATTTCTGGATGTGATGGTGATTAAAAATGGGACTTCTATAATAACTGATATTTATTTTAAGACCACAGACTCAAAACAATATCTAAATTTCAAATCTTGTCACCCTAAACCCACAAAAACTAACATACCATTCACACTAGCTCGTCGAATTTGCACTATTGTTTCCGATTTAAGCATACTGAAAACACGCCTACAAGAACTGGCAACCATTCTTATAAGCAGAAAATATCCCTGGGATGTTATTAAAACAGGCATTTCTAAGGCCATGCAAATACCTAGAAACACTCTATTAAATTCACAAACAGATATAGTAGAAAACATAACACCTTTTATTTCCACATTTAACCCCAAAAACAGAGAAGTATTTGGCATATTAAAAACTAATATGAACATTTTCAATAATGATGAAAGAATGAAAAATATTGTGGAAACTACAAAAATCATAAAAGGCAAACGCCAACTTCCGAATCTACGCCGTATCTTAATAAATTCGGAATTTCGCGAAAACCGGGCTCAAGCTTGCGTTAGCAAATGCAATGAGCCAAGGTGCGGCCTATGTAAAAATATTATTGAGGGATCATCCTTACAATTAAAACAAAAAACCTTTCACGTAAAAGAAGATATGAATTGTACTGTGCAAAACGTTTTGTATGTATTGGTGTGTAACGGGTGTAATGAATATTACATAGGCCAAACAGGTGACAAATTAAGAAATAGAAAAACAGTGCATGATCAACAAATAAGAGATCCATCAACAAGACAAATGCCAGTAAGCGCACATATAGACAATTGTTGTAAAACGGAACCTAAGTTTTCAATGTTTCCGTTTTATAAATTTCATAAACATGATGTTTCAGCTAGGCTGACCAAAGAACGATACTTTATTGACGTTTTTAAACCAAACCTAAACACTTTATTATGACGTGTCAAATTTTGCGCACGTTCCGTCCACATGTGTACGCATATTTGCTTAGTGACGTTGCTTAGAAACAGCGCATAGTTTGACGCCATTATTGTCCTGAAGATCTGAAACCGGTTGGCAATAATAAAGATACTATTAAACAGTCCATGTGCTAATGTTGTTTACTTTTTACATATATATATATATATATATATATATATATATATATATATATATATATATATATATATATATATATATATATATATATATATATATATATATATATTTTGGTTTTGGTTTTACGGCCCTTTCAAGATTATTTCACTCATATCGAGCCGATCGTTAATCAGAGGTGGGCGGAGAAAAACCACCTGACCTTCCGTTGCAGAACTTAGCGTCTCACATGTGACCCGAGCGAGGCTCAAACCACAGCGGTGAGATACCTAATGATCAAGAGTCAGCGCTGTTAACCACTAGGCCAGGGAGGCCAGTTACTCCTGCTAAAATACAGGGAGGAAAATACCATCCGGTACAAAAAGGGTTAAAATTTAGCTAAAGCCCTCCCAGCATATCATATTAATTCTTTTATACATTTTTTTATGAAAATGACTAAATTTTTGTGGATACAGTTTTTACTGCCTTTTCAAAGACTATATCGCCCATTTCAAGCTTAACATTTATCAAAGGCGGGCAAAGGCTTAAATAATGATGGGCTGCATGGTGCCTCAATGCAGAGCTGAAATCCGACCGCACACGAGTACTGGTAAACCGCTTAGAGGAGGTAAAGCGGTGCGAGTCGGACCATCCATGCTTATAAACTATATTCGTTTCATATTGGATTCATTAGGCGACAGGGCGGCCCCCGCCCATCGGGGCTTGAAGAAATATATGGGCTGCATGATGCTTCCACGCAGAGCTGAATCCGACCCGCACACGAGTACTGGTAAACCGATTAGAGGATCTAAGCCTGTCCAGGCAAAGCGGTGCCCACGAGTCGGACCGTCCATGCTTATAAACCCTATTGGTTTCATTGGGCAACAGGGCTTTAGATGTCATTTATTCTCAATGTCGGGTAAAAGTCCCACAAAATTGGAAGCAACGTCTCCAAAATGACCTTTGCAGTGTTGACGGGGACGTTAAACCTCAAATCAAACAAACAAGGCGACAGGGCTTGAGAAGTCATTTCATCTCAACGTTGGGTAAAAGTCCCACAAAAGTGGAAGCAACGTCTTCAAAATGACCTATACAGTGTTGACGGGGACGTTAAACCTCAAATCAAACAAACAAATTCAACCCCGTTTCAGTAAAATAAAAGCGGGCTAAAAGCCATATTTGCCAGTTTTTTTCGGTATCAAACTTTCTCATCGTGTACTGTAAAAATCATGTATACATGTAGATCAAAACACTGACAGCACTGGTGGGTCGATTGTCTTCGAGTGTGGATTTGAAAACGTTTCGTTTATCCTTTAAATTCCTATCCTATAAGCAAAATGTGTAGATTCTGATCAGACGCCGCGCTTGGGTCGATTTTTTTTCATTCGACCCAAAGTTACTACCTACAGAAGCTTCTCGCCTTCTATTGCTCGCTGGCCATCTACAGCAATCAACGTACCGGTTATTTAATGAGAGCTCGTCTTTCTGTGGGCAGTGCTGATCAGGATCGACACTGTTTGCAATACTGGGCCGGGGAACATGGTCATTGCAAACAGTGTAGATCCTGATCAGACGCCACAGAAGAGAGCTTCATTAAATAACCGGTACGTTCATGCTGTAGATGGCCAGCGACAATAGCAGGCGAGAAGCTTCTGTAGGTAGTTACCTTGGGTCGAATGAAAAAAAAAATCGACCCAAAAGATGGTAAACTATGCAACACGAACACCATGACTAACTTAAACAAGAGGGCCATGATGGCCCTGGATCGCTCACCTGATCCATAGAGTAACAAGTGGGCCCCGGGGAGGGCCATTATTGACCCTAAGGCTATAATGTGCATAATGTTGAGGCAGGTCTAAAAAGGTGAAGCTTCATACCAAACATCCACAAAGGCTTTTATTGTCCACTAGATGAAGCTCCATACCACATACCAAAGACATGGCCTTGCAGTTTCAGAGAAAAAAGATTTTTAAAGATTTCCCTATATAAGTCTATGTAAAACCAAAGAGTCTAGGGGCAGGGGCATTTTTGGCCCCAGGGCTATAATTTGAACAATCTTGATAGAGGTCCACTTGATGAAATTTCACACCAAATATCAAAGACCTAGGCCTTGTGGTTTCACAGAAGAAATTTTTTTAAAGATTTTCCCTATATAAGTAAAACCAAAGGGCCCCCGAGGCGGCAACATTTTTGGCCTCAGGGCTATAATTTGAACAATCTATGTAGAGGTCCACCAGCTGAAGCTTCATACCAAATATCAAAGACCTAGGCCTAGTGGTTTCAGAGAAGAAGATTTTTCAAGATTTTCCCTATAAAATAATATAAGTCTATTTAAAACGAAAGGGCCCCGGAGGGGGGGGGGGGGGGGGGGGGGGGGGAGGGGGCCCCGGAGGGGGGGGGGGGGGGGGGGGGGGGGGAGGCATTTTTGGACTTAGGGATATAATATGAACAATCTTGGTAGAGGTCCACAAGATGAAGCTTCATACCAAATATCAAAGACCTGGGCCTTGCAGTTTCAGAGAAGAAGATTTTTAAAGATTCTCCCGACATAAGCCCTTGTAAAATCAAAGGGTCCCTGGGCGGGGGCATTTTTGGCCCCAGGACTATAATTTGAACAATCTTGGCAGGGGTTCACTAGATGAAGCTTCATACCAAATAGCAAAGACCTGGGCCTTGCAGTTTCAGAGAAGAAGATTTTTAAAGATGTTCTCTATGAAGCCCATGTAAAACCAAAGGGCCCGGGGCGGGGACATTTTTGGCCCCAGCACTATAATTTGAACTAGATGAAGCTTCATACCAAATATCTAAGACATGGGCCTTGCAGTTTCAGAGAAGAAGATGATTCAAGATTTTCCCTATATAAGCCCATGTAAAACCAAAGGGCCCCGGGGCGGGGGTATTTTTGGCCCCAGCACTATTATTTGAACAATCTTGGTAGGGGTCCACTAGATGACGCTTCATACCAAATATAAAAAAACCTGGGCCTTCCGGTTTCAGAGAAGAAGATTTTTAAAGATTTTCCCTATATAAGCCCATGTAAAACCAAAGGGCACAGGGGCGGGGGCATTTTTGGCCCAAGCACTATAATTTGAACAATCTTGGAAGGTGTCCACTAGATTAAGTTTCATACCAAATATCAAAGACATGGGTTTCAGAGGAGAAGATTTTTTAAGTTTTCGGTGAAAAAAATCTATATTTGGCTCCTGTGACCTATATGTGCAATGGACCGGAACCATTTGAACAACTTTGAAAGGGGACAACCTAAGGATCATTCCTGTGAAGTTTGGTCAAAATCCGATCAGTGGTTTAGGAGGAGATGTCGTTTGAAGAAATTGTTTACGCACAGATGACAGAAAAAATGTGATCCTAATATAAAACACAAGAGGGCCATGATGGCCCTGGATCGCTCGCCTGATCCATAGAGTAACAAGTGGGCCCCGGGGAGGGCCATTATTGACCCTATGGTTATAATGAGCATAATGTTGAGGGAGGGCTGAAAAGGTGAAGCTTCATACCAAATATCAACAAAGGCAATAATTTGAACAATCTTGGCAAAGGTCCACTAGATAAAGCTACACACCAAATATCAAAGACCTCAGCCTTGCGGTTTCAGAGAAGAAGATTTTTTTTTAAAGATATTCCTTACATAAGCCTATGTAAAACCAAATGGCACCAGGGCGTGGGGCATTTTTGGCCTCAGGGCTATAATTTAAACAATCTTGATAAAGGTCCACCAGATGAAGCTTCACACCAAATATCAAAGACCTGGGCCTTGCTGTCTCAAACAAGAAGATTTTCAAAGATTATCTCTATATAAGTCTATGTAAAAACAAAGGACCCTGGGCGGGGGCATTTGTGGCCCGAGGGCTATAATTTGTTCAATCTTGGTAGAGGTCTACTAGAAGGGCCCCGAGGCGGGGGCATTTTTGGCCCAAGCACTATTATTTGAACAATCTTGGTAAGGGTCCAGTAGATGAAGCTTCATACCAAATATCAAAGAATTTGGGCCTTGCAGTTTCAGAGAAGTTTTTTTTCAAGATTTTCCCTATATAAGCCTATGTAAAACCAAAGGGCCAAGGGGCGGGGGCATTTTTGGCCCCAGCACTATAATTTGAACAATCTTGGTTAGGATCCACTAGATGAAGCTTCATACCAAATATCAAAGGCCTGGGCCTTGCGGTTTCAGAGAAGAAGATTTTTAAAGATTTTCCCTGTATAAGCCTTTGTAAAACCAAAGGGCCCCGGGGCGGATGCATTTTTGGCCCCAACATTATAATTTGAACAATCTTGGTAGGGGTCCACTAGATGAAACTTCATTCGAAATATCATAGACCTGGGCCTTGCAGTTTCAGAGAAGAAGATTTTTTAAGATTTTCCCTATATAAGCCCATGTAAAACCATAGGGCCCCGGGGCGGGGGCATTTTTGGCCCCAGCACTATAATTTGAACAAACTTGGTTGGGGTCCACTAGATGAAGCTTCATACCAAATATCAAAGACCTGGGCCTTGCGGTTTCAGAGAAGAAGATTTTTAAAGATTTTCTCTATATAAGCCCATGTAAAACCAAAGGGCCCCGGGGCGGGGGCATTTTTGGCCCCAGCACTATAATTTGAACAATCTTGGTAGATTTTTAAAGTTTTCGGTGAAAAATATCTATTTTTGGCTCCTGTGATCTATATGTGCAACCAACCGGAACCATTTGAACAATTTTGAAAGGGGACCACCTAAGCATCATTCCTGTGAAGTTTGGTCAAAATCCGATAAGTGGTTCAGGAGGAGATGTCGTTTGAATAAATTGTTTACGCACGGACGACAGACAAAAAGTGATCCTAATATAAAACACAAGAGGGCCCAGAGGGCCCTGAATCGCTCACCTGAGAATTAGTGTCTCCAGTACATTCTAGGCCCAAGAGCTATAATTTGAACAAACTTGGTAATGGTCCACTAGATGAAGCTTCATACCAAATATCAAAGACCTGGGCCTTCTGGTTTCAGACAAGAAGATTTTTAAATGTATCCCTATATAAGCCTATGAAAAACCAAAGGGTCCCGGGGTGGGGGGCATTTTTGGCGCCAGGGCTATAATTTGAACAATCTGGGAAGAGGTCCACTAGATGAAGCTTCACATCAAATACCAAAGATCTGGGCCTTGCGGTTTCAGAGAAGAAGATTTTTAAAGATGTTCCCTGTATAAGCCTATGTAAAACCAAAGGCCCCCGGGGCGGGGGCATTTTTGGCCCCAAGGCTATAATTTGAACCATCTTAGTAAAGGTCCACCAGGTAAAGCTTCACACCAAATATTAAAGACATGGGCCTTGTGGTTTCAGAGAAGAAGATTTTTTAATGATTTTCCCTATATAAGCCTATGTAAAACCATAGGCCCCCGGCGTGGGGGCATTTTGGCCCCCAGGGCTATAATTCGAACAATCTTGGTAGAGGTCCACTAGATGAAGCTTCACACCAAATATCAAAGATCTGGGCCTTGCGGTTTCAGAGAAGAAGATTTTTAAAGATTTTCCCTGTATAAGCCTATGTAAAACCAAAGGCCCCCGGGGCGGGGGCATTTTATTGGCCCAAAGGCTATAATTTGAATAATCTTAGTAGAGGTCCACCAGGTAAAGCTTCATACAAAATATTAAAGACGTGGGCCTTGTGGTTTCAGAGAAGAAGATTTTTTAATGATTTTCCCCATATAAGCCTATGTAAAACCATAGGCCCCCGGTGCGGGGGCATTTTGGCCCCCAGTGCTAAAATTTGAACCATCTTGGTAGAGGTCCACTAGATGAAGCTTCACACCAAATATCAAAGATCTGGGCCTTGCGGTTTCAGAGAAGAAGATTTTTAAAGATTTTCCTTGTATAAGCCTATGTAAAACCGAAGGCCCCTGGGGCGGGGGCATTTTTGGCCCCAAGGCTATAATTTGATTAATCTTAGTAGAGGTCCACCAGGTAAAGCTTCACACAAAATATTAAAGACCTGGGCCTTGTGGTTTCAGAGAAGATTTTTTAATGATTTTCCCTATATAAGCCTATGTAAAACCATAGGCCCCCGGGGTTGGGGCATTTTGGCCCCCAGGGCTATAATTTGAACAATCTTGAAAGAGGTCCACTAGATGAAGCTTCACACCAAATATCAAAGATCTGGGCCTTGCGGTTTCAGAGAAGAAGATTTTTAAGGATTTTCCCTGTATAAGCCTATGTAAAACCAAAGGCCCCTGGGGCGGGGGCATTTTTGATCCCTGTATAAGCCTATGTAAAACCAAAGGCCCCCGGGGGCGGGGGCATTTTTGGCCCCCAGGCTATAATTTGAACAATCTTAGTAAAGGTCCACCAGGTAAAGCTTCACACCAAATATTAAAGACCTAGGCCTTGTGGTTTCAGAGAAGAAGATTTTTTAATAATTTTCCCTATATAAGCCCATGTAAAACCAAAGGCGGGGCGGGGGCATTTTGGCCCCCAGAGCTATAATTTGAACAATCTTGGTAGAGGTCCACTAGATGAAGCTTCATACCAAATATCGAAGACCTGGACCTTGCGGTTTCGGAGAAGAAGATTTTTAAAGTTTTCGTTTAAAAAATCTATTTTTAGCTCCTGTGACCTAGATGTGCAATGGACCGGAACCATTTGAACAACTTTGAAAGGGGACCACCTAAGGATCATTCCTGTGAAGTTTGGTCAAAATCCGATCAGTGGTTTAGGAGGAGATGTCATTTGAAGAAAAAGTTTACGCACACACGCACGCACTGACGACGGACGAAAAGTGATCACAAAAGCTCACCTTGTCACTACGTGACAGGTGAGCTAAAAAGCAACAACCGGACAGAAAATGCGGTATCAGAATACGTTGCGTGTTCAAGATGTATCAGTTTGACAGAGCAGCAGATTCCTAGACCCTTCGTTTCTTCCCATCGGTCAGACGTCGAAATTGATGGCTGGTCAGCTCTAGCCACGCGTGTGTGTGGTGGTGGGGAGTGGGGGCGTGGGGGTGTTCAATGTTCTGTATTCGACGCCCAAGAATCTCCCAAATATGTTCCAGGGAATTAAAATCCGGGCTTCTAGCTAGCCAAGCCAATGTCTCAATTCCGTAACGGCGGGGTGAAGCACACATCTCTAGTGGCAAATGATTCGTTCTCAAAATGAGGCATGACTTCTGGCGCTAAACATGCAAAAATATCCAAACTCCATATTTAAACCGTGATAATGAAGTTGTGGAAATTGGTTCTGTGATCCGAGGTCTTCTTTCAACGCTGAGTTGACCAAAACAAGATTCCTGTTATGGTTAATCCCGATTCAGAGTTGAATGCACAGCGCAGATCACAGAGTCAGTTTCGAGTTAGTATGTCGAAATGTCTAAATAGTAAGTCGAAATTTCGAGTTAGTATGTCGAAATTTCGAGATAGTAAGTCGAAATTTCGAGTTATTAAGTCGAAATTTCTTGATAGTAAGTCGAAATTTCGAGATACTAAGTCGAAATTTCGAGTTATTAAGTCGAAATTTCGAGATACTAAGTCGAAATTTGGAGATACTTTGTCGAAATTTCGAGATACTAAGTCGAAATTTCGAGAAACCTAGCAAAAGAAATAAAAGTGTACCTGGCCCTAATGCTCCATCGTAGATCGCTGAGCAGAGGTGGGTGAAAGCCAGAGTAGCCGGAGAAACAACACCTGACCTTCCGTTGCATTTGGTGCCTCACATGTGGCCCGAGCCAGCCCACAGCGGTGAGAAGCCGAGCACTCTTATCTTTTTGGCCACGGAGACCCGCTTGCTATTCCAGAAAGGGGCAAGGACCAAATTGATGAAAGTATAGAAACAGAAGAATTGACAACAGCCCTACCCCTCTAAACTAACCTGCATGCTGCAAAGTAAACAGGTCTTGACAGATTGTAAGTCAATATCAGTTGGACACCCGCGGTTAAGTAAGAAACACGGCCCCTCACCCCACACATTTGAGCAGAATCAAAATCTTTGGGCCAAGTGATTATTTCATAAGAGCATGATATTCTTATGTTACCCCGTTCCATTTTCGAATAGCAGGCTAATTAAGCAGACGACAATTGATGAGTTTTTCCTTATTTGCCCAGAAAACAGAATTTGCCATTTCTTGCAAACTGTCTTGCAAGAAAAGCCGACAAAGCAAACCTATTAGGCCAGTGTTCGATAGCAATGCCTACTTTAATCTGAAATACTCGTACAACGCAGAACTAAAAGCTATAGAGTTTACAAGTTTTCTTGGACAGACTAGCTAGTTTCGGCCAAATAGGCGTCATCAGTGACCCTCAAATATGTACAGAATTCCGCAGTGGAATCAATGATCTCAAAGGACTAGAAAATAAAACTTAAAGTATAATGAAAGTCAGAGACTTAAATTTTTACGACAGTCACACATAAATATCTTCTATAAAATGATATCCTCTAAGGGGCAAGGACTAAAGCACAGAACTGAAACCAGTGTATAGTGTACACAATTTTTTTTTTTTTTTTTTTTGGTGACTCGAACCTTTGGTTAACCTAAATTGTTCATAGTCACTAATATTGTTGTCTACACCCACGGGTGTAGACAATCTTAATGATAGCTTTCGCTCCGGAAGCATTTAATGAAAGGTCATGACTGGTATTCTGTTGACTGGTTATAGTTATCCCCAGGACACCCCAACTCTGGTCATACTGGAACGCCCACTTGCATATTGAAACCCAGCAATTACATGAAAGCTGCCAAAAGTTTTTCACATGGATACGCACGATTGCCCTCACACTTGCAAAATTAACATATATTTGCCCTTATCTAGTTCTTCCCACATCCAATTCTTAATGTTTTCATTTCTAGACGGCAATCTTGGCAGTTTGTTTTTTCATGACGTTAACCTAGAATGTAAAATGAAAGTTTAAACTAGAATGCGAAATGAAGAAACCGTAAATGTAGCATGTAGTACAATTAGTTGTGATTGATAGTGAAAAATTTTTTTTTTTTTTTTTTTTTTTGTTGTTATATTTTTTGTTTTATGTGACATTGGTGATAAGATTTGGAAACCCTCATTTGATATCTGTGACTTTTTTATGGCCCATTTTAGTTCTACACAAATTGATGTGTGCTTAGCATCTCAAGCTTTTTATAAAAGCTAATACTTGTTTTTCGAAATTTCACACACAATAAATATACAAAAAAAAAAAAAAAATATATAAGAAAACTTTTATCTTCAGAATTTTTAGTACTTTTCCCCAGATAGAAATATGCATTTAGGATGATTTAATGAAGTCAAGTATAACTCAGTAATTGTTTAACTTACGCCTGGTTTTTTGTGAATTGTCTTCATTTTTCGTATTCCCCCCCCCCCCCCCCCCCCAAAAAAAATACTCTTTCCCCTCGGTTTTTTTTTATTTTGAGGACTTTTTTCTATAAATCAGCACACCTTCCTGATACTTAAACTGCTGATAACATTTTCTCAAGGAATAAGTTGTGGGTCAAGGGTCATTTCCGGCTAAATGTACTGGCCTATATCAGAATATGGTCTCAGAAATCGTAAAACAAGTGGCAAGGACGATTCAACTCGCACCGCTTTACCTAGGCAGGCGTAGATCCTCTGAGCGGCATACCAGTACCCGTGTGCGGTCGGTTTCAGCTCTGCGTCATGCAACCCATTTGTTTCTTCAAGCCCCAATGGGCTGGGGCCGAACTGTAGCCTCCATTCAGAGTAGGATAGTGATTTGGATAAAATGTTTTGCTCAAAGACACAGCATTGATGCTGGCGAGGATCGAACAAGCTTGGCATTACCTCTCGATTTCTAGACGGCAATTCTTACACACTTTCTTTACACAAGTAGTTCTTGAATACAGGAAGGTTTTACATGATCTTTTTACACACTTTCTTTACACATGCAGCAATTCATACAGGAAGGTTTTACATGATCTTCTAGCAGTTCAGCGAGAAAAGGTTGCACATCACATGTTGACTGAGAGAATAAATAAAAAGCTAATGGTTGCCAAAGATTGACTCTGATTATTTTACATACTCGAGTACCATATAAAAAGATCAGTTGATGAATTTACAAGGTTGCGTAAGGAACTTAGTGGACACTTTGTGTCGGAAGTTGAGTTTCAAACTTGCCAAATTGTACATTGCGCTGTGCCCTGACTGCGGATAATAAACAATCGATATGCTCACTTAGAAGACGTATAAGTGCTATAAGCACTTTAGTCAAACAAATTAATATAAAACTGTCCACAAGTTATCGCTTTATTATGTTTCTCATTTGTTTCAAATGAATTTCATAAGAACAGAAAACATATTTACAGTTCATCAATAATAATGCTGTGTTTCTTGACTGTAAAAAAATTGCATTTTTCTAAAAATTCAATTGTAGGTTGCGGGTTGAAATATTGTCAAAATAATGTAAATGACTTACTATCGGATTTATAAGGGCACAACAAGAGCATGCATCACGAAAACAAGTCTATAAAACGAAGACCCCCCTAAACCTCACTTTATATAGAGAAAAGTTGGGTTTCAGAGGGGTATACATTATCTGTCTTATTTTTACTCAAAAACATAGATTGTGGGTACTCGTTAGAACCCCCTCGTTGAGGCGGTTCTAAAGAGCACCCACAATCTATGTTGAAAGCAGAAATAAGAAAGATTTTATCCTTTTTAACTAAACTTTGTCGTTTCTGACGCCCTGTTGGACGCCATTATTTCAGACGGTCTTTGAAAATGAAATTTGGTAACTACTAGCCAATATTCTTTGTCGGAATGTACATAATAATAATAATTTCACAACTAGATCTGCAGTCGATGGTATACCATCGCAAATACCCGCTTTTTCTATTAATAACACTAATGACTATGTATTAGCTAGCCAAAACTACATGCAAGTTAAAAAAAGTTGCAAAGAACATTCTAACTGATAAGCAAAGTTTCAGAAGTATAACTCTTATAGTTTAGAAGATATGGCAAAGACATACTTTTCGACCTTTGACCTTGGGGTTTTGTTGAGGTCCCCCTAAAGTATCCCAATTTATTCTATATTCCAACAGCCATCAAATAACCAAGTTTCAGAAGTGTAACTCCAATAGTTTAGAAGATATGGCAAAGTCATACTTTTTGACCTTTGACCTTGGGGTCGAGGTCACACCAAAAGTAGCCCAACATATTCTATATTCCAAGAACCATCCATAAGCAAAGTTTCAGAAGTGTAACTCCAATAGTTTAGGAGATATGGCAAATCATAATTTTTGACCTTTGACCTTGGGGTCATGTTGAGGTCAAGGTCACACCAAAAGTATCCAAATTTGTTTCTATATTCCAAGGGCCATCCAATAACCAAAGTTTCAGAAGTGTAACTCTAAGATTTTAGAAGATATGGCAAAATAATACTTATTGACCTTTGACCTTGGGGTCAATGTCACACCAAAAGTAAACTGACATATTCTATATTCCAAGGACCATCCAATAAGCAAAGTTTCAGAAGTGTAATTCCAATAGTTTAGGAGATATGTAAAATCATAATTTTTTACCTTTGACCTTGGGGTCATGTTGAGGTCAAGGTCACAAAAAAGTTGCCCACTGTCATCTACATTCCATGTACTATCCACATGCAAAGTTTCAAAAGCGTAACTTCAGTGGTTGCAGAGGAGATTCATTTACAAGAAACGTGACGGACAGACAGACGGACGGACGGACGGACGGACAGACGGACTGAAGCCGGAGTGAACTGTGGTACGAAAACAATATAATAACAACTACTTCTGCTACTACTACTGATAAAAATGTTAATAATCAAAACGATGATGACAATACTTAAACAACTACTACTATTACATGGGCCCCTGCCCATCGGGGTTTGCAGAAATAAACTGGGCTGTTCCCACGCAAAGCTGAAATGGACCGCACATGAGTACTGGTAAACCGCTTAAAGGATCTAAGCCTGCCTAGACAAAATGGTGCGAGTCGGACAGACATATAAACATTTTGGTTTGTTTGGGCGTCAGGGCTTGAGATGACATCTCATCTCAATGCGGGATACATAAAAATAAAAAATGAGTTCTTTTAAGAGCAATGAAAACATTCATAAGAAAGAAGATGGGTCATACTACGTAGTTTCGGCTAATAAAGCCTCATCAGTGACCCTGTAATGATCCGGCAAAAAAGCTTTAAAAAATTTGAAGCAACGTCTCCAAAATGACATAAATAATGTTGAAGGGGATTCAAACAAACTGCGACTACTAATTCTACAACTTAAAATAATGATAATTTTAATATTCAAAACAATTATTATGATAATTATACTCTACTTACAACTCTTACTACTAGCCTACTCAGGCCGGCCTCGGTAGCTCAGTCGGGTGCGCCTCTGACTGGTGATCAGGAGGACGCGGGTTCAATACCTGCCGGGGTCGGCAACATTCTTTCATGGAGATTGATCATGATTTTTTTTCTACGGTCATTCTCTCCCTTCCGCTGTTTCAAGAAGGGCAGTTGTCAGTTTCTGGCGAAAGAATGTGCACTGTACTGGTTATCCATTACGTATAAGCCTGCCCAGGAAAAGTGTGGATAGGCAAACTGACCGGCTCAAAAATGACCTAAAATAGTGTTGATTGGGCCGTAAAACTCCAAAACAAACAAAACTAGCCTGCTCAGGCAAAGTGGCGCGAGTCGGGGCGGCAGGACCTGAGATGTCATTTCATCTCAATGTAGGGTTAAGCTCCCACAAAATTGGAAGCAACGTCACCAAAATGACCTAAATAGTGTTGTCGGGGACATTAAATCTCAAATCAAACAAACAATACTACACTTATTACTACCCCCACTACTACTACTACTACTACTTCTACTACTACTACAATAATAATAATGATAATACTAATTTCAATAATCAAAACGATAATTCTAATAATTATACTTCCTACTATTTCCACTATTACTTCAACTGGTACTGCTACTTCTTCAACAAATATTATAATTTTGATTATTATTATTATCATTATTATTATTAATAATTATTGTAATATATGTGTTGGAAAAAATGAATAAACACTTGCTGAAAATTTATCAATAATAATAATAAATATAGAAAACGATGCTACAGTTGATAGTAATAACAATAATAATGTATAAACACGCACGGCATTAATGGACTGATGTTGTTCTTGGTGTTGAATAGGTATAAGAATAAAGAAGACCAGTCTCTTTGCTGATTGTGTTTGTCGGTTTGTAATATCCCTAAGGCTGTGCCCATTGATCAGCCATTATTGAATTCAACTCTGTTACACTGTTAAATTCAACACAGTTTTCCAGAAACATGATCAAATTGACAAGACAACCGGTTTTGTTGAATTTGATACTGCAAATTCAGATGTCGAGACGGTCAACTAATTCTAGTTTTGAGTTTATAACTGAACGGTTCATTAATAAGATTTCATTGTCTGCTCCTCTCCAAAATAGTGCAATGCAATCACAATCGAGTCACTTGGCATGACACTTTGTGTCATGCCTTTTCTTGTTTCAAAAGCGATTTTGTTGAATCAAAGATCTTGTCGAAACTGGTCCCACTGTTTAAAGCAAGTTAGCCTAACGAGATCATTCGTGGTCAAAAGGCTAATTGATGTCTACTGCAGAGATATGTTTTGCTAAAAAAATAATAAGAATATACCTTTTGTATATGCTACTAACATGTTTTCAGCCAAACTCATCGCATATTTGCCACTTAAGATTATCAAGTTGCTTTTCACTAACTTATCTTCTGGACACATTGAACACTTAACCTTCACTACTAAGCTTATTTAGCAGACGACAAATTGATGCTATTTGTTTAAGTTTTCCATGAAAACAGATTTGACATGTTATCTTCAACAGAAACTGACTAATGGTGCGAGTCTGTGGCAGGCGGTCAATCGATACTAACATAACATCGAAATAGTCCTCACGAGTCACCACTCACCAGTGTTTGGATAAAAGTGATTATATACAGAAGTCCATTTCTTAAAGAATTTATTTAACCTATTATTTATGTATGAAATGTATCTCCCGCTAAGCATTTTTTTCTTTATATGGCTGACAAAACATTGAATACATATGTTTCTAGAAACAAATTTGTTTTTATAAATATAATATTTTGCTATACCATAGATGTAATTGACCAGTTCTATTTTACCAGCGTATGAAAATAATATTTTGCGGTCCTCTAATGATATGTCTAAACTGATATTTGTAGTCTACCATGTTTTAAGTTCAATCCAAAAAGTTCTTACTTTTGGGTATCTTAGAAATAAATGGTGAATTGTTTCTGGTTGTTCCTTACAGTAACTACAAATAAAAATAAAAAATGAGTTCCTTTAAGAGCAATGAAAACATTCATAAGAAAGAAGATGGGTCATACTACGTAGTTTCGGCTAATAAAGCCTCATCAGTGACCCTGTAATGATCCGGCAAAGAAAGCCAGAGGAAACATACTGCAAATTTGCGAATTTCGAATAGGCAGTCGATTCAAAGACTGATATAAATCAAAATGGGGTCCAAATAATTAAAAACCTGTCTAGAATATGAGTCTAAACCAATAATTTATTTCCGATTTCTCAGAATATTCACGCTGATCTCAAAGGACCAAAAGTAAAATATAAACTGCACTATGGTTGATGTACGAGGAGACGTTTTACGGCCGCCACACGGCACAACACCAGCTGCAGTGAAGGCAAATAAAAATAAAAAATGAGTTCCTTTAAGAGCAATGAAGACATTCATAAGAAAGAAGATGGGTCATACTACGTAGTTTACAAGCCTGATTATCCGTTTTATTAATTTTAAAAAGAGTTTGTTACTAAAGTTTTATTATTAATTTTGTATTGAAAATCGCGTAATTTTGTTTCATGGAATGACCTTAATGTTCGATAGTACGTTTTCTATTCCTCTTCCACTATATCACCTGTCTCGAATAGTAGTGTTTATATGATTAATATTTGGAAGCGTTATTATAGTACAATGCATTGTGGGTTGATTGCCGTTCAATCGACCCAAAGTTGATAAGCACATAAGCTTCTCAGTGCTTAGAACAATTTCAGTGAAACAAATCCTTAACCCAAGATGAGTGTGTGTGTGAATTCGGGTTTAACGTCGCTTTCAACAATTTTTCAGTCATATCACGACGGTGTCTGGTTGCGACAGGGAGCTCAATGCTCACGTTTATAGTGCTGCCTCACTGAAGTATCATGTCCCAGACATATTACATGATACCACACCCAGTCACATTATCCTGACACTGGATCGACCAGTCCTAGCTCTACCCCGTAAATCTGAGTGCCAAGCGAGGAGCAGCTAGTACCATTTTTAACGACTTTGGTATGTCGCGGCCCGGGATCGAACCCGAGACCTCCCGTTCCCCGGAGCGGACACTCTACCAACTGAGCTATCGGGGCCGGTAAACCCAAGATGAGATAGATTAATGAAGATATTCAAGAATACTGAAATTATTTAATACTCCTAGAAATAAATGCTGTGTACATTTGTAAGAATCACCTCACTGATAAAAAAAACCTTGTGGACAACCCTTGTGAATGGCGTATTTAGGGTAAAAGTCCTTTATTACCTGTGTTAACATGATTCCAGGACATTTGCACCCCAATGAAAAAAATGTATAAACGGACATTTGCCCCCAGATGAAATTACAATCTGGACATTTGCCCCCAGTGCTTATTTTGGGGTATGGACATTTGCAACCCCCCCCCCCCCCCACACACACACACAGTTTTTCAGGTGGACATTTGCTTCCCCCCCCCCCCAACCCAACCCCTCCCCCACCCCCAGTGCTTCATTCAGAAAGGGACAATTGCCCCCCAAATACACCCAGGCCGAAAATGAAGAAAACATATGTTTATATTCATTTACATTTATCAGAAAAATGTTTCCAAACAATTTCACTCCAGCTATATACATGATTAAAGAATGAAAATTTGTGCTAATTCTAAAGATTTTAAAGATGTCATTATAGCTCACTAATGCCTTATTGCAATTGATACAATGGGGTTTTCAGTGGTAAACATTATTTTACTTATTTCTGCACAAAATATTCAGATTGCGGTACTCCTAGAAACCACTCCAATGAGGCAGTTCCAACGAGTGCCTGTCTGTGTTGGCATGGATATTGCTGAATACAACTTCGACCCTTTTTGCTATCCTCATGCTAAATATGAATCAAATCCATCATTTAGTTTGGAAAATACAAGCCCTTAAACTTTAAAATAAAATCTTTTATGTCTGTGACCTTGACCTTGAGGTCATGTGTTTGGGACTAATTCTACCACTATACCAAAATTTGTAAACAAAATCCATCATATGGTTTGGAAATTATGAGTTCTTAAAAAATAACGTAAATGTGGATGCGGACGATGATTCTAGTGCCAAAGCGAATGTCAAAGCCGACACCAAGGGTAGTGCAATAGCTCTCCTGTTCTTTGCTCAGGTGATCTAAAAATCCAGGCCTGAGGTTGCGTGGGGTGGGGGGGGGGGTGGGGGCAAAATTCCCTTTCTGAAATAAGCAATTGGGTGGAGTGGGGCAAATGTTGTTACGAGATGGAATAGGAAACCTCCGTGCTGCTTATGCACATCTAAAACATTTTAATAGTTATATGGCAAGGCGGTTCGAGTGAAATATTTTAGGTGAAATACGCTAGGCAAAATATGCTGCTCCACGCAAAAATCATGCACTTATCATACGATGTATGCATGAATGGTTTGTGGAGAAATTATTTACCATACAGTTGGCGGCTATAAGACTGATTTCTATAAAGTTTGCCTAAAAATGTTCTATAACAGGGTTATCCTTTGGAAGCAAGGAATACACCACAGAAGTGAAAAATATGGAGTGTACATGTTTTCTGGGCCAGACTAGCTAGTTTCGGCCAATTAGGCCTCAGATATTTTCAAAATTCCACAATGGAATCAATGATTCCAAAGGACAAGAAAATATAATCTACACTATGATGTAGGGCAGGGAGACGTTTTACCGCCGCCACACATTCCCACACACCAGCTGTAGTGAAGTTAAATATGTTCTATAAAAGGATTATCCTTTGGAAGTCGCCAACCGCTAAAATGAGTCATATATAATTTTCATGCCAGTCACGATGTTGTGGGTGTTCGTACCGACGGGAGTTATACCATTGATCTGTAGGGAAGTTTCATCATTTTTCCCTAGGGGAAATAATTTTAACGTAAATCAATTATCTGCTGGAATTTGCTATATGGCTATGATTGTGGATGGTATCTTTACTTTGTCACGGTCTTAGCGAGCTAGCACGGGTATGCATGATTTTCCGGTAATACTCATAGATATAAATACCCTGAAAAACGAACATTATATCAACAGCAGGTTAAGTGAGAACAATTGCACACAACATCGAGACGGACCAAAGAATCTTGAACGGTATGTCAAATCTATTTTTAGTATTATTTTTTGTATGAACATGCTAGTAGGTTTTAAAGGGGTTTTCAACGAGTATACCCCAACTTTCTGAAGCCTATTCTGGATTCACTTTGGCAGCCTCTGTGGTGTAGTGATTAGGCTACTAGCTTTGCCAGCTAGGAGTCGCAGGATCGATCCCAGGCTTCTCCAGAAGTAGAATGAGTCTTTTAAGCGAGGTCCTGTCTCAGTGTGACCCTAGATGTTGGTGAGACGTAAACTTCGGACACCCGCTCATTCTAGATTCATTTAGGCTTTTATAGACCCATTTTGTAGAATATATTTATTAACGTCGGGTCATTTGTTCGTTCCATAACGTTTGACTAGCGGCGGTTAGAAAACCGTGGTCCCGTCTCTATATGATATTAGGTGTTGAGGGGGACGTAAAATTAAGACGGGTTTAATCATATCTTCATCACCAGGGCAAACTCTTACAAGAGCCTGTCGGGTTATCCGTGATGATGAACCGTGATAAATTTGGTATTGCAAGCATGTTCATGTTGAGTAGAAAGAATTTACTAGTTCACTCTGTAATGATGCCGTTTCTGTTTGAGAACTCGGTTTGTACATGTATGTACATGTAAAGAACGCGATGATGATAATAAGTCAGAGTATTTGGTAGCCACACGTTATAACGGCCTGAACGGCGTGGATGGCGTCAGCTGCGTCATCAGCGTCACGAAGACGGTTATGACGTGGTGCCTACCAAATACCGAAAGAATTTACGGCAAACAGTGTTGATCCTTATGAAACACTAACAAATGTTGTGTAGAATAGATAAAAATCTTCCTGCTCTTAGTTTCTAGCTGTTGTTAATGTAATGAATATGTGAATAGCTATATTTGTGAGCCGTGTCGCGGAGAAGGATATGAAATGAAGTTGGTTATGTTTCCTGTAATTGGCGGGTGACCAGATAGCGCAAAGGCGCGGTCTGTTCAAATGCCTCTTACTTGTGCTAATGTAGTGAGCACGAATTTGATGAGTATTATGCTCAGTTCTAGTGAGCATTAATTGATTTCTGTAGTGCTCAGTGAGGAAGCATAAACTTTGAGTATTCTTGTATCAAACGCTGGGTGCTGATAATTTGATGCACAAACAAGTTCAGTTCTGCTGTGCAGTTATTTGTCGCATATACTGATCAGCCTGTGTGTCTGGTCGGCGCATATTCCAACTTCTCCGGGAGGGGGATCGTGATTTAGCGTATACGTTTCGTGAACTGTATCTTAGTCGATTATCGTAATTTGCAGGCACAACTATATGTGGTGACCTGCTGCTCCCTGCATAGTACGAGGAGCCGGTACTGGCATGCCGCAAAAGTTCCGTTGTCCAGCAAAGGCGGGCAGAACCAATTAAACAGACCGTCGAGGCCATTATAACAGGTTGTGAGAAACCTCAGGTTGTGACGTCAATTGAAACCAAGTAGAAGTTACCGGGACTTCAATAGTCGGAGGATTCATTCAATTGACAAATCATATAATCGAAATTGTGGTCAACAATGAGGTCGACAATAGTCGACGGTGTGGTTAAATGGGTTAACTGAATATATGTTTGTTGTTTATCTTTGCCTACTATTGAGTCACTTCACCTTCCCTATATGTGTCAGTAACGTCACAAACAGGGCGGTCCCGATCGGGCCTACGCATTTCATTTGGCGGCAGGGCCAAGCGATGTCATTTCATCCCAATGTTGGGTGAAAATTGCATAAAATTAGAAGCAACGCCTCCAAATGCCCTAAACTGTGTTGACGGGTATGTTAAACTTCAAATCAAACAAACAGGGCAGAATCAGGCCGGCGTCCCGCTCGGGCCTTCAACGTTTGAGTTGAGGTCTAAAATACGACGGTTCAATTGAGTGAAGAGCCCAATAGACATTTAACTGACATGTGTTAGTTACAAATACAGGTGCCTTTTCCTGTCATCCCATTTACATGTATCGGAATAGCATGATCATTATCAAAGGCACAGAGGCGACCTTCACCTTGCATTTCGAATTTCGGCAAGACTGAAGGGTCTCTTAATAATTACATACGAAACTAAATAATACGGATTTTTACGGGACCCGGGAAGGGACATTTCTGATCCAGTATCTAGCAGAACAGAATTTAAAACAATAAAATTAGCGTGGAGTGGAAAACAACATATTTCTTGTTTTCCATTCCACCTTGAAAAAGTAGCGTTGAATTTAAAACAATAAAGATGTCGTTTTAACGACATAATCTTGGCCTTTTCATTGGTTAAAGATGTCGTTTTATCAACATAATATGTCGTTAAAACGATACAATCCTAGCCTTTTATTGGTTGGTCATATCACACGGTAATCATGGCGGATATTTCCAGGCGCGAAACACTCGCCAATGAAAGGCTAGGATAAAACGACATATTTATTATTTTAAATTCCACGCTACTTTTTCAGAGTGGAATGGAAAACGACATATTTTCGTTTTCTGTTCCATTCTTATTTTATTGTTTTAAATTCCACGCTACTTTTTCAGAGTGGAACAGAAAACAAGAAATATGTCGTTTAAACGACATATTTCATGTCGTTTAAGGACTATACAAAATGGCTGACAACCTGTATTGAAAATTTGACAAGTGTGAAGATGAAAATTGTTTTAAAAAGAAATTATGACTAATATGAATTTTTTTGTGATTAATTCCATGAAAGCATAACATTTTGGCTTTATGTAGCTCTATTGCTACTAACATTTAGTTTTCAAAAGGCAAAAACAATCAGGATGGAAATTGTCAAATTTCAAACGTCACTGCAGAGCTGTCATTTCATCCAATGTTTCTTTTTAGCACAAATCAGTCCTTTGTATAACCTCTCCTAACAAAACCTACCAATGATTTTCAAAAATTCTTTCCCATTACAAAATTGACCAAATTTTCATCTTGCCACCTCCATGCACTTGAAGTTGAAGAAACATGGCTGCTCTTGAGCACATGGTGAAAACATGTAAACAAAAAGAAAGTAGTTCCTTCTATTTACCGTGGTCTGAATTGGTCATAACCTCTTGAGCGTTTGTTTGATCTGAGGTTTAATGCCCCATCAGCACTATTGAGGTTATTTTGGCGATGATGCTTCCAATTTTGCGGGAGTTTACCCAACATTTGAGATGAAATGACATCTCAAGCCCTGCCACCCAATGAAACCAAAATGTTATATTCATTGGAGGGTTTGACATACACCACTTTGCCTGTGCAGGCTTTGTTCTTCTAAGTGGTATCAGTACTCGTACAATGTGTGGTCAGCATCAGCTCTGCGTGGAAGCACCATGCAGCCTGATGTATAAATCCAAGCCCCTATCGCCGGGGCCCCAACCTCTGGAGAGTACAAAATGTACTTTTTTCATTCTTTACCTATTGTATACAAAATCGAATCTTCCACTTCACATGCACTTGTTTCAAAGTGAAAAAAATCTACCCTCTACCTTCTCAAGGTAGATGGTAGATTTTTTTCTCTTAAACAAGTGCCTGTCTTAAGGTAGAGGGTAGATTCTTTTTCCTCTATGAAACAAGTGCCGGTGTTCCACTTTATATAATAGCGCAAGTCCATTTTTTTAAATTTCTGAATGCCAGGTTGTGTTTCTCTTCAAAATGTATCTAAAAAATGGCTGAACTTTATGCAAACAGTGTAGGCACTGATCAGATGCTGCATTATGCTCTCCTTCTTTTATGTGATGTGAGTTTCCACACTGTCACTGACTTTATCCTGTGGATCAAAAACAAACTTTTGGAGACAGACTGTGAATTTTTTTCTACTCTCATTCTATCACTTCATCTGATTCAAGAAGGGCAGTTGTCATTTCCTTACATAAAATTACTTTGCACCAATCAACAGCTTATGTACAAGCCAGCTCAGAAAAAGTTAACGTCCCCCATCTGAAGGAATTAGGATGCTGCCTCTGGTGCAAGAAACCCCCATCCCTGGTTTGATCCCCGAAAGCGGTAATTTTCGTGTCGGATCATGCTCAACTGGCATCATTAGCAGGGATGAATGCCACATAGTGCACTGTCCTTCGGGTTGGAATGTTAACTGGAAGCCCTCTATGCCAACCCCCCCCCCCCACCCCCAGCAGGTTAAAAATCCCTACTTTAATTACACGACTGTGTACGCTCCTGCAAACCTGGAATGTATTTAATGTACACCTGCAAATCTGCTGCGAGTAATGGTCAAAGATGAAAGACCGATCACATTATCAGTAGGAAGATAACAGTTTACCATGACACAATGCAACCACCATACATAATAATAAATTTCCTTGTTCAAGAACCGTGGCTAATTTTCAAAGGAACTTTTCCAGAAACAGTTAAAATAAAGAAATATTCCGATCTGCAAAATATATCGATAAATGCTGTTTTATCTGTTTTAATGTTGCTTTTCATTTTCATAAAATTTGTCACGTGACAACAAATCTTCAGTTTCTGTTTACACTGCTAAAATACGCGGTTTCCATCTTCATTTCCAAAACCCATAGTGTGTGACATCGCTACCGGTGTGGAATTCGAAAAACTAAAATGATATTCCTATTACCGCAAAACTGATTTCATGATCAATGCCAAAAACACTTACAAATACGAAGAAAACGTTATTGCTTCTGTCTGCTACATGTGGGTTTTTTCGCCATTTAATATTCTGCTGGATCCAGGGTGCTTTAATTCGACCCGTTTAATGACAATGACGCTTTCTAGTGCCGAAAACCAGTCCGAGAGAAAGCGGATACAACCGAATTACCATTTAATGGACGGTACATACGCAAAAAATTTAAACATAAAAACAGTCATAATGCCGATAAAGGTGGTCGTTAATCATTTTGCTAAAACAGAACTTCAAGAGCTTTATTAAATTGTAATTTTTGTATGTTATTCATCAAGTTTTATCCCGTTTTTTAATGCATGCGCAATAACACAAATCAGCTGAAACAGTGATGAGGTCGTCAAGAAATGTGACAGATTTCGACAGATTTCTCTATTGTAAACAAACCGAAGTCAGTATTTTGAAAGACGTTTAAAACACCTAAAGCAAAATGACATGAAGATCAGGTTGATGGTTCTGCACAGCCATTGATTGAGCAATTGCAAGAGGTAACTGTCATCATCCGATCTCGACTGACAGGGAAATACTTGGGGTTTGAATTTCACTAAATCCAGGGTAAGAATTTCGTCGAAATCCAAGATGGCGATGAAATTTACCATGTGGTATTCGGTGAAATTTTCACAAAGTGCTTAAAAATGTAGAAAGTAAGAAAATTATGCCTCGTCTTTGCTACTTCAGAGTACATAACAACTGAAAATGATAATATTTTATGGATAAGTGCTCCTGCCTTGTCGGTATCCTTGTTTGAAAATTTAGGGGATTTTGCCTCATTTTGGACAATAAATCTTCGTCTAGTGGTCTTATAGGACCATTATTTGGTCTTAAACTGTAGTTTTTGAATTTGCTTTACATAATGTATTTGGTTTTTGAACTTATATTGCAACCCACACTACTGGGTAACAATTTGGAAAATCTTAGTTTATTTTGCATTGCAGTCTAGATGTTTGATTACTATATACCTTAAACGATATATTTCCGTTTTCTGTTCCATTCTAATTTTATTGTTTTAAATTCCACCCTAATTTTTCAGAGTGGAAAAGAAAACGACGACATATTATATCGTTTAAACGACATATTTTTTGTTTTCCACTCCACGCTAATTTTATTGTTTTAAATTCTGTTCTGCTAGATACTGGAACAGAAATGTCCCTTCCCGGGTCCCGTAGATTTTATCTGCCGATAAGCAGTCTTGGAAAACACAAGACTGTTGTTTAATGTCGGCATGTGAAATTCGAACCACTCACATCAGGCATAATATTCGTCGCTCGGGAGTCAAAACCTCGTAACTCTGATTTTTGGTAAAATGACATTTTGATACCATTAGGTTCAAGAACCACAGACGCATCTTTTGCTCAAAACGGCGTAGCTCTAAGCCAATCAGTTTCAATTTTACAACAGTAAAACGTATCTCAGCATAATCTTGATTGATGTAAAATCTGAATCTCAAAACATCGTATCTCAAGTATGCTGTGGTCAGCAGAACAGTATGTCCAGACAGAGGTTGAGATTTTGACGGCCAGTAGGCAATTCCGTAAGTAATTAAATAAAACAAAGATCAATTCCATTAAGTTACTGCAGATCTAAATAATACAGTCAACAAAAAGTGACAAAAGGATGTAACTCATGTATAATATGGTAAAAAAATCGTCAAAAACTCGTACCTCCATAAAAATCCAAAAATCTAGGTCTCTGAAATGACAAAATCAGCAGCTTATATATTGAATATTTAAGGGGTAGTGGTAATTCTCATTTGCTGGAAGAAACTTTTGAATGGAGTACAGAAAATAAGAAGAATCATGCTTTTTTCAAAAAAAGAAGAAAATCGTCTCTCCTGAAAAGTTGCAAAATCTGAGTTAAGAGGTTTTGACTCCCGAACGACGATATGGCATGGATGTCGAATTAGCGTTGGTGCAGCGTCATGACGTTTATGCAGCGTCACATGTGCGTTGGTTCAGCGTCATGACGTTGCGCCGACGTTGATTTGACGTTGCTCTAGCGACGTATGCATACTGGGCTGAAACGTATCTCTTTTCATACACAAGTACATACTATGTTCTACTAATTGTAGAGGAATAGTACGCGGCATTTATGCTGCGTCGGGCCATCATCAAGAGTCGCATTGCGCATTGGCGACGATTTGATGTCGGATCGACGTTGTTTCATTGCCGCATGCCTCCCAAACCATGCATGGGTGGGTATGAGTCTGAGTATGTGTGAGTGCATCTAAACCAACTACATTTTACATGTTTCTTTGAGAAATCTACAGTATACCTGAAAACGCACACGACGTTGAAACAGCGCCGCGAAATCGCCTCGGCGATGTTTCAACGTTGGGTTGCAAACTCGGCCACGTGTCACGCAAAAGTATTGACAAAACTCTTTGCTTTAATTATACTTACCAAATGCGATGCCCCAAGTCCTAGGAAATTGAATTATATATTCCTTCACACTCGTATGTGTATGACCTTTTTAACCAGTTTTATTTTATGAATGCAATCCAATGAAAGTAGCACGTGATAAGTAGGCATACAATTGTCCGCACGAGGTTAACATTCGTTCCGACTGACTAGCTACGAACGAAAACCCTCATTGGCCGAATATTATAGCTTATAAATTTGAGCTAAGCACTGAGTCGCATCGTTGGAAGACCTCTCTACCACGAAAACGTTCGACAGTAGCGCTATATAGGCTGTGCCCAGCGCAGCCTGAGTACAGTCTGATCGGCGCGGTTATCCCTCGCAGGTTTGTAGATTTCAGACCTCGGTAGGTTTTCTTTTGATGTGGTACAGTGCGTACGCGACTGAGAAAGGGACATAGCCAGCTGATACAGTTTCAAAAAAAAAAAAAGTAATCCCAGTTTGTATTTTAGTAAGTAGGGTGTAAGTGTATGTGTGTGACTCTATGTTGGTATTCTCTTATATGCCGCTGCAGAGCTGAATCCGTCCCGCACACTAGTACTGGTAAACCGCTTAGAGGATCTAAGCCTGTCCAGGAACCGCGGTGCGAGGCGGACCGTGCATGCTAATAAACCCTATTGGTTTCATTGGGCGACAGGGCTCGAGATGTCATTTCATGTCAATGTCGGGTAAAAGCCCCACAAAATTGGGAGCAACGTCTCCAAAATTATCTATCTATCTATCTATCTATCTATCTATCTATCTATCTATCTATCTATCTATCTATCTATCTATCTATCTATCTATCTATCTATCTATCTATCTATCTATCTATCTATCTATCTATCTATCTATCTATCTATCTATCTATCTATCTATCTACATTTGACCATTATCGCAGGTGTATATTACATACACTCCAGGTCTGCAGGATGAAAGCCTACACAGTAATCATGTAATTACGGTAGGGATCTTTAACCTGCACAGGGGATGGTTCTCCCTGCACAGGGGGGCCTCCAGTTAACGTCCCGATCCGAAGGACGGTGCACTATATGACATTCATCCCTGCAAATGATGCCAATGGAGCGTGTTCGGACACCGAAATTTTATCGCCGCTACCGGGGATCGAACCCGGGACCTCTAGCATCAGAGTCAAGTGCACTAACAGTGTTGACGGGGACGTTAAACCTCAAATCAAACAAACAAAACTTATATGCCGCCATATACGAAACTGCATTTCAAAGACTGTAATGTCTCATGTTGTACATGTTTTCTATGTAACTGAGAAATAAAGTATGTTTGAATGCTTGTAATCCATTATTGATTAGTACAATTTACTACCCAAAGTTGTGCCTAAAATTGCTGTATGAGGGGCAAACAGTGCAGACCCAGATGAGCGGCATAAAAGTGGGGTTCAAGGGGGTCAGAATTATATAGGCATGTTTTCATGATGCACCCAGTCAGCATATAACCTACCCTGTCTGTATGGAGAAACATTCATCACGAAAACACGCCTATATAATTTTGACCCTCTTGAACCCCACTTTTATATAGTAAAACTGGGGTTTCCGGGGGTATACCTTAGTTTTCTTATTTCTGCTCTGAAATATAGATTGTGGGTATAAATACCGATGAGGCGGTTCTAACGAGTGCCCAGAATCTATATTTTGAGCAGAAATAAGAAAAATATCACAATTTTTCATCATAAAATTTTCATTTTTCGGCGATAAAGGTGGCAATATATTTTTATAGGAATGTTTACGTAACAGGATCAACATGCTTCTAATCAGATTGTGCAGAGGCACATGTTGATCTGAGTCATTGCTGGGCACACATGCTTGAAAAACCCCTTTTCCTCTCTTGATATTGTAATATTCATATAAAATGTTTGGTTTAACAGTATTTATTTCAAATCCTTACGAAAACACGCCTATACAAATACATTGTACACTTTACCGCCGAAAAAAGGAAAATTTTATGCTGAAAAATTGTGATATTTTTCTTATTTCTGCTCAAAATATAGGTTGGGGGTACTCGTTAGATCCGCCTCGACAAGGCGGTTCTAACGAGTACCCACAATCTATATTTTAGAGCAGAAATAAGAAAAATAAGGTTTACCCCTGCATGTAAACCACAGTTTAACTATATAAAATGGGGTTCAAAGGGGTCAAAACTATAGAGGCGTGTTTTCGTGATGGTTTTAAGAATACAAATGAAGGACAAAGCAATATTAGTTGCTGTTATGGGTTTGCAGCTAGTAAGACACAGACCGGCATACTCAGGTACACAGTCTTGTAGGACTTGAAATTTTAAATATAATATGAAATGCGAGGTTTGTTCATTTGTATTGAAGTTGTCACCCTCGTCAACTTAATTAAGGTCATTTTAGAGACGTTGCTTCCAGTTTTGTGGGACTTTTACCCGACATTGAGATGAATTGACACCGCAATCACTACCGCTCAAACAGATCAATTGGGTTTATATGCAGGCACGGTCCTACTCAGTTTACCAGTAGTCATGTGTGATCGGTCTCAGATCTGCGCGAGTGAGTGTTTGAGTTTTACGTCCCACCAACAGCTAAGGTCATACGGAGACGGGACCTCGGTTTAAAGACCCATCGCTGGAGAAGCCCGGATCGATCCTGTGACCCCTGGTTTACCAGGCGATTAGCGTAACCACTACACCACGGAGGCTTCACTCAGATCTGCGTGGAAGCACCATGCAGCCCAATTTATTTCTGCAAGTCCCAATGGGTCCTGTTTTATCCAATATTTGAACAATAAGGCACTTATCAGCCTGTATATATGTACAGGCTGATCTGTGCCTTTCTTTTTCACAAATGGCAGAAACAGGTTTTCCCTTAAGATAGATAATGTTATAAAAGCGTTCAATATTTGATGAGCTTCATTTCATTCTGACTTGAAACATCATTCAATATATCCTAACATCCTATCAGTCAACCGCCAGACAGAAATAAATTCAACACACAAGGTGGTGTACATTTCAGTGCTGACTCCTGCACTGTCCAATCAAAATACATTTCAAATGTCAATCAGAAAGTGTTTTCCAAAATGAGACCAATCAATTGCTTGATCTAGTTTCAGAATCCTTTGATGAATGACATTTGCTTGTCAGCTTGTCAAACTAACTTGATGCAAAGAGATTCATTGAAAGTTATATCATAGTGTGCCCACAGTTGTACTTATAATACTTTCACAGGACTAGTTTTGTTGATTTCTATCTGAACTATACTTTTTTTTTAATATGTTCTATAACAGGGTTATCCTTTGGAAGCAAGCAAAATACCACAGAACTGGAAAATATGAAGTGTACATATTTTCTGAGCCATCCTAGCTAGTTTCGCCCAATTAGACCTCATCAGTGACCCTCAAGTATTTTCAAAATTCCACAATGGAATCAATGATCCCAAAGGACAAGAACATATAAACTACACTATGATGTAGTGCAGGGAGACTTTTTACGGCCGCCACACATTCCAAGACACCAGCTGTAGTGACGTTAAATATGTTCTATAACAGGGTTATCCTTTGGAAGCAAGCAAAATACCACAGAACTGGAAAATATGAAGTGTACATATTTTCTGAGCCATCCTAGCAAGTTTCGCCCAATTAGACCTCATCAGTGACCCTCAAGTATTTTCAAAATTCCACAATGGAATCAATGATCCCAAAGGACAAGAAAATATAAACTACACTATGATGTAGTGCAGGGAGACTTTTTACGGCCGCCACACATTCCAAGACACCAGCTGTAGTGACGTTAAATATGTTCTATAACAGGGTTATCCTTTGGAAGCAAGAAATACACCACAGATTTGGAAAATATGAAGTGTACATATTTTCTGGGCCAGACTAGCTAGTTTCAGCCAATTAGGCCTCATCAGTGACCCTCAAGTATTTTCAAAAATTCCACAATGGAATCAATGATCCCAAAGGACAAGAAAATATAGACTACACTATGATGTAGGGCAGGGAGACTTTTTACGGCCGCCACACATTCCCAGACACCAGCTGTATTGACGTGTAAGGCTGCTAAGAGTACCTCCATCAGAGATGTTCCGGACAGAGACCGATAAATATTCAAAGTTCGATGAAAAGGCACCTATTCTCCTGTGACCAATGCACACATTGTAAGACTAAAGCTAACCCGAGCCTTCTCTGACGTTCTAAAAGCCTTTTTTATTTTCTGATTTGACGGCTTTAACAAATTTATTTCATGATCCAGCAGGGAGTCCAAAAGGTGCAGACAGAATGGCAAACAGTGTATACCCGGAGCAGTCAGATCTGAATTTGGGATTGTTTGTTTAGGCCAGTCTGTCCCAATACTTAGGATCATTATGGTATTTCATATTTTGCATGAGAAGTATTGGCAGACAATCAAAATTCATATTCTGCATGCATTTTGCATTAGAGGTGTTTGAAGAGGCTGATTAATAGTATTCAACATTATTGCTCAGTAGGGGCACAGACATCCAAACCTGAGAGTCCTGGGGCCAGTTGTCCAAAACTAACGACGTTCTTAGTTAACGTATCATTAAAGCTTTTTATCATTAAATACGGCAAATATGCTAATGCATGTATTTCTGCTGAAAAAATAAATGCAAAAGCTGCTCACATTTTTAGCTCACCTGAGCCGAAGGCTCATGTGAGGTATTAGTATACCACGAGCCGGCGTCCGTCGTCCGTCGTCGTCGTCCGTCGTCCACACTTTCAAAGAAGTATATCTCCGGAACCAGTGGGCCAATCTTGATCAAATTTCATGTGAAGCATTATCAGGTAGGGGGAAAGGCTGCATACTGTTTTCGGGCAGATCGGATTGGAACTCTGGTTGCCATGGCAACAAATAGCTCCCATAGACTTAACATAGGAAAAAGTTTGTCATCACTCTAGCTCCGTCAATTTTTTTCTGATTGTCTTCATTCTTGCAGATAACGAGGACAGGCATGAAATCTCGATCAAGTTCGATTTTGGGCTGAATCGGATTATTCACTCAGGAGTTACGTGCCCTTGAGCGTTGAAAAAATTGCCTATTGACTTAACATGGGGAGAATGTTGTCATCACCGTAGCTGCTTCAATTATTTTCAGATTGGCTTTATTCTTGCAGATAACCAGCACAGCCTTGAAATCTCGGTCAAGTTCGATGACTGGCAGAATCGGATCATTCACTTAGGAGTTACCTGCCCTTGTGTGTTTTTGCATTAGGGTTAATGGGAATTAGGAAAAAGCTTGTCATCACTCTAGCTCCGTCAATTTTTTTCTGATCGACTTCATTCTTGCAGATAACGAGGACAGGCATGAAATCTCGATCAAGTTCGATTTTGGGCTGAATCGGATTATTCACTCAGGAGCTACGTGCCCTTGAGCGTTGAAAAAATTGCCTATTGACTTAACATGGGGAGAATGTTGTCATCACCGTAGCTGCTTCAATTATTTTCAGATTGGCTTTATTCTTGCAGACAACCAGCACAGCCATGTAATCTGGGTCAAGTTCTATAACTGGCAGAATCGGATCATTCACTTAGGAGTTACCTGCCCTTGTGTGTTTTTGCATTAGGGTTAATGGGAATTTCAAAAATGTATATCTTACTTGGCCAACTTTGATCAAATTTCATGTGTCGCATTATTGGGCAAGTGGGAAGGCTTCATTAGGTTTTCAGGCAGATCTGAGTGGAACTCTGGTTGCCATGGCAACATCTAGCTCCCATAGACTTCACATAGGAAAAAGCTTGTCATCACTCTAGCTCCGTCAATTTTTTTCTGATCGACTTCATTCTTGCAGATAACCAGTACAGGCATAAAATCTCGGTCAAGTTCGATTTTTGGCCGAATCAGACAATTCACTCAAGAGTTACGTCCCCTTGAGCGCCCGAAAAATTGCCTATCGACTTAACATGGGGAAAATGTTGTCATCACTGTAGCTGCTTCAATTTTGTTCGGATTGGCTTCATTCTTACAGATAACCAGCACAGCCATGAAATCTCGGTCAAGTTCGATAATTGGCAGAATTGGATCATACACTTAGGAGTTACCTGCCCTTGTGCATTTTTAGCTCACCTGAGCCGAAGGCTCATGTGAGGTATTAGTATACCACGAGTCGGCGTCCGTCGTCCGTCGTCCACACTTTCAACGAAGTATATCTCTGGAACCAGTGGGCCGGCCTTGATCAAATTTCCTATGAACCATCATCAGGTAGGGGGAAAGGCTGTATAAGGTTTTCGTGCAGATCGGATGAGAACTCTGGTTGCCACAGCAACAAAGAGCTCCCATAGGCTTAACATAGGAAAAAGCTTGTCATCACTCTAGCGCCGTCAATTTTTTTCTGATCGACTTCATTCTTGCAGATAACGAGGACAGGCATGAAATCTCGATCAAGTTCGATTTTGGGCTGAATCGGATTATTCACTCAGGAGTTACGTGCCCTTGAGCGTTCTTAACATAGGAAAAAGCTTGTCATCACTCTAGCTCCGTCAATTTTTTTCTGATCGACTTCATTCTTGCAGATAACGAGGACAGGCATGAAATCTCGATCAAGTTCGATGTTGGGCTGAATCGGATTATTCACTCAGGAGTTACGTGCCCTTGAGCGTTCTTAACATAGGAAAAAGCTTGTCATCACTCTAGCTCCGTCAATTTTTTTCTGATCGACTTCATTCTTGCAGATAAAAAGGACAGGCATGAAATCTCGATCAAGTTCGATTTTGGGCTGAATCGGATTATTCACTCAGGAGTTACGTGCCCTTGAGCGTTGAAAAAAATGCCTATTGGGAGAATGTTGTCATCACCGTAGCTGCTTCAATTATTTTCAGATTGGCTTTATTCTTGCAGATAACCAGCACAGCCATGAAATCTCGGTCAAGTTCGATAACTGGCAGAATCGGATCATTCACTTAGGAGTTACCTGCCCTTGTGTGTTTTTGCTTTAGGGTTAATGGGAATTTCAAAAATGTATATCTTAAAGACTACTTGGCCAACTTTGATCAAATTTCATGTGTCGCATTATTGGGCAAGTGGAAAGGCTTCATTAGGTTTTCAGGCAGATCTGAGTGGAACTCCTGTTGCCATGGCAACATCTAGCTCCTATAGACTTCACATAGGAAAAAGCTTGTCATCACTCTAACTCCGTCAATTTTTTTCTGATCGACTTCATTCTTGCAGATAACCAGTACAGGCATAAAATCTCGGTCAAGTTCGATTTTGGGCCGAATCGGATTATTTGCCTTGGAGTTACCTGCCCTTGAGCATAAAAAAATATGTTGTGACCACGATAGCAACTTTATTTTTATTCAGATCAGCTTCAAACTTGCAGGTAACGTGGACAGGCATAAAATCTCAGTTAAGTTCGAATCGGAATATTGACCTCGGAGTTACATGACCTTGAGCGACAAAAAATTTGCCCATAGACTTTACATAGGGAAAATGTTGTGACTACGATAGCGACTTGAATTTTTTTCAGATCAGCTTCAAACTTGCAGGTAACGAGGACAGACATAAAATCTCGGTTAAGTTCGATTTTGGGCCGAATCGGATTATTTGCCTTGGAGTTACCTGCCCTTGAGCATAAAAAATACGTTGTGACCACGATAGCAACTTTATTTTTATTCATATCAGCTTCAAACTTGCAGGTAACGAGGACAGGCATAAAATCTCGGTTAACTTCGATTTTGGGCCGAATCGGAATATTGACCTTGGAGTTACATGACCTTGAGAGACCAAAAAAATTTGCCCATAGACTTAACGTAGGGAAAATGTTGTGACAGAAATAGCGACTTGAATTTTTAGCTCACCTGAGCCAAAGGCTCCAGTGAGCTGATAGTATACCAAGGCTCCGGAGTCCGTCGTCCGTCGTCCGTCCATCCGTCGTCCACACTTTCAATGAAGCATATCTCGGAGGGCAGTCGACCAATCTTGTTTAAATTTTATGTGTAGCACCATTGGGTAAGGGGAAAGGCTGCATTAGGTTTTGGAGCTAGTCTGGTTAATTTGTTCCTTCATTCTTCTTTCTCTCCATATAGAAATAATAGACCAATGTTAAATTTTTAATCAAAGATTTCTCAGGAACTATAAAAGCTAGAAGCATCAAATTTGGTATTCAATAGAATAATGATGACTTATTTTGTGTAAGAGACATTGGGCTTTCTCAGCTTATTTGTTCATCTGTTCTTTCATTCTTCTTTCTCTCCATTTTGACCAATGTTAAATTTTCGTCAAAGATTTCTCAGGAACTACAGAAGCTAGAAGTCTCAAACTTGGAATGCAATGCAATAATGATGACTTATATCCTGTAAGGGTCAGTGGGCTGGATTCTATTAGCAGATTTAGTAGTCAAGTCTGTGAATTGTTAAAACTTAAGTTCCTCAGGTGAGCGGTTTAGGCTCATTGAGCCTCTTGTTTCGGCTTGTTAACCTAACCGTGCTTTGAACAACCAGCCCTAGCAGTCAAATGGCAATCGAAGCTGTGACCAGCTTCATCAGCTAAACTTGCTAATGCAGAAAGCGGAGCCTATAATTTGGGATGTTATGTCAAGTCATGTATCAGCTGTCCCCGTATGGATGCCGCTGCGATAAAAGATTCCACAAACAAGCATAAGGACTTCTTGGTCTCACTGGCATTGGTTTGTGACAAAAGTTCAGCTAGTACACAAAATTTTCATGTGACAATTTCTACCGTATTCAACCAAAATAGGCAAGTTGTGATGTATTTACCCTAAATATTCAGACACCTCAACTCCAAACCATACTTGTTCTAAAATTTGAACAAGTACAGTTTACTACATGATGCTCTGTAATAAAATAGCTGGAGGAGTTGCAAACAGTGCAGTCCATGATGAGACACCACAGTATGTGGTATCTCATCTTGGTGTTGTGTCCCAAAACCTACGAGAAATAGGGTAACGGATAGTTGCAATAAAATTCCTATATTAGGACCACCTTTGGGACTGTTCAAAAGTGGTCTTAAAAGGTGGTCCCTGCCCAGAGGACATTGTAGGCAGAAAACACAAAGAAAAATTCATTCTACACTTCAAAATAAGCTTTTTATAGCAAACATAGTCCTAAATTTTAGGTGGTCTTAATAGCGGAATTTCACTATAGTTTCTTTTTGTTTTTATTTGGTCCTTTCAAGATCATTTCATAGTATCAGGGTTGACAATAAATAGGAGATGAGGAAAAAACAAGAGCACCACAAGCGGATGCCATGCTTGTCTGTGTTTTCGTTTGTCACAAAGGGAGATGAATCAGTGAAATTGCAAGATAGAGTTATGAATCTTGGTCAGGCTGTAGCTCTTGTGATCATACAAATATATGTCAAGTTTCATGTGGCTGGGCCAAATACTTTTGGAAATACGGGCAAGGTTAAAGTTTTCTGTTAAATGTTCAAAAATTAGGTCAAAGATCAAAGATCAAGGTCACAGATCAAAACGTTTGATATCAATGGAAAGGTCTTGCCCCAAGCACATACATGTGACTTTTGAAAGCTGTATTGTTTGCGGTATTAAAATGAGAGATGTTTTCTTGAAACAGTCATTTTTTATATGTGACAGAAGGAGTAAAATCCGACAAATTGCATGATGAGTTATGGAACTTGGTTAGACTGCAGCTCTTGTAATTATACAGCTGTGTCAAGTTTCTTGAGACTAGGGCAAATACTTACGGAAAGATGGCCAAGGTTAAAGTTTTGGGTTACATTTTCTAAAAAAAGATCAAAGTCACAATGCTTGATATCAATGGAAAAGTCTTGTACCAAGGAAATCCATGCGATATTTGAAGGCTGTATTGTCAGTGGTATTAAAGTGAGTGACAGAAACGTTTTTTTTTTTTTTTTTAGAAAAACGGAGAGAAAAGGAGTTATGTAATTAATTATGTAATTAATTAATTAAGTTATGTAATTAATCAAATTACATTCTATTGATTGCAGAAAGATTTAGCAATTGAACTGACCCTAAGACTGAACTTGTCTGTCGTTTTTGTCACGTAGGCAAGTTATTTTTGGATGGAAAGTTAGAGCGTAATTATGGCCTATTTCAAAAACTCCACGGCTGCGAACGTTGATTTCGCATTTCCTATATGTGGGTCATTTGCCTCGAACGGTTGATGATCAACGGCTCCGAATGAATATCAGTTTTTGACTTGAGGTTTAACGTCCTCGTCAGGACTATTTAGGTCATTTTGGAGACGTTGCTTCCAATTTTGTTGGACTTTTACCCGACACTGAGATGAATATCAAAGGGAGTGTGCATGGTAGCTCAGTAGAACACATGCCTAGAATGTGCGCGATGGCGTATGGCAGTATATAGAGAAAGACAAAAAAAAAAAAAAAAAAAAGAAAGAAAGCCAGAAAAGAAAGAAATGACATCTCAAGCCGTGCGACCCCCTCCGAGCACACACCGACCGACGTAGCTAGTGAGACAGGTCAACTGGAGGCATCAGGCAAGAGACGCCCACCCGCGGACTTATATGCGTCCCCCACCAAGCCAACACCAGCAAACATGGCCCACGCTCCACGGAAGTCCCGGGCAACAGGAAGGAGATGTCCAAAGTAGCGAGACTTGCAAAATTTAAAATATAGCAAAAAGTGGCAACCAAATCCGCTAAGATACATGTCTCACCTGACAAGTCAGTCTTAGTTTAAGAAAAATTACAATTTTATACTGCAAAAATTAAAGATATAATATAGTTATTTAAATCATTACCTGAGTACTTACGTCAACACTGCAGTATCAACCTCAGCACTCAGGAACAGATACTGAGCTGATGATACCCTCGGGGACGAACGAATCATCCACCAGCAGAGATACCGATCCAGTGGTTGCAATTAAGGCGTATCCATACCTAGTTTAGTGACACAGAGGCCTTTCTGATATTTAATCTTCATCAGTGTGTCTCAACCCCAAAGTTCTGAAACCGAAACGGATGATGGACAAGACCCGGCAAACACAGCACATCCCTCTCCAAGCACACACCGACCGACGTAGCTCGTGAGACAGGTCAACTGGAGGCATCAGGCAAGAGACGCCCACCCGCGGACTTATAGGCGTCCCCCACCAAGCCAACATCAGCAAACATGGCCCACGCTCCACGGAAGTCCCGGGCATCAGGAACGAGATGTCCGAGGGCACCTCGCCAGCTCCTGCAAAGGTAGGTCTTTCTTTAGTATTCTTAAAACCAAGTACAAGAGATGCAAAAAGGAATGATCTCTCTCATGATTATACGTAAGCGGTTAACCAGTGCAGTGCTTTTTTCGCCCAAAACTGACAACTGCTGTTCTTGAATCAGCGGAATGAATGACTGTAGAAAAGATTCCATGATCAATCTCCACGACACCGGCATGTATCGAACCCGCGTCGACCTGATAGCCAGTCAGACGCGCATCCGAATGAGCTACCGAAGCCGGCCGTTAAGTGTTGGCTACTCGATCATGAGTGTAAGTTTACCGAATTCAGTGCGACAGATGTGCATTCGTATGTGTTGCTTGACCAAAAAATTATGAAAAGCAAAATAGATGGAAGCCTAAATGAGAACGCCTGAGCTAAAATATCTATATGGACCAAATCCCGCTAAAATGCATGTCACACCTCTTGGATATTTTTGTTCGGCTTTTACGGACCTTTTAAAATCATTTCACATATCGGGGCGGTCCTTAATCAGAGTCGGGCGAAAACGGGAGTACTCGGAGAAAAAACACCTGACCTTCCGTTGCAACTTGGCGTTTCAGATGTGAGCCCAGTGGGGTTCGAATCACAGCGGTTAGAGACCCAAAGATTAAGAGTCGGCGACCTTATCCATCAAGCCAGGAAGGCCCGGTTAATCACTTGGGCATAGTGTCACTGTTTATATCTGCTATCCATGTTGGGTAAAAGTCCCATAAAATTGGAACCAACGTCTCCAAAATGACCTTAACAGTGTTGACGGGGACGTTAAACCTCATATCAAACAAAAACAATATCAAGCACAGTCTGAAGATGTAACTGTTTACCGCACTCATAATAACATACTTTGTCTTTAACTACAGCTCGAAGTTCGCTTGTGTGAAGAAGTTTTTTGATGTACTGAAAACACAATTCCACATGGTGGGCGCGAAAACAGGCGTGAACACGTATTCAATTCCTGCTTGCTCCAACATTACAACTATAATCTGTCCGGCTTGGAAAAATCCCACAACATTGGAAGCCACGTCTCCAAAATGATCTACACAGTGTTGAAGAGGATGTTAAAGATCCTAACAAACAAAACAAACGGTGTATAGCACAGTTTGTCTATTCTAACCAGGTCCTCTGGATTTAAACACATACGAGGGTAGGCTGAAAAGTTCTGAGCCTGACCAAGAAGCAGGCATCGAACAGCCATGGATTTTTGTATTCATTAAATCCAAACCTTTATTACTTGATTTGACTCAAATGAGTTCAAGTTTACCTGCAATAACGTAGAAATTCTAAACTTTGTGGACGACCCACAACGGCAACAACTGAGGAAACCATCAGCCAAGTGGACAGGGTCGTGATGGATGACAGGCGTTTAACTGTGAACCAGTTAGCTAACACGGTTGGCATCTCCCGTGAACGAGTAGAGAACATTCTACACAGTGATTTAGGAATGTCGAAGGTTTCCACCAGATGGGTGCCACGGCTTTTGACGCCTGACCAAAAGTTGACCAGACTGAACCTGTCACAAGCCAACTTGGTTATTTTTGAAGCAGAGCAAGATGGTTTTCTTGACCGTTTTGTCACTCAGGATGAGTTTTGGGTTTATCACTTTGAGCCAGAGGCCAAAAGACAATCCATGGCTCACCCCCTCCAAAGAAGGCAAAGGTCGTCTCCTCTACAGGGAAGGTGATGGCATCAGTGTTCTGGGATGCCAAGGATATAATATTCATAGATTACCTTCAAAAGAGCAGAACAATTAATGGGGAGTATTATGCAGATCTGCTAAAACAATTGCGAAAAGCAATTAAGGCTAAACGACCCGGAAAATTGACAAAAGGGATCTTGTTCCATCAGGACAATGCGCCTGCTCATAAATCGGTTGTTGCAATGGCTGCTGTGCATGACTGTGGCTTCACACTTGTCGATCACCCTCCGTATTCACCTGATCTAGCTCCATCAGATTATTTCCTGTTTCCAAACATGAAAAAGCACTTGGCTGGGCAGCATTATCGGTCAGACGAGGAGGTGATAGCTGCTGTGATGGAGTATTTCAGGGACCAAGATGAGACCTTCTATACCACTGGGATCCAAGGACAGGACAGTGTGTAGACAGGATAGGAGACTATGTTGAAAAATAAGGCACTTTCAGCATGGACAAACCATTGGATCTTGGTCAGGCTCAGAACTTTTCAGCCTACCCTCGTATTTCCATTATTGTCAAATGAATGCACGGCCTCATGAAAAAAAAATCCAAAACCGCATCTGTATTGCTGGCCCCACCCACAATATTTGCGGGGGAGGGGGGGGGGGGGGCACAGGGCTTAATGAAATAGATGGGCAGCATGATGCTTCTACGCAGAGCTGAAACCGTCCGCATACGAGTTCTGGAACAGCTTAGAGGATCTTAGCCTGTCCTGGCAAAGTGATGCGAGCATTTACACCCTCTTTGTTTGATTAGGTGGCAGGTCTTGAGATGTCATTCCATCTCAATGTCGGGTAAAAGTCGCACAAAATCGGAAGCAACGTCTCAGAATGACCTACATAGTGTTGACGGGGACGATTAAACTCAAATCAAAACAATATTTGCATATGAAACGCCGTATTCTCCAATAAGAAAATTGTGTTTTCTGCCCGCGGAGAAATTCAACGGCTAATTCTCCCTTTCTCGTATGCCCATAATACTGGGTGACAACAAGCGACAGTCCGCCCCGCCCATCGGGGCTTGGAGAAAAAAATGGGCTGTATGATGCTGCCATGCAGAGCTGAAACTGGCCACACATGAGTACTGGTAAACCGCTTAGAAGGACTAAGCCTGCCCAGGTCAGGCCGTCCAATGCATGTAGCCTTTGGCTTCATTGGGCGACAGGGCTTGAGTTGTCATTTCATCTCAGTGTCGGGTAAAAGTCTCACATAATTGGAAGCAACGTCTCCAAAATGACATAAATAGTGTTGACGGGGACGTTAAACTCAAATCTATCAATCAATCAATCAGTCAATCAATCAGCAAGCTGGAGTTGAAATTAAAAAATTCGTCAAAATAAGGGCTGATGTTAGGGAGACCGTCAATGAAAACTTGTGTGAAACGAAACGGACTATAGATAATCATCGGTGACGCTCTTGCACAAAACTACTTCTGATATTTATAAACAACCTTTGATTTCGCGAGCCCAATCGATTGACAGTTGTACGCCTGTTTTGCTAAATCTATTTGCAATCGATAATAACAGAGCTATGAAACTTGGTGATAGAATGTAGATCTTGTCATGGAAAGTGTGTGCGAGAAGTTTCATGAAGGTAGGCCAAACACTTTTGAAAATATGGTCAAGGTATTAAAGTGTTTGGTTATATTTTCGAAAAATAGGTCAAAGTTCAAGGTTACATGTTAAAAAAGGCTTCGAAAAACAGACAAGCTAAAAACCGGACAACCTAGAAACAAATTACATGCTGACTGCAGACCCTGGCATTCCATGTGTGACCTGAGCAAGGCTTGAATCCACAGAGATGAAAACTTTATATATAAGGAAAATGTATATACCTGGCATATTTGTTCCGCCATTTTTAAAGGGAGACAATTTTCACGACTTCCTTTTCGCTTTTCTATAAAATTGGTCCCCTGGAAAAAGGGGTCTACTGTTAAAGGTGCATTATTGAGCTGTCGGAAAAAAGTGCTTATTTTTATATATATATATTGGGTATTTTTTGTTTAAATAATACAAATGAATGTGTTTTATGCAATACTGCGAACAATTATGATCACAGGGTAAGTTTTGTGACACGGATTTCCTAACTTGGTTTCGAACACCAGTTAGATCTATTTTTAATTTCGCGACAAAACTATACAACTGAGTGAATGACGTCATGCGGTAAATACCTAGAAAGGTATGCAGGGGGCATCTCGTTACACACAATTAGTGTTTTACAGCGATTTAGTGAAATTCTTTTAAACTTTCTTTCGTGAATTCCAATGTAAAATGGCCCTCCCTCTCTCTCTCTCTCTCTCTCTCTCTCTCAAGATGCCATGGCGTACATGTTGCTCAGTGCTGTCTCTCTCTCTCTGAAAGTGCTATGACCAACATGTTGATCAGTGTTTTTCTCTCTTATTAGAGGCCTCCGTGGTGTAGTGGTTACGCTACTCGCCTTGTAAACCAAGGGTCGCAGGATCGATCCGGGCTTCTCTAGACTTTCGGATGAGTCTTTAAACCGAGGTCCTGTCTCCCTTAGACCTTTGCTGTTGGTGGTACGTAAAACTAAAAAAACTCACTCATTCTCTCTTATTATGGACTACATGTTGCGCTAGCGCGCAACAGTGGACCATCGTCGGGCATACAGCGATACGTCGACGCCATGTCGTATCGCTGTCGGCCCGACGTAGGCACCGTTCAGGCGATTTACTCTCTCTTTCGCCGTGGCTTACATGTTGCTCATTAGTCTCTGTCTCTGTCTTTGTCTCTCTCTCCCTCTTCGTGGCCTCTCTGTGTCTTCGTGGCCTACATCTCTATCTCTGAGCGTGCCGCACGGTAGCTCGGTACATGGTCTCTAGGTTCTGTCGGAGCTAGAGGATCCCAGTCAGATCTATTTTTAATTTCGCGACAAAAAAAAAAAAAAAAAAAAAAAAAGAACTCCGCGAATGACGTCATGCTCTCTCTCTCTCTCTCTCTCTCTCTCTCTCTCTCTCTCTCTCTGAAAGTCTATGGCAAACATGTTGCTCAGTGTTTTTCTATTTCTCATGGGATAGCGCGCCACATTGGGCCAACGTCGGGCCGGCAGCGATACGACGTCGCCATGTCGTATCGCTGTCGGCCCGACGTAGGTACCGTTCAGACTATTTACTGATTCTCTCTCTCTCTCTCTCTCTCTCTCTCTCTCTCTCATCCCTGGCAGCGTTGGCAAACATTCGTTATTTGCAGAGATGCATGCCTTGACTTGCTTAGCTGGAAATCTCGAACCTGCCTAACCAGCACCAAATGGATTGTTTTTCTTCTTCACTGTTTTTTGTCGAAGTAAAAGCCATACAGGGCTAATGTTATTTTTTGAACATAAATATTCTATGTCTATAACGTCGGGCCGACAGACAGATATAAGACGTTGCAACGACCTCGCATCTCTGTCGGCCCGACGCTTGACCGACATTCTACGCTGACTGGGTGTCTTCCATTAAAGTTAAAGACCTCTACCTCGGGTTTTGTTTTGTATTGGACTTTAACGGCCCAGTCAACATTATTTTATGTCATTTTTGGGCCGGTCAGTTTACCTGTCCACACTTTTCCTGGGCAGGCTTATTCGTAGTAAAGCCACGGTCACAAATCACTATTCGAGCCCCGCCCGACTACTTGGCGACTGATATGGGTCGATATCGGACTGGAGTCCGGCCGGCGTCCCGACGGATGTTGGGGCGTCGGTGGTGGTCGGGAGGGGCCCGGTGAAATCTTAACTCGTATTTAAAATTCTCCCCAACTTCTAGGTCGGTAGCACATCGATAAAAGTCGAGCAGAGCTCGTATGACGTCGATGGCATCGGCTGGCATCCGGTGGTCGTAGAGAGGACCCCGACCAATCAGACAGTAATCGGCCGACGCCGGACAGATGATCAAGCGGAATCCGCTGGACGAATCCCGTTTTCGACTGGAGCCGCTCGATCGCCGACCGGTTTCCCGCCGACGTCCCACTGATTGACGCTCGACTATATAAGGGCCCGATCTCCGATGCGTGCCAGTGTCTAGCAGACCAGTGGGGAGCATTCTAAACGTTTCATAACTGCCCGTGCAAAGGACGGTGCTCGATACATGGCTTCACCAACCATCGGCAACAGCAGTTCTTCTTCCACACACACGGTTGCAAAGACCACGTTGGCACGGTGCCGAGCCCTAAGCAGCCTCTCCCGTAATCTCCGGATCCTTTCCTGGGGCGACGGTAGGTGCAGTGGTGGGGTAAGAGGCATCTTGTTCCGCTTTTCTTCGAAAGTTTTCCTCGACGTCAACAAATTGAAGGATGTTCACCAACCAACAGAGCTAACCCATTTGCTGTATAGGCAGGAGAGGATGCAATTTATATACCCCTGGACAATTTCCGGCGGGGGTAAACCCGTCCCGGCCGAGAAGTGGGCGGACATCGGCGGAACATCGACCGATGCTCGGCCGGCTAGTGACAATCGCCGGGTATACGGCCGGTAACCTGCAGTGCACCGGCCGATTTCCACCCGGCGTATACGCCGATGCTTCCCCGCAAAAAACGGACTGACACCGCCCGATTCCCGACGGATATCCCTCCAGGCCCCGCACGGCATACTTTTTGTCGAAACCGAGCCAGACACCCGCTTCTCGGCTTGGACAGCTCGATCGACCACCACGTCCAGTACAACTCGGCCGGGGTACGCCGAATTTGTGACCGAGGTATAAGCGGTTAACCAGTACAGTGCACACTCTTTCGCCAGAAACTGACAACTGCCCTCCATGAATTAGCGGATCGTAGAAAATGACCGTAGAAAATATTTCATGATCAATGTCCACGAAAGAATGCTGCCGACCCGGCAGGTATCGAACACGCGTCTTTCTGATCACCAGTCAGACGCGCATCCGACTGAGGTACTGAGGCCGACGGTTATCACTGATACGAGATATTTTGGCCAGCAATAATCGAGTCTCGTAAAGTGCAGAGAACTCCACCTCAGCAGACATATAACGTCTAAACAACGTCTTGTCAATGTCGATGAAACATCATTGCGATGCATTGACGCTGACGCAGCAAAGTCGATGTAACAATGAAGTCTGTCCAACGTCATAACGCTGCAATGACGATGATCACCGTGTAGCATTGGCTCCGGACCTTGTTACTCAGAAGTACGTACGTAGGTAATGGCTTAATTTGGCGTTATTACGTAGTGCCAGAACCTAAAACCATTTCCCATCACGTGAACAAGTCCGTGAAATAAAGACGCCCCTAAAACCTACTTTATATAAAGAAAACTGGGGTTTACGGGGAAAAACATTAATTTCCTTATTTCTGCTCCAAGACATAGGTTGTGGGTACTCGTTAGAACCACCTCAATGAGACGGTTCTAGCGAGCATCCAAAATCTATGTTTGGGGTATAAATAAGAAAAATTTAACAAATCTTCGTCAGAAAAATTGCCTTTTTACGGTTTGAAAAATGTACTATATCACACGGATGTGTTATGCTAATGCCAAAATTTACTCAACTTATTTTCTCTGACATTCTTGTGCAGACATTTTGGAAAGCTTTGAAAACGTTTTGGTGTCACTGATGAGGCCTAAATGGCCGAAACTAGCTAGTCTGGCCCAGAAAATATGTTCAAACCATATTTTCCAGTTCTGTGGTGCATTCCTTGCTTCCAAATGATACACGACTTTCGGGTGGGTCTTTAGACCGAGGTCCCGTCTCCATATGACTTTAGCTGTTGGTGGGACGTAAAACTCAAACACACACACTCACTCCAAAGGATACCCCTTTGTAGAACATATTTAACGTCACTACAGCTGGTGTCCGGGAAAGGGTGGCGGCCGTAAAGTCTCCTTGCCCTACATCATAGTGTAGTTTATATTTTTCTTGCCCTTTGGGATGTGGAATTTTGAAAAAAAAATAAGGGTCACCGATGAGGTCTAATTTGCCGAAACTAGCTAGTCTGGTCCATATTTTCTAGTTCTGTGGTGTATTCCTTGCTTCCAAAGGACAACCCTTTCTAGAACACATTTTCGAAGTTAGTAGGTGTGAGAAAGTACACAAAGGGGAGAGGGAATTATTGAGAAATTAAGTAAGCAAGGTTGCTGGAGTGCTATTCAGTGAATACTACATGTACGATAAAAGTTTGTCTTCTGCCTTTCTCGACTGGTAGGCGAGTAACACTAGCATTGTTAATAATAAGACGATTCGTTACGACAACAGTTCCGTGCAATCAACGCCCCTTTAAACCCAACTTTATATAGAGAGGATTGGGGTTTATAATATTTTGTAACTGGGTATACAATTTGCTGCGTCAGCATCAATGCATCGCAATGATGTTGCATTGACGTTGACACGACGTTGTATGTGTATTGACATGGAGTTATCCGCACTTTACATTTATATACACGCGGTTATTGCTGGCCGAAATATCTCGTCGGCCTCAGTCTGATGCGCGTCTGACTGGGTATTCTATATTTTTTTCTCATTCCTGCTCCAAGACATATGCCGTGTGTACCCGTTAGAACCACTTTAATGAGACAGTTCCAACGAGCACCAACAGCCCATGTTTGAAACATAAATGAGAAAATTATCAATGAGAAAATTATCACAAATTTTCACCAGAAAAGTAAATATTGTTTAAATATGAAAGAATGCACTAAGTCACACGGGTATGTTATCGTAATGGCTGTATCTAGACGATGATAATCAATTTGAATAATAATAATAATAATAACAATATTAAAATTCTTCCATGGGACAGCAGAAAAAACTGTAGTAACAAGATGTGCCTTCTATAGCTAATGACTTATGGTAAAAGTCTACTGCACTATATGTGTGGCAGATAGTCGACGGTAAACAGACCCCTGACACCAAACATAAACATTAAATCGTTCCAAAATAGATTTTGTAGGCTGAAACTAAATTTCGCCGCATAAGATTTGGTTCAAGAAAGTTCAGGTTTGCATTATTTTTAGAAAATTACATCATCTTATTCCACAGCCCTGTGGAACATTCTAGTGAAATCTTAGGGTCTATATAAGAGCTTGATTTTTCTCATTGAGTCAGACTTTGGAGTTGGAAGTTTGGGCTTTTAAGAAAAGTTATTTCTGAATTCTGGGTTGGATTGTTAAAGGATATCATTTTTTCATTTAGAACTGTGGATTCTGTGGGATCAAGGAAAATAGATTCATTCAGGATATTTCATAACAGAGCTAAGTACATTTAATTTTCTTACTTCTACAGGTTGAAGAGACCCTGTAAATAAATTTTGTTAAATTTTTCCAAAAGGCTTGTTTGCTTTTTCTTTCTGCTACGCCTGGCTCGTCCTGAGCATTTTAGGACTGACATTTCATTTGTAGGCAAGTAATTGTCATCTCTTATCAAATATAGACTTGACAGTTGCTTAAAAAATTGGTATTTCCCCATAGGCTATAGGGGATTGTCATTTCATGTGAATTAGTACATGTCATTTCAGGTGAAATAGCACTTGTCATTTCATGTGAAATTCTCGTTGGGCTTGTCATTTCAAAAAATAAACTTTGTCAAATTAACCTCAATCTGTATTATAATAATTACTTTATAATACAAACAAAAGCAATTATGTCGTTTGATTTGAGAAGCGTTTTGGCTCAGCCTACTCAGGAGTTGTTTAATCTGGCCAAAAGGACAGATTTGCAAGAAATTGCTTCTCACTATGGGATCACAGCTGTCAAAACAAGCATGACCCCCCCCCCCCCCCCAAAAAAAAAAACAAAACAAAAAAAAAACAAAAAAACATGAAATTAAGAATATTTTAGTACAGTTTTTTGTTGATGAAGAACTTTTCGATCCATCTGCTTTGTCTCTCATTATGGTTTCACATACTGAATTACAAATGAGACAAAATCAAATGGGAAGGCAAATTGAATTAGGGAAGTTTAGATTAGAAATGGAAGAAACAGAGAAGGAAAAACAAAGAGAAATGGAAGAGAGAAAGAAAAAGAAAGAGAAATGCAGAGACAGATGCAGATGGAAACATTAGAAATGGGAGAACGTGTTCGAAAAGAAAAATTAGAACAGGAAGAAAAACAAAGAGAAATGGAGGAACGCCTTCAGAATGAAAAATTAGAAAAAGAAGAGCGACTTGAAATAGAAAGAGAAAAATGGCATTTTAAATTAAAGATGAAGGAACTGGAACACCAGGGTCAAGATTGGGTGAAACTTACCCCTGTTTTTGACTCTGGTAGTTACTTTGATGCCACAAAGCATATCAGATTAGTTCCGCCATTTCAGGAAAAAGAGGTAGATAAGTATTTTTGCATTTTGAAAAAGTTGCAGAAAATTTAAAATGGCCAAAGAGCATTGGACCTTACTTTTGCAAAGCGTTGTTGTCGGAAAGGCTCGAGACATTTACACTCAGCTAACTGTCGAGCAAAGCTCAGACTATGCTGTGGTTAAGGAACTTATTCTTAAGGCATATGAGTTGGTCCCTGAGGCTTACAGGCAGAAATTTAGGAATTGTAAAAAAGAAATTTCCCAGACCCATGTAGAATTTGCTCGAACCAAAGAACAGCTATTTGTTCTTCTAAAAAGTAGGCTCTGATCATGAAAAACTTAGACAGCTTGTCCTTGTTGAAGAGTTCAAACGGTGCATAAATTCAGACATTAAGTCTTTTCTCGATGAGAGACAGGTTGTACCTTTGGAGGAAGCTTCTCGTTTGGCAGATGATTATGCTTTGACTCATAAAGTCTCATTTGTGAACAGGCTTTATCCTAAAAAACCTTATAATCCACAGACAGGTCCAAGATTCTATCCTAGTAATCCATCTGGCAGATATAGCCATACATCTAGTACAATGCCCAAACTTTCCGGTGAAAATAAAAGCCAGAATCCTTCCAAAGTAGAAGTAAAACAAAGACAAGGAATCAATACAATTAACTTACTCCACCCATCAAAGACACCAAAGGGAAAGAAACTCAAACATGAAGCGACCAGACCATAATGGAAACCTAAACAAAGGAAGGCCATAAGGACAGTTACTTTCCCACAAAACGGCCATCCAAAATAAAAAGACACAAGTGATACACACAGTAAGTAACAAACAACAACATAAATAAACCGCCACAGAAGAACCGCCTTGGAACGGTCAGTAGGGGGCTTAAATCGATTAAAAAGCAACCTTCTGGTGAAAATAGAAGCCAGAATTTTTCCAAACCTTCTGGTGAAAACAAAGACCAGAATTCCTTATCTCAATCTCAAGTAGTTTGTAATTATTGTAAAAATACAGGTCATTTGATCTCTGAATGTTTAAAATTAAAGCGAAGAAAAGAAAGACAAGAGGAACTTAAGCCTACAGGCTTGACTTCTATAAGGCCAAAACCACAGTCTTGTGTAAGGGAGAAAACTCTTTCTGATAACCAAAATACCCGAGACTGATTCAGTTATGGAGATTAATGAACCATGCTTATCAGATGGTTTTGTGTCACTAAATGGTGACAGTTATGCCCTATCAAAATCTTCCGAGATACTGGAGCTTCTCAATCTCTTATTCTTGCAGATACTCTGCCTTTTTGAGAAGACTTCTTCGGGCCAAAGTGTCCTTATTCAGGGTGTCGAATGTGGATTTGTTAATGTTCCGCTTCATAACGTTTATTTGTCATCAGACTTCGTATCCGGTTCAGTGGCTGTTGGTATGAGATCTTCTTTACCTTTTAAAGGTGTCCATTTGTTGTTAGGCAATGACTTAGCTGGAGATAAGGTTGTGGTAAACCCACTTTAGACTTCTAATCCTTGCACAGACCAACCGCCTGATCCCATTTAGCAGGGAATTCCTGATCTTTATCCCTCTTGTGCCGTCACAAGGGCTATGGCACGTAAGGTCTAGCAAACTGATGGGAAACAGGATTTTGCTTTTACTGATACCTTTTTGGGTCAGTCTTTTAATTACGAGATAACAATGTCTCTGTCTTCAAGCCTGCCTGATAAGCAGACAGATTTTCATGAGAATAACTCATCTTTCGATCTAGACCATAACAAAATGTCCGGGTCTCAACTAGCTATAGAACAGCACAAGGATCCTGAAATTTCGCTTTGTTTGAAAGGGCCTTAGATGAGCAGGAAGTATCTCAGGTCCCAATCTGTTATTATGTCAAAAATAACATTCTTATGAGCAAATGGCGTCCACCAGACGTCTCAGCAGAAGATGAGTGGACTGTCAACCACCAGATAGTAGTTCCACGGGTTTACCGTCCCGAAATATTAAACTTGGCACACGAAACTCCCATGTCGGGACATTTAGGTGTAAATAAAGTAGAAGTAAAACAAAGATCAGGAATCGATACAATTAACTTACTCCACTCATCAAAGACACCAAAGGGAAAGAAACACAAACATGAAGCGACCAGACCATAATGGAAACCTAAACAAAAGAAGGTCATAAGGACAGTTACTTTCCCACAAAATGGCCATATGGCCATCCAAAATAAAAGACACAAGTGATACACACAGTAAGTAACAAACAGCAACATAAATAAACCGCCACAGAAGAACCGTCCTGGGTTAAAATCAGATGTTTCTCAGCATCGTAGGTCCTGCCACACACGCCTAATGGTAGGAAAACCCAATCAGACTATACCTAAGGCTCATTTGCAACCCATACCTGCTTTTGATGAACCTTTCAGTCGAATAATTACATACTGTGTGGGTCCCTTGCCCAGAACTAAGTCTGGCTGTGAATATCTTCTGACTATTATGTGTGCTATCACACATTTTCCTGAAGCCATTCCACTAAGACATATCAAAACTTAGACAATCGTCAAGGCCTTAGTGAAGTTTTTCACCTTTGTTGGTCTTCCCAAATCTATTCAGTCAGACCAAAGTTCAAATTTCATGTCTGGAATTTTTCAACAAGTAATGCATGAACTAGGCATTGTACAGTATAAGTCATCGGCCTATCATCCTGAAAGTCAAGGCACCCTTGAAAGATTCCATCAAACATTGAAAAACATGATAAGATCCTATTGCTTTGACACAGAGAAGGATTGGGATGAAGACATCCATTTTCTTTTATTTGCTGTTAGAGAATCTGTGCAAGAATCTCTTGGCTTTAGTCCATTTGAATTAGTATTTGGCCATACTGTTCGTGGTCCTTTGGAACTTCTGAAAGAGAAATTTCTTTCTAATGATGACACTTCCTTGAATTTACTTCAGTATGTGTCAGTTTCAAAAGCTTGTGAGGCTGCTCGTGGTAATCTTCAGTCAGCCCAAAGAAAAATGAAACATCTTTATGACATAGGGACAAAAGAAAGGAATTTTAAACCAGGTGATAAGGTAATTGCTCTTTTGCCTATTCCTGGAAAATCTTTGCAAGCAAGGTATTATGGTCCATACACTGTAGACAAAAAGATCAGTGACGTAAATTACATAATAAACACTCCTTGGAGGCGCAAGCTAAAACAGCTGTGTCATATTAACATGCTTAAGGAATACATCAGTCAATTTAGTTAGCTCTGTTCCACTTAATTCTTGTGACAATGACTGTGAGGATATTAATTCAGTGAAATCTGATCCCACATCATCAAAACTTCAGAATTCTGACATTGGGAGGAATCTCGACCAGAAGCTGTCAAAGGTAATTTCAAACACCTTTAAAAGAGACAGTACAATATAGGCTTTACAGGGGTATGTAGAGGCCGGTACCGGATCTCTTAAAAGCCAATTGTTATCACCAAAGTAGGCTTATATAATTCAGACCCTCTTTAACTACACTTTTATGTGGTAAAACTAGGTTTTACAGGGGTAGAATTTATTTTTCTTATTTCTGCTCTAAAATATAGATTATGGGTACTCGTTAGAACATTCTCGACGAGGTGGTTCTAACATGTACGCAAAATCTATAACTTGAACAGAAATAAGAACAAGAGGCCCATGGGCCACTATGCTCACCAGAGCTCAGGTGGGCACTGCCCATCCTGCCCAATGGCAGCCATGTATTTTAACATGATATCATTTTAGTCCACCAAATGAACCCCGATGTCCAAATGAGCACCCATGTGGACTCAGCATCTGAAAAGTTAGGCCTTTTATGAAGTAGAGGGGGTGGGGAATGGACCCAATGGAGCCCTGGTTGGTATCACTAAATGCGTCTTATCATAAGAAACAAAAATATATATGGTTTAGCAGTGGGGATCTGTAAGGCCTCTTTAACAGTTGAGGGGTTGGGGCATGCCCTGTTGATCCCAGGAAAGCCCAAACTGTTGTCCCTAAATGTGTCTTATCATAAGGACCAAGTATATATATGGTTCAGTGCTGGGAATCTGACCGGTTTCAGAGATTTGAGGCCCTTTTATGAAATAGGAATGGCCCCTGCGGACCCCGCTACAGTAGGTGTGCTAATAATAAGGAACAAGAACATATATGATTATGGGGTGGGGATTTGAATGGTTTCTGAAATATAAAGCCTTTTATGAAATGGAAGGGCGGGGCACATTGCCTCAGCACAAAGAGACCTCCAGGTTGGTGTGATTGAACGAGTCTTATCATAAGGAACAAGTATATGGTTTAGGGGTGGGGATCTGAACTATTTCTGATATATATGGCTTTTAATGAAGTAAAGCGGTGTGGCATGGCCTGGGCGTGCCCCGGGGACTCCCAAGCTGGTGTCACTGAATGCGTCTTATCATAAGAAAGATGAATATATATGGTTTAGGGTGGGGCTAAGAACATTCTCTGAGATATAAGGCCTTGTGTGAAGTGGAGGGGTGGGGCAAGGCCCAGGGAGACTCCCAGGTTGGTGTCAATGAATGTGTCTTATCATAAGGAACAAGACTATATATGGTTAAGGGGTGGCCATCTGTAGGGTTTCCGAGATATTGTGATATTATGAAATGGAGGGGGTGGGGCATGGCCCCAGCATATCCCTGGGAACCCCCAGGTTGGTGTTACTGAATGCGTCTTATCATAATGAACAAGAATATATATGGTTTCGGGCTGGGGATCTGAACAGTTTCTGAAATATATGGCCTTTTTTGAAGTGGAGGGGTGGGGCAAGGCCCCAGCGCGTCTCTGAGGACCCCCAGGTTGGTGTCAATGAATGTGTCTTATCATAAGAAGCAAGCATATATATGGTTTATGGGCGGGGATCTGTAAGGTTTCCGAGATATTGGGCCTTTTATCAAATGGAGGGTGTGGGGCATGGCCCCGGTGCATCCAGGGGACTCCCAGGTTGATGTCACTGAATGGGTCTTATCAAAAGGAACAAGAATATATATGGTTTAGGGGTGGGAATCTGAATGGTTTCCGAGATATTGGGCCTTTTATAAAGTTGAGGGGGTGGGGCCTGACCTGTGCGCATCCCTGACGACCCCCAGGTTGGTGTTACTGAATGCGTCTTATCAATAGGAACAAGAATATATATGGTTTAGGGGTGGGGATCTGAACAGTTTCTGAGATATATGGCCTTTTGTGAAGTGGAGGGGTGGGGCAAGGCCCCAGCGCATCTCTAAGGACCCCCAGGTTGGTGTCAATGAATGTGTCTTATCATAAGAAGCACGCATATATATGGTTTAGGGGCGGGACCTGTAAGGTTTACGAGATATTGGGCCTTTTATGAAATGGAGGGGGTGGGGCATGGCCCCGGCGCATCCAGGGGACTCCAAGGTTGATGTCACTGAATGGGTCTTATCATAAGGAACAAGAATATATATGGTTTAGGGGTGGGGATCTGAATGGTTTCCGAGATATTGGGCCTTTTATTAAGTGGAGGGGGTGGGGCATGACCTCGGCGCATCCCTGAGGACCCCAAGGTTGGTGTTACTAAATGCGTCTTATCAATAGGAACAAGAATATATATGGTTTAGGGGTCGGGATCTGAATGGTTTCTGAGATATATGGCCTTTTATGAAGTGGAGGGGGTGGGGCATGGCCCCGGCACAACCTGGGGGACCCTCAGGTTGGCATAAAAGCATATGGCTGAAAGAATTTTACTCAAGAAACATTTCTATAAAAGTTTTGTCCAAATATCTGCAATGACTTGGCAGTAAATGCCATTTTTCAATTTTCCCCACTATAAGTCTATGGAAACTCTAGGTTGCCATAGCAACCAAACTAATGGGCCGATTTTCATAAAAAACACAAACTTTCAATCCCCCAGCCCAAGGATGCTACAGATAAAATTTGGGCTGAATCGGTCCAGTGGCTTCAGAGAAGAAGATGTTTGAAAGTGTTGACGTCAGACGACGACAGACGACGACGACGACGACGACGACGACAACGCCGGACAACTGCCTATCCTATAAGCTCCCCCGGAGCCTTCGGCTCTGGTGAGCTAAAAACGTCAAAATTTTTCACCTTGAAATATTTTTTTCGGCGGTAAGATTTACAATTCGCATTTCTGTATGGTACTTGGTTGGTTAGAGACCGGGTAAAAGATTAGTTAAATTAGCTGTTTCCACCAGGATAGGCTGGAGATCCCGTCATGATTACTTGCTAATTGCCACAATCCAACATCATAACTTATATGAAGGATAAAAGTTATATGTTAGAAAAACATTTAATCTCATTTTTTTTTCTACCACTACTTATCTGCTATCTTGCAAGGGGAACTTCCGATGTTGAAATATCTGCAAAAACATTACTTGAAAAGATGTGTCTGTAAAGTTATTTCATTATTATGGCAGCGCTAGAAAACAATCAAGAGTTAATGTTTTGTTATATTTTCCTTCATTTAGGTTGTTAGATGGTGGCAATTAGCTATTAAGCAATCCTGATTAACTGGTCTCGGATCCAGCCAACCCTGGTAGAAATGCATGACTAAATCAACCACTTCCTTTTGTATCACACATTCTTTATGGACATTATGTACGTACCCACTCGGGGTACCTATATGTTCATGTGAACAATGAAAAATGTTTCTTAATTTTATTTCTGCTATGTGATCAATTAAAATTAATTTGAGAAAGTGTCATAATTGTTGATCAATCATGCTTACAGTCATCACTGTGTCAATGACGTACACATTTAGACCCCTAAACATAGCCCCAGAGAAGAAGGGGGTATCGATATATTTTTTTTTTATTTCTATACAAAAACGCATGTGGTTACTCATTAGAAGTGCCTCTTCGAAGTGCTTCTAATGAGTACCCACAAGTTTTCTTGCAGAAATAAGAAAATAAGAGAAAACTGGCAATTTTGGCCAAACTATCATAGAGTTACGTCCCTTGCCTGTTTTTTTTTATCTTGTCATCATGTAGCCCCTTCAGTTTTTATCGGATCTTCTTGATAATTACATGTAAGTTTTTGTGTGTTTGATTTGAAGTTTAAAGTCTCCGTCAACACTGTATATGTCATTTTTGAGATGTTGCTTCCAATTTTGTGGGACTTTTACCCGACATTGAGCTGAAATGACATCTCAAGCCCGGTCGTCCAATGAAACCAATAGGGTTTATAAGCATGGACGGTCCAACTCGCACCACTTTACCCTGGCAGGCTTAGATCCTCTGGGCGGTTTACAAGTACTCTTGTGCTATCGGTTTCTGAGCTCTGTGTGGAAGCATCATGCAGCCCATTTATTTCTTCAAGCCCTGATGGGCGGGGGTCGACGTAAGTAAGTTAGGGTACAAAAGATTCACACACTCAACCTCCCCCATATATACGAGGATTAATAATCATTTAACCCTTAAGATGCCATGAAAAACTGCATCTTAAAATGGTGTCTGTTTATGTTGTCTGCTGCATCTTCTTGCAAACTTTTCAAACCTACTTTTCTATACATGCAGTGTGGACCCTGACCAGACGTCTCCAGAGGATCGGTACAGACAGAGCTATTGTTGTAACCTTGACGTTGGTGCCGTCATCCACTTTGAAGTAGCGCATTTTGTTAAAGTCCACCATTTATTAGCAGAGTTATGTCCATCTGCATGTTCATCCATTAACTTTTGTTTTTGGTTAATTGCTTGCCACGGGCGTATAATACCTCACTTGCGGAGCTCTTGTTCATATTCTGCTCAACCCACAATCTGTTTTCTGCTCAAAACAGACTGTGATACTCATTAAAACCTTGAGTTTCACCCCCTCAACCCCCCTCTATTATAGAGTAAAACTGGGGTTTATAGGGGTATGCACTAATGTTCTTATACTGGTCAAAACATAGATTGTGGGTAGTCATTAGGACCGCCTCGTTGAGGAGGCCCCACTGTGACGAGTTCCCACAATCTATGTTTTGAGACGAAACCATAAAATTTTATCAGAAAATTTTAAGTTTTTGTTGGTAAAATTTTCGATGTATTTGAATAGGCATGTCTTCGTAATGTTATAATACTTGATTTCTAGCTTTCCTACAAAATAATACATCAGACTTTTATGGCTATTTGGTGATAATTAAAGAATACTTTTCCATATTTCACCAAATAAACTTGTTTTGTGGGTATTCAGTAGAACCAACTCAGCCTGGCAGCTCTAATGAATATCCACAGCACAGGTTACTATGGAGAGCTGACAAAATATCCTTTAATTTATATTGTAGTGGACTTGAGTTAGTGGTCAACGTTTTATGCTTGTTCTTTCTGCATTGACATTTTCGTGACAGCAATTTGAGGGTTTTTCTGTTGACTATTCCAAAACAATATTGAGTTACACAGACCCAATATACACTGATTTGTCCGAGACAGTTATAACTATTCAACTGCCTTGGCGGGGAGATTCTACAAATAGCCAGATTACTGTACACGTGACATTAGATTGCACGACCCGCAGAAAAAGCGACCGACTGAAGTCGGTTGATTTCTAGAAGTGCCCTAAAATCACCGTGTCATTCTGTCAGTCTGTCAGATTGCACGACCCGCAGAAAAAGCGACCGACTGAAGTCGGTTGATTTCTAAGAGTGCCCTAAAATCACCGTGTCATACTGTCATTCGGTCATTCTGTCTGTCCGTCCGTAACCCGTTTGTGAAAATTGGTGATAGTGACTAAACCGCTTGGAATATTTAAACAATTTTTGGCACACTGATAGATATCAATGAGATCTAACCAATTAACTTGCGAAATATTACATTCCATTTAGTATAGCCTCGCCGAGGCGAAAAATGTGAAAATTTTCGAACTGCTTCTCCTCGAAAACCGTTGGGTCGATTGAAGTCAAATTTCATATGTAGCCTCTATGGGATGGGGGAAACCAAAATTTGCTCATGGGGTCCAGGTCACATGACCAAAATGGCCGCCAAGCCATATTTGGTCTGTCTGTCTGTCCGGCCGTAACCCGTTTGTGAAAATTGGTGATAGTGACTTAACCGCTTGGAATATTTAAACATTTTTTGGCATACTGATAGATATCAATGGGATCTAACCAATGGACTTGCGAAATATTACATTCCATTTAGTATAGCCTCGCCGAGGCAAAAAATGTGAAAATTTTCGAACTGCTTCTTCTCGGAAACCGTTGGGCCGATTGAAGTCAAATTTCATATGAAGCCTCTATGGGATGGGGGAAACCAAAATTTGCTCATGGGGTCCAGGTCACATGACCAAAATGGCCACCAAGCCATATACGGTAAAAACCCTTCAAAAATAGTCTTCTCCAGAACCACTGGGCAGATTTCCACGAAAGTTGACAAAAAGCATCTGGGACGTAGGCCCATCATAAATTGCTAAAATAGTGACCCTGGGTTGACCTTGACCTTCTTTGTGCCTAGGTCAAACTTTGACACATATGCTTTCGTTGGAATATTTAAACAATTTTTGGCATACTGATAGCTATTAATGAGATCTAACCAATTAACTTGCGAAATATTATATTCCATTTAGTATAGCCTCTCCGAGGCGAAAAATGTGCAAATTTTCGAACTGCTTCTCCTCGGAAACCCATCATAAATTGCTAAAATAGTGACCCTGGGTTGACCTTTACCTTCTTTGTGCCTAGGTCAAACTTTGACACATATGCTTTTGTATTGGAAAAGTGAGAATGCATTTTATCCTGCAAACGATTCAGAATACAGTACTAAAATATAAGATATATTTTTGCTCCTTACGATAAGGCGCATTTATTGGGGGAACCGTTTTAGGTCCAGGTCACATGACCAAAATGGCCGCCGTACCCATATATGGTAACACTCATAAAGCTAAAATCATCCGGCGGGTCGGGTAATAGTAATTTTCTCTAGTATGATAAGCGCTAGGACGTAGCAACACAAAATCAAGATTATAGATAAAGGTATGCACATGTATGTAATCAGACCGGACAGTCGTTGGCAGTCGCGAGCGGACGACAAAGGCGAACAGCGCAAAGGGGAAGCGTCCCCGACTGCCACCGGGTGTAGGCTGGGAAAATAGTCCCGGACTGAGATCCAAACTTTCGTTCAAGCCCTAAATTCCACTTTTTATGTAAACAGTGTAGGCCCCGATCAGACGCCGATAGAATGACAGGTAGAGTAGCCTATGTCATTAAAAATCCGCGCTTTGTGGTTGTACTATGACGCCGCGTTCTGTGGCGCCTGATCTGAGTCTCCATTGCTTGCCAAGCCCCACACAGCGAATATACCCTTACTGGTGATTGGTTTTTTACATGACCCGTGGCGTCCAGACAATATTAAATATGCAGCGCGAATCTGAAGGCGGAATGCAGTAGATTTTGACAATCGGTTAGCTCCGCCCTCTCCTGTGGGTATTGGATGGTGATGTTAAGTATTGATTACGGTTACTTTGACATGCTTGTCACTTGTAACACCAATTCTGGTGTAGCGTGTCGGTGTTTTTTGACGTATCTGCTCTTTAATGAACCGACGGGATATGGCGTACTGCTAACTTGCCGGTTGCCCTGTTGTAAAGTATACCTGATGCAAAGAGATTCACTGAAAGATACACCATTGGAATTGAGATAGTATTGTGTCAAAGGTGTACTATCCGAGGAAAGTCTATTTTAGATTATACAGGGGGAACAACCTACATTAGTGCAGTAACCATTAGTAGGTTTGCCGGCGTTTACTACACAGAAGGCATTTGTCACAACAAGTAGGCGCAGTCGGTGCATTAGGTCATAAAAGAATCAAACATACTGAAATCTGTCTCAGAAATGTGGCTCTTTCTTTAAATAGTTCGACACAAGCTGATTTTGCTATGATGTCGGAACTACCATTGTTTACAGCGCCGACTCAAATCTCGAAGCCTTTTCAATGTTTCTAGGTAAAATTAGCTCACCGATGGGATGCAAATATTGTTCGTTACCAGCTGAAGTGTGTTTTCTGAAGACTCGTAATGTACATATCTAGTTTGAAGCATTTTATCTACCCTATTTACACCAATATGGCCGCTGCTGAATTGGGTAAGACATCTCTGCTATGACGTAGGTTGTCACCCCTTTTTATACAAACACTATATAATCACATAGATCAATTGTGTATTTTTTTTAATTCTATCAGAACAAAATGTTTTGGAAAATGTTGAATGCATACAAGAATGTATAGACATTACTTAATAATTGGTAGTAAATATCGAACATTCAATAAAATTATATGCCTGTTAATTTTACCACTGAAAATTGATTTTTGAGTGTGCTCAGAGATAAATAAAATTTCTAACAAAAGGGCCATGATGACCCTGGGTCGCTCACCTCATCCACACTGTAGAAATGAAATGGTAGGTAATATAGATAGGTGCCTTGTCAGAAGGAACATACATGCCAAAAATGAAGGCTCCATCTCAAATGGTTCAAAAGTTACGATAAGGTAGGTCAAAGGTCACAGGTCAAACTTTTTGTGTGGGTGGGAAGCCCTCGTCACAAGGAACATACATGCCAAATATGAAGGCTCTATCTCAAATGGTTCAAAAGTTATGACTGAGTAGGTAACAGGTCAAGGTCACAGGTCAATTTTTTTTTTTTGCATGACTGGGAAGATCTTGTCACAAGGAACCTTCATGCTACATATGAAGGCTCTACCTTAAAAGGTCAAGTTCAACATATTTTTGTATGAATGGCAAGCCCTTGTCAAAAGGAACCTACATCCCAAATATGAAGGCTCTATCTGAAATGGATAATAAATTATGATAAAGTAGGCCAAAGGTCAAGGACACAGGTCAACTTTTTCTTTATGAGTGACAAGTCCTTGTCGGAAGGCGCATACATGTCAAATATAAAGGCTTTATGTCAAAGGGTTCAAAAGTTATGACCCAGTAGGTCAAAGGTCAAGGTCATAGTTCATTTTTTGTATGTGTGGGAAGCCCTTGTCAAGGTCATCGGAAAAATATTGTACGGGTGGGAAGACCTTGTCATAAGGAACATACATGCCAAATATAAAGGTCTCCCTGCCCTACATCAAAGTGTAGTTTATATTTTCTTGTCCTTTGGGATTGATTCCATTGTGGAATTTTGAAAATAATTTTAGGGTCACTGATGAGGCATAATTGGCCCAAACTAGCTAGTCTGGCACAGAAAACATGTACACTCCATATTTTCCTGTTTTGTGGTGTATTCCTTGCTTCCAAAGGATAACCCTTTTATAGAACATATCTTATGTCAAAGGGTTCAAAAGTCATGGCCAAGTAGGTCAAAGGTCAAGGTCATAGTTCAATTTTTTGTAATGTGTGGGAAGCCCTTGTCACAAGGAACATACATGCCAAATATGAAGAATCTATCTCAAAGGGTTAAAAAGTAATTAAGGAGGTCATAGGTCAAGGTCTGAGATCATTTGTTTTGCATGAGTGGAAAGCACTTTTCGCAAGGAACCTAAATGCCAAATATAAAGGCTCTATCTCAAATGGTTCAAAAGTTATGACAAGAAGGTCAAAGATCAAGGTCATATGTCAAAGTTTTTGTATGGGTGGGAAGACCTTGTCACAAGGAACATACAAGCCAAATATGAAGGCTCTATCTCAAATGGTTCAAAAGTTATGATAAGTAGGTAACATGTCAAGGTCAATGTCACAGGTCATTTCTTATATGAAAATGAAGCCCTTGTCACAAGAAACCTACATGCCAAATATGAAAGCTCTATCTGAAATGCTTCAAAAGTTATGATAAAGTAGGTCAAAGGTCAAGGTTATATGTCAATATTTTTGTATGGGTGGGAAGACCTTGTCCCAAAGAACACACATGCCAAATATGAAGGCTCTATCTCAAATGGTTCAAATGTTATGATAAAGTAGGTCACAGGTCAAAGTCATGGTCACATGTCAATTTTTTGTATGAGTGGGAAGCCCTTGTCACATGGAACATACATGCCAAATATGAAGAATCTGTCTCAAACGGTTCAAAGTTTATGACAAAATAACCTCCTGATTTACTTTTTGATTCAACATGACCCATATTCGAACTTGTTGTCAAGATGATCATTCTGAGCAAGATTTATGATAATTCCACTATAACTGTGGCCTCTAGAGAGTTGTATGATTTGGTATTTATATGATTCGACCTACTGACATACTTTTTGACCCGACATGATTCGACCAAAACTGTGGCCTCTAGAGTGGTCACAACGTTTTTTCTATGATTTGACCTGCTGACCTAGTTTTTGACCCGACATGACCAAGATATTGTCAAGATGATCATTCTGAGCAAGACTGATGAAAATCAGACCAAAACTGTGGCCTCTAGTGTGTTCAAAAGGTCCTCTATTGGACGTACTAACCTACTTTTTGACTCGACATAACCCATATTCGAACCTGATCGAGTTATTGTCAAGATGATCATTCTGAGCAAGTTCGATGATGACCGGACGAAAGCTATGACCTCCAGTATGTTCACAAGCTTTTTCCATGATTTGACCTACTGACATATTTTTTGACTCAACATGACTCATATTCAAATTTCTTGTCCTTTGTGATCATTGATTCCATTAATGAATTTTGAAAATCTTTGAGGGTCACTGATGAGGCCTAATTGGCAGAAACTAGCTAGTATGGCCCAGAAAACATGTACACTCCATATTTTCCAGTTCTGCGGTGTATTCCTTGCTTCCAAAGGATAACCCTTCTAAAACATATTGACCTACTCATCTACTATTTGACCCGACATGAACCATATTCGAACTTGACTGAGATATTGTCATGGTGATCATTCTGAGCCAGTTTGATGATGATTGGCCATAACTATGGCCTCTAGTGTGTTCACAAGGTTTTTTTCTATGATTTGACCTATTGACCTACTTTTTGACCCGACATGTCCCATATTTGAATTTGAACGAGATATTGTCAAGATGATCATTCGGAGCAAGTTTGATGACGATCGGACCAAAACTCTGGCCTCTAGTGTGTTCACAAGTTTTTTCAATGATTTGACTTACTCTTTGGCCCGTAATGACCCATATTGGAACTTGACCGAGATATTGTCAAGATAATCATTCTGAACAAGTTTGATGATGATCAGACCAAAACTGTGGCCTCTAGTGTGATCACTAGGTTTTTTCCATGCTTTGACCTACTGACCTACTATTTGACCTCACATAAACCATATTCGAACTTGACTGAGATATTGTCATGATGATCATTCTGACCAAGTTTGATGATGATTGGCCCCAAACTGTGGCCTCTCGAGTTTTCACGAAAAAGGTTTGCGCACGGATGACGCATGACGAACAACGACGCCGGACATCTCACAGTCAAAATAGATCACCATGACCTTCGGTCATGTGAGCTAAATACACCAAGAAACGAAATCCTTCATGTGGACTGAACAAATTATTGGTCTAAACCACGACAGAACCAAGGGCGAGGATTGTGGCCACGTAAAATAGATTTAAGCAAATCCCCAACCCCAGTGATTTTTACTGACCGTTCCAAGGCGGTTTTTCTGTTGTGTTTTTTTCTTTGTAACTCGTCTTTACGTGTATGTATTGGTAATATCTTTTTATTTTGGATAGCCATCTGGCCATTTTGTGGGAAAGTGTCTGTCCTTTTGGCTTTTCGCTTGATGTTTACGGTATGGTGGGGTTGTTTTGTGTTGGTGTTTCTTTCCCTTTGGTGTCTTAGATGGCAGGTGTGAGGTAATGTATCAATTCCTGATTATTGTCTTCACTTCTGCTTTTATTATCAAAAGAGAGACACCATTTGTACATTGCTGACTTGGTTATTCGATCTGGAAACACGCCCATGTGATACAATGTTTAGCCTTGATAGCTCAGTGGTTAACATGTTCGAGTTATGATCGAGAGGTTGTGGGTTCGAATCCTGCCACTGTGGTGACTCGTAATGCCACTGCCGATTTACACCTGGGTGTAAATGGGAAGCAGTGGGTGTAAAAAGTCATGACATTTACACCCAGGTGTAAATGGGTAGCAGTGGTGTAAAATGTCACATGATCATATTCGGAATGAGTGATCGAGATTGATTTAAATAAGCTTGAAGCTTTCATCGCAATCGAACTAAAATAAAAATTGAGCAAGCGCATGACAAAACCTACAATAAGACATGTGCACCCAGCGAAGACTCAGATCAGCCTGCGCATCTGCGCAGACTGATCAGAGTCTTCGTTGTGCGCTCTAAGGATAGCTAAGGGCACAATGCTCCTTCCCCAGGCGAAATAGCAACCATGGTTTACTATGGTGATCATGGTTTTTGATGGTCTACCATGTTTTTTCATGCTCAGCCGTCAAATACTATAAAAATCATATTTGTAGCACTTTTATTCTTGGTCAACCATGGTCACCATGTTTAACACCTTGGTCAACCATGGTCACCATGGTTTTTGATGGCCTACCATGTTTTTTCATGGTCGGTCGTCAAATGTTATGAAAAAAGAATATCTGTATCACATTTTTTCTTGGTCAACCATGGTCACCATGGTTGTCACCATGGTCATTGGTGGTTTGAAAGAGTGTAAAAATTACTACTATGGTTGACCATGGTTTATCATGGTCTCTACCAGGGTCAACATTGTTTGAAGTTTCAGTAGTTTCCCTTGAAATTTATAATTTATATTTGTTATTCTTTTGAAATTTACATTTATTTATCTTAATTATGTAGAAATTATAATTATTTGAATTAATTACTTATTCATACTTATGTAGACAAGAGTGCTTGCAATAAATGCCATCTAGCTTGCCATCTTTACAGAACTTTTGTACCAACACTATGATTACCATTAAGAGATGATTTTCAAGAATGTTATTACAAGAATGTATGGCACACAAATGTATAAATTTAAAGTATTTGTTCTTACACTGTCTGCCTAGTAGGCTGAGGGTTTAAAGAGCATTACTGTCATCAAATAACTAGAAATGCGTCCATAGGACACGGATGCCCCCGCCTGAAAACATGTCTGTTCGTATTCATCAATAGAAAGTTATTGACCGTGTTTAAGTTTTGGACCCTTTTTTCACATTTGACCTCTAAGTATGACCTTGACCTGGTAGGTAAGGACCTTGGTTTTGTGTGAGGCAGATTGTCTCATGATGGCCAACATTTCTGCCAAATAATTTCAAAATCCATCCAGAGATAAGAAAGTTATTGGCCGACCATTTTTTTTACCTTGGACCTCTAAGTATGACCTTGACCTTGGAGGTACAGAGCTGGGTTTGCATGTGACACATTGTCTCATGATGGTCAACACTTCTTCAAAGTAATTTGAAAATCCATCCATAAATAAGTAAGTTATTGACTGCGTTTAAGTTTCGGACCCTTTTTTTGGCCTTTGACCTCTAAGTATGACCTTGACCTTGGAGGTACCAACCTGGATTTTGCACATGACACATCGTCTCATGATGGTTAACATTTCTACAAAGTAATTTCAAAATCCATCCAGAGATAAGAAAGTTATTGACTGCGTTTAAGTTTCGGACCCTTTTTTTGACCTTTGACCTCTAAGTATGAGATTGACCTTGGAGGTACGGACCTGGGTTTTGCATGTGACACGTCGTCTCATGATGGTTAACATTTCTGCCGAGTAATTTTAAAATCTATAAAGAAATAAGGAAGTTATTGACTGCGTTTAAGTTTCGGACGCACGGACACACGGATGCACAGACGGACGGACAGGGGCAACGCTATATGCCCTTTCCACCATTCTTCGAATGGCGGGGGCATAAAAATGACATTGCATCCTGAACTGGAATAATAAATCTTTGGTTTGGAAAAATGCTATATATTTAGTGAAGGCAAAAATGGCTGCCAATGGCTTTTTATGGTCAAATAACACCATGGTCAAACATGGTTCACCATGGGCATAGACCATGGTCTACCATGGTGTTCATGGTCACCTTAGACCATAGCCTATGACCATGGGTGGCCATTTTACAAAACATGGTCAACCATGGTTGTATGACCATGAACTACCATGGTAGTCCATAGTATTCCATGATACTTGATGGTCACCTGACCATCATTTTCGCCTGGGCCATGCAGCAAGAGAAGTCTGTGGATAGACCATATGGATGCACAGGCTGATCTGAGTCTTTGAAGGGCACACATGTCTTATTGTAGGTTTTGTCGTGCGCTGGCTCAATTAGTATAAACTAATGATCTTTTTTCATAAACCTAAAATAGATATCCACAATGCAAAAATGTATGCAGGATATTAAGCTATTTCTTTAAACACTTAACAGCATTTAGTTGTGCTTCCCTTGTGAAGTTTCTAGCACAATAATTAAACAAGAAACATTAGCTTCAAAATGTAATGTCGCAAATGCTGGAGTTCAAGGTGTACTTGTTATTCATGTAAAATATATGTGTGCTTCATTTAACTGGCATATTTTACGCTGTATATTTTGTGAAGAGCATTAAACGATTTCAGAATTTATGCAGTGTTATTTGCCTTCACTGCAGCTGGTGTTGTGCCGTGTGGCGGCCGTAAAACGTCTCCCCGTACATCAACCATAGTGCAGTTTATATTTTACTTTTGGTCCTTTGAGATCAGCGTGAATATTCTGAGAAATCAGAAATAAATTATTGGTTTAAACTCATATTCGAGACAGGTTTTTAATTATTTGGACCCCATTTTGATTTATATCAGTCTTTGAATCGACTGCCTATTCGAAATTCGCAAAATTGCAGTATGTTTCCTCTGGCTTTCTTTGCCGGATCATTACAGGGTCACTGATGAGGCTTTATTAGCCGAAACTACGTAGTATGACCCATCTTCTTTCTTATGAATGTTTTCATTGCTCTTAAAGGAACTCATTTTTGATTTTTATTTGCCTTCACTGCAGCTTGTGTTGTGCCGTGTGGCGGCCGTAAAACGTCTCCCCGTACATCAACCATAGTGCAGTTTATATTTTACTTTTGGTCCTTTGAGATCAGCGTGAATATTCTGAGAAATCAGAAATAAATTATTGGTTTAAACTCATATTCGAGACAGGTTTTTAATTATTTGGACCCCATTTTGATTTATATCAGTCTTTGAATCGACTGCCTATTCGAAATTCGCAAAATTGCAGTATGTTTCCTCTGGCTTTCTTTGCCGGATCATTACAGGGTCACTGATGAGGCTTTATTAGCCGAAACTACGTAGTATGACCCATCTTCTTTCTTATGAATGTTTTCATTGCTCTTAAAGGAACTCATTTTTGATTTTTATTTATCAAACTTAAGGTTTTTGACCAAACTTGTTGATCATTCAATGTGTTCTCCTTTACACGTAAACAAGTGAGACCTATGTTTAAAGGCATGCCTTATCCGAAAGAGGCTTTAGATTAGCAAGATTAACAATGTCATGAACTATATGTACATTGTATATTATCACAGTCCAATAACAATATATCCATATATATCTATATCCATACTACACAACAAAGTAATAAAATTCATGACATCAGACAGAAAGGTCATGGAACTGATTAGGTGATCTTCACCACACCTGCATATCATGTTAAAAAGTCCATGTAAAGACCATCCATCTAAACCCCACTTTATACAGAGAAAACTGGAATTAATGGGGGTATAAATTATTTTTCTTATTTCTGCTCCAAGACAAATGTTGTGCATACTCATCAGAACCGCATCAATGGGGCGGTACTAACAAGCACACAAAACCTATGCTTGGAGTGTAAATAAAAGAGGACCATGATGGTCCTGTATCGATCACCTGAGTCTATTCATCACCTTGTTTTTAATCACACATGACCCATATTCAAACATATTCAAGATTTTATAAAGGCAAACATTCTTGGCAAGTTTCATGAAGCTTCAACCAAAAATGCAGTCTCAAGTATGATTTGACAAATTTTTGATTTGAGGTTTCTACTATTTAGGTCATTTTGGAGACATTGCTTCCAATTTTGTGGGACTTATACCCGACATTGAGATGAAAGGTCCGCCTTTTCATGTTTGACAGCATTTATATTTCTGCAGCCTGAAGGTTGATTTCAATCATTTCTAATCTGTAGCATGCTTATGTTGGGGAAATTATGAAATAAAAGTAGGTCGAGTGATGACAATGTTTTTTCTAAAAATAGCCAAAAGAACTTTGACCATGATCCAAACACCCTGAAAGTCTGAATTGCTATAATAACCCCTAAAAGGCATGGTTTTTGAGTTATCTCCCCTTCCAATAAAATAGAGTGACTACCTTGTGATGGCCATAACTCCAACCCTTTAAGATATATTGATGATACCTGGCACAGTTGTTCACAAGGCCGAGACGGTGTGTCATGTACAAGAATCACAACTCTGGGTACCATGTTTTTTTTTAGTTATCTCCCCTTCCAATAATATAGAATCACTACCTTGTGATGTCCACATCTGCAATACTCTTTGAGATATATTGATGGTACTTGGTACAGTTGTACATGATATTAAGCAAGTGTGTCACGTGCAAGAACCACAACTCTGGGATCTCCCCTGGCAATATAACCTTTTGATGGCCATAAATCCAATACCCTTTGAGATATATTGATGGTACTTGACACAATTGTATACAAGGTTGAGACGGCACTTCATGCCTAAAAACCACAATTCTGGGTGCTATGATAAATATTTGAGTTATCTACCCTTCCAATATAACAGTATGACCAGCTTGTGATCTCCAACACCCTTTGAAACGTATTGATGGTACTTTGCAAGTTTTGGGATGATTGGATCAAAACTGTGGCCTCTAGAGTGCTAACAAGTTTTTTCTGTGGTTTGACCTACTGACCTACTTGCTGACCCAAAATGACCCATATTCGAACTTGACGGAGATATTGTCAGGATGATCATTCTTAGCAAGTTTGAGGATGACTGGACCAAAACTGTGGCCTCTAGAGTGTTAACAAGGTTTTTCTAAGATCTGACCTACTTTTTGACCTGAAATGACCCATATTCAAACTTGGCCGAGATATTGTCAAGATGAACATTCTGACCAAGTTTGAGGAAGATTGGACCAAAACTGTGGCCTCTAGAGTGTTAACAAGGTTTTTCTATGATTTGACCTACTGACCTACTTTTTGACCCGACATGACCCATATTCGAACTTGACCGAGATAGTGTCAGGACGATCATTCTGAGCAAGATTGAGGATGATTGGACCAAAACTGTGGTCTCTAGATAGCTAACAAGGGTTTTCTGTGGTTTGACCTACTGATCTACTTTTTGACCCGACATGACCCATATTCAAACTTGACCAAGATATTATCAAGATGATCATCCTGAGCAAATTTGAGGATGATTGGACCAAAATTGTGGCCTCTAGAGTGTTAATAAGGTTTTCCTTTGATTTTACCTGGTGACCTACTTTTTGACCCGACATGACCCATATTCGAACTTTACCGACATATTGTCATGATGAACATTCTGACTAAGTTTGATGATGATTGGATCAAAACTGGCCTCTAGAGTGTTAACAAGAAAAGTTTACGCACACACGGCGAACGACGCACGACGAACGACGACGCCGGACATCTCACAGTCACAAAAGCTCACCATGAACTTCGGTCAGGTGAGCTAAAAATATCAAAAACTTTCATCAGAAAAAATGTCCGTTTTTGAGATATAAAAAATGTACAAAATCTCACCGATATGTTATCATAATGATTAGAGGCAGCTTACATATAAAACTACAGTCCTGCAATAACAATATATTTAAAGTAACAAGAGGGCCCACAGGGCCCTGGATCGCTCACCTGTGTGTCACTGTCTTGAGTACATTTTATTTTTAGCTATGGCCATCTCATTCGAACTTAACTGAGATATTGTCCAGATGATCATTCTGAGCAAGTTTTATGATGATTTGACTAAAACTGTGGCCTCTTAGAGTGTTCAAAATGTTTTTTCTATGATTTGACCTGCTGACCTACTTTCTGACCCGACATGACCCATATTCGAACTTGACCGTGATATTGTCAAGATGATCATTCTGAGCAAGTTTGATGATGATCGGACCAAAACTGGGGCCTCTAGTGTGTCCACAAGGTTTTTCAACAATCTGACCTACTGACCTACTTACTGACCAGATATGACCCATATTCGAAATTAACTGAGATATTGTCAAATGATCATTTTGAGCAAGTTTGATGATGATCGGACCAACTTTTTTGGGCCGACATGACCCATATTCGAACTTGACTCAGATATTGTCAAGATGATCATTCTGGGTAAATTTGATGATGATCGGACCTAAACTGTGGCCTCTAGTATGTTCACAAGGTTTTTCTATGATTTGACCTACTGACCTACTTTTTGACCTGACATGACCCATATTCGAACTTGACTGAGATATTGTCAAGACTATCATTCTGAGCCAATTTGATGATGATTGGACCAAAACTGTGGCCTCTAAGTGTGTTCACAAGGTTTTTCTCTGCTTTGACCTACTGACCTACTTTTTGACCCGACATGACCCATATTCGAACATGACCAAGATATTATCAAGATGATCATTCTGAGCAAGTTTGATGATGATCGGACCAAAACTGTGGCCTCTAGTGTGTTCACAAGTTTTTTTTCTGATTTAAACTACAGACCTACTTTTTGAACCGACATGACCCATATTGAAACTTGACTCAGATATTGTCAAGATGATCATTCTGGGCAAGTTTGATGATGATCGGACCAAAACTGTGGCCTCTAGTGTGTTCACAAGTTTTTTCTATGATTTGACCTACTGACCTTCTTTTTGACCCGACACGACCCGTATTCAAACTTGACCGAGATATTGGCAAGCTGATCATTCTGGGCAAGTTTGATAATGATTGGACCAAAACTGTGGCCTCTAGTGTATTCACCAGGTTTTTCTATGATTTGACCTACTGACCTACTTTGTGACCTGACATGACCCATATTCCAACACGACCAAGATATTATCAAGATGATCATTCTGAGCAAGTTTGATGATGATTGGACATAAATTGTGGCCTCTAGTGTGTTCAGAAGGTTTTTCTATGATTTGACCGACTGACCTACTTTTTTCCCTGACAACACCCATATTCAAACTTGACTGAGATATTGTCAAGATGATCATTTTGGGCAAGTTTGATGATGATCGGACCAAAACTGTGGCCTCTAGTGTCTTCACAAGGTTTTTTTTCTGATTTGACCTACTGACCTACTTTTTGACCAGACATGACCCATATTCAAACTTGACCAAGATATTTTGTGGTGGTACAGATTCTGTGCAAGTTTAGTTAAAATCAAATCATAAATGAAACAGCTATCATGCAGACAAGACGAAAATAGGCAATTTTTTCCCTTTCAGGGGCCCTAACTCTGTAACACATGATGGGATATGGCTGGTTCAAGAAAGGAACCCAGATCTTATGGTGGTACAAGTTGTGTGCAAGTCTGGTTAAAATCAAATCATAAATGAAGATGCTATCGTGCGGACAAGACCAAAATAGGCAATTTGTGCCCTTTCAGGGGCTGTAACTCCATAACACATGATGGGATATGGCTGGTTCAAGAAAGGAACCCAGATCTCATGGTGGTACAAGTTGTGTGCAAGTTTAGTTAAAATCAAATCATAAATGAAACAGCTATCATGCAGACAAGACCAAAATAGGCAATTTTTGCCCTTTCAGGGGCCGTAACTCCGTAACACATGATGGGATATGGCTGGTTCAAGAAAGGAACCCAGATCTCATGGTGGTACAAGTTGTGTGCAAGTCTGGTTAAAATCAAATCATAAATGAAGAAGCTATCGTGCGGACAAGACCAAAATAGGCAATTTTTGGCCTTTCAGGGGCCTTAACTCCATAACACATGATGGGATATGGTTGGTTCAAGAAAGGAACCCAAATCTCATGGTGGTACAAATTGTGTTCAAGTCTGATTAAAATCAAATCATAAATGAAGATGCTATCGTGCGGACAAGACCAAAATAGGCAATTTTTGCCCTTTCAGGGGCCGTAACTCCGCAAGACATAATGGGATATGGCTGGTTCAAGAAAGGAACCCAAATCTCATGGTGGTACAAGTTGTGAGCAAGTCTGGTTAAAATCAAATCATAAATGAAGATGCTATCGTGCGGACAAGAAATTGTTTACGCACGCACGGACGCACGCACGGACGACGGACAAAATGTGATCACAAAAGCTCACCTTGTCACTACGTGACAGGTGAGCTAAAAATCAAATCATAAATGAAACAGCTATCATGCAGACAAGATCAAAATAGGCAAATTTTGCCCTTTCAGGGGCCGTAACTCTGGCACCCATGATGGGATATGGCTGGTTCAAGAAAGGAACCAAGATTTTGTGGTGGTACAAATTGTGTGTAAGTTTAGTAAAAATCAAATCATAAATGAAACAGCTATCATGCAGACAAGATCAAAATAGGCAAATTTTGCCCTTTCAGGGGCCGTAACTCTGGCACCCATGATGGGATATGGCTGGTTCAAGAAAGGAACCAAGATTTTGTGGTGGTACAAATTGTGTGTAAGTTTAGTAAAAATCAAATCATAAATGAAACAGCTATCATGCAGACAAGATCAAAATAGGCAAATTTTGCCCTTTCAGGGGCCGTAACTCCGTAACACATGAAGGGATATGGCTGGTTCAAGAAAGGAACCCAGATCTCATGGTGGTACAAGTTGTGTGCAAGTCTGGTTAAAATCAAATCATAAATGAAGATGCTATCATGCGGACAAGAAATTGTTTACGCACGCACGCACGGACGCACGCACGGACGACGTACGACGGACAAAAAGTGATCACAAAAGCTCACCTTGTCACTACGTGACAGGTGAGCTAATAAAACTCATGAAATTTTTGCTACATCATAAAATGAAAGTGGTACCCCCTGCACTAAATACACTTTACAGAAATAACTAGTTAAGCAATTTCTTTAAAAAAAAAAAAACAAAAAAAAAAAAAAACACTAACAAAAATTTGCTTTGTTACCACTATTGCCATTAACCATGATGGCATATAATGCAAGAAATTCATGTATCATGTATCACTGCTGATTGCAAATTTTTTTCCAGAGATTCAACTGAAAGTAGCATTTGTCCTCAACTTTTTAGAATCAAGGACCATACGTGATAGCCAATTTCGCATTGCTAATGGAACTTAAGTTCCAATCTTTTGTGAACAGACACAGGGTATCTAATGAAACATAACAGGTATGACTTTTTAGAAATCTTGGTTGTAGTGTAATTTTATTATAATAAATCTAAAAATTATAATGAATTTCTCAGCGAAAGTGACACAGAGACCCCTTTGGTGTTTCAAGCAATATCATATGACAATGGTTTAGTAAACAAAACCGGAGACCTTTAAAGGGAAAGCGAGTCCTCTAACCGTGTAGTTTCCTTTTGTAGATACTATGGAAACAGAATCAATTTTATGTATAGGAATGTTTTGGACATGCATATCTGGAACTCTTAGCCAAACAAAGTCTTTTAAGCTGTAAAACGTATGTTCAGTCATTAATGATGTACCTGTTGGATGTATACAATAGGGGAAATTTAGAAAAAAAGGTTGGTCTAGCTATACTATCTTGAAATATTTATAGAACATTACAAATATCACTTATTTATTGAAATACTCAAATGAAAAAAAAATCTTAACAAGATTTGCATTGTTTTTGACGTATTATATGTGTATGCATAGCTTCCGTCCATGCTGATTTTAAGAAGTTTAAACAAGCAGGCCATGAGCACTGAGCATTATTTGGTCAAGTCCTTCAGCTAAATGACCTTGACCATTGGTACTTGATAAGGTTCATGTGCTCTTTTTGTGTCCGTTCTGAGAAATTGAGTTTCAAGTTCCCCGATATACGGAACAAGATCACATTTGCATTCATGTGAAGTCATGTTCATAATTTGGATTTACTATATGGGGCTTGAATATACAGTACATAATAACAAATTTCAAGTCAACGGACAATTAATTCTGGTGAAGAGAATATGTTAACATTTTATCATGCTGATTTTCTGTTGGTGAATGTACATACAACATGGAAGACATGGATAAGCTACAATTACCAACCAAAACAAGCACGTTTGTCTTATTGTTTACATCCTATACAGTTATTTTGATTGTTTGTATTGGAGTTTAACAGCCCAGACAACATTATTTTAGGCCATTTTTGAGCCGGTCAGTTTACCTATCCACACTTTTCCTGGGCAGGCTTATAAGTAAGCGGCTAACCAGTACAGTGCACATTCTTTGGCCAGAAACTGACAACTGCCCTTCTTGAATCAGCGGAAGGGAGAGATCCTATACAGTTAATATCTGCCTTGCAATGCGCATGAAAAGAGAAGAAAAGAACTACGCACTCGGGTAATATTTTACATTTAATTTTTGAAAATGGAAAAGGTGAAATTAATGATCATCGGTCATGGGTAAAAACCTTATCATCATTCATAGTCATCATTTTTATTAATGTGCAGGCACAAGGGCAACATCTACATAAGTGCCCCCTTCCAGGATGCTACCTTGCTGCACGCATGGCAGATCTCACTCCCGATCTCTATTTGTGCCTATCATGAGGGTCGATAGCTGAGAGCTTCCACTCTCTGCAATCTCTCTGACAGCTGCTTCCAGTGCCAAGCATTCCACGTGTCCATATCAGGGGATCTCAACAAGGAATTTTAGTCCAGGTTTCATACACATAATACTACATAATCTTAAAACCCATCTGAGTTTTTCTAGTTTAAGTCTCGATTCCGTTGCAGATTCTATAATTCACCGTTAAGGTACCTCCCACCTCCATTTGACCGTGTTATTACCGAGAGGTAAAACACACTACATCTATTTCAAATATGTATAAATATCAAAATACCATGATTATAAACACATATACTTCAATACCTATATATGTACAGCAACAATATACATGAACAGCTATGAATGTAGTATAAATGAACAGCTATGAATGTAGTATAAAAATATGCAAAACCAAGACAAGAAAAAATAAAAACATTGTAAAATAGCACAAACTCTTTATAACACCAGTGCTGGGATCAAAACAATGATATGTTACCTAAATAACTGAACAAAACAAAAGCTGTATACTTAAATGAATCAACAAATAAATATTTAAAGGCATTTTCTGCATAATATATAGAAAAATGTTTACACTATTCAGTGACCAATGTTTCAACATGATTTTTTGTATACCATATTTTTGGGTCCATTATTAAAATCAAAACTAAGCTATTTTGACCAGTATTACAAAGAAGTTTATACAAGAGCCCCATGGGCCACTATGCTCACCAGAGTTCAGGTGGGCACTGCCCACGGGCAGCCATGTTTGGTTTCAATTTATCGATTATAAAGTCTCCCAAACGGACCCCCATTCCATGTGGACTTTGTATCTGAAATATTAGGCCTTTTATGAAGTGGAGGGGTGGGACATGGATCCAACAGAGCCCAGGTTGGTATTACTGAATGTGTCTTATCATACGGAACAAGACTATATATGGTTTAGGGGTGGGGATGTGTACAGTTCCAGAGATATAAGGCCTTTTAAGCTGTGGAGGGGTTTGAGATGGCGCTGGCAGACACCAGGAAATCCAAGATTGTTGACCTTGAATGTGTCTTATCATTAGGACCAAGAAAATATGTTGTTAAGGAGTGGGGATCTGAACTGTTTCTGAGATATGAGGCCTTCGTATGAATGTAACTGAATGTGTCTAATCACAAGGAACAAGAATATATATGATTTTGAGGTGGGGATCTTAATGGTGTCTGAGATATATGGCCTAATATGAAGTGGAGGGGTGGGCCATGGCATCAACACATTGCCCTAGCACAAATACACCCAAGGTTGATGTGACTGAATGAGTCTTATCAAAAGGAACACAAATATACATGCCTGAGTGGTGGGGATCTGAACAGTTTCTGAGATATATGGCATTTTATGAAGTGGAGGGTTGGGGCATGGCCCCAGCGCACCCTGGGAGAAACCCCCACGGTTGGTATCACTCAATGTGTCTTATCAAAAGGAACAAGAGAATATATGGTTTAGGGATAGGGATCTAAATGGTTTCTGAGATATTGGGCCTTTTACAAAGTGGAGGGGGTGAACATGGCCCAGGCACATCCCAGGGGACACCCAAGTTGGTGTAACTGAATGCGTTTTATCATAAGGAACAAGAATATATATGGCTTTTGGGTAGAAATCTGAATGGTTTCTGACAAGTATCGCCTTTTATGAAGTGGAGGGGTGGGGCATGGCCCGGGAACATCCCAGGGGACCCTCAGGTTGGTGTCACTGAATGCGTCTTATCATAAGGAACAAGAATATATATGGTTTTGGGTTGGGGATCTGAACGGTTTCCGAGATATATCCCCTTTTATGAAGTGGAGGGGTCGGGCATGGCTCCGGCGCACCCTTGGAGACCCCTAGGTTGGTATCACTGAATGCCTCTTATCATAAGGAACTAGAGCTGTCAGTGAAACTGACTAGGGCTCCGGCAGCGCTATCAGAAATTTGTGGATGGACAAACGGACAGACAGAGTGATTACTATAGGGCACCCACACTTTCAGTGCGGGGCCCTAACAAGAATATATATGGTAATGGGCTGGGGATCTAAACAGTTTCTGAGATATTGGGCCTTTTATGAAGTGGAGGGGGTGGGGCATGGCCTGGGCACATCCCAGGGAACTCCCAGGTTGGTGTCGCTGAATGCCTCTTATCACAAGAAACAAGAATATATATGGCTTTGGGGTGGGGATCTGAAAGGTTTCTGAGATATATCCCCTTTTATGAAGTGGAGGGATGGGGCATGGCCCCGGCGCACCCCTGGTGACCCCTAGGTTGAAATCACTGAATGTGTCTTATCATAAAGTACAAGAATATATATGGTTTAGGGGTTGGGATCTGAACGGTTTCAGAGATATTGGGCCTTTTATGGGGTGGAGGGGATGGGTCAAGGCCCAGGAACATCCCAGGGGGCCCCCAGGTTGGTGTCACTGAATGTGTCTTATCATAAGAAACAAGAATATATATGGTTTTGGGGTGAGGATCTGGATGGTTTCTGAGATGTATCGCCTTTTATGAAGTGGAGGGGTGGGGCATGGCCCTGGCACACCCCGTGAGACCCCTAGGTTGGTATCACTGAATGAGTCTTATCATAAGGAACGAGAATATATATGGTTTTTAGGTGGGGATCTGAATAGTTTCTGAGATATTGGGTCTTTTCCAAAGTGGAGGGGGTGGGGCCATGGCCTGGGAACAACTCAGGTGACCCCAGGTTGGTGTTACTGAATGCGTCTTATCATAAGAAACAAGAATATATATGGTTTTGGGGTGGGGATTTAAACGGTTTTTGATATATTGGGCCTTTTACGAAGTTGAGGGTGTGGGGAATGGGCCCGGCACATCCCAAGGGATCCCCAGGTTGGTCACCGAATGCGTCTTATCATAAGAAAAAAGAATATATATGGTTTAGGCGTGGGGATCTGAATGGTTTCTGAGATATATGGCCTTTTATGCTCTGGAGGGGGTGGGGCATGGCCCTGGCACACCCTGGGGGGCCCCCAGGTTGGCATAAAAGCATGTGGCTAAAAGAAGTTCACTCAAGGAATATTTCTATAAAAGTTTTGTCAAAATATCTGCGAAGATTTGGCAGTAAATGCCATTTTTTTTCTGTTTTCCCCATTATAAGTCTATGGAAACTCTAAGTTGCCATAGCAACCAAACTAATAGCCGATTTTCATTAATAACACAAACTTTCAATCACCCAACCCAAGGGTGCTACAGATGAAATTTGGGCTGAATCGGCCGAGTGGTTTCATAGGAGATGTCGTTTGAAAGTGTTGATGCCAGATGACGCAGACGACGACGCAGACGATGGACAACTGCCTATCGTATAAGCTCCCCAGGAGCCTTCGGCTCTGGTGAGCTAAAAAACCATAACATGTCAAAATGCAATCAATTAAAAGACAAATAGATACATGTGTTTTCTAATGTTTGAACTTTATTTCTGCCAGTTGGTTAAGATGAATGTATTTCTGTATTCGCAGCTTCATGATTGCCTCCATGTGGTCTAAGCCCCTCAGAAATAAATAGAATAATCTGCTTCTGAAAGCAGATGCCTGGTTATAACGGGAGACAAGATTAGAAGTGTTTTCAGATTGAAAACTATGTTGCCAATCATAAACATTGTCCAATAAACTATGGGACCTTTAAAACAAGATAAAGGTCATCAAAGAACAACCAAGTGTTATATTAAAATGATATACTGTAAGAAGTTCGGACAGAAATCTTCATCCTGTTCAAAGAAATATGGTACAGACAAGCAAAAATGGAACAACGTTTGGTCCTGTATGACCTTTTAAGTAGGTCAAGATCACCACAATCAAATCGAGTTTTCTTAATGTTGAACTAGCATATACCACACATGGTTAAAATACATCAATTGGTCTGGCAGCTATAGTGCAGTCATGGTAAAATTTGACCATCATGTGACTTTCAAAACATTACCAAGTTCACCAAAATCTAACTAAGTCTTTGGTAGGTTTCTAATTATATACTGTACCATGTCTGACCAACAATTCAAACTTTCAATCAGGAGGTCCCCGCTCATCGTGGCTTGGAGAAACAAGAGGCCCATGGACCACTATACTCACCAGAGCTCAGGCCGGCACTGCCCACTGGCAGCCCTGTATGGTTTTAATTTATCGATTATAAAGTCTCCAATACGAACCCCCATTACATGTGGACTATATCTGAAATATTAGGACTTTATGAAGTCCAGTTAAAGAGCCCAGTTTGGTGTCAATGAATGTGTCTTATCATAAGGAACAAGAATACATGTATATATTTAGAGGTCAGGATGTGTACAGTTCCTGAGATATAAGGCTTTTTAAGCTGTGGAGGGGTCGGAGCATGGCCCTGGCAAACCCCAGGAAATCCAAGATTGTTGCCCTTGAATTATTGTCTTATTATTAGGACCAAGAAAATATATTGTTCAGGAGTGGGGATCTGAACTGTTTCTGAGATATGAGGCCCTCTTATGAAGAGGAGTGGAATTGCCCCTGTGGACTGCCAAGTTGGTGTGACTGAATGTGTCTAATCACAAGGAACAAGAATATATATGATTATGCGGTGGGGATCTTAATGGTGTCTGAGCTATATGGCCTTTTATGAAGTGGAGGGGTGGGCCATGGCATCGGTACATTGCCCTAGCACCAAGGCACCCCAGGTTAATGTGTGTGTGTGAATCCGGGTTTAACGTCGCTTTCAACAATTTTTCAGTCATATCAGGATGGTGTCTGGTCGCGACAGGGAGCTCAATGCTCACTTTTATAGTGCTGCCTCACTGAAGTATCATGTCCCAGACACATTACATGATACCACACCCAGTCACATTATCCTGACACTGGGTCGACCAGTCCTAGCTCTACCCCGTAAATCTGAGTGCCAAGCGAGGAGCAGCTAGTACCATTTTTAACGACTTTGGTATGTCGCGGCCCGGGATCGAACCCACGACCTCCCGTTCCCCGGAGCGGACACTCTACCAAATGAGATATCGGGGCCGGTGCAGGTTGATGTGACTGGATAAGTCTTATCATAAGGAACACAAATATACAAGCATAAGGGGTGGGGATCTGAACAGTTTCTGAGATATATGGCATTTTATGAAGTGGAGGGGTAGGGCATGGCCCAAGCGCCCCCTAGATTGGTATCACTGAATGTGTCTTAAGGAACAAGAATAAATATGGTTTCGGAGTGGGGATCTAATTGGTTTCTGAGATATTGGGCCTTTTACAAAGTGGAGGGGGTGGGGCATGGCCAGGGCACATCCCAGAGGACCCCTACAATTGGTGTCACTGAATGCATCTTATCATAAGAAACAAGAATATGTATGGTTTTGGAGTGGATCTGAAAGGTTTCTGAGATATATCGCCTTTTATGAAGTAGAGGAACAAGAATATATATGGTACAGGGGTGGGGATTTGAACTGTTTCTGAGAATTTTGGCCTTTTATGGAGTGGAGGGGGTGGGGCATGGCCCGGGCACATCCTAGAGGACCCCCAAATTAGTGTCACTGAATGCATCTTATCATAAGAAACAAGAATATGTATGGTTTTGGGGTGGAGATCTGAAAGGTTTCTGAGATACATCACCTTTTATGAAGTCGGACATGGCCCCAGCACACCTCGGGCGACCTCTAGGTTGGTATCACTGAATGCGTCTTGTCATCAGAAACAAGAATATATATGGTTTAGGTGTGGAGATCTGAACGGTTTCTGAGAAATTGGGCCTTTTATGAAGTGGAGGGGGTGGGGCATGGCCCAGGCACATCCCAGGGGACCCCCAGGTTGGTGTCACTGAATGCACCTTATCATAAGAAAGAAGTATATGGTTTAGGGGTGGGGATCTGAACAGTTTGAGATATTGGGCCTTTTACAAATTGTGGGTGGGGGGAGTATGGGCATGGCCCGGGCACAACCCAGGGGACCCCCAGGTTGGTGTTTCTGAATGCATTTTATCATAAGAAACAAGAATACATTTGGTTTTTGGGTGGGGATCTGAATGGTTTCTGAGATATATCGTCTTTTATGAAGTGGAGGGGTGGGCATGGCCCCGGCGCACCCCGGAAGACCCCTAGGTTGGGATCACTGAATGCGTCTTATCATAAGGAACAAGAATATATATATGGTTTAGGGGTGGGGATCTGAATGACTTCTGTTATATTGGGTCTTTTATGGAGTGGAGGGGGTGGGGCAAGGCCCGGGCACACCCTGGGGGACCCCCAGGTTGGTGTCACTGAATGCAACTTATCATAAGAAAAAAGAATATATATATATATTAGGGGTGGGGATCTGAATGGTTTCTGAGACATATGGCCTTTTATGCACTGGATGGGGTGGAGCATGGCCCCTGCACAACCTAGGGAACCCTTAGGTTGGCATTAAAGCATGTGGGGAAAAGAAGTTCACACAAGGAATATTTCTATTAAAGTTTTGTCAAAATATCTGCAAAGGTTTGGCAGTAAAATAAGTCTATGGAAACAATAAGTTGCCATAGCAACCAAACTAATGAGCCGATTTTCAATAAAAACACAAACTTTCAATCCCCCAGCCCAAGAATGCTACAGATGAAATTTGGGCTGAATCGGCCCAGTGGTTTCAGATGAGATGTCGTTTGAAAGTGTTGTCGCCAGACGACGAAACAGACGCAGACAACGACGGACAACTGCCTATCCTATAAGCTCCCCCGGAGCCTTCGGCACTGGTGAGCTAACAAGACTGGGTTGCATGATTTTTTCACGCAGAACTGAAACCGACAGCACATGAGTACAAGTAAACCGCTTAGAAGGTCTAAGGCTGCCCAGCTAAAGTGGTATGAGTCCATGCATATAAAACCTATTGGTTCCATTTTGCGCCAGGGATTGAGATGCCATTTCATCTCAATAATGGGTAAAAGTGCCACGGAGTTGGAAGCAATGTCTTCAAAATGACCTAAATAGTGTGGTCTGGGAAGTTAAACCTCAAATCAAACACATCAAAATCATTCAGGAAGCAGGGTGCAGACAAGCTATCTTTGAAGCATTTGACCTTGAAATGAGGCCAAGGTAACCGAAATCTGATATAGCGTTAGGAAGATTACAAAATATACATTGTACCAGGTATTACGACAATTAATAAATTTGTTCAGGAGATCGGGTGCAGACAAGCTATTTTGGCCAAAATTAAACAATCTACATTGTAAATGAGGCCAAACAGAAGTGAAGGCACTGATAAAGAAAAGATACAATAACCTCAGACCTCCCATTCAAGACACGAAAGGGAAAGAAACACAAACATAAAACTATTTCATCACTAGAGCAAGCGACCAGTGAGTCACATATACCCCAAGCTAGACTTATAAAGTCTGTTGAGATGTGACTTCTTTTTATTAAGTGATCCTTAGATGAATAAAAAAGTTCCCCTCACTAAATCTCTCTCTTGAGCTCTATCTCAACCTAGATGTTGAGACAGCATAAAATAAAATCTGGCCTGGCATGATGGCATAAGATAAAATGTGGCAAACATGGAAAAAAACATTAACATCTAGGACTGATATCAGTCTAACCCCCAGCCAGTGCTACCCTCTAATATATCTTTCAAGCGTGTATGTAATATGAATTTATCATATGACGTCGCATCTGAGAATGTAATAACACTATGAAATAAATTCAATAATCCACTAGTGGATTAAATATGCAAATTAGTTAAATGCACCCCGTAACGTTACACACACGACATTCTTAACGACGGCGCGTTTGCTAATGCCAGAATATTGACATTTTTGTGAACAAATCCTGAATAAAATGCATTTTAAATGTCATATGATAATATAATATTGCATTTGTGCTCATGTATTATTAAATTTATTAAACTCGTTGAGAAAATGGGATAAAATAATCGGCAAAGCTTTGCATTTTATCCCTTTTCATCAACTTAATAAATTCAATAATACTTGAACACCCATGTAAGATCCTCTATGAAGATGTCAAGAAGGTATAATCATCTATAAATGTGCTTGTTAAAGCTAGATCAAACATAAAATTTCTAAATGGCTTAAGGGAGTGAGGGCATCAAAGTAACTGAAGGGATATGGGCATCAATGTTACTGAAGTAGCAGGGCGGGGTATACATCAATTAAATCTTTGGAATTGAATTTGTCTTAGAGATTAAAACATACAGGCATCTATAAACTTTGTCATAAAACTTTTTCCAATTGTACAACTTCTAAGTTCTGAATAGTTAGATCCTTTGGAAGCAAAGAATACCCCAAATAAACGAAAATAGCAGACTCGGTTTTATTTAGTCTGTTCATGACCAGTACTGAAATGTGCAACACCGGCCACGCCCTCTAGCACCGGCTTTAAGCAGAACTCTATTTTCAAAATGATTCTAAATGAACTCAATGATCCCAAACGACCAGGAAATATAATCTGCACTATGATCGATGTATGGGGAGACTTTTTACGGCCGCCATACGGCACAGCAACAGCTGCAGTGAAGATAAATAAGTTCTGAATAGTTATATCCTTTGGAAGCAAAGAATACACCAAATAAACGAAAAAAGCAGACTCGGTCTTTTTGAGTCTGTTCATGACCAGTACTGAAATGTGCAACACCGGCAACGCCCTCTAGCATCGGCTTAAGCAGAACTCTATTTTCAAAATGATTCTAAATGAACTCAATAATCCCAAAGGACCAGAAAATATAATCTGCAATATGATGGATGTACGGGGAGACTTTTTACGGTCGCCACACGGCACAGCACCAGCTGCAGCGAAGATAAATAAGTTCTGAATAGTTAGATCCTTCGGAAGCAAAGAATACCCCAAATAAACGAAAAAAGCAGACTTGGTTTTATTCAGTCTGTTCATGACTAGTACTGAAATGTGCAACACCGGCCAAGCCCTCTAGCACCGGCTTTAAGCAGAACTCTATTTTCAAAATGATTCTAAATGAACTCAATGATCCCAAAGGTCCAGAAAATATTATCTGCACTATGATGGATGTAAGTCTGTGACCTTGACCTCAAGGCGACTGTGGGGATGCAACCTGCATCAATGAAATCTTTAGACCAGTATGTAACTTCATTGTAAGTATCAACTTAATCTATCAAAGGGTTCAGAAGATACAAAATGTTAATGGGCAGACAAAACCACAGAAAGACGGACAGATGTGCAGACAGACAGATGAGCGGACGAACGGCAGGACGAAAACTATATACCCCATAGCATACTTCATATGCTGCGGGTATAATAAGAAACTACGTGTATATCTGTTTTGATATTAAACGCTGAAACGTGTCATGTCTAAAAAGAAAGCAAAATAAAACTTCGAAAATCCGCCAACCCATTTTTCATCAGCTGACAAGTAATAGTTTCAATGAAAAAGAAGCAAACATCACGAAAACACGCCTATATAATTTTCACCACCTTGAACCCCACCTTTATATAGTAAAACTGGCGTTTTCTTATTTCTGCTCTAAAATCTAGATTGTTGGTTCTCTGTATTTTGAGCAGAGATAAGAAAAATATTACAACATTTCATCTTATAATATTTTCCTTTTTCAGTGGTTAAGTCTACAATGTATTTTTATGGGCGTGTTTTCGTAATGGTTCCTATTTTACTTTAGAAATTCAGGTCTCTCATGTACTATATAATTTACAATTGCACTGGTTACAGAAATACGTTCAGCTAAATTCCCTGCTCTCTATTTTAAAGGGTTCAGATAGCACTCTAGTTGTTAGGGTAAGGTGGAGGTGGTGCAGGTGGATAAGGCTGAACACCAGCTGAAAGAAAGAATAAAAACAATATATATATGTATATACACACTCCTCTCTTTCATTATAAACTGTCTGAATCGGAAATGAAATCTGTATTAGCTAAATGACCATAATGAAACAAAACCTAGATTATTTTAGAAAAATTCTAGTTTCTTTAGCTTGTTCCACCAACCATGCAAATTTAAAACAAGAGCTCCGCAAGCGGGGCATTATACGCCCGTGGCAATTAGTAAGATGGAGCATATATACTGACTGTTGCACAAGTTTGGGTTTGGGGAATGTAACAAAGGAACAATATGTGCTCCATATATTCTTACCCGGCACTATTAATAACCCTTAATGGCCCAAACTACCTGTCTCCAACAAATTGTCATGGTCGGTAATATTTGGTGGACCATAACCTCAAAATAATATAGGCATAACTCCGGCAATTAGTGGTGGACTGTAACCTTGAAATAATATGCGCTGCTCCACATCATTGTCTAACTATACGTAAAATTTCAGCTTCATCAGCTGTTAAATGTGGGAGGCATTATCCAGAAACAAAATGTGTTTAGAAAAATATGTGAAAGGGGAATAACTCTGGTAATATTTGGCAGACTGTAAAAAAATAATATGCACTGTTCCACATCATGGTCTTACTATATGTAAAATTTCAGCTTCATGAGATGTAAAATGTTAGGAGTTATCAAGAAACGGAATATTTAGAAAAATCTGTGAAAAGGGTATAACTCTGGTAATATTTGGCAGACCGTAACCACAGAATAATATGCACTGTTCCATATCATGGTCTTACTGTATGTAAAGTTTCAACATCATCGGATCTCAAATGTAGGAGTTATCCGGAAACAAAATGTTTAAAACGAAAAGTTTAAAAAAAATTCAAAGGGGCATAAATATTATTATTTGCTGGACCATACCCTCGAAATAATATGCGCTGCCCCACATCATGGTCTAACTATGGATGAAGTTTCAGCTTGATTGGATGTAAACTGTAGGAGGAGTTATCCGGAAATGAGAAGTTTACAAATAATTTCAAAGGGGCATAACTCTAGCATTATTTGGTGGACCGTAACCGCGAAACAATATGTGCTGCCCCACATCATGGTCTAACTATGTATGAAGTTTCAGCTTGATCGGATGTAAACTGTAGGAGGAGTTATCCTGAAACAAAAAGTTTACAAAAGATTCAAAGGGCTATAACTCTATTATTATTTGGTGGACCATAACCTCGAAACAATATGCGCTGCCCTACATCATGGTCTAACTATGTATGAAGTTTCAGCTTGATCAGATGTAAACTGTAGGAGTTATCCGGAAACAAAAAGTTTACAAAAAATTTCAAAGGGGCATAACTATAGTAATATTTGGTGGATTGTAACCTCGAAACAATATGCGCTGCCCACATCATGGTCTAACTTTGTATGAAGTTTCAGCTTGATCGGATGTAAACTGTAGGAGTTATCCGGAAACGAAAAGTTTACGGACGGACGGATAGACGGACGGACACCTGGGGCATAACATAGTGTTTTTCAAACGGGCGTATAAAAAACTTCTTTTCGTTTTTTTTTTAACCAGAATTTACTGGGTCAGACAAGCTAGTTTCAACCAATCAGGCCTTAAAGTATTTTCAAAATTCCGCAGTGCAATCAATGATGGACAGCTGGTGTTAAGTCAAATGTTCTATGAAAGGTAAACATTTGGAAGCAAGAACACACGGGGTATTCGACTACCTGGAACGCAGACGGATACCAAAAACGCCGACGGAAAAACAACAACAAACATTCGTGGAGTGTTGAACAAATCGCATTTTACGGGCATATATCAAATAGATGCCCACAGATGTTGATAGCAATCTGTTTCGCAGTGTCTCGGAATACTTTCCACGAACTGTGGATGCAAATCCTTCTGTCAATGACGAATTATGACCTATTTTATTCGGCAAAATATAGATGCTTGATGCAAGTCGACCGTTTTTTTAGTTTTACAGCAATAATTCGTATATAATTTCCATTGTTTCCTAAATAGCATAAAATACTAATGTATTGAGTACCTGCCATGCGTCATTAGAATTAGCAAAAAGCAGGATTTTATAATTATAGATGTGAATTTCTTGATGAGGGTGTTCGAATAAGGATACCAATGACGACCCGCACAGATACCACGCAATGCAGACGGCACAAAGTTATGGTTACCATTGACGTGGAAACCACAAGCGTGGAAAAATAAAAAAGGAGTAAAATACATTCTGTTTTCGTTTAATTGGAAAGTTAATCTAGACACTGAGTCTTACCACAGTGTACCCCGACCAAAGAGGGTGTTCTCGATGTAGAAGGGAAGGCAGTGGCCAGGAATCGATACGATTGCCTTTCGCTTCTCGCCAAAAGACACCAATGTGACGGTTTGTCTTAATACCACATGTGGGCCATATTCGCGCATATGACTTTATGTAGCGCACATGACCCGTCAATTCTTATAAGGTGTCATAAATCTGTGATTTCATAATGTTAGATACTTTTACGATCAAATAGGCACGATTTGTAAATTTCCTTAGGTATATTAATAGCGTAGTCCCACAAAACAACCCCGGACATGAATTCAGCCCTTCTCGCTAGAACGCAGAGTACAGTAGAACTTCGATGGCTCGAACCCCTTTGGGACCATGGAAATTTGTTCGAGACAGCGGAAGTTCGAGCCACTGTTGCATATTTCCTGAAAACATAACGGGGGTATTTTTTGACTTCTTTTCGGTGTTCTGTAACATAAATGTATGCTGTGTGTACTCATCAGAATCGCCTCATTGAGGCGATTCTAATGAGTACACACAGCATACATTTGCAAGATAAAAGTCGAAAATCTCCTTAATTATCCCCCCACTAAGTCTTATGTAGAGGATTTCGCTAGGGGCTCAAGAATGGGTTCGACCCATCCATGGTAAACGAGCCATCGGTGTTCGAGCCATCGAAGTTTTACTGTACTTTTAAATTCATGATTTTGACAGATAAATATGAATATATAGTCGAACTTCAATGGCTCGAACACTTTTGGGACCAAGAAAATTTGTTCGAGACCACGGTGGTTCGAGCGACAGGGGGTTGATCTTGGAGCTAGGGGAGGAGGCCGAATACAGACATATTTTCAGTTTTCTTCAAAATAAATGCATGTTGTGTGTACACATCAGAATCGCCTCATCGAGGCGATTCTTGTGAGTACACAAAACATACATTTTCAAGATCAAATCAGACAATAATATACAAACTATATTTATATCTGCAGTTATGGCATTTTCTTTCTAGGGACTCAAGAAAGAGTTCGACTCGGCCGTAGTAAATGGGCCATCAGTGTTTGAGTCATCGAAGTTTCACTGTACATTAAATTTCAAAACAGATCGTTTTTTTTTTTTTTTTTGGTTTTGGTTTTACGGCCCTTTCAAGATTATTTAACTCATGTCGAGCCGATCGTTAATCAGAGGTGGGCGAAAACCGGAGAAAAACGACCTGACCTTCCGTTGCAGAACTTGGCGTCTCACATGTGACCCGAGCAAGGCTCGAACTCAAAACAGATCGTATTAGAACTGTACGAGTTTGTTTCATTATTTTGACAGATAAATATGATTATACATTATTGCAATGCCTATAGGGGCTTGAAGAAATATCTGGGCTGCATGGTGCGTCCACGCAGAGCTGAATCCGGTCCGCACACGAGTACTGGTAAACTGCTTAGGGGATCTAAGCCTGCCCAGGCAAAGCGGTGCTAGTCGTACCGTCCATGCTTATAAACCCTATTGGTTTCATTGGGCGACAGGGCTTGAGATGTCATTTCATCTCAATGTCGGGTAGAAGTCCCACAAAATTAGAAGCAACGTCTTCAAAATGACCTTTACAGTGTTGACGTGGACGTGAAACCTCAAATCAAACAAACATTATTGCAACGACGTTGATATGGCGTTGTTCCAGTGTGCGGTACGTGTTGGTAGGATCGGGTCCTTCGAAATTACGAATCGGTCTTATTAGATAAACAATGTGAAATTTATAGAAAAATTTCGGGAAAGAATGACGCACCTGAACGAATGGCAATATAATTAACCCAAATATGCCCTCTTCTGGGATATTTGCAAACAGTGCCGATCCAGATCAGACACGGCGTCTGATCTGGGTCTACATTGTTTGCTAAAAGAAAATTCATTTTTGTAAAATTTGCCACAAATAAAAACAAACCTGACACCCTAATAATAGGAAGTGACAACTCCAAACTTACTAGGTGGAAGACTCCATGTCACATATGGATTAAAACATACGAAGAATAGTTTGTTTCCCTCACCCCACCCCCTTTAGCAGAAAAGAATGAATGCCCAAACAGTTGTCCAAAATTAAATATTGCCAGGATATTTGTTTGAATTGAGGTTTAACGTTCCCGTCAACACTATTTAGGTCATTTTGGAGATGCTGCTTCCAATGTTTTGGAGCTTTTACCCGACATTGAGATGAAATGGCAACTCAAGCCCTGTCGCCCAATGAAACCAATTGGGTTTATAAGCATGGACGGTCCGACTCGCATCACTTTGCCTGGGCATGCTTAGATCCTCTAAGCGGTTTACCAGTGCTCGTGTGCGGTCGGTTTCAGCTCTGCGTGGATGCATCATGCAGCCCATCTATCTCTTCAAACCCCGATAGGCGATTGCGTTTGAGTTTTACGTCCCCACCAACAGCAAGATCATATGGAGACGGAACCTCTGTTTAAAGACTCGCCCGAAAGTCTGATGAAGCCCGGAATCGATCCCACGACCACTGGTTTGCGAGGCGAGTAGATTATCCTCTTTACCACGGAGGCTTCTAATTGACATATATGGGATATAATACCGAAACGGAATGAATACAAAGTACCTGCATGTAAAACATGGTGTTTTACAGATGCCTATGCACAGTATGCCGAGATGAGACCTCTCATTTGGAGCTGTCTATATCTCGCATTTTGATGATTTTAATTGAAGCATCTTTACGGAACCCGGGAAGGGACATGATTTTTTTAATATGTTGTGCGAACAAGATATTAAGTTGTGCGAACAAGATATTACCTTGTGCGAACAAGATAATATGTTGTGCGCACAAGATATAATCTTGTGTAGACAACATAATTTATCTTGTGTGGACAACATAATTTATCTTGTGCGGACAACATATTATCTTGTGCGCACAAGATAATATCTTGTTCGCACAACATATTATTTTGTTTGCACAACATAGAGCTTGGGAAGTTGTGCGAACAAAATGTTATCTTGTGCGCACAGCTTATAAAATAATAAAGAAAATCATGTCCCTTCCAGGGTTCCGTACATCTAACATAATAGCAACTATGCATTTTTTTTTTCGCAAAATTCAAAGATGAAAGTGGCAGAAACTCAGGGCGTAAGTGTAAATATTTGGTCAGCTGTCTGAGCGATTAAGCTGTGTAGTATGAGATCAATATTTGTCAAATATGACAATGCAGATCAAGTTGAGACGCCGCAAAATCGGTGATTTGTCTACGTATACCGTTTGCTTAAACGGCCAGTCTATTTGAAAAAAAAAAACTTACAACAAATAAAAAAAAGGAGAAACCCGCCTGTCAAGTATTGTTATGTGGAAGATTCTGGTTGTCATATATGGGTACATGCATCATGAAAGGCGCCTGCGACCAGGTAAGAATCATATCAACATGTGTAGCTGTACAATCTGATTGCTTTCAGATGCATCTCGGTGCAGAAATGATTTAATATGACATGTGATGGAATGAATGCGCAACATGTCTAAATATTTCGAACAAACAGTGTCACGAATGTCTAGAGTTTGCTAAGAATGACAGAAATTAAGAAGTATCACGCATTTTGTGCAATAGCCTGCAGATGCAAAACAGTTTTTAAACATGAACAGGTTGGAGCAACATCTATCCGTCAGCAGTTGAAACCTGCTTTCTCACGAACAGTTTTGACGGATTGCATTCACACTTCCTATACACGATCGTCTCGGATAAAATCCGCCACTTTTATTTGTGTAGCGGTTCTTCTTCTTCTTCTTTCTACTACTACTACTACTACTACTGACAATCCGTTGCAGAACTTGGCGTCTCATATGCGACCCGCGTAAGGTTAGAACCCACAGCAGTGAGAGACGATATGGTTAAGATAGACTATCTGAACGAAACCGCCATCAAATGCGGACCTTTAGAAGTTTAAATGCGCATATACATATATTTGCACAAGAACCACCACTGTCGATCAGACTTTTTTAGTTTCCTGCCTCTTCAGTTTCCTGCCCTTCAAAAACATCCGAAGAAAAAACTTGCGTGGGTCTAGAGATAGACTTCTAAATAGAATAACGGAATGAAACGCCAAACATTAGAATACTTGTATGAAACCTCGAACATTTATCAGCCGATTTGTGGTCTATCTGGAAAATCCTCTATGAATGATTTATCTGGAAAATCCTCTGTGAGTTGTAATTTCTCTTTTTATCTCCCGACCGAATAGGTTCGGGGGGTATAGCGATCAGCCTGGCGTCCGTCCGTCTGTCCGTCCGTCCGTCCGTAGACGCAACCTTGTGATGGCCATAACTCCTATACCCTTTGCGATTCATTGATGGTTCTTGGCACAATTGTTCGCAAGGCTGAGACGGCGTGTCATGCGCAAGAACCAGAACCAGAACTTTGAGATATATTCAAGGAACTTGGCGCAATTGTATACAAGGTACAGAAGGGGTGTCATGTGCAAGAAACACAACTGTATTTGAGTTACCTACCTTTCCAATAATACAGTATGACCAGCTTCTGATCATCATATCTCAAATATCCTTTGAGATATATTGATGGTTCTTTGTACAGAAATACATGAGCTTAAGCAGGCATGTCATGCGCAAGAACCACAATTCTGAGTGCCCTGGTTTTTTAGTTATCTCACCTGACAGTATAATCTTGTGAATGCCATAACTGCAGTAATTTTTGTGATATATTGCTGGTTTAATTCTGGTGCACTTTCTATTGGTAAACAATCTTCTGAAGGCCATATTGGCTTTTGGTCGGGGGATTTGCCATCTATTCGATGGCTATTTTTTATTATTTTATTCAATAAAATGTGGAACTATTATAGTAAAAAAATATTAGAACCAAGGAAAGGCTCTCTGACTGTTCCTCTTCATCAGTTATCTTCTGAAGACACTTATGTAAGTGTAGGAAACATGAACTATCCAAACATTTCCTGAAATGGAAATTCATAATCCCTATACCAGACACATGCAGAGAGAGAGAGAGAGAGAGAGAGAGAGAGAGAGAGAGAGAGAGAGAGAGAGAGAGAGAGAGAGAGCGTAACCATTTACTCGTCTTACGCTATTTTCACCATCGTTGTTTATATACGGCATGGGAAATATTCAACACTGTTCATAACCGTGCTTTTTGGACCTCAAAATTAAGGAGATATGGAAGTAGGCATTGATTTAGCCATTAATTGTAAATCCGTCATTAGTATCCATCGTCTGCGTTTCATGGTAACATCAAAGAAATCCGTCTGTCGTAAATATTATCTTCTTTCAGCATGGTGCACTCAAGTCCACGCTTATTGCTGCCCGAGCAACGTATGGCACAAGTATATAGGAGTTTATTTTTGAACAAGGACTATTTCTCTTTCAAGCTACAATGACATCTTTGGATAAATCGGTTTCATTTCTAGTACTTACACTAATTCTTTTAGAAATTGTGCATGTTTTGCATTTTAGTTGTCTGTAAAGACGCTTTCATGTAATCTATCGAAGCTAAAAGCACCATTACGAAACAGCTGTGACAGTTCCAGAAGAATACAGCAAAAAATCAAAACTGATTTTTTTAATAGGGTCGCAAAAAACATGATTTTATCGACTCACCCTCTTTCAAATCCAAGGTAAACAGTCGGCGTTTTTGGTATCCGTCTGCGTTCCAAGTAGTCGAATACCCCGTGTGAAGAATTTGTTTTGTTTGATTTGAGGTTTAACGTCCCTGTCAACACTGTAAAGGTCATTTTGAAGACGTTGCTTCCAATTTTGTGGGACTTTTACCCGACTTTGAGATGAAATGACATCTCAAGCCCTGTCACACAATGAAACCAATAGGATTTATAAGCATGGGCGGTCCGACTCGCACCGCTTTACCTGAGACTGGCCCAGAAAACATGTGCACTTCATATTTTCCACTTCTGTGGTGTTTTCCTTGCTTCCAAAGGATAACCCTTTTATAGAACATATTTAACGTAACTAGAGCTAGTGTCTGGGAATGTGTGGAGGCCGTAAAACGTCTCCCTGCCCTACATCATAGTGTAGTTTATACATTGTATTTTCTTGTCCTTTGGGATCATTAATTCCATTGTGGAATTTTTAAAATATTTGAGGGTCACTGATGAGGCCTAATAATGTCCGAAACTAGCTAGTCTGGCCCAGAAAACATGTACACTTCATATTTTCCAGTTTAGTGGTGTAGTCCTTGCTTCCAAAGGATAACCCTTTTATAGAACATATTTAACGTCACTACAGCTGGTGTTTGGGAATGTGAGGCGGCCGTAAAAAGTCTCCCTGCCCTTCATCATATTGTTTTTGTTTGTTTGTTTGATTTGAGGTTTAACGTCCCCGTCAACACTGTAAAGGTCATTTTGGAGACGTTGCTTCCAATTTTGTGGGACTTTTACCCGACATTGAGATGAAATGACATCTCAAGCCCTGTCGCCCAATGAATCCAATAGGGTTTATTAGCATGGACGGTCCGCCTCGCACCGCGGTTCCTGGACAGGCTTAGATCCTCTAAGCGGTTTACCAGTACTAGTGTGCGGGCCGGATTCAGCTCTGCGTGGAAGCATCATGCAGCCCATTTATTTCTTCAAGCCCCTATTCATCATATTGTAGTTTATATTTTCTGGTCCTTTGGGATCATTGATTCTATTGTGGAAATTTTAAAATATTTGAGGGTCACTGATGAGGCCTTATTGGCCGAAACTAGCTAGTCTGGCCTATAAAACATGTACACTTCATTTTTCCAGTTCTGTGGTGTATTCTTTGTTTCTAAATGATAACCCTTTTGTAGAACATATTAAGATCCTCTAAGCAGTTTACCAGTACTCGTGTGCGTTGAAGCATCATGCAGCCCATCTATTTCCTTAAGTCCCTACGGGCGGGGCCGTTGGAAACAACAACTTCAGCACAGAACTGAAAAACATGGGGTATAATTTTCTGGGCCAGTTTAGCTAGTTTCCATCCACTCCAGGTCTTGAAAAATTAAGAGGGTCACTGATGCAGCTTCATTAGCCGAAACAAGCTAGTCTAGCCTGGAAAGATTGAACTTTAACCCTTGTGTGTGTCATTTTATTTCCTTTAATTCCAAAAGCAGGTGGTGGTTTTACTGCCCATAAGATAATGCTTTTTACAAGGCTCAACAGACGTTTTGTTTGGCAAGACAGTTAGAGAGGCCCGAGAAAGGGGCTAAGTGCAAACCTTCAACACTGTAAATAAAGATAAATCTATGAAGGTGTCAACTGTTGTTTTCCTTTTGCTTCAGCATTTTATTTATTCCATGCTTTACAGTTCTCATCATTGTTGCATCTCTGTATATGTTTAAGTTTCATGTTCTCAGAGATGCTGCACTGATAGCTAGAAACCTAGATTAGCTACTAGTCTGATAATAAAAGTCTGATCATTTTTATTGGCTTAAAAATTGTATCACCTTCTTAGTAATGGTAAATCTATTTGGTAGAGTCTCAAATCTAAGGATTATCAGACTAGTATTTTCTGAAATTGTCTGAGAGGAGTTTGCTGCTTTGGTTGACATTTATAAGCATCAAGTTGTCCATTGAAATCAGATAAATTCAGCCCACTCCGGCAAAATACTGCCTTTTTCTGAATTTTCTCTATTTTGTTATCAGACTTTAATCTCTATACTAAACCATCTCTCTGCTTTGGGCTGTCAGAATGGGTATTTTATTACCCCTGCTTGCAAAAATCTGGAAACACTCAAGAGGCTGCTGAAGCTAAGGACAATACAGATTACCTAAAACTGGGCTTTTCTTTTCAAAAATCTGGAAACACTCATGAGGCTGCTGAAGCTAAGGACAATACAGATTACCTAAAACTGGGTATTCCTTGCTTCCAAAGGATAACCCTTTTATAGAACATATTTAACTTCACTACAGCTGGTGTGTGGGAATGTGTGGCGGCGGTTAAACGTCTCCCTGCCCTACATCATAGTGTAGATTATATTTTCTTGTCCTTTGGGGTCATTGGTTCCATTGTGGAATTTTGAAAAATATCTGAGGGTCACTGATGAGGCCTAATTGGCCGAAACTAGCTAGTCTGGCCCAGAAAACATGTACACTCCATATTTTTCACTTCCGTGGTGTATTCCTTGCTTCCAAAGGATAACCCTTTTTAGAACATATTTAACTTCACTACAGCTGGTGTGTGGGAATGTGTGGCGGCGGTTAAACGTCTCCCTGCCCTACATCATAGTGTAGATTATATTTTCTTGTCCTTTGGGGTCATTGGTTCCATTGTGGAATTTTGAAAAAATATCTGAGGGTCACTGATGAGGCCTAATTGGCCGAAACTAGCTAGTCTGGCCCAGAAAACATGTACACTCCATATTTTTCACTTCCGTGGTGTATTCCTTGCTTCCAAAGGATAACCCTTTTATAGAACATTTTTAACTATTATTAACAGAGGAAAATTCATTTCTAGGAAAAAGAAACAGGTTTGAGTGAGTGAGCGAGCAAGTAAGTGGGTGAGTAGGTGAGTAAGCAAGTAACCCTGCAGGCACACAAGGTTGACTCAACTTTGATTCAACGTTGAAACAACGTTTTAAACGTTGTTTCAACGTTGATTCAATAGCAGGTAGGTAAGAAACTGAAAGAATATTTATAAGTAACTAAGGTCTTTATTTAAAGAGGTTCTAGTAATGAGGAAAAATAACAAATAATTAAAAGAAAATAAAAAAGAAAATAGATTTAAATATTTTTTCCCATTTTGTACAGAATGGATCTCCCATCCAACATACAGGAGTGCATTTAAGAATTAAGGGGAACCAGGCTGAGTAGAATTTAAACATTGATAAAAATTGGTTGAACTTTAAGCAAACAGTGAAGGCCCTGATCAGGCGTCTTGTTCTGAAGCATCTGATATGGGCCTGCACTGTTTGCAACAAGTGATTAGTTGTTTCCTTCTTCTTTTTTCCTTATTCCTTTGTCCTTATTCCTTATTTAATTTTTCAACCTGACTTTTTATTAGGGTCATTATCAGGAAAGGTCCATTTCGGCCCCATCAAAATAAGTCGCTCCTATCAAAATAAGACAACTTCACGTAAATAATGCTCAAAAAAGACTTGGTTAGATTTTAACTAGCACACTCCTACCAAAATGTTTCAAATATACTGAGTAAAGACCCTGAACAGATGACACATTATGCAACGTCTGATATGGATAATATGTTCAGTTTGCCTGCCCCCGCCCATCGAGGCCTGAAGAAATAGATGGGCTGCATGATGCTTCCATGCAGAGCTGAAACCGACCCGCACACGAGTACTGGTAAACCGCTTAGATGATCTAAGCCTGCCCAGACAAAGCGGTGCGAGTCGGCCAGTCCATGCTAATAAGCCCTATTGGTTTCATTGGGCGGCAGGGCTTGAGATGTCATATCATCTCAAGGTCGGGTAAAAGTCCCACAACAACGTCTCTAAAATGATCTTTTCGGTGTTGATGGGGACGTTAAACCCCAAATCAAACAAACAAAAACTGTTCAGTTTGTGTATTTCTAATTCATGGGACACTAGGCTTAAATGGGTTAAGTTCAGTACTTTCCCTTTCCATTTTTTCTGCATTTTCTCTTTCTTCTACCCTAGGTTACATCTAGTACTATAACAACTACTGTATTGACTACAATATAAGACCACTATCTATTGAAATGGAGTATTTTGCACAGTCTAGTCAGTGAATACTAAAATTGGTTTGCTGGAAAATATTCAATGCTGCTAAAGTCTGGAAAACTCAATATTCTGTGTGCCATTGGCCTTTTTCTAGAATTTAATCAGATAGTCTGACATATTATCTGATTTACAGTCTGCTAGGATCTGTTTTAATTTTTGGAGCTTGAAAGATCACAGCTACTCAAATTGAGGAAACTTTTGTCACATTTTTGTAGGAGTGAGCCAGCACCAAGATGTTTATTTATCTGTATTAAAATGGTCAACCTGCTGATAAACCAGATTCCTTGGATCAGTACCTTTTCATGCTTAGAAATATGTTCACTGTCTGGATAAGAAATTAATTAACAGTTTTAAATGCATCATTTAGCATTTTTGTTATACAATCGCGAAGTTTCTGAATTTTCATTTATTTACATGAAAATAATGCTATCTCCTTATAAAATGATTTTTAAGCCAAAATTATTAATGTTTTTTTTTTATTTCTCCATGAAAACTTTACATTGAAGGTACTCATAAGAAGCGCATCAGCGAGGTGATATTAGATGAGCATCCACACATATTTTTGTGAAATACTAAACTGGTTCTCACTTTTATCTACACGTTTGCCATTGATTATGACACATTAACATTTTAAAATCATTAATAAAAGACAGTTTGTCTTCTGAACAGTTGTAAAAATTGGGTCAGGACAGAACAGTTAAAGACTCAAATCAGAATTGCTTGGGCTCACTTTATTTGAGCATTAAATAATGTTTTTTGTTTGATTTGAGGTTTAAGGCCCCCGCCAACACTGTATAGGTCATTCTGGAGACGTTGCTTCCAATTTTGTGGGACTTATACCAAACATTGAGATGAAATGACACCCAATGTCACCAAATGAAACCAATAGGGTTTATAAACATGGACTGTCAGGCTTAGATCCGGGGCAGGCTTAGATCCTCTAAGCGGTTTACCAGTACTCGTGTGCAGTCAGTTTAAGCTCTGCGTGGAAACATCATGCAGCCCATCTATTTCTTCAAGCCTCAATGGGCGAGGGCCGATTAAATAATGGTAACAGAATGTATAATGCTTGTTCACTTTTCACACTAAAACACATTCATGCCCAGTAATCATTAAAAGGGACCCATACAAACAGAATATACCCGGATACGAGATCACATGTGCCGTCTGCTCAGGGTCTTCGCTCTGTGCTTAAAATACAGTGAATCTTGTAAAACTTATGAAAGTAAAGTCCCTAGCTGACAATTGCTCATCTAAATCAGGTTTGCATAAAAATCGCCGTGATATAAGCAGTTCTGCAACAGACCACCAGCCAGTGGACTGATTTTATCCTGCTTACCACTACAACCCCTGCCTTTGAAAACAGTTTTGATCCAGATCGGATGCCTTCTAAAGAAGTCATCAGATCAGGATCTACACTGTTGTCATGTAGTTTGTAAATTGAATAATTACATTTTATTTTATACTTAGCTGTGAAATCAATGAACATCTGAAACAAATGCAAATTATATTTTCACAGTGAAAATAAATATGAGCGTATTATTTTCATAGTAGCAGCCCATACTATATATATTTTTTCCTCATAAAATATATGTAAAAAGAAAATTTACTTTTTTATGCCCCGCCATTTTAAAATGGGGGGGGGGGGGGGGCATATAGTATCACTGTTGTCCGTACATACGTCGGTCCGTACCTCCCGTACGAAATGGTGTCCGTGTGATATCTTTAAAAAAGGTGGATTAGATTCCAAAAGGTATGTAATCATAAATTACAGGTCAAGTTCAATTTCATGTAAAATCTGCTAATTATGGCCCTTTTTTAATTTGTACTTGAAAAATGGTTTCTGTGCGATATCTTCTGCAAACCTTCATGGATTGGATTCATACTTTATACACAGGTATATAATCATAAAATACAGGTCAACTTCGAATTTGGTTAAAATCCGCCAGATTTTAATATACTTTCATACAACTTTTTCAACTTTATTTTACTTGAAAAATGGTTTGCCTTCAATATCTTTTGAAGACTTTGATGGATTGGTTTCAAATTTCATACACATGTATATTGTCATAAAATGCAGGATGAGTTCGATTATTGGGGGTGGGGGGGGGGGGGGGTAAAATTCGCCAATTATTATGAGTTACGACCCTTTTTATCCCCTAGAACAACAAAGTTGTGAGGTAAGATTTAGCATTTGTCCTGTACGTACATACTTTTGTCATCGCTCTAGCGCCTACATTTATTGACAGATTTCGATAACTTCCTACAAATATTGCTTATTATAATATCTTGATGGAATTTGACTTTCAAGGTCACTGCCTGAAGGTCAAGCTCACTGTGGCTATTTTTACAAAAGCTTTGTCATCGCTCTAGTGCCTTCATTTATGGATGGATATTAATATCAAGTCACACAAATGTTGCTAATGATAAGTTCCTGAGCGAATTTGACTTTCAAGGTCATAGCCTCAAAGTCAAGGTCACAAGTTATTTTCAGAAAAACTTTGTCATCACTCTAGCGCCTAAATTTATTAAAGGATTTCAAAGTAACTTCATACAAATGTTGCTTATGATAATAACTCAAGCGAGTTTGACTTTCAAGGTCATTGGGCCAAGGTCACTGTGGCTATTTCCAGAAAAAAACTTCGTCATCGCTCTAGCGCCTATATTTATTGATGATTTTAATATAACTTCACACAAAAGTTGGGTATGATGATAACTCGAGCGATTTCGACTTTCAGGGTCTGGGGCTCAGGGTCAAGGTCGCTGTGACTATTTTTGGAATAACTTTGTCATCGCTGTAGCACCTTTATTTATTGATAGATTTTAATACGGGCATGGACAAAGTTGCCGAAGGCAACTTTGGCATGCACGCCTATAGTTAATGTGCGCGTGCATTTCACCAGCCCATCTCTCTCAGCTGATCCGTCCCAAAGTTACGAGATCTCGCGAATTGAAAACTGGCGAGAAACACATACATTTTTGGTCGATTTTTTTTCTCTTTCCGTAAATGTTCAAGATCTTTCTAAATTTCAAGAACTATAATGTATCCTTTTTAACAAATAAATGCGTTTTAAAAAAAATAAAATTCATTTTCCCGGCGTTTGTTCGAAAAATGCGTGACCAGTTGTAAATCATTGATCAATGTTATTCAGGCGCTTATCAGAATTATTTAGGCGTAAACGTTAAAGATTACACAAAAATGAGAATCAGTCTTTTGTCTGCGCGTTTGGCCAGTCAACAACAATTGTTTTGACAGTTCCTTTGGGGCTTTTGCCGCTTTGTACGCTTATACTCTGATAGGAAGACATTGAAAGGCTAGTTTGTACAAACGGGGAAGTATTTGTAGAAAGCTGTTTCTGTCAAAAATTCTACATTTCAACGACTATGCTGAGAGCGTGATAGCTCAGTGGTTAGTGCACTTGCCTCTGATGCTAGAGGTCCCTGGTTCGATCCCCGGCAGCGCGGAATTTCGGTGTCCGAACACGCTCCATTGGCATCATTCGGTCAGTGTGTGCTCGGAGGGGGATGTGCTGTGTTTGCTGGGTCTTGTCCATCATCCGTTTCGGTTTCAGAACTTTGGGGTTGAGACACACTGATGAAGATTAAATATCAGAAAGGCCTCTGTGTCACTAAATTAGGTATAGTTACGCCTTAATTGCAGGGATGAATGTCATAAAGTTGCACCGTCCTTCGGATCGGGATGTTAACTGGAGGCCCCCTGTGCAGGGAGAACCATCCCCTGTGCAGGTTAAAGATCCCTACCGTAATACATGATAACTGTGTAGGCTTTCATCCTGCAAAAACTGGAGTGTATGTAATATACACCTGCGGTAATGGTCAAATGTGACCGACGTAGTATCAGAAGATAGATAGATAGATAGATAGATATGCTGCATTCGTTGCATTCTTCACAGATATGGGTGCATTTGATTTTGTAAAACACACACACTGGTAGTGGTATTTCCTTAGCTGATCCTGATTCAGACCATACATTATGACAAATTGCCTGGCAAGTTCATATGGTGTTAGATACTTAGCTATATATCTATCTATCCAAATGAGGCAGCCCCAAACGACAGTGCACATTTTGCCATTCACCCAGCAGGTGGAGCTTGATAGCTCAGCGGTTAGTGCACTAGCATCTGATGCTAGAGGTCCCGGGTTTGATCCCTGGCACCGGCGATAAAATTTCGGTGTCCGAACACGCTCCATTGGCATCATTTGCAGGGATGAATGTCACAAAGTGCACCGTCCTTCGGATCGGGACGTTAACTGGGGCCCCCCTGTGCAGGGAGAACCATCCCCTGTGCAGGTTAAAGATTCCTACGGTAATAACATGATTACTGTGTAGGCTTTCATCCTGCAAAACCTGGAGTGTATGCAATATACACCTGCGGTAATGGTCAAATGTGACCAACGCAGTATTAGTAGACAGACAAACAGATGATGCAAATGGAGCGTGTTTGCGTCCAGAAATTATCACTGCCACCACAAATCAAACCGGGGGGGGGGGGGGGGGGGGGGTTCTAGTGCCAGAGGCAAGTGCACTAACCACTGATCTATCTATCTATCCTGTGATCGGTCACATTTGACCATTACTCGCAGGTGTACATTTAGTACACACAAGGTTTGTAGGATTAAAGCCTACACAGTTATCCGACTGACGGTGCACTTTTTGCCATTCACCCAGAAGATGTTACCAATGGAGCGTGTTTGTATCCAGAAATAATCACTGCCACCAGGAATCAAACCGGAGGCCTCTAGCGTCTGAGACAAGTGCACTAACCACTGATCTATCTATCTATCTATCTATCTATCTATCTATCTATCTATCTATCTATCTATCTATCTATCTATCTATCTATCATTTGCACTGCGGAGTTCTGTACCTCACAACATGACATTATTTAAAGATCCCAACCTTAGACTTACATCCAGTAGATAGATCCTAACACCATATGAACTTGCCATCGAAATTCGATCAACAGTGAAGGCCCTGATCAGATCTGCATTCTGCGACATCTGAATTGGGACTGCATGCACTGTTTGCCAATTTGATATTCGTTTTGGGGACATTCTGTACAGAAAGGGGCTTACATGACAGGTCGACTTAAACACTATTAAACTGATGATGTTAGGCAAACTGCCTGAGTGGTTGGATATACATTGTATATTGCACGACCCGCAGAAAAAGCGACCGACTGAAGTCGATTGATTTTCAAAGAGTGCCCTAAAATCACCGTGTCATTCTGTCATTCGGTCAATCGGTCATTCTGTCAGTCTGTCTGTCCGTCCGTAACCCGTTTGTGAAAATTGGTGATAGTGACTTAACCACTTGGAATATTTAAACAATTTCTGGCATCCTGATAGATATCAATGAGATCTAACCAATGAACTTGCGAAATATTACATTTCATTTAGTATAGCCTCGCAGAGGCGAAAAATGTGAAAATTTTCGAACTGCTTCTCCTCGGAAACCGTTGGGCCGATTGAAGTCAAATTTCATATGGAGCCTCTATGGGATGGGGGAAACCAAAATTTGCTCATGGGGTCCAGGTCACATGACCAAAATGGCCACCAAGCCATATATGGTCTGTCTGTCTGTCCGTCCGTAACCCGTTTGTGAAAATTGGTGATAGTGACTTAACCGCTTGGAATATTGAAACAATTTTTGGCATACTGATAGATATCAATGAGATCTAACCAATGAACTTGCGAAATATTACATTCCATTTAGTATAGCCTCGCAGAGGCGAAAAATATGAAAATTTTTGAACCGCTTCTCCTCGGAAACCGTTGGGCCGATTGAAGTCAAATTTCATATGGAGCCTCTATGGGATGGGGGAAACCAAACTTTGCTCATGGGGTCCAGGTCACATGACCAAAATGGCCGCAAAGCCATATATGGTCTGTCTGTCTGTCCGTCCGTAACCCGTTTGTGAAAATTGGTGATAGTGACTTAACCGCTTGGAATATTTAAACAATTTTTGGCATACTGATAGATATCAATAATATCTAACCAATGAACTTGCGAAACATTACATTCCATTTAGTATAGCCCCGCCGAGGCGAAAAATGTGAAAATTTTCGAACTGCTTCTCCTCGGAAACCGTTGGGCAGATTGAAGTCAAATTTCATATGGAGCCTCTATGGGATGGGGCTAACCAAAAATTGCTCATGGGGTCCAGCTCACATGACCAAAATGGCCGCCAAGCCATATATGGTCTGTCTGTCTGTCCGTCCGTAACCCGTTTGTGAAAATTGGTGAAAGTGACTTAACCGCTTGGAATATTTAAACATTTTTTTGGCATACTGATAGATATCAATGAGATCTAACCAATGAACTTGCGAACTATTACATTCCATTTAGTATAGCCTCGCCGAGGCGAAAAAATCCGTAACCCGTTTGTGAAAATTGGTGATAGTGAATTAACCGCTTGGGATATTTAAACAATTTTTGGCATACTGATAGATATTAATGAGATCTAACTAATGAACTTGCGAACTATTACATTCCATTTAGTATAGCCTCGCCGAGGCGAAAAATGTGAAAATTTTCGAACTGCTTCTCCTCGGAAACTGTAGGGCCGATTGAAGTCAAATTTCATATGGAGCCTCTTTGGGATGGGGCTAACCAAAATTTGCTCATGGGGTCCAGCTCACATGACCAAAATGGCCGCCAAGCCATATATGGTCTGTCTGTCTGTCCATCCGTAACCCGTTTGTGAAAATTGGTGATAGTGACTTAACCGCTTGAAATATTTAAACAATTTTTGGCATACTGATAGATATCAATGAGATCTAACCAATGAACTTGCGAAATATTACATTCCATTTAGTATAGCCTCGCCGAGGCGAAAAATGTGAAAATTTTCGAACTGCATCTCCTCGGAAACCGTTGGGCCGATTGAAGTCAAATTTCATATGGAGCTTCTATGGGATGGGGGAAACCAAAATTTGCTCATGGGGTCCAGGTCACATGACCAAAATGGCCGCCAAGCCATATATGGTAAAAACCCTTCAAAAATAGTCTTCTCCAGAACCACTGGGCAGATTTCCACGAAACTTGAAAAATGGCATCTGGGACGTAGGCCCATCATAAATTGCTAAAATGGTTGACCCTGGCTTGACCTCTGACCTTCTTTGTGCCTAGGTCAAACTTTGACGCATATGCTTTTGTATTGGAAAATGTGAGAATGCATTTTATCCTGCAAACGATTCAGAATACAGTACTAAAGTATAAGATATATTTTTGCTCCTTACGATAAGGCGCATTTATTGGGGGAACCGTTTTAGGTCCAGGTCACATGACCAAAATGGCCGCCATACCCATATATGGTAACAATCATAAAGCTAAAAGCATTCGGCGGGTCGTGCACTTCAGCTGAAGCACTGGTTCTAAAATAGTGTTCAATGGGTCGTTAGACTATAAACAAATTAACATAATCAGCAGATTCATTCAGATTTCATGTCACAGCTAGGATACAGGATATAAGTATGGAGCACACTAGTATTATGACAGTCTTGCAGTATAAACCAGCTTTCATGGGGACATGGTAGGGTCTCTGCTCATCACTCAGGCAAACAGAGTTTGATTCCGTTCTAAAACAGATGCGAAGGCAATGATCAGGTATTGATACAATTAACTCATCTCCAATCAAAGGCACAAAGGGAAAGAACAACCAGACCCCAAAATCCCCGATGGAAACATCAATAGCAGAAAGCCAAAAGGACAGTTACTTTCCAACGTGTGCAATTGGCTATCCAAAATAAAAAGATATAAACGATACACACTCTTAAAGACAACCCATATAAAAACAAGAGGGCCCAGAGGGCCCTGAATCGCTCACCTGAGAATGGTGTCTCCAGTATATTCTAGGCCCGAGGGCTATACTTTGAACAACTTGGGAATGGTCCACTAGATGAAGCTTCATACCAAATATCAAAGACCTGGACTTTCTGGTTTCAGACAAGAAGATTTTAAAGGTTTTCCCTATATAAGCCTATGAAAAACCAAAGGGTCCCGGGGTTGGGGGAATTTTTGGCCCCAGGGCTATAATTTGAACAATCTTGAAAGAGGTCCACTAGATGAAGCTTCACACCAAATACCAAAGATCTGGGCCTTGCGGTTTCAGAGAAGAAGATTTTTTAAGATTTCCCCTGTATAAGCCTATGTAAAACCAAAGGCCCCCGGGACGGGGGCATTTTTGGCCCCAAGGCTATAATTTGAACAATCTTAGTAAAGGTCCACTAGGTCAAGCTTCACACCAAAATATTAAAGACCTGGGCCTTGTGGTTTCAGAGAATAAGATTTTTTTAATGATTTTCCCCTATATATTAAGCCTATGTAAAACCATAGGCCCCCGGGGTGGGGCATTTTGGCCCCCTGGGCTATAATTTGAACAAACTTGTTAGAGGTCCACTAGATGAAGCTTCACACCAAATATCAAAGATCTGGTCCTTGCGGTTTCAGAGAAGAAGATTTTAAAGATTTTCCCTGTATAAGCCTATGTAAAACCATAGGCCCCCGGGGCGGGGGCATTTTTGGCCCCACGGCTATAATTTGAACAATCTTAGTAGAGGTCCACCAGGTAAAGCTTCACACAAAATATTAAAGACGTGAGCCTTGTAGTTTCAGAGAAGAAGATTTTTTAATGATTTTCCCTATATAAGCCTTTGTAAAACCATAGGCCCCCGGGGCGGGGGCATTTTGGCCCCCAGGGCTATAATTTGAACAATCTTGAAAGAGGTCCACTAGATGAAGCTTCAGACCAAATATCAAAGATCTGAGCCTTGCGGTTTCAGAGTGTGTGTGTGTGTGTGAATTCGGGTTTAACGTCGCTTTCAACAATTTTTCAGTCATATCACGACGGTGTCTGGTTGCGACAGGGAGCTCAATGCTCACGTTTATAGTGCTGCCTCACTGAAGTATCATGTCCCAGACACATTACATGATACCACACCCAGTCACATTATCCTGACACTGGATCGACCAGTCCTAGCTCTACCCCGTAAATATGAGTGCCAAACGAAGAGCAGCTAGTACCATTTTTAACGACTTTGGTATGTCGCGGCCCGGGATCGAACCCGAGACCTCCCGTTCCCCGGAGCGGACACTCTACCAACTGAGCTATCGGGGCCGGTGCGGTTTCAGAGAAGAAGATTTTTAAAGATTTTCCCAGTATATGCCTATGTAAAACCAAAGCCCCCCAGGGCGGGGGCATTTTTGGCCCCAAGGCTATAATTTGAACAATGTTAATAGAGGTCTACCAGGTAAAGCTTCACACCAAATATTAAAGGCCTGGGCCTGGTGGTGTCAGAGAAGAAGATTTTTTAATGATTTTCCCTATATAAGCCTATGTAAAACCAAAGGTCCCCGGGGTGGGGGCATTTTGGCCCCCAGGCTATAATTTGAACAATCTTGGTAGAGGTCCACTAGATGAAGCTTCACACCAAATATCAAAGATGTGGGCCTTGCGGTTTTAGAGAAAAAGATTTTTTAAGATTTTCCCTGTACAAGCCAATGTAAAGCCAAAGGCCCCCGGAGCGGTGGCATTTTTGGCCCAAAGGCTATAATTTGAACAATCTTAGTAGAGGTCCACCAGGTAAAGCTTCACACCAAATATTAAAGACCTGGGCCTTGTGATTTCAGACAAGAAGATTTTTTAATGATTTTCCCTATATAAGCCTATGTTAAACCATAGGCCCCCGGGGCGGGGGCATTTCGGCCCCCAGGGCTATAATTTGAACAATCTTGTTAGAGGTCCACTAGATGAAGCTTCAGACCAAATATCAAAGATCTTGGCCTTGCGGTTTCAGAGAAGAAGATTTTTTAAGATTTTCCCAGTATAAGCCTATGTAAAACCAAAGGCCCCCGGGGCGGGACATTTTTGGCCCCAAGGCTATAATTTGAGCAATCTTAGTAGAGGTCCACCAGGTAAAGCTTCGCACCAAATATTAAAGACCTGGGTCTTGTGGTTTCAGAGAAGAAGATTTTTTAATGATTTTCCCTATATAAGCCTATGTAAAACCATAGGCCCCCGGGGCGGGGGCATTTTGGCCCCCAGGGCTATAATTTGAACAATCTTGAAAGAGGTCCACTAGATGAAGCTTCAGACCAAATATCAAAGATCTGAGCCTTGCGGTTTCAGAGAAGAAGATTTTTAAAGATTTTCCCAGTATATGCCTATGTAAAACCAAAGGCCCCCAGGGCGGGGGCATTTTTGCCCCCCAAGGCTATAATTTGAATAATCTTAGTAGAGGTCCACCAGGTAAAGCTTCACACCAAATATTAAAGACCTGGGCCTTGTGGTTTCAGAGAAGAAGATTTTTTAATGATTTTCCCTATATAAGCCTATGTAAAACAAAGGCCCCCGGGGCGGGGGCATTTTGGCCCCCAGGGCTATAATTTGAACAATCTTGGTAGAGGTCCACTAGATGAAGCTTCACACCAAATATCGAAGACCAGGGCCTTGCGGTTTCAGAGAAGAAGATTTTTAAAGTTTTCGTTTAAAAAATCTATTTTTAGCTCCTGTGACCTAGATGTGCAATGGACCGGAATCATTTGAACAACTTTGAAAGGGGACCACCCAAGGATCATTCCTGTGAAGTTTGGTCAAATTCCGATCAGTGGTTTAGGAGGAGATGTCATTTGAAGAAAAAGTTTACGCACACACGCACGCACTGACGACGGACGAAAAGTGATCACAAAAGCTCACCTTGTCACTACGTGACAGGTGAGCTAATAAACCGTGGCAGAAGAAACGCCATTGGAACAGTCAGTGAAAAGATTTTTACCAGTGGGTGCACCACCCATTAAATCCATTTTATGTGGTCGCAATCCTCGCCCTTCTGTCGTGCTTTCAACATAATTTGTTCAGTCCGCATGAAGGTCTCTTAACTCATCAGTGCAACATCTCCGAGAACACATAAATAAAACAAATACAGATATGAAACAATGGTGAGGACTCGACGTCAAGAAACAACTGAAATGCTGGAGCAAAAGAAAACCCACAGTTACACTCGGATGGGCCCAACCTTCCGTCCATCATTTCTCCTGAATATCTTGCAAACAAATTTATGGTTTGATAACAAATTTTGCATGTGATTTGATATTGACAACCTCTAGTTTGGGATTGTTGTACAGCTTTTTGCAGTGCGTCAGTTTTGCCATATATCTTGAGCAAGAAACAATTGATTTTCATAAAATTTGGATTATCTCTCTATCTCTATATACTGCAATACGCCTGCAAGAACATTCTAGCCAGGGTTGCGCGTCAAGCAAGGGGCAGACAGAAAGTTAATGTAAAATGAGAAAAGGAAAGCTAATATAGTGAAGTGGATAAAATATGATAGGTTAGGTTAAAATAGGTCATAAGTGAAGTTAAAATCAGGTTAAAAACAACTTCCTCTGGATCTAGGGCCTTGAATGCTGTAGTCTACCAACTGCATCCTTGAACAAGTCAAGAGTTGGCAGACAAACAGTATTCTGGGGCAAGGCATTCCACAGACGTACTTTTGAGGTTAGCTCATCTGGTAGGTCATTGATGTGTATAAGAACAGAATCGGGCCCACGACAGAGCCCTGTGGGACACCTGAAGTCATTGGTACATATTCTGATTCCTCACCATCAAGGACCAGTCTGCGAGCAGTTTCCAAGGAATAAAGCCGGCACGATTAATCGGAAAATCGATTATTCAGTCGATAAATTCCACAAAAATGATTATCTTTACTGATTTGCCTGTAATCGATTATTTGACAAGAACAACTTCCTACCCAAAGTTTTGTCTAAAATAGCTGTACGAGTGGCAAACAGTGCAGACCCAGATGGGCCTACACTGTTTGCTCAGGTCTGTTTATTCAAATACATATGACAAAGTACATCATATGGTAGGAATTAGGCTCAGATCGAAAGCCAGACAGGTAAAATTATGACAAAATCTCCAGTGATTACTAATCGATTATGGATTGCAATGGCAGGAATCTTAATCGATTATCTTTTCATCTCCGATTAGCCAGCCCTACCAAGGAAGGCACAAATCCAGCGGAGGGCGTTTCCTCTGACCCGTACTGATGGAGTTTCCAAAGAAGCTTTGAGTGGTTCACCTTGAGTATGAATTAATGTTGGCTTAATTGGGACTGTTTCATTGTTGTCACAATCAGCTGATTTGTCTATTAATAGATGATGGTCTAATCATGAACGAAAACTGTGGCAAATGAGTATAATGGATGGCATATTCGATTGATAGCCTTTCGTACAGCAGACACACGCATGGACGACGGATGAAAAGTGATCACAAAAGCTCATCTTGTCACTACGTGACAGGTGAGCTAAAAGAAATGTTGTGGGCATTTGGTGGAACAGTCACAACATAGCATTCCATGGGTATCCATAACATCTTTAATGATCTTTTTCAAATAATCAAAAATTGATAGCCTTTCGTACAGCAGACTCATTATCTGGATGAAGAAGAGAGCAGTTAGAGCCTGACTTGGGACCAGGACACATCCATAACAGGTTGCATGTCATTTGTAAACATTGAAAGTTGAAGAAGTGTTTCTTTGACATGCTTCTTGTGTACCCTTAAGGCAGCTAATTTGATTTGGATCTGTTCATGGACAACCAGATTGAGACAGATGCAGTGCCCAGCACATGACTGGTAGATGTAGATGACTTGGCTAACAGACAAATTTACTATTTGAAGAAGAGAGCAGTTAGAACCTGACTTGGGACCAGGACACATCCATAACAGGTTGCATGTCATTTGTAAACATTGAAAGTTGAAGAAGTGTTTCTTTGACATGCTTCTTGTGTACCCTTAAGGCAGCTAATTTGATTTGGATCTGTTCATGGACAACCAGATTGAGACAGATGCAGAGCCCAGCACATGTCTGGTAGATGTAGATGACTTGGCTAATAGACAAATTTACTGTCCATGGGATCTGAACTCATTCATGATGCCAGAAAGTATTTGCAATTCAGATACAGAGAAAAGATGGGAAAATGGGGATGCATGTTTTATAAATATATCTGCAAGCCCAAAGAAATTTTTGCTGATTTTATCTGGTCACCCCTCCTTTAAAAATGTTGGTTTTATTTACTCCGTTCTAGCAAGTAAACAAACATGGTTGACTGTAACTTGAAAATGAGCCGTCAACATGTGGATTTTTTCTCATTACCTTGTTCGGCTAGGATGGCTCTACAAACAAGTAAGGTTTGAAAAGTTTTGTATGTGTAGTTTTTGTGAGAGCAGGTAAAAGGTTACTATTGTCGCCTATGGAAAACATTTAGTGAAAAGCTCCCTTTCAAACGTACTTTTGAGGTTAGCTCATCTGGTAGGTCATTGATGTATATAAGAACAGAATCGGGCCCACGACAGAGCCCTGTTGGACACCTGAAGTCACTGGTACAGATTCCGATTCCTCACCATCAAGGACCACAGTCTGCAAGCAATTACCAAGGAAGGCACAAAACCAGCGGAGGGCATTTCCGCTGACCAATACTGATGGAGTTTCCAAAGTAGCTTTGAGTGGTTCACCTTGAGTATGAATTTATGTTGGCAAGATATAGCTTAATTGGGACTTTTTCATTGTTGCCAGATCAGCTGATTTGTCTATTAATAGGTGATGGTCTAATCATGAACGAAAACTGTGGCAAATGAATATAATGGATGGCAAATTCTATGCATGTTTTATAAATATATCTGCAGCTAAAAAAACACTTCTTTATGGCAAATAAAACATGCATCGAATTTGCATCGAAAGTGACGAGGTGAGCTTTTGGGATCACTTTTTGTCCACCATGCGTGTGTAAACAATTATTTCAAACAACATCTCCTCCTAAACCACTGCTCAGATTTTGTCCAAGCTTCACAGGAATGATCCTTAGGTGGTCCCCTTTCAAAGTTGTTCAAATGGTTCCGGTCTGTTGCACATCAAGGTCACAGGAGCCAAAAATAGACTTTTCACCAAAAACTTAAAAAATCTTCTTCTCTGAAACCACAAGGCCCAGGTCTTTGATATTTGGTATGAAGCTTCATCTAGTGGACCCCTACCAAGATTGTTCAAATTATAGGGCTGGGACCAAAAATGCCCCCGCCCCGGGGCCCTTTGGTTTCACATGGGCTTATATAGGTAAAATATTTTAAAATCTTCTTCTCTGAAACCGCAAGGCCAGGTATTTGCTATTTGGTGTGAAGCTTCATCTAGTGGACCCCTAAAAAGATTGTTCAAATTATACTGCAGGGGCCAAAAATGCCCCCCCCCCCCCCCCCACCCTGGGCCCTTTTGTTTTGGGCTTATATAGGGAAAATCTTTAAAAATCTTCTTCTCTGAAACTGCAAGGCCCAAGTCTTTGCTATTTGGTATTTAGCTTCATCTAGTCGACCCCTTCCAAGATTGTTCAAGTTATAGTGATGTGGCTCAAAATGCCCGCCCCGGGGCCCTTTGGTTTTACATGGGCTTATATAGGGAAAATCTTTAAAAATCTCCTTCTCTGAAACCGCAAGGCCCAAGTCTTTGCTATTTGGTATGAAGCTTCATCTAGTGGACCCCTACCACGATTGTTCAAGTTATAGTGCTAGGCTCAAAATGCCCCCGCCCCGGGGCCCTTTGGTTTTACATGGGCTTATAAAGGGAAAATCTTTAAAAATCTTCTTCTCTGAAACCGCAAGGCCCATGTCTTTGCTATTTGATATGAATCTTCTACTAGGACTCCTACCAAGATTGTTCAAATTAAAGTGCTGGGCCCAAACCTTCCCCCTGTCCCAGAGCCCTTTTGTTTTACATGGGCTTATATAGGGAAACTCTTTAAAACAATTTCTTCTCTGAAACCGCAAGGCCCAGGTCTTTGCTATTTTGTATGAAGCTTCAGCTAGTGGACTGTACCCCTACCAAGATTGTTCAAATTATAGTGCTTGGGCCATAAATGCCCCTGCCCAGGGGCCCTTTGGTTTGACATAGGCTTATATAGGGAAAATCTTTAAAAATCTTCTTGTCTGAAACTGCAGAGCCCAGGTCTTTGATATTTGGTTTCAAGCTTCATCTTGTGGAGCTCTACCAAGATTGTTCAACTTATAGCCCTGAGGCAAAAACTGCCCCTGCTCTGGGGCCCTTGGGTTTTACACAGACGTATATAAGGAAAATCTTGAAAAATCTTCTTCTCTGAAACCACAAGGCCTAGGTCTTTGATATTTGGTATGAAGCTTCATCTAGTGGACCTCTACCAAGATTGTTCAAATTATAGACCTGAGACCAAAATGCCCGCCTCGGGGCCCTTTGGTTTTACATAGACTTATATTGGAGAAATCTTTAAAAAATCTTCAAATCTTCTTCTGTGAAACCACAAGGCCTAGGTCTTTGATATTTGGTATGGAGCTTCATCTACTGGACCTCTACCAAGATTGTTTTTTTTTTCTTTTTTGGTTTACATCAATTCATTTTCAGCAGAGTTATAGCCCTTCAATGTTTAAAAAATTGATTGCTCAGTGATATTTTGAATTGTACAGTGTTGGTGGGGGGGGGGGGTATTTTAGTAACTTTAAGCCGAGCATTAAATAACTATAATATAGAGATTAAGATTCCCATGAGTTGTCAACCAATCTGTTTAATTGCTTCAGTGTTGTTCAATCACTATCCACTTTATTCATTTTTGTACAAATGATCAGTTTTGTAGAGAGAATTTTTTGTAAATTTTAAATTGAAAATCCCTGACCATAGTGTTGATTGATTGTTGAAATGGACATAGTAATAACCATGCCCATGACTAGGCAGTGCCTAATTTCATTTTTTTTTTTTTTTTTTTGGTTTGGGTTTTACGGCCCTTTCAAGATTATTTCACTCATATCGAGCCGATCGTTAATCAGAGGTGGGCGAAAACCGGAGTACCCGGAGAAAAACCACCTGACCTTCCGTTGCAGAACTTGGCGTCTCACACGTGGCCCGAGCGAGGCTCGAACCTACGGCGGTGAGAGACCTAATGACTAAGAGTCAGCGCTCTTATCCACTAGGCCACGGAGGCCCGTACCTAATTTCATATTATATCTTCATACAAATATTGGGTATGATAATATCTCGAGCAAGTTTGACTTTCAGGGTCCTGGGCTCAAGGTCAATGTCACTATGGCTAGATTTAGAAAACTTTTGTCATTGCTCTTTCACCTAAATGTATTGATAAATTTTAAGATGACTCTAGATAAATGTTTGATATGATGGTATCTCAAGTGAGTTCAACTTCCAGAGTCCTGGGTCAAGGTCACCAAGGCTATTTTTAGAAAAAACTTTGTCATCACTTTCATGCATACATTTATTGGTGGATTTTTAAAACAAGAGGCCCATGGGCCACAATGCTCACCAGAACTCATGCGGACACTGCCCACTGGCAGCCATGTATGGTTTCAGGTTTTAATTTATTGATTATAAAGTCTCCCAAACAAACCCCCATTTCAAAATGAGCACCCATGTGGACTCTGTATCTGAAATATTAGGCCTTTTATGAGGAGGAAGGATGAGACGTGGACCCAACAGAGCCCTGAATAGTATCACTGAATCCATCTTATCATAAGACACATGAATATATATATGGTTTAGGGGTTGGGATGTGTACTGTTCCTGAGATATAAGGCCTTTTAAGCTGCGAAGGGGTTGGAGCATAGCCCTGGCAGACCCCAGGAAAGCCAAGATTGTTGTCGATGAATGTGTCTTATAATAAGGACCAAGAAAATATATTGTTTAGGGGTGGAGATATGAACAGTTTCCAAGATATGAGGCCCTCTTATGAAATGATGAGGAGAGGAATGGCCCCTGTGGACCACCAAGTTTGTGTGACTGAATGTGTCTAATCATAAGAAACAAGAATATATATGATTATTAGGTGGGGATCTTAATGGTGTCTGAGATATATCGCCGTTTATGAAGTAGAGGCGTGGGCCATGGCATCAGCATGTTGCCCTAGCACATAGACGCATTGATGTGAGTGAATGAGTCTTATTATAGGGAACACAAATATACATATTTTGGGGTGGGGATCTGAACAGTTTCTGAGATATATTGCATTTTATGAAGTGGAAGGGTGGGGCATAGCCCCAGCACACCCCCAGAGACCCCTAGGTTGGTATCACTGAATGTGTCTCATCATAAGGAACAAGAATATATATGGTTTAGGGTTGGGGGTTCTGAATGGTTTCCGAGATATTGAGCCTTTTACGAAGTGGAGGGGGTTGGGCATGGCCCGGGCACATCCCAGAGGACCCCCAGGTTGGTTTTAATGAATGCGTCTTATCATATGAAACAAGAATATATATGGTTTTGGGATGGGGATCTGAATGGTTTCCGAGACGTATCACCTTTTATGAAGTGGAAGGGTGGGGCACAGCCCCCGTGCGGCCCGGGAGACCCTTAGATTGGTATCACTGAATGCGTCTTATCATAAAAAACAAGAATTTATATGCTTTAGGGGTGGGGATCTGAACGGTTTCTGAGATATTGGGCTTTTACTAAGTGCAGGGGATGGGGCATAGCCCTGGCACATCCTAGGGGACCCCCAGATTGGTGTCACTGAATGCGTCTTTTCATAAGAAACAAGAATATACATGGTTTTGGGATGGGGATCTGAAGGGTTTCCGAGATATATCACCTTTTATGAAGTGGAAGGTTGGGGCATAGCCCTGGTGCGGCCTGAGAGACCCTAAGGTTGGTATCACTGAATGCGTCTTATCATAAGGAACAAGAATTTAAATGGTTTAGGGGTGGGGATCTGAACGGTTTCTGAGATATTCAGCCTTTTAGGAAGTGGAGGGGGTGGGGCATAAGCCCCGCCACATCATAGGGGACCCTCAGATTGGTGTCACTGAATGCGTCTTATCATAAGAAACAAGAATATATATAGTTTAGGGGTGGGGATCTGAATGGTTTCTGAGATATATGGCATTTATGAAGTGGAAGGGTGGGGCATGGCCCCAGTGCACCCCAGAGAGACCCCAATGTTGGTATCACTGAATATATCTTATCATAAGGAACAAGAATATATATGGTTTAGGGGTGGGGATCTCAATGGTTTCTGAGATAAATGGCATTTTATGAAGTGGAGGGGGTGGGGCATGTCCCTGGCACATCCCGGGGGGACCCCAAGGTTGTTGTCACTTAATGCATCTTAGCATAAGGAACAAGAATATATATAGTTTAGGGGTGGGGATCTGAATGGTTTCTGAGATAAATGGCATTTTATGAAATAGAGGGGGCAGGGCATGTCCCCGGCACATCCCGGGGGACCCCCAGGTTGGTGTCACTTAATGCATCTTATCATAAGGAACAAGAATATATATGGTTTAGGGGTTGGGATCTGTAAGGTTTCTGAGATATAAGGCATTTTATGAAGTGGAGGGGGCGGGGCATGGCCCCGGCACAACCTAGGGGACCCCCAGGTTGACATAAAAACATATGGCTGAGAGAAGTTTACTCAAGGAACATGTTTATGTAAGTTTTGTCAAAATATCTGCAATGACTTGGCAGTAAATGCCATTTTTCAGTTTTCCCCATTATAAGTCAATAGAAACTCTAAGTTGCCATAGCAACAAAACTAAAAGGCCAAATTTCATAAAAAACATAAAACCTGTAAAGGCAAAAACGGTGAATATTTTCATATAGTCTCAGCCTCCTAGAGCATACGGTTTCTGAGGAGATGATTTTTTAAGTATTTTTTGTCTATTTTTTTTATTTTGGTTTCCATGGCAACCAACAAAAATGAGCAGAAGGCCTAAAATCATACGGCAGATAGTAGATCGCCTATGGAACATTTCTTTGAACGTTTTGTCAAAATATCTGCAGAGGCTTGGCAGTAAATGCCATTTTTCTATTTTCCCCATTATAAGTCTATGGGCACTCTAAGTTGCCATAGCAACCAAACTAATGAGCCGATTTTCATTAAAAACACAAACTTTCAATCCCTCTGCCTAAGGATGCTACAGATGAAATTTGGGCTGAATCGGCCCAGTGGCTTCAGAGGAGATGTCGTTTGAAAATGTTGACGAAGACGACGCAGACGCAGACACAGACAACGACGACGACGGACAACTGCCTATCCTATAAGCTCCCCCGGAGCCTTCGGCTCTGGTGAGCTAAAAACTTCACACAAATCTTGGGTATGATGATATCTCAAGCAGGTCGACTTTCAGGGTCTAGAAAAACTGTCATTGCTATAGCGCCTACATTCATTGCTGGCATTTAACTTAATTTAACACAAATTTTGCGTGTAATGATATCTCGAGTGAGTTTGACTTTAAGGGTCCTGGGCTAAAGGTGAAGGCCACTGTGATTATTTTTAGAAAAACATCATCATCGCTCCTGCGCTTACATTTATTGATGGATCTTATTATAACATTACATAAATGTTGCATGTGATAATATCTCAAGCGAGTTTGGCTTTCGGAGTCCTAGCCTTAAGATCAAGTTCACTGGCTATTTTTAGAAAACTGTCATCGTCCTAGCGCTTATATTTGTCCATGCATTAGATTTTTAAAAGTAGTTTGTGTTTGATATCTTTTGAAATAATTATTAGATACTTAATTTACACTGAATTCATATTGTATACAATCATGAAATATAGGTAAAGTGTGGTTTAACTTACAATATACCGATTATTACGACAGTTATGGTCCATTTCATCTTCATTTTTTTTTGCAAACTGCTTGTTTCCGGGTGTCGTCGACTCCTGGGCTGGGACTTCCATGTCATACTGACACATTTCTAGTTGACAAATTAAAAAAAAACAACATCGCATCAGAATTTTCACTCGTGCTTCGCATCCTTGAAAGGTCTGATGTTTTCAACTCACTTGATGAAATATTTTGGTATATTTTGTGGCTAAATTACTTTATCCAGTAGAATATGGGTTAATCTTATTTTAGGTAGGTGTGAAAATAGAAAAAAGAAAGGTGCGATTTCAAATATTAAACTTTTGCCCGTTCCAGTCAGTGAAAACTAAAGAACATGTTTGCCTTTCATATAGTCCTTAACCTATTTAGTTCCAGAAACCCCCAAAACGGGTACCCTGGCAAACAGAGCAGGCTGCAGCAGAACGCAGCGTCTGATCAGGGCCTACACTGTTTACAAAAAGTTCAGCCATTTTCCAAATCAATTTTGAAGAAAACACAACCTGACAAGCCTAAATTTTGAAATGGACACCTGCTATATACAGTATAGCTCCAATATATCGCGTTCCGATATTTCGCGATGTCCAATCTACCGCGGTCGCGCAGTGGATCCCGTTTTTTTTCCCCTTAAAAATTCATAATTAAAAAAAAATAGAGTTTTAAGTTGTTGTTAAAATTTATTTAAAACCAGGTTAAACCAGGCCCCAACAGCGTTTGACTTTTCCCGGCCAGTGTCTGCTATTTGGCGCCAAAACATAACCATTCACGAGATCGCAGAAAACTCTGTTTTGATGATGCAAACATCTACCGTTAGATGTAGCTAATTGTCTGACATTTTCACATTGATTGTGGATTAAATTTTATGATTGGAAGATAAACCCCAATTAGAGACATAACTTGACCATATTTTCACACCTTATCGACACGCACCGCAGCGTGGCAACTGTATGACAGGGATTAACAATAGTGTCATACCTGGACCGTAATAAATACACAGATGGTTTGTCTCTCAATTGACAGTGCAGCAATCATTGCGATTTACTTACTGGTCTAGTTTTACCTTATGTAAGGACTCAAAAAGATTGACAGTTGTAGACGATTTTTTTTACACTTGCCCACAATCAAAACACAATAAAATGATAGTTTTGTTGTTGTATAGTTTTTCGGCCCTTGGTAGACGTTAAATAATTTTTTTCCAACCGCTACTTTTAATGATTCTGAGATCTGGCAAGCCAAGGGAAACAACTAGAGTTGCGTTAGCGCTTAGCACTTATGGTAGTTGCACCCCTTGGCCGTCACCCGTTACAGACAACCAGGGGAACCCGCAAATCCAAAATGGCGTCCTGTTTTGACATTTTAGCAATCACATGTTTTCAGACGCAGATTTTCAGCTGTTCTCGAATGTAAGTTAATTGGTAGACACAGTCCCCTTTGTTTGTTCTGTCACTGAGTAATGCTGAACCTACTTTAATGGTGAAATACGGCCGATTGCATTACTGACAGCCATTAATGTGGATTGATAAGCGGTTCTCACCAAACTATCACTGCGACTTGTAGTGGCATCTCGGCAAGCTACCGCGACTTATATCGCGCTCCGACCACATCGCGGTTTTCGGGCTATGGCCCTTGACTACCGCGATATATTGGAGCTATACTGTATAAGGTGGAAGATTCTATTTGGTACAAAAGGGGTTAATTATTGCTAAGCACTGAATATCCATTTTATTAATCCCCAATTTTCTTTTTTAATTAAAACTAGATATATAGGTCAGTAGTTGTAAGGTTACAATTATAATCATAAAAACTTTTATCATAAAAGCTAGTTCTGACATTCATGCAATAATTTTGTTAGCACTAGAGTTATTATTTTCTGTGTAAACACTTGGTCATAAACTCCTGATCTTTTATCTCTTGTCTAATCTCTATCATGCTGGTCAGATCTGACAGTGATGGATTGGATCAGATTTCCTCTGCAAAAACTGAGGGGAAACATTTCCAAAGTACTAGGCGTTAAAACTGAGCCAGAGAGACTAGACTAGCTAAACTTTTATACACTGTTCATTTTAGTGCAAAAGATGATTTTAATTCCATATTATTCATTATAATGCCTAGTGGCTAGGCTACTAGAAACCCTTCACGAGGACTGAACAAATCATGTGTGAAAACCACAACAGAACCAAGGGCGAGGATTGTGGCCACATAAAATAGATTTAAGCGTCCACCCCAAGTGATTTCTTTATCTGAGCATTCCAAGGTGGTTGTTCTGTTGTGGTTCGTTGTTGTTACTGTTTGTCTCTGCATGTTTTATTTCTAATATAATTTTTACAGTTATTTGGTCATTTCATGGGGAAAATGTCCTTATAGCTTTCAACTTGCAATGTTCTAATTACTGTGCTTTATTTTTTGTTTGTGCTTCTTTCCCTTGGATGTCGGGAGAAAGATAATTGCATCGATCCTCGATAAAGGCTGGCACAATCAATCGGAAAATCGATTAATTGATCAATACTTTCCACAACAATGATTAGCATTACTGATTTGCTTGTAACTGATTATTTGATAAGAACAATTTATACCCAAAGTTGTGCCTAAAAAGGCTGGATGAGTGGCAAACAGTGCAGACCCTGAAGAGACACCGCATTCTGTGGTGTCTCATCTGGGTCTACACTGTTTGCTCATGCCTGTCTGTACGGTCCTCGGGGCTTGAAGAAATATATGGGCTGCATGATGCTTCCACGCAGAGCTGAATCCGACCCGCACACGAGCACTGGTAAACCGCTTAGAGGATCTAAGCCTGCCCAGGCAAAGCAGTGCGCACGAGTCGGACCGTCCATGCTTATAAACCCTATTGGTTTCATTGGGGGACAGGGCTTGAGATGTCATTTCATCTCAATGTCGGGTAAAAGTCCCACAAAATTGGAAGCAACGTCTCCAAAATGACCTTTACAGTGCTGATGGGGACGTTAAACCTCACATCAAACAAACATGCCTGTCTGTTCAAAAACATATAGTAAAGTACAACATATAGTAAGAGTCATGCTCACAGGAAAAATTATTACCAAAATTGATTATTGACCACAATAGCATGACTGATATTCGATCATCTTTCAGCTCCGATCAGCAAGCCATATTCTTGATCATTGCCTTCAATTAGATTTTATTCCTACTTTAGCGTTTGATAAACTACTGTTATGTAACCCAATATAATTATAACCAGTGCTTCAGCTGAAGTGCACGACCCGCCGGATGCTTTTAGCTTTATGAGTGTTACCATATATGGGTATGGCGGCCATTTTGGTCATGTGACCTGGACATAAAACGGTTCCCCCAATAAATGCGCCTTATCGTAAGGAGCAAAAATATATCTTATACTTTAGTACTGTATTCTGAATCGTTTGCAGGATAAAATCCAACACAAAAGCATATGTGTCAAAGATTGACCTAGGCACAAAGAAGGTCAAGGTCAACCCAGGGTCACCATTTTAGCAATTTATGATGGGCCTACGTTCCAGATGCTATTTATCAAGTTTCGTGGAAATCTGCACAGTGGTTCTGGAGAAGACTTTTTTTGAAGGGTTTTTACCAAATATTGCTTGGCGGCCATTTTGGTCATGTGACCTGGACCCCATGAGGAAATTTTGGTTTCTCCCATCCCGTAGAGGCTCCATATGAAATTTGACTTCAATCGGCCCAACGATTTCCGAGAAGAAGCAGTTCGAAAATTTTCACATTATTCGCCTCGGCGAGGCTGTACTAAATGGAATGTAATATTTCTCAAGTTCATTGATAAGATCTCATTGATATTTATCAGTATGCCAAAAATTGTTTAAATATTCCAAGCGGTTAAGTCACTATCACCAATTTTCACAAACGGGTTACGGACGGACAGATAGACAGACCATATATGGCTTGGCAGCCATTTTGGTCATGTGTCCTGGACCCCATGAGCAATTTTTGGTTTCCCCCATCCCATAGAGGCTCAATATGAAATTTGATTTCAATCGGCCCAACGGTTTTCGAGGAGAAGCAGTTTGAAAATTTTCACATTTTTCGCCTCGGCGAAGCTATACTAAATGGAATGTAATATTTCGCAAGTTCATTGGTTAGATCTCATTGATATCTATCAGTATGCCAAAATTGTTTAAATATTCCAAGCGGTTAAGTCACTATCACCAATTTTCACAAACGGGTTACGGACGGACAGACAGACAAACCATATATGGCTTGGCGGCCATTTTGGTCATGTGACCTTGACCCCATGAGCAAATTTTGGTTTCCCCATCCCATAGAGGCTCCATATGAAATTTGACTTCAATCGGCCCAACGGTTTCCGAGGAGAAGCAGTTCAAAAATGTTCTAAAATTTTCACATTTTTCGCCTCGGCGAGGCTATACTAAATGGAATGTAATATTGCGTAAGTTCATTGGTTAGATCTCATTGATATCTATCAGTATGCCAAAAATTGTTTAAATATTCCAAGCGGTTAAGTCACTAACACCAGTTTTCACAAACGGGTTACGGATGGACCCAAAGAAGGTCAAGGTCAACCCAGGGTCACCATTTTAGCAATTTATGATAGGCCTACATCCCAGATGCTATTTATCAAGTTTCGTGGAAATCTGCCCAGTGGTTCTGGAGAAGACTATTTTTGAAGGGTTTTTACCATATATGGCTTGGCGGCCATTTTGGTCATGTGACCTGGACCCCATGAGCAAATTTTGGTTTCCCTATCCCATAGAGGCTCCATATGAAATTTGACTTCAATCGGCCCAACGGTTTCCGAGGAGAAGCAGTTCTAAAATTTTCACATTTTTGCCTCGGCGAGGCTATACTTAATGGAATGTAATATTTCGCAAGTTCATTGGTTAGATCTCATTGATATCTATCAGTATGCCAAAAATGGTTTAAATATTCCAAGCGGTTAAGTCACTATCACCAATTTTCACTTACGGGTTACGGACGGACAGACAGACAAACCATATATGGCTTGGCGGCCATTTTGGTCATGTGACCTGGACCCCATGAGCAAATTTTGGTTTCCCCCATCCCATAGAGGCTCCATATGAAATTTGACTTCAATCGGCCTAACGGTTTCCGAGAAGAAGCAGTTCGAAAATTTTCACATTATTCGCCTCGGCGAGGCTGTACTAAATGGAATGTAATATTTCTCAAGTTCATTGATAAGATCTCATTGATATTTATCAGTATGCCAAAAATTGTTTAAATATTCCAAGCGGTTAAGTCACTATCACCAATTTTCACAAACGGGTTACGGACGGACAGATAGACAGACCATATATGGCTTGGCAGCCATTTTGGTCATGTGTCCTGGACCCCATGAGCAATTTTTGGTTTCCCCCATCCCATAGAGGCTCCATTTGAAATTTGATTTCAATCGGCCCAACGGTTTTCGAGGAGAAGCAGTTTGAAAATTTTCACATTTTTCGCCTCGGCGAAGCTATACTAAATGGAATGTAATATTTCGCAAGTTCATTGGTTAGATCTCATTGATATCTATCAGTATGCCAAAATTGTTTAAATATTCCAAGCGGTTAAGTCACTATCACCAATTTTCACAAACGGGTTACGGACGGACAGACAGACAAACCATATATGGCTTGGCGGCCATTTTGGTCATGTGACCTTGACCCCATGAGCAAATTTTGGTTTCCCCATCCCATAGAGGCTCCATATGAAATTTGACTTCAATCGGCCCAACGGTTTCCGAGGAGAAGCAGTTCAAAAATGTTCTAAAATTTTCACATTTTTCGCCTCGGCGAGGCTATACTAAATGGAATGTAATATTGCGTAAGTTCATTGGTTAGATCTCATTGATATCTATCAGTATGCCAAAAATTGTTTAAATATTCCAAGCGGTTAAGTCACTAACACCAGTTTTCACAAACGGGTTACGGACGGACCCAAAGAAGGTCAAGGTCAACCCAGGGTCACCATTTTAGCAATTTATGATAGGCCTACATCCCAGATGCTATTTATCAAGTTTCGTGGAAATCTGCCCAGTGGTTCTGGAGAAGACTATTTTTGAAGGGTTTTTACCATATATGGCTTGGCGGCCATTTTGGTCATGTGACCTGGACCCCATGAGCAAATTTTGGTTTCCCTATCCCATAGAGGCTCCATATGAAATTTGACTTCAATCGGCCCAACGGTTTCCGAGGAGAAGCAGTTCTAAAATTTTCACATTTTTCGCCTCGGCGAGGCTATACTAAATGGAATGTAATATTTCGCAAGTTCATTGGTTAGATCTCATTGATATCTATCAGTATGCCAAAAATGGTTTAAATATTCCAAGCGGTTAAGTCACTATCACCAATTTTCACAAACGGGTTACGGACGGACAGACAGACAAACCATATATGGCTTGGCGGCCATTTTGGTCATGTGACCTGGACCCCATGAGCAAATTTTGGTTTCCCCCATCCCATAGAGGCTCCATATGAAATTTGACTTCAATCGGCCTAACGGTTTCCGAGGAGAAGCAGTTCAAAAATGTTCGAAAATTTTCACATTTTTCGCCTCGGCGAGGCTATACTAAATGGAATGTAATATTTCGTAAGTTCATTGGTCAGATCTCATTGATATCTATCAGTATGCCAAAAATTGTTTAAATATTCCAAGCGGTTAAGTCACTATCACCAATTTTCACAAACGGGTTACGGACGGACAGACAGAATGACAGACTGACAGAATGACAGATTGACAGAATGACATGGTGATTTTAGGGCACTCTTAGAAAAAACCGACTTCAGTCGGTTGCTTTTTCTGCGGGTCGTGCAATCCCAACTGGAGTAAAAATGTACATTCGAGAATCTCACAAATTCGAGTAAAGGGATACTTTATGTACAGTAACTGTCCATTTCTATGCTGCGGAGACCAAAAAGCTTGAAAAGCTAGAATTACTTTGGGATGTCTTTAAAATATTTCATATACAAATGTATGATTTTTTTCAAGTCAGTTAATCATATATGAACTAAACTATCAGCAGGTTTAAATGTTCAAACTATTTTTTAAATCCATAACACAGAACTGATAAAAGGCCGATGTTTGTTTGTTTGTAATAGAGATTTATAACGGCCCAGTTCACACTTTTCTGGCTTAAACGTAAGCGGTTAACCAGTACAGTGCACATTCTTTCGCCAGAAACTGCACTTTTTGATTCAGCGGAAGGGAGAAAATGATCATAGAAAAGATTTCATGATCAATCAATCTCCACGAAAGCATGATGCCGACCCCTGCAGGTATCGAACCTGCGTCCTCCAGATGAATCCGACTGCGCTACCGAGGCCGGCCGACAAAGGCCGATACTATCTTAAAAATATATTTATTGATATGTCCTTATAACCTACTATTACTATTAGAGTCATTTGGTATTGGGATTAGGAAATTTATAGAATACTGCTTTTACCCATTATTTTAAACAAGAGGCCCAAGAGGGCCTGTCGCTCCACCGGCTAACTTCAGACAATTGTCATATTTATTACATTAACCAATGGTATACTAGTGGACTCTTCTATTGCTATATGTTGGACCAGTCCATTTGTCATATAAGGGGTGTCAGGCCTATTTGTTTTTCTATTTTTGATGGAAAATTCTGTTAGCAAATAGTGCAGGCCCTGATCAGACATGGTGTTCTGTGGGGTCTGATCTGGGCCAGCACTGTTTGCCAAGGTACCCATTTAGGGTTTTCCCGCATGCAATGGGTAAAAAAGAAACAAGTGATCCACCAAAGGAATGTCCATTCTATATTTTTTTGACCCCAGAGCCATGGTTGGCAGGATTTATGTGAGTGACCATTTGGTATTGCTCCGTTCTAAATATCTAAAGCTCTGGGCCTTATGGTTTCAGAGAAGAAGACTTTTTTTAAGTTTTTCCTATTATAAGTCTATGGGAACTAATATGCCTCTGGGCGTGACCAATTTTTTACCCCAGGGGCATTGTTGGCAGGATTTATTTGAGTGACCACTTGACGTTGCTGCATACTTAATATCTAAGCTCTGGGCACTGATGGTTTCAGAGAAGATTTTTGTCAGTTTTTCCCAGTATAAGTCTATGGGAGCTTATGGGCCTCAGGGTGTGGCCAATTTGGACCCCAGGGGCATAGTTGGCAGGATTTATGCAGATGAATACTTCAAGTTGCTACATACTAAGCTCTTGGCCTTATGGTTTCAGAGGAGAAAAGTTTCAAGATTTTGTCATTATTAGTCTATGGGAGCTACTAAGCACCGGGGCGTTGCCAATTTGGACTCAAGAGTCATGGTTCGCAGGACTTAGTAGGTGACCACATAACTTTGCTACATACTACATGTAAATGTCTTAGCTTTAGGCTTTATGGTTTCAGAGAAGAAGTTTTTCCGTTTATTGGTCTATGGAAGCTAATGAGCCAAAGGTGGTGGCCATGGCGGCCATGTTTTTTGTCTGATCAAAATTTCTTCAATGAATCTGACAATGGTAGACACAAGGAACATTCATGAAAATTAAGAACGAAATCCATTTAGCGGTTTTGGAGGAGAAGATAAAAAAAAAAAAAAAATCCCTTTATGAGTCTATGGAAGCTAATTAGCCAATGGGCGTGTCCATGGCGGCCATGTTTTTTGTCTGATCAAAATTGCTTCAAGGAATCTGACAGAGGTCCACCCAAGGAACATTCATGCAAAGTAAGAATGAAATCCATTACGTTGAGCGGTTTTGGAGGAGAAGGTTTTTAAAACTTTTCCCCATATAAGTCTTTGAAAGCTAATGAGCCAAGGGAGATTGCCATGGCAGTCATGTGGGGCATGGCCATGGTGGCCATGTTTTTTGCCTGATCCGAATTTCTTCAAGGAATCTGATAGAGGTCCACCCAAGGAACATTCATGCAAAATAAGAATAAAATCCATTGAGCAGTTTTGGAGGAGAAGATTTTTAAATATTTTTTTTTTGCTTTCGATGCCATTTTGTTCTGCATGTAACAAAATTCTTTGAAGGAATTCAGAAGAGGACTATGTGAGAAACATTCCTGTGAAGTTTGGTTACAATCGACCAAGTAGTTAAGGAGGAAATGTTTAAAGAAAAAAGTTAACGCACGGATGCACAACCGCACAGACGCACAACAGACACAGGGCCATAACATATAACATAAGACCCGCCGGTCTTTGGCCAGAGGAGCTAAAAAATGAACAGATTTATGTTTTTATTTCTTTATTTTTTCCTTTCCTCCGTCGGATTCGGTATGCCTCCCTTTTCAACTAAGCCATTTTAACCCTCAGGGATCTGGAGAACTGTTGACACTGTAGTATAATTAGGTCTAATAAATCAATCTCCCTCAGTATTTTGAATTTATTTTGAAACATCAAGTCGTATAAATAGAGTTTGTGTTGAAAACATCAGTTCTATCACTAGTGTGATGGGCATGTGAAATTTCTGATGTTTTGAATTTTAGAATGACAATTTGTAGGTGGACCTCTATAGATATGTGATAGTCAGCAAAATTGGAGAAGATTAATTCAGATACAGGAAGGTACTTTTAAATAAATAAATAAATAAATAAATAAATAAACAAGAACTTTTGAAGAAGAGAAGACATTTTTAACATTACACAACATGTTATATAGTGAAAATAAACCCCGCCCACTGCAGCCATGTTTTATGTCGGATCAAAATTTCTTCAAGGAATATGACAGAGGTAAGGAACATGCATGCCAAATAACTATGAAATAAAACAAGAACTTTTGCAGAAAATATTTTCAGCATTACACTATATGTTATATAGTGAAAATAAGCCTCGCCCATGACGGCCATGTTTTTTGTAAGATCAAATTTTTTTCAAGGAATCTGACAACAGTCCACCCAAGGACAATTCATGCAAATTACAATGAAATCCCACAAGTACTTTTGCAGAAAATGATTTTTTAGCATTACGTTATATGTTAAATAGTGAAAATAAGCCCCGCCCATGGCGGCTATGTTTTTTGTCGGATCAAAATTTCTTCAAGGAATCTAAGAGGTCCACCCAAGGAACATTCATGCAAAATAAAAACAAGGCATCGCATGCGATACAAATCCCCTCGCACTAGACAACTTCGTGTGTGGAAAACACTGAAATGGCAAAAGTCCAACTTGCTTGAGATATTATCATATGCAACATTTGTGTAAAGTTTGTTTAAAAATCCTCCAATAAATGTACATTCTAAAGTGATGACGTTTCCCTAAAAATAGCCATAGTGACCTTGACTTGAGGCCATGACCACGAAAGTAGATCTTGCTCAAGATATTATCATAAGCATCTTTTGTGTGAAGTTATATTATAATCTGTTAATAAATGTAGGCGGTAGAGCGATGACAAAGTTTTTCTAAAGATAGCCACAGTGACCTTGACTTTGAGGTCATGACCTTGAAAGTCGAATTAAGTCGAGATATTATAATAAGAAACATTTGTGTGAAGTTCTATTACAATCCATCATTAAATGTAGGCGCTAGAGCGATGACAAAGTTTTTCTAAAAATAGCCACAGTGACCTTGACCTTGAAAGTCTAAATAGCTCGAGATATTGTCATAAGGAACATTTGTGTGAAGTTATATTGAAATGTGTGAAAAAATGTAGTCACTAGAGCAATGACAAAATTTTTTCTAAAAATACCCACAGTGACCTTGACCTTGAAAGTCAAACTCGCTCGAGGTTTTGTCATAAGGAACATTTGTGTGAAGTTATATTGAAATGGATGAAGAAATGTAAGCGCTAGAGCCATGACAAAGTTTTTCTAAAAATAGCCACAGTGACCTTGACCTTGAAAGTGGAACTCACTACAGATATTGTTATAAGGAACATTTGTGTGAAGTAATATTGAAATTGGTGAAAAAATGTAAGCGCTAGAGCAATGACAAAGTTTTTCTAAAAATAGCCACAGTGACCTTGACCTTGAAAGTCAAACTCGTTCGAGGTATTGTCATAAGCAACATTTGTGTGAAGTTATATTGAAATCAGTGAAGAAATGTAGGCGCTAGAGCGATAACAAAGTTTTCTAAAAATAGCCATAGTGACCTTGACCTTGAAAGTCGAAATGGTGAGATATTGTCATAAGGAACATTTGTGTGAAGTTATATTGAAATCGATGAAGAAATGTAAGCGCTAGAGGGATGACGAAGTTTTTCTAAAAATAGACACAGTGACCTTGACCTTGAAAGTGGAACTCGCTAGAGATATTGTCATAAGGAACATTTGTATGAAGTTATATTGAAATTGGTGAAGAAATGTAAACGCTAGAGCGATGACAAAGTTTTTCTAAAAAATAGCCACAGTGACCTTGACCTTGACCTTGAGGCCTTGACATTGATAGTCGAACCCGCTTGAGATATTGTCATAAGGAACATTTGTGTGAAGTTATATTGAAATCAGTGAAGAAATATAGGCGATAGAGCCATGACAAATGTTTTTTCTAAAAATAGCCACAGTGACCCTGACCTTGAGGCCATGAGTTGGAAAGTTGAACTCGCTGGAGATATTTTTATAAGGAACATTTGTGTGAAGTTATATTGAAATTGGTGAAGAAATGTATGTGCTAGAGCGATGAAAATGTTTTTCTAAAAATAGCCACAGTGACCTTGACCTTGAGGTCATGACCTTGAAAGTCCAACTCACTCAAGATATTGTCATAAGGAACATTTGTGTGAAGTTATATTGAAATCAGTGAAGAAATGTAGGAGCTAGAGCGATGACAAAGTTTTTCTAAAAATAGCCACTGTGACCTTGACCTTGAAGCCATGACCTTGAAAGTGGAACTCGCTCAAGATATTTTTATAAGGATCATTTGTTTGAAGTTATATTGAAATTGGGGGAGAAATGTAGGCGCTAGAGCCATGACAAAGTTTTTCAAAAAATAGCCATAGTGACATTGACCTTGAGGTCATGACCTTGAAAGTCGATCTTGCTCCAGATATTGTCGTAAGGAACGTTTGTGTGAAGTTATATTAAAATCGGTCAAGAAATGTAGGGGCTAGAGCGATGACAAAAGTACGTACGTACGTGGCGCCAGAGCGATGACAAAAGTACGTACGTACGTGGCGCTAGAGCGATGACAAAAGTACGTACTTACGTACGTACGTACGGGACAAATGCTATATCCCCCCTCACAACTATGTTGTGCGAGGGGATAATGAAATCCAACAGGTGGGTTTGGAGGAGAAGATGTTTAAAATTTTTTAATTTTTTGTGTGGTTTTGTTGCCATGGCAACCAGAGTTCTGGGTGTAACAAAATTCTTTGAAGGAATTTAGAAGAGGACTAAGTAAGGAACATTCCTGTGAAGTTTGGTTACAATTGGCCCAGTAGTTTAGGAGGAGAAGATGTTTTAGCATTACACTATATGTTAAATAGGGAAAATAAGCCCCGCCCATGGCGGCCATGTTTTTTGTCGGATCAAAATTTCTTCAAGGAATCTGAAAGGGGTCCACCCAAGGAACATTCATGCAACATAAAAATGAAATCCAACAGGTGGTTTTGGAGGAGAAGATTTTTAAAGATTTTTAATATTTTGTGTTGTTTTGTTGCCATGGCAACCAGAGTTCTGGGTGCAACAAAATTCTATGAAGGAATTTAGAAGAGGACTAAGTAAGGAACATTCCTGTGAAGTTTGGTTACAATGGGCCCAGTAGTTTAGGAGGAGAAGATGTTTTAGCATTACACTATATGTTAAATAGGGAAAATAAGCCCCGCCCATGGCGGCCATGTTTTTTGTCGGATCAAAATTTCTGTAAGGAATCTGAAAGAGGTCAACCCAAGGAACAGTCATGCAAAATAAAAATGAAATCCAACAGGTGGGTTTGGAGAAGATTTTTAAAGATTTTTAATTTTTTTTGGTTTTGTTGCCATGGCAACCAGAGTTCTGGGTGTAACAAAATTCTTTGAAGGAATTTAGAAGAGGACTATGTAAGGAACATTCCTGTGAAGTTTGGTTACAATTGACCCAGTAGTTTAGGAGGAGAAGATGTTTAAAGAAAAAGTTAACGCACGGACGCACATCACGGACGCACGGACGCACGACGGACACAGGGCCATGACAATAGCCCCGCTGGCCTTCGGCCAGTGGAGCTAAAAAGGACATTCCATTTTCCCACCTTCTTAAGGAATTTTTCATAAATATTGTTACAGCCGCTATCATTTTTTCTAAAAATAAGGAATTTTGTCCAAACTGTAAAACTGAGCCGACTACCATTAATTCTGCATTTATAAATGTAAAACTTTGTTAGGATAATAATATAAATAAGCTGGTTTATTTATTTCTTGATTTTTAGAGGTTCCGATGAAAACATTATACATATTTATGCTAATACTGCACTCATTTCTTTCAAATTTTCTACTCTTTCCTAAAACTCTGAAATTATTCGACAGTTCAAAAAAGATGTTCTAACATCTGAGAAATGATCGACAAAGTAGAAGTAAAACAAAGATCAGGACTCGATACAAATAACTTACTCCACCCATCAAAGACACCAAAGGGAAAGAAACACAAACATGAAGCGACCAGACCATAATGGAAACCTAAACAAAGGAAGGCCATAAAGACAGTTACTTTCCCACAAAATGGCCAAATGGCCATCCAATGGCCAAATGGCCATCCAATGGCCAAATGGCCATCCAAATAAAAAGACACAAGTGATATACACAGTAAGTAACAAACAAAAACATAAATAAACCACCACAGAAGAACCACCTTGGAACGGTCAGTGGAAAGAATTCCGCTGGGGGGCTTAAAATGATTTTACATGGCCATAATCCTCGCCCATACCTCTGTCGCGGTATACACTAATTTTGTTTAGTCCGCATGAAGGCTTCCTAACTCATCAGTGTAACATCTCCGAGAACATACATTGAATAAAAAAACTACAGAGACGAAACAAGGTTGAGGACTCGACAGCATACAACAACAGAATTGCTGGAGCAAAAGAAAACAAACAGTTAGACTCCGAGGGGCCCGACCAAAGACGGAGCATCAGGCGCCAACCAACATAAAGAATACTAAAATAAAATTCCAATTATGCTTTTACGCTGGAACCGTCATATAATCTTAAGCCCGACTCACCGGTGTGCAATCAAAGAGGGAAGCAAAGTTGCCAACCGTGATTGGTTTAACCACCATGCATGAATTCTGTTTAATAACATTTATGTTCTACCCAGTCTTTATATATCGACGAACGATTTTACGAAATTGGGTACTAAAGTCATTACAGGCATGTATATTTTTAAATTAATATACTAAGTCACCATAGAATTCGGGTTCCGATAGGCCATGTTGCAGAAGTGTTTTAAGTCCAACATTGAATTTTGAAACCAAATCAGAATGACGTATATAAAACTTAGAAAAGGCTTTACGTAGTTTATGATACCGATACCCCTGATTAAGAAGTTTAGCAGTTAATAATTTATTACAAGTGTTGAAGTCGGATACATGACTAGACACTCTAGCGAATCGAATTAACTGCGAAATATAAACCCAGTACGATGTCGCACGAGGAACATCACCGTCCAAAAAACGAAAATATACAATCTCGAAATCAAAATCATCACGTTTATCATAAATTTTGCAAGAAACAAATCCATCTACAATAGTTAAATGTAAATCCAAAAAAAGGGGCCTCGGTATCAGGGGAATTTGCACTGCAAATGTTATCATTTTAACATGTATCTTAAACAAGAGGGCCATGATGGCCCTGGATCGCTCACCTGATCCATAGAGTAACAAATGGGCCCAGGAAAGGGCCATTATTGACCCCAGGGTTATAATGTGCATAATGTTGAGGGAGGTCTAAAAAGGTGAAGCTTCATATCAAATATCAACAAAGGCTATAAATTGAACAATCTTGGCAAAGGTCCAGTATATCTAAGACCTGGTCCTTGCAGTTTCAGAGAAGAAGATTTTTTTAAAGATATTCCCTGCATAAGCCTATGTAAAACCAAATTGCCCCGGGGCTAGGTCCACTAGATGAAGCTTCACACCAAATAGACCTGGGCCTTGCTGTATCAGAGAAGAAGATTTTCAAAGATTATCTCTATATATTATAAGCCTATGTAAAACCAAAGGGCCCGGGTAGAGGTCCACTAGATGAAGCTACATACCAAATATCAAAAGCATGGGCTTGCAGTTTCAGAGAAGCAGATTTTCAAAGATTATCTCTATATAAGTCTTATGTAAAACCAATGGGTCTCGGGCAGGGGCATTTTTGGCCCAAGGGCTATAATGTGAACAATCTTGATAGAGGTCCACTAAATGACATTTCACACCAAATATCAAAGACCTAGGCGTTGTGGTTTCACAGAAGAAGATGTTTAAAGATTTTGACTATATAAGCCTATGTAACACCAAAGGGCCCAAAGGCAGGGGCATTTTTGGCCCGAGGACTATAATTTGAACATGCTTGGTAGAGGTCCACTAGATGAAGCTTCATACCAAATATCAAAGACCTAGGCCTTATGGTTTCAGAGAAGAAGATTTTTCAAGATTTTCCCTATATAAGTCTATGTAAAACCAAAGGGCCCCGGAGCGGGGGCATTTTTGGCCCCAGGACTATAATCTGAACAATCTTGTTAGAGATCCACAAGATGAAGCTTCATACCAAATATCAAAGACCTGGGCCTTGCGGTTTCAGAGAAGAAGATTTTTAAAGATTTTCCCTATATAAGCCTATGTAAAACCAAAGGGCCCCGGGGCGGGGGCATTTTTGGCCCCAGCACTATAATTTGAAGGGTCCACTAAATGAAGCTTCATACCAAATAACAAAGACCTGGGCCTTGCGGTTTCAGAGAAAAAGATTTTTAAAGATTTTTCCAATATAAGCACATGTAAAACCAAAGGGCCCCGGGGCGGGGGCATATTTGACCCCATCACTATAATTTGAACAATCTTGGTAGGGGTCCACTAGATGAAACTTCATACCAAATATCAAAGACCTAGGCCTTGCAGTTTCAAAGAAGAAGATTTTTAAAGATTTTCCATATATAAGCCCATGTAAAACCAAAGGGCCCCGGGGCAGGGTCATTTTTGGCCCCAGCACTATATTTTGAACAATCTTGGTAGGGGTCCACTAGATGAAGATTCATACCAAATATCAAAGACCTGGGCCTTGCGGTTTCAGAGAAGATTTTTTAAGATCTTCCCTATAAGCCCATGTAAAACCAAAGGGCCCCGGAGCGGGGGCATATTTGACACCAGCACTATAATTTGAACAATCTTGGTAAGGGTCCACTGGATGAAGCTTCATACCAAATATCAAAGACCTAGGCCTTGCGGTTTCAGAGAAAAAGATTTTTAAAGATTTTCCCGATATAAGCCCATGTAAAACCAAAGGGCCCCGGGGCGGGGGCATTTTATGCCCCAGCCCTATAATTTGAACATACTTGGTAGGGGTCCCCTAGATGAAGCTTCATACCAAATATCAAAGACCTGGGCCTTACGGTTTCAGAGAAGTAGATTTTTAAAGCTCTTCCTTATATAAGCCCATATAAAATCAAAGGGCCCTGGAGTGGGGGCATTTTTTGCCCCAGTACTATAATTTGAACAATCTTGGTAGGGGTCCACTAGATGAAGCTTCATACCAAATATCAAAGACCTGGGCCTTGCAGTTGCAGAGAAGAAGATTTTTAAAGATTTTCCCTATCTAAGCCCATGTAAAACCAAAGGGCCCCAGAGCGGGGGCATTTTTGGACCCAGCACTATAATTTGAACAATCTTGGTAGGGGTCCACTAGATGAAGCTTCATACCAAATACCAAAGACCTGGGCCTTACGGTTTCAGAGAAGAAGATTTTTAAAGAGTTTCCCTATATAAGCCCATGTAAAACCAAAGGGCCCCGGAGCGGGGGCATTTTTTGGCCCGAGCACTATAATTTGAACAATCTTGGTAGAGGTCCACTAGATGAAGCTTCATACCAAATATCAAAGACCTGGGCCTTGTGGTTTCAGAGAAGAAGATTTTTTTAAGTTTTTGGTGAAAAAAATCTATTTTTGGCTCCTATGACCTAGATGTGCAACGGACTGGAACCATTTGAACAACTTTGAAAGGGGACCACCTAAGGATCATTCCTGTGAAGTTTGGTCAAAATCCGATCAGTGGTTTAGATGTTGTTTAAAGAATTGTTTACGGACGGACGGACGCACGGACGGACGCACGGACGGACGGACGCACGACGGACGAAAAGTGATCCCAAAAGCTCACCTCCTCACTACGTGACGGTGAGCTAAAAAGATAATCGTCAGCAGCTAAAATACTATTGACTATTCTGTATTTAAAGCAGTGCAGTTTTGTGTTGTTGCAGACACACGGGTGGTAATCAGGGGAACTAGCTCGAAAATGAGTCAATGGAAATTTGTTCCCTCGACACATCGGGGAGCTCTCGAGCTAGCTCCATCAACAGAAAACTTGAAAACAAAGGTAAGTCTCGAAGAGTTTTATCACCATTATTTTCTTTGTAAACTATTTATAAAAAAATCCGGCAATGCAGTTCCACATAGAAATGATTAAACTTTGTACCTCGCTAGAATTTGCCATGGAAATTTGCTGCGCTGGAGTATGAATGAAACTAAACTTTTTATCACGGACCTGAAAAATGGACAATTTATGTAAACACAGAGATTTTGGCCGACGATTTTTTCATTTTCCGTCAAAAGTACGCCCTTCACCCCCCCCCCCCCCCCCCCCCCCCCCCCCCCCCAAGAAGTAACAGTCCTAGTGAAATGAAACATGGAACGTTTGAAATAAGCAAACTATTTTGGCCGTGATTACGTTTCTTGCCACTTATGACGATAATACTGTACGAGCTAGTCTTCTAGACAATCGAGCTAGTTCACTCGACATGGAGAAAGTGCCCTCAAAGATGAAACATTCATCAGATGACTGGGGCCTGATTCGATGTCTTTCTATGGTTCCACCCAGTTTATCCAACTGGTTTCTTTACCTCTGGCTAGTGGGCCTGGTGGTTAAGTGCGCTGTCTGTCTGGTTTAACCATTTAGCTGCAAACTCAAATTGAGATTTGACATAATGCATTTTTATATTGAATGTTCGATTTTCTTTTCAGATGGGCGCTTTCCAAGGAAAAAGTTCCAAAGGACTATTCCTGAGCAGAAAAATACCGGACATGCAACAAAAAAAAATATATATATATATTTCTGTGCTAGATAATCGGGCGCCTCTTTACTTTTTATTCCTTAGATTATTATAGTTATTCATGAATCATTTGACTAAGTATCATCCCTACATTTTGAGTATTTTATTCGATAGAGGCTTTTGTCTGTCTGTATGTCTGTCTGTCCATCCGTCTGTACGTTTGTTCGTTCGTTCATCCGTCTTCCAATGGACCCATCCATCTAAATACCCACTCTCTTACCCCTCTCTGTAGTGTACCCATCCATCCAACCAACATCCATCCATCCATTGATCCGTTCTAAATTGGAAGCAACTAGGTGGGCGAAAAGACCAGGCTTGTGGACGAAACAGCTATGGGTGCAAAATGGGGCGAAACTACCAGGGAGGAACGACTGAGGGGCCGTCTTGTGGGCATAGTATCTTGTTACCCCACTAGACAGAGGTAAAGAAACCAGTTGGATAAATTGCCTGGAAAGACATCGAATTAGGCCCCAGTCATCTGATGGATGTTTCATCTTCATGTTTTGAGGGCAATATCTAAACGTCGAGTGAATTGGAAGGAGGCGAAGCAACTAGGTGGGCGAAATGACTCAGGGTGCGAAAAGTCCAGGCTTTGTGGACGAAACAGCAATGGGTGCAAAATGGGGCGAAACGACCAGAGAGAAACGACTGAGGGGCCGTCTTGTGGGCATAGTATCCTGTTACCCCACTAGACAGAGGTAAAAAAAAAACAGTTGGATAAATTACCAAAGACATCGAATCAGGCCCCAGTCATCTGATGGATGTTTCATCTTCATTTTGAGGGCAATATCTCCATGTCGAGTGAACTAGCTCCTTGTCGAGAAGACTAGCTCGAACAGTAATTTCGTCATAAGTCGCAAGTTACGTAATCACGGCCAAAATATTTTGCTTATTTCAAACGTTCCATGTTTAATTTCACTAGGGATGTTGCTTCTGGGGGTGTGAAGGGCGTACTTTTGGCGGAAAAAGAAAAATCGTTGGCCAAAATCTCCGTGTTGACATAAATTGACAATTGTTCAGGCCCGTGATAAAAAGTTTAGTTTCATTCATACTCCAGCGCTGCAAATTTGCATGGCAAATTCTAGCGGGGTACAAAGTTAAATCATTTCTATGTGGAACTGCATTGCCGGATTTTTTTATAAATAGCTTACAAAGGAGAAAATTGTGATAAAACTCTTCAACACCTACCTTTGTTTACAAGTTTCGTGGCGATGGAGCTAGCTCGAGAGTTCCCGGATGTGTCGAGGGAACAAATTTCCATTGACTCATTTTCGAGCTAGTTCCCCTGATTACCACCCGTGAGACACTGGCTGGTGTTTATTTTTATATTAAAGTATGGGCTGACAAACATTTAACAAGAGGACCGTGATGGTCCTATATCGCTCACCTGAGCTAAGAGCTAAGAGTTTTGCACGTGCCCCAGTGTCCTTTGAGACAAGACTCTTCACAGAGAAGATTCTCTCTATCTTGCATGTAATGTCAGAAATGCATTTTTCACTTCTAAAGAGCATAAGAATTATACACTTTGGTCATGTCAGAAAGTGTGTGATGCCCTCACCTTTCTACTTGACAATATTTATATTAGATTCGGTACTAAGTTATTTAGACAAATTGTGGGTATTCCGATGGGTACTAATTGCGAACCTCTTGTGGCTGATCTGTTCTTGTATTGTTATGAAAGAGACTTCATTTTGTCGCTTTCCATTGATAACCAATCTGAAATTATTGAAGCTTTTAGCTCTACTTCTAGATATTTAGATGATTTATTAAATATTGATAATACCTATTTTGATGGTTTGATCAGTCAGATTTACCCCCTAGAACTTCAGTTAAATAAAGCAAATTCTTCTGATACCGAGGCCCCGTTTTTGGATTTACATCTATCTATTGTAGATGGATTTGTTTCGTGCACAATTTATGATAAACGCGATGACTTTGATTTTGAGATTGTAAATTTTCCTTTTTTGGATGGTGATGTTCTTCGTGCGCCATCCTCTGGCGTTTATATTTCGCAATTAATTCGATTTGCTAGAGTGTGTAGTCATGTAACTGACTTCAACACTCGTAATAAATTATTAACGGCTAAACTCCTTAATCAGGGTTACCGGTACCATAAACTACGCAAAGCCTTTTCAAAATTTTATAGACGCCATTCTGATTTAATTTCAAAATTCAATATTGGACTTAAATCTCTTCTGCAACAAGGTCTATCGAAACCCGAATTTTATGGTGACTTAGTATATAAATTCAGGAAAATATATAACTGCAATGACTTCAGCACCCAATTTCGTAAAATCATTCTTCGATATAAAAAGATTGGGTACAACATGGATATCATACGACAGACTGCATCCATGGTAGTTAACCCAATCACGGTTGGCAACTTTGCTTCCCTCTTTAATTGCACGCCGGTGGGTCAGACCTCAGATTCTATGACGGCTCCAACGTAAAGGCTTATTGAGAATTAGAGAGATAATGCTGGTTGGTGCCTGATGCTCTGTCTCTGGTCGGGCTCATCGGAGTCTAACTGTTGGTTTTCTTTTGCTCCAGCATTTCAGTGGTTTCTTGCTGTCGAGTCCTCACCGTTGTCTCACCTCTGTGGTTCTTTGATTTTTGTGTTCACGGAGATGTTGCACTGATGAGTTAGGCGGCCTTCATGCGGACTGAACAACTTATTTGTCTAAATCGCGACAGAAGTAAGGGCGAGGATTGTGGCCACGTAAAATCGATTTAAGCCCCCCAGTGGAAATCTTCCACTGACCGTTCCAAGGCGGCTCTTCTGTGGCGATTTATTTATGTTGTTGTTTGTTACTTACTGTGTGTATCACTTGTGTCTTTTAATTTTGGATGGCCATATGGCCATTTTGTGGGAAAGTAACTGTCCTTAGGGCCTTCAATTGTTTAGGTTTCCATTATGGTCTGGTCGCTTAATGTTTGTATTTCTTTCCCTTTGGTGTCTTTTATGGGTGGAGTAAGTTAATTGTATCAATTCCTGATCTTTGTTTTACTTCTACTTTAAAGGTTTTTCCCTATTATGTCTATGTAAAGTGAGTGGGCCCCGGCACGAGGACAATTTTGGTCCCAGGACTATAATTAGAACAACTTGGTAGAGGTCAACTAGATGAAGCTTCATACTAAATATATAAGACCTGGGCCTTCTGGTTTCAGACAAGAAGATTTTTAAAGATTTCGCATAAAACCAGTGGGCCCCGGCACGAGGACATTTTTGGCCCCAGGGATATAATTTGAACAATCTTTGTAGAGGAAGATGAAGCTTCATATCAAATATCAAAGACCTGGACCTTCTGGTTTCAAACAAGAAGATTTTTAAATGTTTTGGATCCCTATATAAGCCTATGTAAAACCAGTGGGTCCAGTGTGAGGCCAAAATTTGCCCCACCCCTGTGAAAAAAGTTCAAGAACTTGAAGTTTGTTCTTGAACTCTTCAAGAACTTCAAGAACTGTTCTTGAACTTATTGAATGTAGTTCGTAGATCTTTTTCAATTCTTGACATATTGTTCTTGAAGAGATGAACTTCTAGAACCTGGGTTCTTGAACTTGAAAAGTTCTTGAACTTGCATTTAAAATTGTGAAAAATTCTCAAGAACTTGAAATTTGTTATTGAACACTTCAAGAAATTCAAGAACTGTTCTTGAACTTATTGAACAAAGTCCATGGATCTTTTTTGGTTCTTGATCTATTGTTCTTGAAGAGATAAAGTTCTAGAACCAGGGTTCTTGAACTTGCATTCTAGATATTTAAATACCAACTTCTATCGTTTAGCTTTAAATAACATTTTAATTACTTAACTTTAGTTTTTTGGCTAAACATAAACTGCCCAATCAAAAGCCATTTTATATCTAGTACATTCAGACATCAGAAAGAGTGTGAAAATAGAGCTAAATCAGGATTTTTTATGCATTTAAATGTCTTGAAATAACTTGCATGATTAGATACACTGCACCTTACACGACATATTTGTTACCACTGAAGCATGAAAAGTCAGACAAGAGGGCCCAATGGCCCTATATCGCTCACCTGTGTACCAGAAAATCATTAGTGTAGGAGACCACTTGACATTGCTACATACTAAATATCTAAGCTCAGGCAAAGCAGTGTCCATGCGTATAAACCCTCTTGGTTTCATTAGGCGATAGGGCTTGAGATGTAATTTCATCTCAATGTTGGGTAAAAAGTCCCACAAAATTGGAAGAGACATCTCCAAAATGACCTATACAGTGTTGACAGGGATGTAAAACCTCAAATCAAACAAAATCTGTGCCTTATGGTTTTGGAAAAGAAGATTCTTTTTTTTAAGTTTTTTTTTTTTCAGTATAAGTCTATAGAAGCTAATGAGCCCTGGGGCTTGGCTAATTTTGACCCAAAGGGCATGGTTGGCAGGATTTATGTAGGTGACCATTTTGTGTTGCTATATACTAAATATCTAAGGTCTGTATTTCATGGTTTCAAAGAAGATGTTTGAAGCTTTTTTCCATTATAAGTTTGTTGGAGTTAAGGGGCCACAGGATTTGGCCAATTTGGACTAAATATCTAAGTTCTGTGCTTCACAGTTTCTGAGAAGAAGATTTTTTAAGCTTTCTTCCATTTAGAGTCTATTGGAGCTAAGGGGCACCGGGGCATGGCCCATTCGGACCCCAGGGGCATGATAAGCAGGAAATATGTAGGTGATCACTTGCCATTGCTACATGCTAAATATCTAAGCTCTGGGCCCTATGGTTTCAGAGAAGAAGATTTTTGAGGCTTTTCTCCATTTTGAGTCTATGGGAGCTAAGGGGGTCCCAGGGTGTGGCCCATTTGGACCCAAGGGGCATGATTGGCAGGATTTATGCAGGTGACCACTTGTCATTGCCACATGCTAAATATCTAAGCTCTGGGCCCTGTGGTTTCAGAGAAGAAGATTTTTGAAGCTTTTTTCCATTATGAGTCTAGGGAAGCTAAGGAGCCCTGGGGCGTGGCCCATTTGGACCCCAGGGGCATGATTGGCAGGATTTATGTAGGTGACCACTTGCCATTGCCACATGCTAATTATCTAAGCTCTGGGCCCTGTGGTTTCAGAGAAAAAGATTTTTGAAGCATTTTTTTCCATTATGAGTCTATAGGAGCTAAGGGGCCCCGGGGCGTGGCTTGTTTTGACCACAGGGGCATGATTGGCAAGAATTATGTAGGTGACCACTTGCTGTTGCTACATGCTAAATATCTAAGCTCTGGGCCCTGTGGTTTCAGAGAAGAAGATTTCTGAAGCTTTTTTCTAATATGAGTCTATGGGAGCTAAGGGGCCCGCGGGCGTGGCCAATTTGGGCCCAGGAGCATGATTGGCAGGAATTATGTAGGTGACCACTTGCCGTTGCTACATGCTAATTACCTGAGATCTGGGCCCTGCGGTTTCAGAGAAGAAGATTTTTGAAGCTTTTTTCCATATTGAGTCTATGGGAGCGAAGGGGCCCGGGGGCGTGGCCCATTTGGAACCCAGGGGCATGATTGGCAGGAATTATGTAGGTGACCACTTGCCGTTGCTATGTGCTAAATATCTAAGCTCTGGGCCTTGTGGTTTCAGAGAAGAAGATTTTTGAAGCTTTTTTCCATTATGAGTCTATGGGAGCTAAGGGGCCCCAGGGCGTGGCCTGTTTGGACCCCAGGAGCATGATTGGCAGGAATTATGTAGGTGACCACTTGCCGTTGCTATGTGCTAAATATCTAAGCTCTGGGCCTTGTGGTTTCAGAGAAGAAGATTTTTGAAGCTTTTTTCCATTATGAGTCTAAATGAGCTAAGGGGCCCCAGGGCGTGGCCTGTTTGGACCCCAGGAGCATGATTGGCAGGAATTATGTAGGTGACCACTTGCCGTTGTTACATGCTAAATTTCTAAGCTCTGGGCTCTGTGGTTTCAGAGAAGAAGATTTTTGAAGCTTTTTTTTTCATTATGAATCTATAGGAGCTAAGGGGCCCCGGGGCGTGGCCCATTTGGAACCCAGGGGCATGATTGGCAGGAATTATGTTGGTCACCACTTGCCATTGCTACATGCTAAATATCTAAGCTCTGGGCCCTGTGGTTTCAGAGAAGAAGATTTTTGAACCTTTTTTTCCATTATGAGTATATAGGAGCTAAGGGGCCCAGGGGTGTGGCCAATTTCGACCACAGGGGCATGATTGGCAGGAATTATATAGGTTACCACTTGCCATTGCTACATGCTAAATATCTAAGCTCTGGGCCCTGTGGTTTCAGAGAAGAAGATTTTTGAAGCTTTTTTCCATTATGAGTCTATGGGAGCGAAGGGGCCCATGGGCCTGGACCATTTGGAACCCAGGGGCATGATTGGCGGGATTATGTAGTTGACCACTTGCCCTTCCAACATGCTAAATATCTAAGCTCTGGGCCCTATGGTTTCAGAGAAGAAGATTTTTGAAGCTTTTTTTCCATTATGAGTCTATAGGAGCTAATGGGCCCCGGGGCGTGGTCCGTTTGGACACCAGGGGCATGATTGGCAGGAATTATGTAGGTGACCACTTGCTGTTACTACATGCTAAATATATAAGCTCTGGGCCCTGTGGTTTCAGAGAAGAAGATTTTTGAAGCTTTTTTCCATTATGAGTCTATGGGAGCGAAGGGGCCCCGGGGTGTGGCCCATTCGGAACCCAGGGGCATGATTGGCAGGAATTATGTAGGTGACCACCTGCCATTGCTACATGCTAAATATATAAGCTCTGGGCCCTGTGGTTTCAGAGAAGAAGATTTTTGAAGCTTTTTTTTCCATTATGAGTCTATGGGAGCGAAGGGGCCCCGGGGCGTGGCCCTTGTTGAACCCAGGGGCATGATTGGCAGGAATTAAGTAGGTGACCACTTGCCATTGCTACATGCTAAATATCTAAGCTCTGGGCCCTGTGGTTTCAGAGAAGAAGATTTTTGAAGCTTTTTTTCCATTATGAGTCTATGGGAGCGAAGGGGCCCCGGGGCGTAGCCCTTTTTCAACCCAGGGGCATGATTGGCAGGAATTATGTAGGTGACCACTTGCCATTGCTACATGCTAAATATCTAAGCTCTGGGCCCTGTGGTTTCAGAGAAGAAGATTTTTGAAGCTTTTTTTCTTTTATTAGTCTATGGGAGCTAAGGGGCCCTAGGGTGTGGCCCATTTGGCACCGAGGGGCATGATTGGCAGGAATTATGTAGTTGACCACTTGCCCTTGCTACATGCTTAATATCTAAGCTCTGGGCCATGTGGTTTCAGAGAAGAAGATTTTTAAATGTTTTCCCATTATAAGTCTATGGGAGCTGTATGTTGCCATGGCAACCAGAATTCCAATCTGATCAGCCCAAAATCCTTATGCAGCCTTTCCCCCTACCTGATGATGATTCACATGAAATTTGATCAATATTGGCCATGGGGTATTGGAGATATACTTATTTGAAATTGTTTACGGACGGACGCACTGACGCACGGACGGACGCACGGACGACGGACAAAAAGTGATCCCAAAAGCTCACCTCGTCACTACGTGACAGGTGAGCTAAAAATCATGGATTATTGATTGTGTAATTGAATGTGTCAGGATTAGAGGTAAAATCATCAATTTTTCTAGTAAATTACATGTACTATGCATTATTTTGGAAAACCCATCTGATCTGTAAGTTTTTAATAATGTTCATTTACTTGCTGATATTAATGATTTTCTAGGTTAAACTTTATTATGATTTTCTGTTATTTCACAGCTAAAATGGAAATAATTGTTTAAATGCATGCACATACAAGAAACAATTCCTTGTGCGCTTCTCAGGGAACAGGTAGAGCTTATGTTACAAATAAGTAGTATAGGAGATTATTGGAGAAATATTAACAGGGGTCAGTTTTTGTTTGTTTGATTTGAGGCTTCACGTCCCCGTCAACACTGTAAAGGTCATTTTGGAGACATTACTTCCAATTTTGTGGGACTTTTACCCGACACTGAGATGAAATGACATCTCAAGCCCTGTCGCCCAATGAAACCAATAGGGTTTATTAGCATGGACGGTCCGCCTCGCACCGCGGTTCCTGGACAGGCTTAGATCCTCTAAGCATTTTACCAGTACTAGTTTGAGGGCCGGATTCAGCTCTGCGTGGAAGCATCATGCAGCCCCTATATTTCTTCAAGCCCCTATGGGCGGTGGCCGGCCAGGGGTCGGTGTGTGAATTAAACATGTGCACTATGAGCATTGGGACATATTCAGGAATGGTTCAAGATTTTTTTATTAGGTTCAACAACTGTTCTAGAAAAAGTTCATGAACAGTCCATGATCCCTTTGTAGGGTTCAAGAACTGTTCTAGAACAAGTTCTTGAACTGTCCATGACCTCTAAATGGCTGGTTCTAGAACTCCCTTAGTTCATGAACCAGTTCAAAATATTTTTCTCTAAATTTTTTATTAATTGAAGTTCTCGAATTCACAGTAAAGAACTAGTTCAAGAACTTGGAGTACTAGAACCGGCCATTTAGACTTCATGAACCATTCAAGAACTTTTTCTAGAACAGTTCTTGAACATTTCTTGAATTGTTCTTGATAATTTCACAGGGGCAGCACATCCATTAACTAGAACAAATTCTAGAATTGTTCCAGAACAAGTTCTAGAACTTTGTTTCAGAATTATTTTCTAGAACAGACATTTAATGTTCAAGAACAATTCTTGAACTAGTTACAGGATTAGTTCCAGAATCAGTTCTTCAATTCCTCGCAGGGGCACGGCTATAATTTTAACAATCTTCATAGCGGTCCACTAGATGAAGCTTCATACCAAATATCAAAGACCTGGGCCTTCTGGTTTCAGACAAAAAGATTCTTAAAGGTTTCCCTATATAAGCCTACGTAATACCAGTGGGCCCCGGCGCGGGGGCATTTTTGGCCCCAGGGCTATAATTTGAACAATCTTAATAGAGATCAGCTAGATGAAACTTCATACTAAATATCAAAGACCGGGGCCTTCTCAGGTTTCAGTTAAGAATATTTTTAAAGGTTTTCCCTATAAAAGCCTATGTAAAACCAGTTGGCCCCGGCACGGGGGCATTTTTGGCCCCAGGGCTATAATTTGAACAATCTACATAGCGGTCCAATAGATGAAGCGTCATACCAAATATCAAAGGTCTTGGCCTCCTGGTTTCAGACAAGAAGATTTTCAAAGGATATCCCTTTATATGCCTATGTAAAACCAGTGGGCCCCGGCGCGGGACATTTTTGGCCCCAGGGCTATAATTTGAAAAATCTTGGTAGAGGTCCACCAGATCGAGCTTCATACCAAATATCAAAGACCTGGGCTTTGCGTTTTCAGAGAAGAAGATTTTCAAAGATTTTCCCTATATAAGCCTAATTGTGAAACCAGTGGGCCCCAGCGCAGGGGCATTTTTGGCCCCAGGGCTATAATTTGAACAATCTTGGTAGAGGTCCACTAGATGAAACTTCATACCAAATATCAAAGACCTGGGCCTTTTGGTTCAGGGTGTCCACAATTTGAATAAAGTCAAATTCCCTGACTTTTCCCTGACTCCCTGACCAACGTTTTTGACATTTTGCACATTAAGTTCTAACATATGTTGGCCTCCTACTTCCCTACAGCCAACCCTTTTCCTCCTTTTACAAGACCAGCTGTAATTGTCTTACTCTTTAAATATGTTTTTGTTTGGTTTGTTGTTTTTTATGTTTGTATTTTCCCTTGAATTTATTTTCTATTTTTCTTTTTTCTAAACACATACATGTACATGTATTTACATAAGTCATTTGTATTGTTGAATGAAATCCTTGAAACAAGAGGCTGATGGCCAATTGATGTTGCAACAATACTAAATATCTAATCTCAGGGCCTTATAGATTCAGAAGAAGATTTCTCAATTTTTCATATTATTAGTCTACAGGAGCTAATGAGTGAGTGTGTTTTAGTTTTACGTTCCACCAAAAGCTAAGGTGATACCGAGTCAGGACCTCAGTTTAAAGACTCATCTGGAAGTCTGGAGAAGCCCTGGATCTATCCTGCGATCCTTTGTTTATCAGGCGGATTGCATAACCATTACACCACAGAGGCCTCTATAGGAGCTAATGGGGCCCATGGTACAGTCAATTTGGACCTTAGGGGCATGGTTGGTAGGATTACATACTGAATATCTAAGCTCTGGGCCTTATGGTTTCAGAGAAAATTTTAAAAGTTTTTTTTTTTTTATCATTATTATTATTATCATAAGTCAAGTGGGAGCTAATAAGCCCTGGGGAGTAGCCAACTTGGATTGGGAGGATTTATATAGATGAACACTTAGCATTATTACATATTAAATATCCATGCTCATAGCCTTATGGTTTCAGAGAAGAATTTTTTCCATTACATGTCCATGGGAGCTAATGAGCCCTGGAGCATGGCTATTTTGGACCCCAGGGGCAAGATTGGCCGGATTTATGTTGGTAAGCACTTGACATTGCTACATACTAAATATCTAAGATCTGGGTCTTATGATCTCAAAGTGTTTTCCATTTTCAATTTATGGGAGCTAATGAGCCCCGGGGCCAGGCCACTTTTGACCCCAGAGGCATGGTTTGCAGGATTTATGTAGCTGACCAATTCACGTGGCTTCAATGTAAATATCTAAGCTATGGGCTTTATGGTATCAGAAGAAATTTTATAAGCTTTTTCCTTTAAAAATCTATGAGAGCTTAGGAGCCCCGGGGCATGGCCAATTTGGACCCCCAGAGGCATGATTGGCAGGATCCATGTAAGGGACCACCTGGCCTTGCTACATTCTAAATATCTTAGCTCTGGACCTTGTGGATTCAGAGAAGAAGGTTTTTTTTCCATTGAGGGTCTAATGGAGCTACTGAGCCCTGGGGTGAGGCCAATTCTGACCCCAGGGGCATGATTGGCAGGATTTATGTAGGTGATCATTTTACGCTGCTACATACTAAATATCTTAGCTATGGGCTTTATGGTTTCGGAGAAGAAGATTTTTGAAGTTTTTGGAAGCTAAGGAGCCCCAGGTTGTGGCCAATTTGGACCACAGGGGTATGATTGACAGGATTAATGTAGGGGAACAACTTGACATTGCTACATACTAAATATCTAAGCTATGGGCCTTGTGGTTTCAGAGTAGAAGATTTTTTTATGTTTTTTTCCCATTGTAAGTCTATGGGAGATATGGCCATGACAACAAGAGTTTCCATCTGATCTGCCCCAAAACACTTTGCTTCTTTTCACCCTACCTGATAATGCTTCACATGAAATTTAATCATGATTGGACAACTGACTTTAAAGATATACTTATTTGAAAATTGGGAGCTTAGGAGCCCTGGGACCTGGCCAATTTGGACCCCAGGGGCATGATTGGCAGGATTTATGTAAGGCACCACTTGGCTTTGTTACATACTAAATATCTAAGCTTTGCGCCTTAAAGTTTTCCATTGTAAGTCTGGGAGCTTATGAGCAACAGGGCGTGGCCAATTCTGATCTCAGGGGCATGCTTGCTACAAATGGTGGGATTCAGGTAGGTGACCATTTTAATTTGCTACATAGTAAAAGTCTTTGGTTTTGGAGAAGAAACTTTTTGAAGCTTTTTATCCATTATAAGTCTATGGAAGCTAAGGAGCCCTGGGGCGTGGCCAATTTGGATCCCAGGGGCATGATTGACAGGATTTATGTAGGGGACCACTTGACATTGTTGCTTACTAAATATCTAAGCCCTGGGACTTGTGGATTTAGAGAAGACCATTTTTAAAGTTTGTTCCAGTGTTAGTCTATGGGAGCTTATGGGCACCCGGGGCATGCCCAATTCTGACCTAGGGGCATGATTTGCAGGATTTATGTAGGTGACCATTTAAGTTGCTACTTACTAAATATCTTGGGCTTTATGGTTTCGGCGAAGAAGATTTTTGCAATTTTTGTTTTTTGCATTATAAGTCTATGGAAGCTAAGGAGCCCCGGGGCGAGGCCAATTTGGACCCCGGGGGAATGATTGGCAGGATTTATGTAAAGGACCACTTGACATTGCTACATACTAAATATCTAAGCTCTGGGCCTTGTAGTTTCAGAGAAGAAGATTTTTTTAAGTTTTTTCCATTGTTAGTCTATGGGAGATTTATGTTGCCATGGCAACAAGAGTTTCATCTGATCTGCCCCAAAACATTATGCATCTTTTCCCCCTACCTGATAATGCTTCATATGAAATTTAATCATGATAGGCCTATTTGCTTTAAAGATATACTTATTTAAAAATGTGAACGGAAGACCGACGCCGGAGCATTGGCATACTATTACCTCACACGAGCCTTTGGCTCAGGTGAGCTTATGAAATGCATGTCCAAATACAAAGAGATCTGTTGGCCTCCTCCTCCCCTACAGCCAACCCTTACCACCCTTTAGTTTCTTCTCGAAGAATAATTTACCAAATGCAATACTTAAGAAGAGGATAAGACATTATTGTTATTTTTATTATTATCAAGGTAAAAGCCAAACATGAAGAAACTGCCTTAGCCTTTATTTTTGATGTTTTTTTATCATTCATGGACATATTTTTTCAAAATTCCCTGACTTTTCCCTGACTTTTGCTAAAATTTCAAAATTCCCTGACCAATTTCAAAATTCCCTGACAATTCCCTGACCTTGGAAAAATATTTTTTCCCTGACTTTTTTCCTGACCGTGGACACCCTGTGGTTTCAGACAAGAAGGTCTAAAAAGGTTTTCCCTATATAAGCCTATGTAAAACCAGTGGGCTCCCCGTGTGGGGCCGTTTTTGGCAACAAGGTTTTTTCATCATCATCATCATCAACAGATTTTTGATTAACGTGCAGGTACAGGGGCAATGTCCACATAAGTGGGCCCCCTTCCAGGTAGCTGTCTTGCCGCATGCATGGCAGATCTTACACCAGATCTCCAGGCCTGTATATCATGAGGATCGATAGCAGAGAGCTTCCATTCTCATCAATCTCTTTCTGTCAGCTGCGTCCAGGTCATCTTGGGCCTTCCAGGCCCACGTTTCCACCTACCTGTATGCCACAGGCTGTCTTGACTGCACTGTTGGAGCGTTCCACATGTCCATACCAGCGGAGCCTTCTCTCTTTCAGGATAAGGTTGTAATTTGAACAATCTTCTTAGCTGTCCACTAGATGAAGCTTCATACCAAATATCAAAGACCTGGGCCTCCTGGTTTCAGACAAGAAGATTTTCAAAGGGTTTCCCTATATAAGCTTTTGTAAAACCAGTAGGCCCTGGCGCAGGGACATTTTTAGCCCAAGGGCTATAATTTGAATAATCTTGGTAGAGGTCCACTAGATGAAGCTTCATACCAAATATCAAAGACCTGGGCCTTGCGGTTTAAGAGAAGAAGGTTTTTTTTTAAAGATTATCCCTATATAAGCCTATGTAAAACCAAAGGGCCCCGGGGCGGGGGTATTTTCGGCCCCAGGGCTATAATTTGAACAATCTTGGTAGAGGTCCACTAGATGAAGCTTCATACCAAATATCAAAGACCTTGGCCTTCTGGTTTCAGACAAGAAGATTTTTAAAGGTTTTCCCTATCATTAGCCTATGTAAAACCAGTGGGCTCCGGGGTGGGGCCATTTTTGGCCTCAATGCAATAATTTGAACAATCTTGGTAGAGGTCCACTAGATGAAGCTTCTTACCAAATATCAAAGACCTGGGCCTTGCGGTATCAGAGAAGAAGATTTTGAAAGATTTTCCCTATATAAGACTATGTAAAACCAAAGGGCCCAGGGGCGGGGCATTTTCGGCTCCAGGGCTATAATTTGAACAATTTCGGTAGAGGTCCACTAGATGAAGCTTCATACCAAATATCAAAGACCTGGGCCTTCTGGTTTCAGACAAGAAGATTTTTAAAGGTTTTCCCTATATAAGACTATGTAAAACCAGTGGGCCCCGGGGCGGGGCCATTTTTGGTCTCAAGGCAATAATCTGAACAATCTTGGTAGAGGTCCAGTAGATGAAGCTTCATACCAACTATCAAAGACCTGGGCCTTCTGGTTTCAGACAAGAAGATTTTTAAAGCTTTTTTTTCTTATTTTCCCCTTTTGTTGCCATGGCAACCAGAGTTCTGCATGGAATGGAATTCTTTGAACAACTTTGAGAGGGGACCACCCAAAGATCATTTCTGCCAAGTTTGGTCAAAATATGTTCAGTTGTTTAGGAGGAGATACGAGCCAGGCTTAGCAGAAAGAACAAGAGGCCCATGGGCCACTACGCTCACCAGAGGTCATGTGGTTTATACCATATACAGGCAAGGTGCCCATCTTGGTCATGTGACAACAAAACCATGAATAATGTTTAATTGCCTCACCCCCATAGAGGCTTTTCATGTAATTTGGTTTCAATCAGCACAGCTCTTTTACTGGAGAAGAAGATAAAAATACTGAATCTGAGCCATCCAAGACAAAGGTCAGTAATGACCTTTACCTTTGAAATTGATAAACTTCCATTCAGCTAACTGCAAATATCATTTTTGATGTCACAGCCTACCAGGCAATCAGAATTTCCACTACTTTGCCATTTTTCCATACAAATGTCTAAGTGACCAAATTGGACCTTGACATAAAACAGGTCAAGGTCAACCAAAGGTCATCATTTGAACAAACTTGGTAGGGCCAGAGTCCCTGATGCTGCATACCAAGTTTCAAGATCATCGGCCATTCCGTTCTTGAGAAGAAGATTTTTAAACATTTTTACCATATGTGGGCATGGCGGCCCATATTGGTCATGTGACCCAGTCCTCACGAACAAACTTTTGTTCCCTCATTCCATAGAGGCTCCACATGTAATTTGGTTTCAATTGGCCAAGTACTTTAAGTGAAGAAGATGAACAAAATACTGAATCTGAGGCATCCTGGACAAAAGTCGGTAAATGACCTTGACATTTGGGACTGATAAACTGCCATTCAGCTGATTGTAAATACCATTTCTGATGCCACCAGCTAATATACACTCAGAAAAATCCACTGTTTTGCCATTTTTCCATACAAATGTCTAAGTGACCAAATTTTAACTTGACGTAAAACAGGTCAAGCTCAACCAAAGGTCATCATTTGAACAATCTTGGTAGGGCCAGAGTCCCTGATGCTGCATACCAAGTTTCAAGATCATCGGCCATTCGGTTCTTGGGAAGAATATTTTTAAAGGTATTTACCATATATGGGCATGGCGGCCATATTGGTCATGTGACCCAGTCCTCACAAACAAACTTTCGTTCCCTTATTCCATAGACACCGTGTAGCATCGACTCCGGAACTTGTTACTCAAAAGTACCAGATAAATGAGGAAAATGATTATACCGACGGTAGGTAATCGCTTAAGTTGGCTTTATTACGTAGTGTCATAACTTAAACCCACTTCCCATATTTACTCAACTTATTTTTCTCTGAAATTCTTAAAAAGAAATTTTGGAAAGCTTTGTCAGCTGCCATTTAAACACACAAATGAGTCGGCTGGTACCGCGAAAAATATGACAGCTTCAACAATCTGTGAATTTATTACAGAAACGGCTTTGACAATCTTCAATTCAGTGGCATCAATAGAAGCCGAATCCTTCGCTGCTTGTAACGTTTTAGTTGTTTTTCCCCCAAAGAATATTGTGACTGAATAAACAAGCCGAAACGCCCGAAGGCCAGAGTACGGCAATTTGGGTCACCAGGTAAAATACTGGACGGCAGTTTGCTGGGAACAGTACGGCGATTTGATTTGAACAATTATACATAAAGTGCTATGGCGGAGAAGTGTTCTAACTAGTTTCACAACTGTCAATCTTAACATAAACCCGGGTTCGTCGTTACTTTCATTGTCGGTCTCCTTTTTATCAGTAATTTTAAAGGGACAGAAGGGTTGGGGATATAAGAAATTGGTAATGACAACAGATTGACCTGTTGTTGTCCTCTAGCTTTTTTTTCGAGTTTTTTTCTTTCTGCCAGTACATCTGAACCCCCGAGGGGGACATAATACGGGTTCCGGCGAACCAAGTGTTGAAGGGTGTTAGCTGAAATAAAAGGAAAGGAAAGTTGGGGAAATGGGTTTGTACAGTGGGAAAAGATAGTGTTAGTACAGTTAAAAGATATAAAACAGAATTGGGTCATTTAAGGAGAAGCATGCGCCATCAGGCTAACAGCACTGCTAAACTGCACCAGAGTGGGTAGCATTACAACATGGGCAGGAAGAGCTTTCCAGTGAAAGAAGGTGTACTTGTAGTAGTCTGTGAGGGTGTAAATCTGTCTGTATAAGAGGGGGTGATTGTGGGCTGATGGTATAGTATTGAGTATGAGATCATAAGTGATCTTATACATCATGGCAAGACGGTTATTAATGCGGAGTTGTTCAAGGGGGCGCCAATTTAGGTCTTTCAGCATAGCTGTAACACTTGAAGTGTAGCTATAGTCATGTGTTGCCCACCTGGCAGCTCTTCGTTGAACGGGCCTCCGTGGCCTAGTGGATAAGAGCGCTGACTCTTAGTCATTAGGTCTCTCACCGCCGTAGGTTCGAGCCTCGCTCGGGCCACGTGTGAGACGCCAAGTTCTGCAACGGAAGGTCAGGTGGTTTTTCTCTGGGTACTCCGGTTTTCGCCCACCTCTGATTAACGATCGGCTCGTTATGAGTGAAATAATCTTGAAAGGGCCGTAAAACCCAAACCAAAAAAAAAAAAAAAGCTCTTCGTTGGACTGCTTTCACTTTGTATATGTCAGTGGCAGTGTGGGGATACCATACAGTGAACGCATACTCCAGTTGCGGCCTGACAAGAGTCTTATATGCAACTGATTTCAGGTCCTTATTATGGACCCGAATGTTTCTTTTGAAGAATCCAAGGGTCTGATTTGCTTTTGTAGTTATGTTGTCAATGTGGGGGTTGCTGTTTAGACCATCAGAGATGGTGACCCCAAGGTACTTAGCTGTTTCTGGTGCCATGTAAGAGGTACACATTTGGGATGGGGTTCTTACGTCGGGTAACATGAAGGACCTGGCATATAGAAGGATTAAAGTTTATGCCCTACATCTTTTCTCTGTGACATTGTGCCGCCATGAAACCGTATGTTTGTTCAACGTTTTGGTTCTCATGTTATAATACTGTATAACCGGAGAGAAATAAATTCGATTTGATTTGCTTTGGACATACCTTATGATCGCGAAATACTTAACTGCCTGGGAGTGCAGATCTTTTGACACCCATGTGATTCAGCTTCTTTATGACCTTGCCAGATCATGATTAAATGGTCAACAAATAGTTCTTATCTTGGGTTTAGCCAGGCTTTTGGCTAGGTGAATCACCTGAAGCTCCTTCGCAAGCTACAGGTACATCGAAACAGTAAAAAGGATTAACTATCCAGTCGGTTAAGTCTTTTCTGATTGGGAGAGGTAAGGCAGTTGAACTTGAAGGTGAGTCCTCAGATGAGGTTCCAGTTACTTCAAGTGTACCGCAAGGATTAGTTCTAGGCACCCTGTTATTGTTATTATACCTAAACACCTAAACGACCTGTCCGATTACCCAGCACCCCCCCCCCCACACACACACCCCTCTAGAGGGCCTTAGACCGTCCAAGCATAAGAATCTCACTGGGACATGGAATTCAAATATAGAAAGTTCTAGGTTTGCACATAACCTGGCCAAGAACTCCAACCCTTACACCATATATACTGCATAATCATGCCCTCGAAATTGTTTAACCTGCAAGGTTCTTAGCTTTCGTTCTTTCCACCAACATGAACGTCAACATACATGTCGATAGAACAGTGCCCACACTATATGTTCTGAACTGCAATATGTAAAATATCAGATTTTTGATCTGAAAATTTTCAATTTTTGGTGGAAAAATGTTCAATATATTTGAATAGGCATGTTTTCGGAATGCAAACAAGCGAACAAATAATAGCCGCAGTCATGATTTAAAATAACTGGAGTATAGCATGCATACACCAGGATCTTCGTTAGAATAAAGTCTCTTTCGCAAAAGGAATAAATACATCTAAAACATAAAATAACTATCACAAGAACGACGTAGAAACTATTTTAGCTCATTAAAGACACTTTAGTTCGTAGAAAAAAATAATAAACTTCATTTCACGAAAGTAAAGTAGAAATAAAACAAAGATCAGGAATCGATACAATTAACTTACTCCACCCATCAAAGACACCTAAGGGAAAGAAACACAAACATGAAGCGACCAGACCATAATGGAAACCTAAACAAAGGAAGGCCATAAGGACAGATTCCACTGGGGGGGGGGGGGGGGGGGGGGGGGGGGGGGGGTGCTAAATCGATTTTACATGGCCATAATCCTCGCCCTTACCTCTGTCGCGGTATACACTAATTTTGTTTAGTCCGCATGAAGGCTTCCTAACTCATCAGTGTAACATCTCCGAGAACATACAAATCCAAAAACTACAGAGATGAAGCAAGGTTGGGGACGCGACGGCATACAACAACAGAATTGCTGGAGCAAAAGAAAACCAACAGTTAAGACTCCGAGGGGCCAGACCAAAGACGGAGTATCAGGCGCCAACCAACATAAAGAATACTAAAATAAAATAAAACTAGAAGAGTGTTTTCAGAGGAAAACATATGTCCCCCCACCAGTTTGAAGTCCAGAGCATCTTGACATTTCTTTTGTATATGGTCTAAGTCCCTTGGTGACCTTGAAAATTAGGTCAAGGTCACCAAAATCTAATCAGTTCTAGAGACTACCCCACTTATCTTATGTACCTAGTTTAAACCAAATCCATCCATTGGTTCAGGAGAAAGAGCACAGGCAAGCTTATTTTTAACAGCCTAAGACCCGTGGTGACCTTGAAAATTGGATCAAGGTCACCAAAATCTAATCAGTCCTTGAGACCATCCCATTTATCTTATGTACCAAGTCTGAACCAAATCCATCCATTGGTTCAGGAGATAGAGTGCAGACAAGCTTATTTTTAACAATCTAAGTCCCGTGGTGACCTTGAAAATTAGGTCAAGGTCACCAAAATCTCATCAATTCTAGAGACTGTCCCACTTACCTTATGTGCAAAGTTTGAACCAAATCCATCCATCGGGTCAGGAGATAGAGGGCAGACAAGTTTATTTTTAACAGTCTAAGTCCCGTGGTGACCTTGAAAATTAGGTCAAGGTCACCAAAATCTAATCAGTTCTAGAGACTATCCCACTTACTTTATGTACCAAGTTTGAACCAAATCCATCCATTGGTTCAGGAGATAGAGTGCAGACAAGCTTTTTTTTAACAGTCTTAGTCCCGTGGTGACCTTGAAAATTAGGTCAAGGTCACCAAAATCTAATCAGTTCTTGAGACCATCCCAATTATACTATGTACCAAGTTTGAACAAAATCCATCCATTGGTTCAGGAGATAGAGTGAAGACAAGCTTTTTTGGCCTAAAATTCGACAATGTTTTGAGCACTGTGACCTTGAAAATTAGACCAAGGTCACCAAAATCTAATCAGTACTTTTCCCCCTCCCAGTGGTGTATCTGTGTAAGTTTAATCAAAATCCATCCATCCATTCAGGAGATATAGTGCAGACAAGAGGCAACGCCAATGCCGACAGGATCCGCACCAAAACCAATATGTCCCCCTCCCTTTCGGGTGTTTTTACGCTGGAACCGTCATATAATCTTATGCCCAACCCACCGGTGTGCAATCAAAGAGGGAAGCAAAGTTGCCAGCCGCGATTGGGTTAACCACCATGCATGCAGTCTGTTTTATAACATTTATGTTGTACCCAATCTTTATATATCGACGAACGATTTTACGAAATTGGGTACTAAAATCATTACAGCCATGTATTTTTCTAAATTTATATACTAAGCCACCATAGAATTCGGGTTCCGATAGGCCTTGTTGCAGAAGTGTTTTAAGTCCAACATTGAATTTGAAACCAAATCAGAATGACGTCTATAAAACTTCGAAAAGGCTTTACCTAGTTTATGATACCGATACCCCTGATTAAGAAGTTTAGCTGTTAATTATTTATTACGAGTGTTGAATAAAATCAAAAATGGGTTCCTTTAAGAGCAATGAAAACATTCATAAGAAAGAAGATGGGTCATACTACGTAGTTTCGGCTAATAAAGCCTCATCAGTGACCCTGTAATGATCCGGCAAAGAAACTCAGAGGAAACACTGCAATTTTGCGAATTTCGAATAGGCAGTCGATTCATAGACTGAAATAAATCAAAATTGGGTCCAAATAATTAAAAACCTGTCTAGAATATGAGTCTAAACCAATAATTTATTTCCGATTTCTCAGATTATTCACGCTGATCTCAAAGGACCAAAAGTAAAATATAAACTGCACTATGGTTGATGTACGGGGAGACGTTTTACGGCCGCCACACGGCACAACACCAGCTGCAGTGAAGGCAAATAAAATCAAAAATGGGATAGTCTGAAGTTCCGTTTAAAGGGGACAGACTTTGTTTCTACATTATTTCCTAAATATTTACAGTAATACAACAAAGCAAAAGCAATGACAAATAATTCTCAAGAGGAAATATGGCCCTGGTGAATACTTCACAACTCAAGCTGTTATACATACACAAATAGATTGGTTTACGATCAGTACTAGCATTAGAAACAACCCCTGGCTGAGTGATGAAACCAAACATGATAATAATCATGGTTGTTCGTTCACAACGATGTTAAAATGTTGTCAGTAATTTCCAAAGTGGCATTTTTGTGATACAAGTTGCCGTACTGTTAATTCAGCATTTTTCCCAAGTTGCCGTACTTAAAAATCCAAGTTGCCGTACTCCTTTGTTTTGTGTTTTCTGAAAGAAAACAGCAGCATAAAGCGAACCTTTCAATTAAAACTTATACACAACAGCTTTTCTAACCTTCTGAATGTTCCGGCATGGAAAAAAGAAGGCCAGTGGTCTTGAATCAAAGCAAAAACTAGTACTTTCCATGGAAAAGAGTATTTGTTCTTGGTACCAGCTGTCAATATTTCAGTTTGTTTAGCGATTTCCAGTGAGTTGTTATCAGAATCATGAGGGCATGCAAGAGCTAGATATCTCTCCGACACATATCCATTTTGCTTTAAATGTCAGAATTCTGTAGAAACCTGTAAACAGCTTTTTACGTACCTTACTGTGTGCCATGCTTGCGATAAATATTGATTTCGCTGGTACTTTTCAGTAACAAGTTCCGGAGTCGATGCTACATGGTGACAGAGGCTCCACATGTAATTTGGTTTCAATCGGCCAAGTAGTTTAAGTGAAGAAGAAGATAAAAATACTGAATCTGAGGCATCCTGGACAAAGGTTGGTAAATGACCTTGACCTCTGAAACTGATAAACTTCCATTCAGCTGATTGCAAATACCATTTCTGATGCCACTAGCTAACATACAATCAGAAAAATCCACTGTTTTGCCCTTTTTCCATACAAATGTCTAAGTGACCAAATTTGACCTTGACGTAAAACAGGTCAAGGTCAACCAAAGGTCATCATTTGAACAAACTTGGTAGGGCCTGAGTCCCTGATGCTGTATACCAAGTTTCAAGATCATCGGCTATTCGGTTCTTGTGAAGAAGATTTTTAGAAGTTTTTACCATATATGGGCATGGCGGCCATATTGGTCATGTGACCCACTCCTCCCGAACAAACTTTCGTTCCCCCTTCCCATAGAGGCTCCACATGTAATTTGGTTTCAATTGGCCAAGTAGTTTCAGAGGAGATGTTGTTTGAAAATGTTGACGACGCAGACACAGAAGACGACGACGACGACGGACCAATGCCTATACTATAAGCTCCCCCGGAGCATTCGGCTCTGGTGAGCTAAAAAGCAGACAAGCCTTTTGGAAAAAATTAACAAAATTTATTTACAAGTTATCTTTAACCTTAGCTCTGTTATGAAATATCCTGAATGAATCTATTTTCCTTGATCCCACAGAATTCACAGTCCGAAACGAAATATAATATCCTTTAACAATCCAACACAGAAATCAGAAATAACTTTTCTTAAAAGTCCAAACTTCAAACTCCAGGGTCTGACTCCAAGAGAAAAATCAAGCTATTTTATAGACCCTAAGATTTCTCTAGAACATTCCTGGGGGCTGTGGAATAAGATTAGGTAATTTTCTAAAAAATAATGCCACCCCGAACTTTCTTGAAGATTCCAAAGTACTTTTCCTTGTTAACAAGCTGTTTACCAAAGTCTTCCTGCCATTTTCTTCATTGGAGCAAAACCAGTTTGGTAGAAGGCCACCTAATCAACCTTCCTGTGAGGTTTAAATGAAACTGAACCAAAGCTGTAGGCGTGTCATTAAAGATACTTGTATTTTAAGTTCTGGTAGCCATCTTGTTCATCCCAGTGAAAAGAGTTTACCTATTTCTGCAGAGGTTCAAGTAAGCAATATTCCTATGAAGTTTGAATGAAACTGGACCAAAGGTACAGGAAGAGTTTCATTTTAAGTTTTTTTTCCTTCTATTATCTAGCTCTTGCGGCCATTTCGTTCATTTGAGCAGAACTGTTTTAGATAGTCTGGTAGAGGGTCACCTAAGAAACAGTCCTGTTTGAATAAAATGTGAACTAAGATATAGGAGAGTTGCCATTTAAAAAGTGTTTCTGTTTTTAGCTCTGGTGGCAAAAAAACTGGCTATTTTGTTCAATTAGCATAAGGATTTAATTTAATGTTTTTTTTTTCTTTGTTGAAATAAGATTTTACTAACTGTTTCAAATCGGTTCTTATGTAGCGGTTTACTTTTGTTAAAGTTTGTCTTTGCATGTGTGTAATGCTTATATCTTTTAATTCTGGATAGCCATTTGGTCATTTTTGGCAACTGACCTTTTTGGCTTCCGCCAGTCATGTTTCCATAAGGGTTTAGTTATTTCATGTTTGTGTTTCTTTCCATAAGGTGTCTCTGACGGGAGGGGTGGGGCAATTTTATCGATTCCTGATCATTTCCTTCACTATAAGTTAGCAATGGGGGCCAACTTGTTCATAAGAGGAAAACCCTTTTAGCTATTTTGACGGAGGTCCACTCAAACAACATTCCTATAAAGCTTGAATAAAATTGGATTAAAGGTGGAGGGGTTGTCTTTCAAAGGTTTTCCATTGCTAGCTCTGGCAACAACCTTGTTTATCCAAGCAGAACTGCATAAGCTAGTTTAGTAGAGGGTCACGTAAGCAACCTTCGTGTTTAGTTTGAATCAAATTGGACAAAAGATATAGGAGGAGTTGTCACTTATTTTATATATTTTTAGTTCTGGCTGCCATCTTGTTCACCAGAGCATAATCTCTCTAGCTACCGGGTATTTTGGAATGGAGTCACCTAGGCAACCTGTGAAGTTTGAATTAAATTGAATCAGGGGAAGTTGCCATGCAACAGTTTTTAGCTCACCTGAGCCGAAGGCTCCGGGGGAGCTATTGTGATCGGTCACCGTCCGTCGTCGTCGTCAGTCCGTACGTTCACAATTTCTTTAAACAGCATCTCCTCCTAAACAACTGAACAGATTCTAACCAAACTTGGCAGAAATGATCCTTAGGTGGTCCTGTCTCAAAGTTGTTCAAAGAATTCCATTCCATGCAGAACTCTGGTTGCCATGGCAACAAAAACGGGAAAATAAGAAAAAAACCTTTAAAAATCTTCTTCTCTGAAACCAGAAGGCCTAGGTCTTTGATATTTGGTATGAAGCTTAATCTAGTGGACCTCTACCAAGATTGTTCAAATTATATCCCTGGGGCCAAAAACAACCCCGCCCCGGGGCCCACTGGTTTTACATAGGCTTATATAGGGAAAACCTTTAAAAATCTTCTTGTCTGAAACCAGAAGGCCCAGGTCTTTGATATTTGGTATGAAGCTTCATCAAGTGGACCTCTACCAAGATTGTTCAAATTTTAGCCCTGGAGCCAAAAAGGGCCCCGCCCCGGGGCCCACCGGTTTTATATAGGCTTATATAGGGAAAACATATAAAAATCTTCTTATCTGAAACCAGAAGGCCAAGGTCATTGATATTTGGTATGAAGCTTCGTCTAGTGGACCTCTACCAAGATTGTTCAAATTATACCCCTGGGGCGTTTTTCGCCCCCGCCCCGGGGCCCACTGGTTTTACATAGGCTTATGTAGGGAAAACCTTTAAAAATCTTCTTGTCTGAAACCAGAAGGCACAGGTCTTTTAATATTTGGTATGAAGCTTCATCTAGTGGACCTCTACCAAGATTGTTCCAATTATAGCCCTGGGGCCAAAAACGACCCCGCGCCAGGGCCCACTGGTTTTGCATAGGCTTATATAGGGAAATCCTTTGAAAATCTTCTTGTCTGAAACCAGAAGGCCGAGGTCTTTAATATTTGGTATGAAGCTTCATCTTGTGGACCTCTACCAAGATTGTTCAAATTATAGCCCTGGGGCCAAAAACGGCCCGCCCCGGGGCCCACTGGTTTTATATAGGCTTATATAGGGAAAACATATAAAAAAATCTTCTTCTCTGAAAGCAGAAGGCCTAGGTCATTGATATTTGGTATGAAGTTTCATCTAGTGGACCTCTGCCAAGATTGTTCAAATTATAGCCCTGGGGCAAAAAACGCCCCCACACCAGGGCCCACTGGTTTTACATAGGCTTATATAGGGAAAACCTTTAAAAATCTTCTTGTCTTAATCCAGACGGCCCAGATCTTTGATATTTGATATGAAGCTTCATCTAGTGGACCTCTACCAAGATTGTTCAAATTATAGCCCTGGGGCTAAAAACCACCCCGTCCCGGGGCCCACTGCTAATACATAGGCTTATATAGGGAAAACCTTTAAAAATCTTCTTGTCTGAAACCAGAAGGCAAAGGTCTTTGATATTTGGTATGAAGCTTCATCTAGAGGACCTCTACCAAGATTGTTCAAATTATAGCCCTGGGGCCAAAAACGGCCCCGACCCGGGGCCCACTGGTTTTATATAGGCTTATATAGGGAAAACCTTTAAAAATCTTCTTATCTGAAAGCAGAAGGCCTAGGTCATTGATATTTGGTATGAAGCTTCATCTAGTGGACGTCTGCCAAGATTGTTCAAATTATAGCCCTGGGGCCAAAAACGACCCTGGCCCGGGGCCCACTGGTTTTATTTCAAAATTCAATATTGGACTTAAATCTCTTCTGCAACAAGGTCTATCGGAACCCGAATTTTATGGTGACTTAGTTTATAAATTCAGAAAAATATATAACTGCAATGATTTCAGCACCCAATTTCGTAAAATCATTCTTCGATATAAAAAGATTGGGTACAACATGGTTATTATACGACAGACTGCATGCATGGTAGTTAACCCAATCACGGTTGGCAACTTTGCTTCCCTCTTTAATTGCACGCCGGTGGGTCAGGCCTCAGATTCTATGACGGCTCCAACGTAAAGGCTTATTGAAAATTAAAGAGATAATGTTGGTTGGTGCCTGATGCTCTGTCTCTGGTCGGGCTCATCGGAGTCTAACTGTTGGTTTTCTTTTGCTCCAGCATTTCAGTGGTTTCTTGCTGTCGAGTCCTCACCGTTGTCTCACCTCTGTGGTTCTTTGATTTCTGTGTTCACGGAGATGTTGCACTGATGAGTTAGGAGGCCTTCATGCGGACTGAACAAATTATTTGTCTAAATCGCAACGGAAGTAAGGGCGAGGATTGTGGCCACGTAAAATCGATTTAAGCCCCCCAGTGGAAATCTTCCACTGACCGTTCCAAGGCGGCTCTTCTGTGGCGATTTATTTATGTTGTTGTTTGTTACTTACTGTGTGTATCACTTGTGTCTTTTAATTTTGGTTGGCCATATGGCCATTTTGTGGGAAAGTAACTGTCCATATGGCCTTCCGTTGTTTAGGTTTCCATTATGGTCTGGTCGCTTAATGTTTGTATTTCTTTCCCTTTGGTGTCTTTTATGGATGGAGTAAGTTAATTGTATCAATTCCTGATCATTGTTTTACTTCTACTTTACATAGGCTTATATAGGGAAAACCTTTAAAAATCTTCTTCTCTGAAACCAGAAGGCCTAGGTCATTGATATTTGGTATGAAGCTTCGTCTAGTGGACCTCTACCAAGATTGTTCAAATTATAGCCCTGGGGTGGTTTTCGCCCCCGCCCCGGGGCCCACTGGTTTTACATAGGCTTATGTAGGGAAAACCTTTAAAAATCTTCTTGTCTGAAACCAGAAGGCCCAGGTCTTTTAATATTTGGTATGAAGCTTCATCTAGTGGACCTCTACCAATTATAGCCCTGGGGCCAAAAACGACCCCGCGCCAGGGCCCACTGGTTTTGCATAGGCTTATAAAGGGAAATCCTTTGAAAATCTTCTTGTCTGAAACCAGAAGGCCGAGGTCTTTAATATTTGGTATGAAGCTTCATCTAGTGGACCTCTACCAAGATTGTTCAAATTATAGTCCTGGGGCCAAAAACGGCCCACTGGTTTTATATAGGCTTATATAGGGAAAACATATAAAAAATCTTCTTCTCTGAAAGCAGAAGGTCATTGATATTTGGTATGAAGTTTCATCTAGTGGACCTCTACCAAGATTGTTCAAATTATAGCCCTGGGGCAAAAAACGCCCCCACACCAGGGCACACTGGTTTTACATAGGCTTATATAGGGAAAACCTTTAAAAATCTTCTTGTCTTAATCCAGACGGCCCAGATCTTTGATATTTGATATGAAGCTTCATCTAGTGGACCTCTACCAAAACCTTTAAAAATCTTCTTGTCTGAAACCAGACGGCCCAGATCTTTGATATTTGATATGAAGCTTCATCTAGTGGACCTCTACCAAGATTGTTCAAATTATAGCCCTGGGGCTAAAAACCACCTCCCCCCGGGGGCCACTGCTAATACATAGGCTTATATAGGGAAAACCTTTAAATATCTTCTTGTCTGAAACCAGAAGGCAAATTGGTATGAAGCTTCATCTAGAGGACCTCTACCAAGATTGTTCAAATTATAGCCCTGGGGCCAAAAACGGCTCCGACCCGGGGCCCACTGGTTTTATATAGGCTTATATAGGGAAAACCTTTAAAAATCTTCTTCTCTTAAAGCAGAAGGCCTAGGTCATTGATATTTGGTATGAAGCTTCATCTAGTGGACCTCTGCCAAGATTGTTCAAATTATAGCCCTGGGGCAAAAAACGCCCCCGCGCCAGGGCCCACTGGTTTTACATGGGCTTATATAGGGAAACCTTAAAGAATCTTCTTGTCTGAAACCAGAAGGCCCAGGTCTTTGATATTTGGTATGAAGCTTCATCTAGAGGTCTTCTACCAAGATTGTTCAAATTATAGCCCTGGAGCAAAAAACGCCCCTGTGCCAGGGCCCACTGGTTTTACTTGGGCTTATATAGGGAAAACCTTTAAAAATCTTCTTGTCTGAAACCAGAAGGCCCAGGTCTTTAATATTTGGTATGAAGCTTCATCTGGTGGACCGCTACCAATATTGTTCAAATTAAAGCCCTGGGGCCAAAAACCACCCCGCCCCGGGGCCCACTGGTTATACATAGGCTTATATAGGGAAAACCTTTAAAAATCTTCTTTTCGGAAACCAGAAGGCCCAGGTCTTTGATATTTGGTATGAAGCTTCATCTAGTGGACCTCTATCAAGATTGTTCAAATTAAAGCCCTGGGGCCAAAAACGGCCCCGCCCCGGGGCCCACTGGTTTTATATAGGGAAAACATAAGGCCTAGGTCATTGATATTTGGTATGAAGCTTCATCTAGTGGACCTGCTACAAAGATTGTTCAAATTAAAGCCCTGGGGCAAAAAACGCCCCGGCGCCAGGGCCCACTGGTTTTACATAGGCTTATATAGGGAAAACCTTTAAAAATCTTCTTGTCTGAAACCAGACGGCCCAGGTCTTTGATATTTGGTATGAAGCTTCATCTAGTGGACGTTTATCAAGATTGTTCAAATTATAGCCCTGGGGCAAAAAATGCCCCGGCGCCAGGGCCCACAGGTTATTTATAGGCTTATATAGGGAAAACATATAAGAAACCAGAAAGCAAAGATCTTTGCTATTTGGTATGAAGCTTCATCTAGTGAACCTCTACCAAGATTGTTCAAATTAAAGCCCTGAGGCCAAAAATGCCCCCGTGCCAGGGCCCACTGGTTTTACATAGACTTACATAGGGAAAATCTTTAAAAAGCTTCTCGTCTAAAAGCAGAAGGCCCAGGTCTTTGATATTTGGTATGAAGCATCATCTAGTGGACCTCTACCAAGATTGTTCAAATTATAGCCCTGGTGCAAAAAACGACCCCGCCCAGGGGCCAAATGATTTCCATAGGCTTATATAGGGTAAACCTTTAAAAATCTTCTTCCCTGTAGCTAGAAGGCTCAGGTCTTTGAAACTTGATATGAAGCTTCATCTGATGGACCTTTACCAAGATTGTTTAAATTATAGCCCTGGGGCCAAAAATGCCCCCGCACTGGGGCCCACTGATTTTACATAGGCTTATGAAAACCTTTAAACATCTTGTCTGAAACCAGAAAACCCAGGTCTTTGATATTTGATATGAAGCTTCATCTAGTGGACCTCTATCAAGATTTTTCAAATTAAAGCCCTAGGGCCAAAAATGGCCCTGCCCCCAGACCCACTGGTTTTATATAGGCTAATACTAGAGAAATCAAATAAAAATCTTCTTGTCTGAAACCAGAAGGCCAAGGTCTTTGATATTTGGTATGAAGCTTTATCTAGTGAAACTCTACCAAGATTGTTCAAATTATAGCCCTGGGGCCAAAAATGCCTCCGTGCCGTGGCCCACTTGTTTTCCTTAGGCTAATATAGGGAAAACCAGTGGACCTCTGCTTGGATTGTTCAAATTATAGACCTGGGTCCAAAAGTTGCACCGCCCTGCGACCTACATGTTAATCTCTTAGCTCAGGTGAGCGATATAGGACCATCATGGTCCTCTTGTATTGGTTTTAGATCCAGTGGTCATTTTGTTTATTGGAACAAAACTGTTTTAGCCATTTTGGTAGAGGGTCACCCAATGCAACATTCTTATGAAGCTTGAAATTGGCTCACATGTATAGGAGGAGTGTCAGAAGATTTTTCTTTTTTAAGCTCTGGCAGCCATCTTGTTCATTGGTTCCGAATGATTTAAGCTATTTTGGAAAGGAGCCGCCTAGGCAACATTCCTGTGAAGTTAATCAAATTGGGATTAAGGAGTAGTTTGCATTTATTAAAGCAAATTGTTGATGTTTTTTTTCTATTTTTAGCTGTGGCAGCCATTTTGCTCATAGAATCGGAACCGTTTATGCTATTTTGGTAGGTTACCTGAGCAACATTCCTATTAAGTTTGCATGAAATGGGCCCAAGGGTACAGGAGCAGTTGTCATTTATTTTTTTTCTATTTTTAACTCATGTGGCCATGTTGTTAATCAAAGTGGAATGATTTTTAGTTATTTTTGTAGGGGGCCACCCAGGTAATATTCCTGTGAAATCCAAATCAAATTGACCATAGGTTTAAGTTATCATTTAATGCAAATTGGTGTAATTTTTCTATCTTTAGCTCTGACGGCCATGCTGCTAATCGGAGCGGAACAGTTATAGCTGTTTTGGTAGAGTGTCACCTAAACAATATTCCTATGAAATTTGAGTGTATAGCTCGAACAAATTGACCTGAGACTGGTGAACTCTATTCACATAATTTAACACCCGATTGAATGCATGTATTTGTCTTCGTCGCTTTCCGAAGATGGCAATATTGTTATACAATACATAGACGTCGGTCAATGGGTCGCTTTTCACGAGATGTGGACAATTCACGAGAAGTTTACGAAAGCTGATGTATAAGGCGATAGCATTTACTAATTTATTCCTTGCATAAAGGTCAGTCTCAGGTCAATTTATTCGAACTGTAATTGGCTGAAAGGATTATGAGCTGCTGTCGTTTTTTTCTACTTTTAGCTCTGGTGGTCATTTTGTTTATCGGGGAAGAACCATTCTAGCTATTTTGGTAGCGGGTCACCTATGAAACATTTCTATGTCCTATGAAGTTGATTAAAACAGGCTCAGGTGTAAAGGAGTAGTTTTTATTCATCAGAGAGGAACGAGCTTAGTTATTTTGGTACGGAGCCATTCCTGTGAAGTTTAAATCAAATTGGCCCCAGGGTTTAAGAGGACTTCATATTTAAAGCAAACTTTTTTTTATTTTTACCGCTGGTGGCCATTTTGCTTATCAGAGCAGAACTGTTTTAGCTAGTAGTATTTTAGTAGTGATCTCAGTAAGATTGCTATAAAGTTTGAATTCAATTCGCCTAAGGGTAAAAGAGTTGTCAATTATTTCTTCTATTTCTAGCTCTGGTGGCTACCTTGTTAATCAGAGGAAAACCAATCACTTCTCATCAACACATCCAGCAGGAAACTTCTAGCTCTGGTGGCTACCTTGTTAATCAGAGGAAAACCAATCACTTCTCATCAACACATCCAGCAGGAAACTTCTAGCTCTGGTGGCTACCTTGTTAATCAGAGGAAAACCAATCACTTCTCATCAACACATCCAGCAGGAAACTTCTAGCTCTGGTGGCTACCTTGTTAATCAGAGGAAAACCAATCACTTCTCATCAACACATCCAGCAGGAAACTTCTAGCTCTGGTGGCTACCTTGTTAATCAGAGGAAAACCAATCACTTCTCATCAACACATCCAGCAGGAAACTTCTAGCTCTGGTGGCTACCTTGTTAATCAGAGGAAAACCAATCACTTCTCATCAACACATCCAGCAGGAAACTTCTAGCTCTGGTGGCTACCTTGTTAATCAGAGGAAAACCAATCACTTCTCATCAACACATCCAGCAGGAAACTTCTAGCTCTGGTGGCTACCTTGTTAATCAGAGGAAAACCAATCACTTCTCATCAACACATCCAGCAGGAAACTTCTAGCTCTGGTGGCTACCTTGTTAATCAGAGGAAAACCAATCACTTCTCATCAACACATCCAGCAGGAAACTTCTAGCTCTGGTGGCTACCTTGTTAATCAGAGGAAAACCAATCACTTCTCATCAACACATCCAGCAGGAAACTTCTAGCTCTGGTGGCTACCTTGTTAATCAGAGGAAAACCAATCACTTCTCATCAACACATCCAGCAGGAAACTTCTAGCTCTGGTGGCTACCTTGTTAATCAGAGGAAAACCAATCACTTCTCATCAACACATCCAGCAGGAAACTTCTAGCTCTGGTGGCTACCTTGTTAATCAGAGGAAAACCAATCACTTCTCATCAACACATCCAGCAGGAAACTTCTAGCTCTGGTGGCTACCTTGTTAATCAGAGGAAAACCAATCACTTCTCATCAACACATCCAGCAGGAAACTTCTAGCTCTGGTGGCTACCTTGTTAATCAGAGGAAAACCAATCACTTCTCATCAACACATCCAGCAGGAAACTTCTAGCTCTGGTGGCTACCTTGTTAATCAGAGGAAAACCAATCACTTCTCATCAACACATCCAGCAGGAAACTTCTAGCTCTGGTGGCTACCTTGTTAATCAGAGGAAAACCAATCACTTCTCATCAACACATCCAGCAGGAAACTTCTAGCTCTGGTGGCTACCTTGTTAATCAGAGGAAAACCAATCACTTCTCATCAACACATCCAGCAGGAAACTTCTAGCTCTGGTGGCTACCTTGTTAATCAGAGGAAAACCAATCACTTCTCATCAACACATCCAGCAGGAAACTTCTAGCTCTGGTGGCTACCTTGTTAATCAGAGGAAAACCAATCACTTCTCATCAACACATCCAGCAGGAAACTTCTAGCTCTGGTGGCTACCTTGTTAATCAGAGGAAAACCAATCACTTCTCATCAACACATCCAGCAGGAAACTTGTAGAGGAGAAACTACGCCAAATTCTCAAAAGGTTTCTGTACCCTAATTTATCCGAGCAGAGCTGTAATCAGATGGAGCTTTGTGCATTTTCAAGTTTGCGTGAAATGTTCTGTTTCCATAAGTCCCTTCTTGATGGAGTGGTTTGAAGATTTGTCATCTGTTCAGTGATTGAAAGACGGGCAGTGAAGAGGCTCATTCAAAGATTCTCCATGTATACAAGAGGACCAAGATGGCCCTGAATAGCTCTACTGATTTCAAAGATGTCAAATAGCTTTTGAAAGTTCTAGCAGCCATCTTGTTCATCAGAGCAGAACAAATTAAGCTAATTATGCAGAGGGTGACATAAGCAACATTCCTTCGAAATTGAAATCAAATTGGCCAAAGGGTTAAGGAGGAATTGGCATTTAAATCCTGTTGTTGACTTTTTTCTATTTTTAGCTCTGGCAGCCATTTACTTCATCTGAGTCAAAAGGTTTTAATTATTTTTGGAAGAGTGCTGCCACCTAAGCAACATTCCTATAAGTTTGATTGAAATTGGCCCAATGGTTTAGGAGGAGTTGGCATCTGAAGCAAATCATTGATTTTCTATTTTTAGCAAACAATTTAGCTAATTTGGTAGAGTGTTACCTAAGCAACGTTCCTATGAAGTTTGAATGAAATTGGCCAAAGGGTACAGGAGGAGTTGCTAGTTTAAAGTTTTTTTTTTGTAGATCTGTTGGGCATCTTGTTCATCATGGCGGAACAATTTGAGCTTTTTTGGTTGTGGGTCACCTAAGCAACATTCGAAACGATTGATTGAAATTGACCCAAGGGCTGAGGAGGAGTTGGAGCAAAAAGCAAATTGTTGACATTGTCTATCTTTAGCTCTGCCGACCATTTTAGTCATCAGAGCTGAACTGTTTTAGCTATTTTGGTGGAAGATTACTTAAGCAACATTTCTATGAAGTTTGACTGAAATTGGCCCATGGGTATAGGATGAGTTGTTGTTTAAAGATTTTTCTAGTTTTAGTTCTGGTGGCCATCTTATTCACCAGAGAGGAATGATTTAAGCAATTTTGGCAAAAATGTCACCTAAGCAACATTCCTATGGAGTTTGATTGAAATTGTTCAAAGGGTTTAAGTGAAGATGGCATTTAAAGCAAATTGTTGAAGTTTTTCTATTGTTAGTTCTGGCAGCCATTTTGCGCATATAAAAGGAACAATTTTAGCTATTTTGGTAGAGGGTCACCATAAAATTTGAATGAAATTGGCCCAAGGGTTTAAGAGGAAATATTGTTTAAATATTTTTCTATTATTAGCTGTGGTGGGCAGTCATCTTGTTCATAGGAGCGGAACCCTTTTAGCTATTTTGGCAGAGGGTCGCCTAAGCAACATCATTCCTATGAAGTTTGACTGAAATTGGCTAAAGGGTATAGAAGTACTAGTCATTTAAAGATTTTTCTATATTTAGCTTTGGCGGCCATCTTGTCCATCAGAGCGGAACGATTTTAGCTATCTTGACAGAGGGTCATCTGTACAACATTCCTATGATTGAAATTGGCCAAGGGGTTTAGGAGCTGGCATTTAAAACAAATTATTGACGTTTTTTTTTCTATTTGAAGCGCTGGCGGCCATTTTGTTCATCGTAGCGGAATCGTTTTAGCTATTTTGTTAGATGCTCATCTGAGCAACATTCCTGTGACGTTTGAATGAAATTGACGCAAAGGTAAAGGGGGGAGTTGTCCTTTAAAGATTTTTCTATTTTTAGCTCTAGTGGCCATCTTGTTCATTGGAGTGGAACGATTTTAGCTCTTGTTGAAGAAGCTCACCTAAGCTATATTCATATGAAGTTTGATTGAAATTGGCCCAAGCATTTAGGAGGAGTTACAATTTAAAGCAAATTGAGGATGCAGTGCGAGTCGGCACGTCCATGCTTATAAACCCTATTGGTTTTATTGGGCGGCAGGGCTTGAGAAGTCATTTCATCCCAATGTCGGGTAAAAGTCCCACAAAATTGGAAGCAGCATCTCCAAAATGACCTTTACAATGTAGATGGGGATGTTAAACCACAAATCAAACAAACAAACATACAAAAGCTGCACGACACACGACAGAGGACGCATGACGGACATTAACCGCTCACAATAGCTCACCATGAGCTAACAATGTACACATTTGAGAGTCAAACAGAAATTGGCAATGTCTAGTGTAGGTTTTTATTAGATATTTATTATAAAAAATACAGATCAAAGGTGAGGTATCTATTACTTCTGTAAAAAGGGTTTGCTGATTGAAACCACATATCTCAGGTTTTTTGAGTGTCTACACACCAATCCATTGAACAATGTCCCTTGAGTTGAACACTTCGTTGGCTGCACGTTTCAAATAAGCTGGACATTTGTTTACATTTCGAAAGTGTGAGTGACAGAACTGGACTTAAGTTTTTATCAATAAAATTAAAAAACTGTAAAAGACTGGAGCAATAGTGTTCAATTCTGGAAGATGACTCCTTTTCGTGAAGTTTGTGAAGTCTTACCTCTAAACCTTTCTCGCTGGACCTGTTTATCAAAAATAAAAAAACAACAAGAGGGCCATGATGGCCCTGGATCGATCACCTGATCCACACTGTAGCAATGAAATGGTAGGTAATACAGTAAGGTGCCTTGTCAGAAGGAAAATACGTGCCAAATATGAAGGCTCTATCTCAAATGGTACAAAAGTTATGATAAAGTAGGTCAAAGGTCAAGGTCACAGGTCAAACTTTTTGTATGGATGTGAAGCCATTGTCACAAGGAATATACATGCCAAATATGAAAGCTCTATCTGAAATGGTTCCAAAGTTATATTTAAGTAGGCCACAGATCAAAGTCAAGGTCACAGGTCAAATTTTTTGCATGAGTGGGAAGACCCTGTCACAAGGAACATGCATGCCAAATATGAAGGCGCTACCTTAAATGGTTAAAACAATATGAAAAAGAAGGTCAAGGTCACGTCAAAAATTTTGCATGGTTGGGAAGTCCTTGTCACAAGGACCCTACATACCAAATATAAAGGCTCTATCTTAAATGGTTCAAAAGTTATGAGAAAGAAGGTCAAAGGTCACAGGTCAAAATTTTTCTATGGCTGAAAGCCGTTGCCACAAGGAACATGCATGCCAAATATGAAGTCTCTACCACAAATGGTTCAAAAGTTATGATAAAGTAGGTCACATGTAAAGGTCACAAATCATTTTTGTATAACACAAGGAAACTACATGCCAAATATGAAGGCTCTATCTCAAATGCTTCAAAAATTATGACAAAGTAGGTCAAAGGTCAAGATGATAAGACAAATTTTTTCTATGGGTGTGAAGACTTTCTTTTAAGGAACATACATGCCAAATATGAAGGCACTATCTCAAATGGTTCAAAAGTTATGACAAAGTAGGTCAAAAGTCAAGGTAAAGGTCACAGATCATTTTATGTGTGAATAGGAAATTACATGCAAAATAATAAGGCTGTATCTCAAATGCTTCAAAAGTTATGACAAAGTAGGTCAAAGATGCAGGGCATGGGTCAAAAGTTTTGAATGGTTGAGAAAACCTTGTCACAAGGAACATACATGCCAAATATGAAGGCTCTATCTCATATGGTTCAAAGTTATGATAAAGTAGGTCACAGGTCAAGGTCACAGGTCAAATCTTTATATGAGTGAGAAGCCCTTTTCACAAGGAACCTACATGCCAAATATGAAGGCTCTATCTCAAACGGTTCAAAAGTTATGACAAAATAACCTACTGATCTACTTTTTGATTTGACATGACCCATATTCGAAAATAACTGAGATATTGTCCAGATGATCATTCTGAGCAAGTTTTATGATGATTTGACTAAAACTGTGGCCTCTTAAGAGTGTTCAAAATGTATTTCTATGATTTGACCCGCTTACCTACTTTTTGACCTGACATGACCCATATTCAAACTTGATCCAGATATTGTCAAGATGATCATTCTGAGCAAGTTTGATGATGACCGGACCACTGGGGCCTCTAGTGTGTTCACAAGGTTTTTCAACAATCTGACCTACTGGCCTACTTATTGACCAGACATGACCCATATTTGAAATTAACCAAGATATTGTCAAATGATCATTTTAGCAAGTTTGATGATGATCGGATCAAACTGTGGCCTCTAGTGTGTTCAGAGGGTTTTTCTATGATTTGACCTACTGACCTATTTTTTGACCCGACATTACGCATATTCAAACTTGACCAAGATATTGTCAAGATAATCATTCTGAGCAAGTTTGGTGATTATCAGACCAAAATTGTGGCCTCTAGTGTATTCACAAGGTTTTTCTATGATTTGACCTACTGACCTACTTTGTGACCTGACATGATCCATATTCGAAGTTGACCCAGATATTGTCAAGACGATCATTCTGAGCAAGTTTGATGACGATCGGACCAAAACTGTGGCCTCTAGAGTGTTCACAAGGTTTTTCTATGATTTGACCTAATGACCTACTCTTTGACCCTACATAACCCATATTTGAACTTGACCGAGATATTGTCAAGATGATCATTCTGAGCAAGACTGATGACAATCGGACCAAAACTTTGGCCTCTAGAGTGTTCACAAGTTTTTTTTTTATGATTTGACCTACTGACCTACTTTTTGACCCGACATGACCCATGTTCGAACTTGACCGAGATATTGTCAAGATGATCATTCTGAGCAAGATTGATGACAATCGGACCAAAATTTTGGCCTCTAGAGTTTTCACAAGAAAATTTTATGCACGCACGGACGGACACACGATGGAGGATGGACAAAAAGTGACCCAAAAAGCACACCTCATGACAAGTGAGCTAATATTGTATCACCGAAAAACGCCTTCAGTTTGGTAGGGAGGCATCTAGGGAAATTCCTGTGAAGTTTAAATCAAATTTGAAAGCAAATTGTTGATGCCGCCTTATGCGGAACACAAGCCAAACAAATGATGACAGACAATGACCAATTAAAATAGCTCAACATGAGCACTGCATCCAATTAGCTCAAGAGAATCGATAACAAGAGGGTCATGATGGCCCTGGATCTCTCACCTGATCAACGCTGTAGAAATGAAAAGGTAGGTAATATAGTAAGGTGCCTTGTCAGGGTTCAAAATTTATGATAAAGTAGGTCAAAGGTCAAGGTCACAGGTCAAACTTTTGTATGAGTGGAAAGCCCTTGACACAAGGAACATACATGCCAAATATGAAGGCTCTATCTCAAATGGTTCAAAAGTTATGATTAAGTAGGTCGCAGGTCAAGGTCACAGTTGAAATTTTTTTGCTTAGTGGGAAGAACTTGTCACAAGGAGCCTACATGCCAAATAGGAAGGATCTATCTTAAATGGTTCAAAAGTTATGACAAAAAGGACAAAGGTCATGGTCACAGGTGAAAAGTTTGGTATTGGTGGAAGGCCCTTGTCGGAAAGCTCTATAGCAAATGGTCCAAACATAATGGCAAAGTAGGCCAAAGGTCAAGGCCAATTTTTTGTATTGGTGGAAGGCCTTGCCAGAAGGAACATATTATTCATACAAAATATGAAGGCTCTATTTCAAATGGTTCAAAAGTTATAAAAGAGTAGGTCAAGGTCACAGGTCAAAATGTTTGTATGGGTGGGAAGCCCTTGTCACAAGGAAATTACATATAAAATATGAAAGCTCTATCTCAAATGGTTAAAGTGAGTGAATGTTTGAGTTGTACGTCCCACCAACAGCTAAGGTCATACAGAGAAAGGACCTCAGTTTAAAGACTCATCCGAAAGTCTGGAGAAGCCCGGGATCGATCCTGCGACCCCTGGTTTTCAAGGCAAGTAGCGTAACCACTACACCATGGAGGCTTCTAATCAAATGGTTAAAGAGTTATTATAAAGTAGGTCACACGTCAAGATCAAGGTCACAATATTTTCGTATGAGTGGGAGGCCCTTGTCACAAGGAACCTACATCAAAAAATTGAAGGCTCTATCTCAAATGGTTATAAAGTTTTGACAAAGTAGGCCACAGGTCAAGGATACAGATCAATTTTTTTTTGTGTGAGTGGTGATCCCTTGTCACAAGGAACATACATGCCTAATATGGAGGCTTTATGTCAAATGGTTCAAAAGTTATGACCAAGTAGGTCAAAGGTCACGTTCATACGCCAAAATTGTTGTATAGGTGGGAAGCCCTTGTCACAAGAAACATACATGCCACATAAATAAAGGATCACTCTCAAAAGACCTAATTCAATGGTTCGAAAGTTATGACAAAGTAGGTCAAAGGTCAAGGTCACAGGTTAAACTTTTTGTATGGGTCGGAAGTCCTTGTCACAAGGAACATACATGCCAACTGTAAGGGCTCCATTTCAAATGGTTCAAAAGTTATGATAAAGTAGGTCACATGGCAAAGTTAAGGTCACAGGTCATTTTTTTGTCGCGCCTGCTATTAGCATGGCGCGATATAGGCGCCCGGTTTTCCGTCCGTTCATCCGTTTGTTCGTTCGTCCAACCGTTCGTCAAGGCGTCAACATTTGCGACCACCCTAGCGTTCACCCTAATGGTCAAGTTTATTTCTCAAGAACTATAAGAGCTTCATTAATGATACTTGGCAAACTTGTGTCTGGGAATGACAACTTACATGCAAGCATCCATATTTGACCTTGACCTACATTTCATGGTTCACTGACTTTGTAAAATATTGCGACCACCCTAGCGTTCACCCTAATGGTCAAGTTTATTTCTCAAGAACTATTAGAGCTTCATTAATGATACTTCATACAAACTTCTGTCTGGGGATGGCAACTAACATGCAAGCATCCATATTTCATCTTGACCTACATTTCATGGTTCACTGACTTTGTAAAATATTGCGACCACCCCAGCGTTCACCCTAATGGTCAAGTTTTTTTCTCAAGAACTATAAGAGCTTCTTTAATGATATTTGGTACAAACTTGAATCTGTGGATGGCAACTTCAATGCAAGCATCCATATTTGACCTTGACCTAAATTTCATGGTTCACTGACTTTGTAAAATATTGCGACCACCCTAGCGTTCACCCTACTGGTCAAGTTAATTTCTCAAGAACCATAAGAGCTTTATTAATGATACTTGGTACAAACTTATATCTCTGGATGGCAACTTAAATGCAAGCATTCATATTTGACCTTAACCTATATTTCATGGTTCACTGACTTTGTAAAACATTGCCACTACCCTAGCGTTCACCCTAATGGTTAAGTTCATTTCTCAAGAATTATTTGAACTTCATTAATGATACTTAGTACAAGCCTTTTATGCAAGCATCGATGTTTGATCTTGGCCTAGATGTCATGGTTCGGTGACTTTGCTCCCCCACAGGCGCGACATAGCCTTCGGCAGAATTCTTGTGTATGAATAGGAAGCACTTGTCACAAGGAACCTACATGCCAAATATGAAGGCTCTTTCTCAAATGCTTAAAAAGTTATGACAAAGTAGGTCAAAGGTCAAGGTCATGAGTCATTTTTTGTATGGGTGGGAAGACTTTGTCACAAGGAACATGCATGCTAAATATGAAGGCTCTATCTCAAATGGTTCAAAAGTTAAGATAATGTAGGTCACATGTCAAGGTCACAGGTCATTTTTGTATGTATAGGAAGCCCATGTCACAAGGAACCTACATGTCATATATGAAGGCTCTGTCTCAAATGCTTCAAAAGTTATGACAAAGTAGGTCAAAGGTCAAGGTCAAAATTTTTGTATGGGTGAGCCGACTTTGTCACAAGGAACATACATGCCAAATATGAAGGCTCTATCTCAAACGGTTCAAAAGTTATGATAATGTAGGTCACATGTCAAGGTCAAGGTTACAAGTACAATTTTTGTATGAGCAGTTAGCCAATGTCACAAGGATCATACATGCCAAATATGAAGACTCTATCTCAAATGGTTCAAAAGTTGTGATAAAGTAGGTCAAGTTCTCAGGTCATTTTTATATGGCCAGGAAGCCCTTATCACAAGGAACCTACATGCCAAATATGAAGGCTCTATCTCAAATGCTTCAAACGTTATGACAAAGAAGGTCAAGGTCATAGGTCAAAACTTTTGTATGGCTGGGAAGACCTTGTCACAAGGACAAAAACTTTTGTATGGCTGGGAAGACCTTGTCACAAGGACAAAAAGGACACGCCAAATCTGAAGGCTCAATCTCAAATGGACCAAAAGTTATGATAAAGTAGGTCAAAGTTCAAGGTCACAGATCAAATGTTTTTGTATTAATGGGAAGCCTTTGTCACAAGGAACCTTCAAGCCAAATATGAAGGCTCTATCTCAAACAGTTCAAAAGTTATGACAAAATGACCTACTGATCTACATTTTGATTCAACATTACCCATATTCGACCTTGACCCAGATATTGTCAAGATGATCATTCTGAGCAAGATTTATGATAATTGGACCAAAACTGTGGCCTCGAGAGTGTTCACAAGGTTTTTCAACGATTTGAACTTCTGACATACATGTACTTTCTGATCCGACATGAATACATGTACTTTCAGATCCGACATGACCTATATTGGAACTTAAGCGAGATATTGTCAAGATGATTACTCTGAGCAAGTTTGATGATGACTGGACTAAAACTGTGGCCTCTAGAGTGTTCACAAGGTTTTTCAATGATTTGATCTACTTACCTACTTTTTGATCTGACATGACCCATATTCGAACTTGACCGAGATATTGTTAACATGATCATTCTGAGCAAGATTTATGATGATCAGACCAGAGCTGTGGCCTCTAGTGTGTTCACAAGGTTTGTCTATGATTTGACCTAATAACCTACTTTTGTGATCGAACATTACCCAAAATCGAACTTGACCGAGATATTGTCAAGATGATCATTCTGTGAAAGATTGATGGTGATCCTACCAAAACTCTGGCCTCTAGTGTGTTCACAAGGTTTTTCTATGAGTTGACCTACTTACCTACTTTTTGACTTTTGACCCAACATGACCCATACCGGTATTCGAACTTGACTGAGATATTGTCAAGATGATTATTCTGTGCAAGATTGATGGTGATCAGACCAAAACTGTGGCCACTTGTGTGTTCACAAGGTTTTCAATGATTTGACCTACTGACAAACTTTTTGACCCGACCTGACTCATATTCGAACTTGACCGAGATATTGATATTGTCATGATGATCATTCTGAGCAAATCTGATCGCACTAACACTGTAGCCGCTAGTGTTTTCTATTTTTTTTTCTATAATTTGACCTACTGACCTTCTTTTTTACCCAACATGACCCATATTCGAACTTGATCTAGATATTGTCAAGATGACCATTTTGGGCTAGATTGATGATGATCTGACCAAAACTGTGGCATGTATTGTGTTCACAAAATTTTTCTATGATTTGACCTACTCACCTACCTTTTGACCCGACATGATCCGTATTCGAACTTGGCCAAGATATTGTCAAGATGATCATTCTGAGCAAGTTTGTTGATGATCGGACCAAACCTGTGGCCACTAGTGTGTTCACGAGGTTTTTCTATAATTTGACCTACTGACCTAATTTTTGACCCGACATGAACGATAGTCAAACTTTACTGAGATACTGTCATGATCATCATTCTGACTAAGTTTGATGATGATTGGCCCAAAACTATGGCCCCTAGAGTGTTCACAATGACGTTTACGCACGGACGACGACGATGGACAACTCACAGTCACAAAATTTCACCATGACCTCCGGTCAGGTGAGCTAAAAATAAATAACTTACTTGGAGCATATCCCTGAGTGCCAGGGGGTGCATTTGGGTCACTGTATGTGAATCCGATCCCTTGCCCGGCAGCATAAGGATCTGATGAGTAGGGCAGTTCTCTTGGCGGCACTTTATCATAGTCACCTAGAAAATATACAAACAAGGAAGTTGTGAAACATTTCAAACTGATACCAAATGCAATTTCAAACAGGTCCTTTTCCGATTTCAGTGTTTGTTTCACTTATAAACAGAGCCGGTGTAACAGTTTATCTTCACCCCCTGGGTAGCTTTACCCCCAGGGGTAAAGATTTCCCGGGATATCTTTACCCCCACCCTTGATATCTTGACCCCGGGGGTAAAGCTAAACTGGCCAGGATATCTTTAGCCCCATCCCCACTTTTGGGATAAACTAGTTTCTTAATGCCCAATTTGTTCTTATATGTAACTGAAGAAAGTGGACTCGATGTTTCACTTTTACATTTCCTGTCAGAAAAGTTTTTGTCTGATCATCATCCGTCTATTCAAATTTCCCTGTCAGTTATGAGTGGTGGTGGCGGTGTGTGGCATTGGGGTGAAGATATCCCCCACTGGGGGTTAAGCTAAACTGGCCAGGATATCTTTACCCCAATCCCCACATTTGGGATAAACTATTTTCTAAATGCCCAATTTGTCCTTATATGTAACTGAAGTAAGAAGGTGGACTCAATGTTTCAATTTAACATTATTCATTTCAGTCAGGACTCTAATAGTACTACCCTAAGAAAGAAATATGATCATAGTATAGAGGCATATGACTTTTTTATAACTTCATTTTGTATATTTTTTATTGTTCAACATCTTGCTTATGACAATCTTCCATAATCTTGCATAATCCCTGTCATTTGTGAGTGGTGGTGATGGTGTGTGGCAAGGTGGGGATGAAGATATCGGCCCCCATTGGGTAAAGCTAAATTGGCCAGGATATCTTTATCCCCATCCCCACTTTTGGGATAAACTATTTTCTTAATGCCAAACTTTGTTCTTATATGTAATTGAAGTAAGATTGGGGACTCGATGTTTCACTGTAGCAATTTTCGTTTCAGTCATATGTCTGGCTAATAGTACTACCCTAAGTAAGAAATATGACCATAGTATAGCGGCATATGACTATTTTATAACTTCATTTTGTATATTTTCTTATTCAACATCTTGCTTATGACAATCTTCCATTATCTTGCATAATCTCTGTCAGTTGAGAGTGGTGGCGGTGTGTGTGGCAAGGTGGGGGTGAAGATATCCCAGCTGGGTTACCTTCATCCCCGGGAGGGGGGGAGGGGGGGGGGGGGGCAAAATATCCCGTCTGGGATAGCTGCTCTTACGACATGAAGGCCGTAACAGAGGAAAGATGCATAGCCTGAAAAATTCCCCGTCTATGGTGGGGTTGGAACCCGGGCCGCTCGGGTGATAGTCCAGTGCTCAAAGAGTCGACTCCCTGACGCAGTTGTCAGAGAGTGGTTATAAACCTAGAAGCTATGCATATGATCTACCATCATTTATGATGACGTGAAGGATGCCAACTTCGGCACAAGCCAATTCTTGCATGTAAAGTCCGATCTCGGACGAGCCCCCATCTTACGACATGAAAGCCGTAAAAAAGGAAAGATGCATAGCCTGAAAAAAATCCCTGCCTATGGTGGGATTCGAACCCGGGCTGCTCGGTTAATAGTCCAGTGCTCTAACCGCTGAGCCAAAGAGTCGACTCACTGACGCAGTTGTCAGAGAGTGGTTATAAACCTAGAAGCTATGCATATGATCCTCGAAGGTAGATAATGGAAGGTAACACTGCACACTTACACCATATATCAAGCTATCACACTTGGGCCACTACCAAATCGTTCGAGAGATGAGCTAAGCAAGAGCTTCTCAACAATGGAAGGTACTGCTGATGTCCAATGGTCTATGGCTGACATAATATTGCCACCAGCTAAATAGTTTGCATAAATAAGTATTATCTGTGGCGGTTTATTTATGTTGTTGTTTGTTATTACTTACTGTGTGTATCACTTGTGTCTTTTTTATTTTGGATGGCCATTTGGCCATTTTGTGGGAAAGTAACTGTCCTTATGACCATCCTTTGTTTAGGTTTCCATTATGGTCTGGTCGCTTCATGTTTGTGTTTCTTTCCCTTTGGTGAGTAAGTTAATTGTATCGATTCCTGATCTTTGTTTTACTTCTACTTTACACAGCTTCTACCGCTGCTGATGGCTGGTGGTGAAGATATCCTGGCTGGGTTACCTTCAACCCAGGGAGGCAAAATATCCTGGCTGGGATAGGTTGCCCCCCAGCTTTCCAGAATTTGGTAAGCCCGATCAAGCACACTTACACCATATATCAAGCTATCACACTTTTTCAGGGAAAAAAACTGTGATTGAGTGTTTGAGTTGTACGTCCCACCAACAGCTAAGGTCATACGGAGACGGGACTTCGGTTTAAAGACTCATCCGAAAGTCTGGAGAAGCCCAGTATCGATCCTGCGACCCCTGGTTTACAGGGCGAGAAGCGTAACCACTACATCACGGAGGCTTCTAATATAAAAAAAAAAAAAAAAAAAAGAGGCCCATGAGCCACTATGCTCACCAGAGCTCAGATACTGCCCAATGGCAGCCATGTATTTTAACACTGTATTTTAACATGATATCAAGTTAATCTACCAAAGGAACCCCCATGTCCAAATAAGCACCTATGTGGACTCAGTATCTGAAACATTAGGCCTTTTACGAAGTAGACGGGGTGGGGCATGGACCCAATGGAGCCCTGGTTGGTATCACTAAATGCGTCTTATCATAAGGAACAAGAATATATATGGTTTAGCAGTGGGGATCTGTAAGGCCTCTTAAGTGGTGGAGGGGTTGGGACATGCCCTGTTGATCCCAAGAAAGCCCAAGATTGTTGTCCCTAAATGTGTCTTATCATAAGGACCAAGTATATATATGGTTTAGGGGTGGGAATCTGAACTGTGTCTGAGATTTGAGGCCCTTTTTAAGGCTTTTATGAAGTGGAAAGGATAGGAATGCGGACCCCCCTACAGTAGGTGTGCTTATAATAAGGAACAAGAACATATATGATTATGGGGTGGGGATTTGAATGGTTTCTGAAATATAAAGCCTTTTATGAAGTGGAAGGGCGGGGCACATTGCCTCAGCACAAAGAGACCCCCAGGTTGGTGTGATTGAACGAGTCTTATCATAAGGAACAAGTATATGGTTTAGGGGTGGGGATCTGAACTATTTCTGAGATATATGGCTTTTCATTAAGTAAAAAGATAGTGCATGGCCTGGGCATGCCCCGGGGACTCCAAAGCTGGTGTCACTGAATGCGTCTTATCACAAGGAAGATGAATATATATGGTTTAGGGTGGGGCTAAGAACAGTTTCTGAGATATAAGGCCTTTGGTGAAGTGGAGGGGTGGGACAAGACCCCGGGAGACTCCCAGGTTGGTGTCAATGAATGTGTCTTATCATAAGGAATAAGAATATATACGGTTTAGGGGTAGCCATCTGTAGGGTTTCCGAGATATTGTGAGATTATGAAATGGAGGGGATGGGGCTTGGCCCCAGTATATCCCTGGGGACCCAAGGTTGGTGTCACTGAATGCGCCTTATCATAATGAACAAGAATATATATGGTTTAGGGGTGAGGATCTGAACAGTTTCTGAAATACATGGCCTTTTGTGAAAGGAAGTGGTGGGGCAAGGCCCCGGCGCATCCCTGAGGACCCTCAGTTTTGTGTCAATGAATGTGTCTTATCATAAGGATCATGAATATATATGGTTTAGGGGCGGGGATCTGTAAGGTTTCCGAGATTTTGGGCCTTTTATGAAATGGAGGGGGTGGGACATGGCCCCGGCGCATCCGTGCGACTCCCAGGTTGATGCCATTGAATGGGTTTTGTTTGGTTTGAGGTTTAACGTCCCCGTCAACACTTGAAAGGTCATTTTGGAGACGTTGCTTCCAATTTTGTTGGACTTTTACCCGAAATTGAGATGAAATGACCTCTCAAGCCCTGTCGCCCAGTGAAACCAATAGGGTTTATTAGCATGGACGGACCGCCTCGCACCGCGGTTCCTGGACAGGCTTAGATCCTCTAAGCGGTTTACCAGTACTAGTGTGCGGGTCAGATTCAGCTCTGCGTGGAAGCATCATGCAGCTCATATAATTCTTCAAGCCCCTATTGGCGGGGGCTGTTGAATGGGTCTTATCATAAGGAACAAGAATACATATGGTTTAGGGGTGGGGATCTGAATGGTTTCCAAGATATTGGGCCTTTTATTAAGTGGAGGGGGTGAGGCATGGCCGCGGCGCATCCCTGAGGACCCCCAGGTTGGTGTCATTGAATGCGTCTTATCAATAGGAACAAGAATATATATGGTTTAGGGGTCGGGATCTGAATGGTTTCTGTGATATATGGCCTTTTATGAAGTGGAGGGGGTGGAGCATGGCCCCGGCACAACCTGGGGGACCCTCAGGTTGGCATAAAAGCACATGGCTGAGAGAAATTTACTCAAGAAACATTTCTATAAAAGTCAAAATATCTGCAATGACTTGGCAGTAAATGCCATTTTTCAATTTTCCCCATTATAAGTCTATGGAAACTCTATGTTACAATAGCAACCAAACTAATGAGCCGATTTTCATAAAAAAACCACAAACTTTCAATCCCCTAGCCAAAGGATGCTACAGATAAAATTTGGGCCCAATCGGCCCAGTGGCTTCAGAGGAGAAGATGTTTAAAAGTGTTGACGTCACACGACGACGACACAGACGACGACGGACCACTGCCTATCCTATAAGCTCCCCTGTGTTGAGCTAAAAACTGTATAATCTTAATTGTCTGATGAAATTGGCGAAGTCTGCAGGGCTGCTTGGGCCTCTACCAAATCTTTCGAGAGACGAGCTCATCAATGGAAGGTGCTGATGATGTTCCATGGTCTGTGGTTAACATAAAATTACCCACAGCTAAATAGTCTGCATGAATCAGTATTTCACATCTTCTACCATTGCTCATTGGTGGGGGTGAAGATATCCCGGCTGGGTTACCTTCGACCCCGGGGGACAAAATATCCTGGCTGGGATAGCTTACCCCCCACCTATCCAGAATATGGAAAACCCAAACAAGCACACTTATACCAAAAATCTACCTATAATAATAAAAACTAGAGCTGTCAGTGAAACCGACTAGGGCCCGGCAGTGCCAACAGGAGTTGGATTTTCTTTTCAAAGGGCTATAACTCTTAGTGTTGTAGCCAGAGTTACGTAACTTGCCATGAAATTGTGTAATGATATTGTGACCTTATATCTAAAGTTTGAAGTTGATGCATTTGACGGTTTGTAAGTTATGAATAAAAATCGAAAGGGTATTACTATATGACAACTGTCAATAACTTCAGCTTCATTTTCATTTGGATATCTATATTGGATTTGAAATAAAGATGAAAACAAAAGACGAAAAAAGCATATTTTTTTTCAAAAGGCCGGATGGATGGATGGACGGATGGACAGACAGGGCATTACTATAGGGAAACTGTCAGTAACTATAGGAAGTAGAAGTAAAACAAAGAAGTTTCATTTGAATATCTATAGCGGTTTATAAATAAAGATGAAAAAAGACGAAAAAAGCTGAATTTTTAAGTTTTTCAAAGGGCCATAACTCTGAGAGTATTGAAACTACAGTCACGTAACTTTGTTGTAATGATAATGAGACCATATATTTAAAGTTTGAAGTTGATAGTTTTGACGGTTTGTAAGTTACTATGAAACAAGAGGGCCATGATGGCCCTGGATCGCTCACCTGATCCATAGGGTATCAAGTGTGCTCCTGGGAGAGCCATTATTGGCCCCGGGCTATAATATAAGTAATCTTGGTAGTGGTCTAAAAGGTGAAGCTTCATACCAACTATCAAAGAACGGAGACTTCTGGTTTCAGACAAGATTTTTAAAGGTTTTCCTTATAGTCTACATAAACCTTGGGGTCCCAGGGGTGGGCCACTTTAGCCCAAGGGCTATAATTTGAACAATCTTGGAAGAAATCCACAAGACGAAGCTTCATACCAAATATTAAAGACCTTGGCCTTCTGCTTTCAGACAAGAAGATTTTCAAAGGTTTTCATTGCCTTGACTTCTATTTCCTAGGGCTTTAGTTTGAACAATTTAGATGAAGCTTCACACCAAATATCAAAGATCTGGGCCTTGCGGTTTCAGAGTGGAAGATTTTTTTTAAATTTGCCTATATAAGTCAATTTCCCTATATAAGTCAATGTAAAAACGAAGGGCCCCGGGGCAGGGTCATTTTTGGCTCAAGGGCTATGATTTGAACAATCTTGGTAGAAGTCCACTAGATGAAGCTACACACCAAATTTCAAAGAACAGGGGCATCCGGTTTTGGAGAAGAAGATTTTTTAAAGATTTTCCCTGTAGAAGCCAATGTAAAACCAAAGGGCCTGCAGATGGGGGCATTTTTCGCCCTATGCCTATAATTTGAACAATCTTGATAGAGGTCCACTAGATGAAACTTCACACCAAATATCAAAGAACTGGGCCTTGCGGTTTCAGAGAAGAAGATTTTAAAGATTTTCCCTATATAAGTATATGTAAAACCAAAGGCCCCCGGGGCGGGGGCATTTTTGGGCCCAGGGCTATAATTTGAACAATCTTGGTAGAGGTCCACTAGATGAAGCTTCATACCAAATATCAAAGACCGGGGCCATGCAGTTTCAGAGAAGAAGATGTTTTAAAATTTTCAGTAAAAAAATCTATTTTTAGCTCCTGTGACCTAGATGTGCAACAGACCGGAACCATTTGAACAACTATGAAAGGGGACCACCTAAGGATCATTCCTGTGAAGTTTGGTCAAAATCCGATCAGTGGTTTAGGAGATGTTGTTTATAGAAAAAGTTTATGGACGCACGGACGCACGCAGGACAGACAAAAAGTGATCCCAAAAGCTCACCTTGTCACTACGTGACAGGTGAGCTAAAAACATGAAAAAGCTGAATTTTTTAAGTTTTTCAAAGGGCCATAACTCTGAGACCATTGAAGCTACAGTTAGGTTACTTGCCATAAAATTGTGTAATGACAATGAGACCATATATTTAAAGTTTGAAGTTGACAGATTTGGCGGTTTGTAAGTTATGAATAAAAAACATGAAAAATGTGGACATTTTTTAAGTTTTTCAAAGGGCCAGCTAGAGTTACGTCACTTGCAATGAAATTGTGTAATGATATTGCGACCTTATATTTAAAGTTTGAAGTTGATGCGTCTGACGGTTTTTAAATTATTAAGACAAGAGGACCAAATGGCCCTATATCGCTCACCTGTGTACCAGAAAATCATTAATGATGTTTTAAGAATGCCAATCGGGGCTTGAAGAAATAGACTGGGCTAAATGATGCTTCTATGCAGAGCTGGAACCAACCACACAGGAGTACTGGTAAACAGGTTCGAAGCCTGCCCAGGAAAAGAGGTGCCAGTTGGACCGTCCATGCATAATGACCCTATTGGTTTCATTGGGTAAAATGGGCTTAAGATATAATTTCATCTCGATGTCGGGCAAAAGTCCCACAAAACTAGAAGCAATGTCTCCAAAATGACCTGAGCTGACAGGGATGTTAAACCTCAAATCAATAGACAAGGGCGGGTAACTCCAAAGTTGTTTGTCTTATGCAGCCGAAATTCGAACTCTATGTAGACTGTATGTCCCTCCTGGTTATCTGCAAGTTCGATGAAGATCAGATCAGAAATGGCTGAGAAAAATTGATAACTCCGTATTTCCATTGTAAGTCTATGGGAAAATATTTCGTGCTCTAAGGGCTGTAACTGCAAAACTGAATGTCAGATTCAAGCCAAATTCAAACTCATCAGAGGTTTTATGCTTGTTCTCGTTTACTGAAAGTTTCAAAAAGATCAGATTAGAAACGGCAGAGAAAAGGTGGAGACACTATTTTTCACTAATGGGTCATTTCAAAAATAATGAGTCTTTTTTTTTAAACTGACCTTCACTAAAACTGAATAGACTTACTAATTAGAAGTTTATGCCAAATCATGTGTTATAAAAATGTGTAAGTTGCTGCCAAATTTCATCAAAATCAGTTCAGTAGAAAAAAAATTATGCAAGATAAAGTGGTCAAATTTGTCCCGAGTGTAACAAAAAAAGTGTGACATTCGAACTAAACACCCAATTTCACTTGGCTGTATTATAAAAGATACAACCCTGTAGGAATAACCTTATATATCAGGGTAAACATCATTTAATAGAAATTTAATTTCTGGATACGATTAACCTCTTCACTAATTTATTGTTACTTTTTCACCCTTTCAGAAGAAAGCATGTGTGGAAAATTTTGTCAACTGAAAAGTACTAATTTTTAAAAGAGCCACATTATTATTTGCATGCATTAGATCTATATTAGCCGAACTTACCCTAGTTGATAAGTCCAATGTTAGAAGTATCAAGAAAGCATGGGCTTACTACCGCATGTGCCTAAATACTCTCCAAGCGCCACTTTATTTACTGTTACCTGCAAATGTCCCGAGTGTAACATTTGGACTTTTAAAGCTCATATCATCTCCAATCATTGCTTTAATTTACATTCTGTTTTATGTTTCAGGAAACCAAGTGCCCATAAGTTTATTCATATAATGATTTTCCAGATGAAGGCTGTGTGCACCATTCTAGGACCAAAAAATATATGTCCTGAGTGTAACGCTTTATTTGCGTTAAAACCTTTCACATCATTTAGTGCTTTAAATCAATGTCACATTAAAGAACAAAAGTAAACCTATTTTAAATTATAAAAAGAGTAGTTGTACTTCAGTTTCAAATGTATTCTTAATGGAAATAAGACTGTGTTGCTGTAATATTTTTGAAAATCTTGCAAGTTTTATCATAACGTAAGGTAAAGAACAAGTTTGGTTGGAAAAGTTTGGTCTTACAATCTGGTCATACCTTCATATTTAAGGTCAAAGACATGAATCATAAAACAGAAAACATAAAATGTACATAAATATAAGTTTCAGTATTATGAAAGTCATCTTTTTAAAGCCATGAAATTCAGAAAATGGCGTTACACTCGGGACAAAAAAAATTGTAACGAATTGTGGTATGAAATGTGCTCTTGTTTTCACAGTTAAACAGCTAAAATAGTGAACAATGGCTAAATTTGTATTGAGGGTGGCTCTTGGCTCAAGGCCTAAGACAAAACAAAAGAAAAAATAGCCATCATAAATCCCCCGACCAAAAGCCAATATGGCCTTCAGAAGACTGTTCACCAATAGAACATACACCAGAATTAAACCAGCAATACCGGTATATCACAAAAGTATTGCAGTTATGGCCATCACAAAATTATACTGTCAGGGGACATAACTAAAAAACCAGGGTACTCAGAATTGTGGTTCTTGCGAATGACATGCCTGCTTAAGCTCATGTATTTCTGTACAAAGTACCATCAACATGTCTCAAAGGGTATTGGAGATATGGGGATCACAAGCTGGTCATACTCTATTGGAAGGGTAGATAACTCAAATACCACAGCACCAACAGTTGTGGTTCTTGCACATGTCACCCCTTCTGTACCTTGTATACAATTGTACCAAATTCCTTCAAAGGGTGTTGGACTTATGGTCTTCACAAGGTTATATTGTCAGGGGAGATTACTCAAAAACCAGAGCACCCAGAGTTGTAATTCTTGAGCATGACACACCTGCTTAACCTCATGTACATCTGCATCAAGTACCACCAATATGTCTCAAGGGTATTGGAGGTACGGAGATCACAAGGTGGTCATGCCGTTTTATTGGAAGGGGAGATAACTCAAATATCATAGCACCCAGAGTTGTGGTTCTTAGGCATGAAGTGCCGTCTCATCCTTGTATAAAATTATGCCAAGTACCATCAATATATCTCAAAGGGTATTGGAGTTATGGCCATCACAAGGTTATATTGTCTGGGGAGATAATTTAAAAAACCAGGGCACCCAGAGTTGTGGTTCTTGCACGTGACACATCTGCTTAACCTCATGTACAACTGTACCAAGTACCATCAATATCTCTCATAGAGTATTGGAGATATGGCAATCACAAGGTAGTGAAACTATATTATTGGAAGGGGAGATAACTCAAAAACCATGACACCCAGGGTTGTGGTTCTTGTGCATGACGCACAGTCTCGGCCTTGTGAATAACTGTGCCTGGTATCATCAATATATCCTAAAGGGTATTGGAGTTGTGGCCAGCACAAGGTAGCCACTCTATTTTATTGAAAGGGGAGATAACTCAAAATCCATGACAACCAGAGTTATGGTTCTTGTGCATAACACGCTGTCCCAGCCTTGTGAACAACTTTGCCAAGTACCATATTATATCTCAAAGGGTATTGGAGTTACCGCCATCACAAAGTAGTCATTCGTTTTTATTAAAAGGGAAGATAACTCAAAAAGTATGGCATCCAGAGTTCTGGCTTTTGCGGCTGGCACGCCGTCATCTGCCTTGTGAACAAGTGTGCCAAGAACCATCAATGAATCTCGAAGGGTATAGGAGTTATGGCCATTACAAGGTTGCATCTACGGATGGACGGACAGATGGATGGACGCCAGACTGATCGCTATATCCCTCGAACCTATTTGCTCGGAGGATAAAAAGACTCATCAGCAGAAAGAGTAAGAAAGTACAGGGAGAGGCTCAAGACAGACCCAAAACTAAAAAGGCGGTGGGAAGAATCAAAGCTGAAGAAGCTTGTTGATATTATGACAAAGCACATGATACTTGAAAATTTTTCACTGTGCTAATGTGAAAATATTTTGCACCAATAAACATTTCGCCATGGATACTTTATAAGGCCTTTGAGTTGTGTTTCAAAATTAATGTTTTATTTTATTTTTTTTTTAAGAATTCAACAAAAACCTGACAGAAAACAGACAATCAAACGTTATTATGCCAATAATTGCAGTTAAAATCCAGTTTGTAGACTTTAGAATGACTCTAAAGATCATTTCTTCGTTTTGTCCCAAGTGTAACGGTTTATCAAATTATTATTATAAATGTAGAAATTCCATCAAGCTTACCGAATCAATTTTTACAGGTTTTTGCAACCGATCTTATTGTAAAAATAGTTATAAAATGTTAAAAAGAAATCAACTATCTTTTTGTGAAACCATGAATTTGATGTGTAAGTAAGTTCTTGACATTGAGTGGTCGATACTTCAAAGTTGACATTAGTAAGCAGCTGTACCAGAGTAACTTGTTTATGAAGAAACACGATGATTTAGTTGTTTTACTAAAGGATTTACAGCTACAATTTATGCAATAATACTTATGTCTGTTTTAAAGACATTTTTACATTTTTGTCCCGAGTGTAACGGTTGCACTGTTCGTTGTTGTAAAGTATTCTGTTTATTGAAACTACACTTTGCTTACTTACTAAGCACCTAGAAAGGTTTGATAAACATTCTTTTTTGTTATAAAAAGAGATTGAGTGTTAAGAAGACTTAATTGTCTCTTTATAAAACATGTTGTTTGTTATAACCAATTTCTTTGATGAATGATTCATAACTTTGTTACTTACAATGGCATCCTATAGTATGCAAGAAATACTTCTTTGGCTTCACTGACATATCAGCTTCAGTGAACAACAAAAAGCATTACCCTAAGATCAGCTGAAAATAGATCCTTATATGGATATCTGATTTCATAGATTTTGTCCCAAGTGTAACGATTTATCCAAAAAAATCCACGGTTATTTGAAGTGCCCTCATCACATTACGACCGATCCTATCAAAGTAAATTTTGGCATACTAACTTCTACAATCAAGTATGTGTACAAGATCAATTTTGACCTTTATTTTCCATCTATTAGATTTTTTATGTAAACTTTTTGAGGTCATAAATATAAAAGATGGGTCAAATTTGCCTAAAATAGTAAAAAAAAACCTATAAAATCATGTAAAAATAATGAATTTTTCTTCCAGATTATGGCATAATATTTACTTTACCATATGAAATACATTATACATTGAATTGACTTGTTTAACTGCTTTTAAGCAACCTCTGAAAATCAATGAACTTGTTTAAAAAAAATTCAGTGATTGAAATAATATCAAAAAATTTTCAAAGCCGTTTTGGATTCTTTATATTCCCATGTTTGTTTTCATAAAATTTGACATCCTGAGATGCCATTTTGATATGCATAATTGCCAGATATCAAACTTTATTTTTCACCCTTAATGTCACACTTTTGACTCATTATTTTTGAAATCACCCTAATATGATATTTTTAATGTAAAATTAATTTTGATTAATAATATACCTACCCATCACTACAATTATAGGCCTTTAACTAGACGCAGGTCTGGGTCAGTCTGACAAAAAAATCTAGCCAGAAATGCCACCAGCATGTCCCATTTCCTGTGACCTCCCTAGTGTCGAGTCCTGATTGGTCGCTGAGGTCACATGGCCTATCAGACCAATGGGCAGACGATATAGGTCACGTGACCCCGGCGTTCGTGCCCAGCATGAGAACAAAGTTCATATTTCTATCAGAAAAACAATTATTTCAGGCGGGGCTGGGAGGCGGGAGATGCCATTGTAGTGATGGGAAGGTATATTATTAATTAAAAATAATTTTACATTAAAAATATCATTTCAATATCAAATATAACTACCCATCACTACAATTTAAGCCTGAATTCAAAGTAAGTGGAGGGTTGGATAAAAAAATAATTTATACATACTAAACTCCTCTGACCTTGGTTGTTTATCCCCCTTTTTTAAATCCATCCAATGATGGTAACGTAAGAAGGGATCCACCATGGCTGCAAGTGATCCAAATCCGAAAATCCCATAAGTGGAGAAGATAAATGGAAAGGGACCGGAGTCGAAATAGAAGGTTCACACCTATTCAAACAGGTTAACAAACAACCAAGGAAAACAAGATCCCACAATTAGTGCTGCCCAGTAAAACCATTGTCACACCAGGGCTGCGTTCTCACGGCGTCCAAGAAAAATACAGAACGCCGAAGTGCGCGCAGTACGATCGCAAACATCGCCGTAGCAACGCAGTGGCGTCGCGAGTAGACGCGTTGGGATCACATAGAACGCCAAGCGACGGCGCGCATTTTGAGCATGCTGAAAACAAACGCCGTCGCTTGGCGTTCTGATCAGAGCGCAGTGAGGTCGCCGTAAGGTTGCCATAGCAGCGCAGTAAGGTCTCCTACAACGCTACAGGAGCTCGGGATAATCAATACCATGATGGTGAGGTTCCAGCAGGGCGTGAGCTTCTAAACTTTATAGAGGACCATGACCTGGTGGTGCTGAATAATGGGGAAGGAACACGTTACTCAATTGAATCGGGGCAAACAACTGCGATTGACCCCACCCTCGCCTCTCGTGATGTTTGTCGAGATTTCCAGTGGTATGTGCACCAAAACTGTCTGGGTAGTGACCATTTCCCCATTGTAACTACTTTAAATAAACAATACAAATGTATTCTACAGGATCAAATACCACGCTGGAAACTGACTAAAGCTGATTGGGCCCTTTTTCGCAATTTGACAAACAACATTGATATTCAGTTCGAACAACAAACAATTAATGAATCTAATGACCAATTCATAAATGAATTAATTGTCATTTGTGAGGAAACAATACCTAAAACCAAGCCAAATCCTGACAAAAAACAACGGCATCTTCCCTGGTGGAATGACGAATGTTCAACTGCAGTCCGTGAGAAGCGTAAAGCATATAAGAAATGGAAAAAATACAATTCTGATCAACTTAAGGACCTGTATATAATAGCCAGAGCCAAAAGTAACGATATCCTGGATAATGCAAAGAAGTGTAAATGGCAGGAAATTGTCTCGAAGCTAAATCACAAGGCAAACAGTAAATATATCTGGAATGTAATATCCAAATTCAATGGAAAACCATTTAGGCCAGTGGAAGTATTGAAACTAAATAATATTCGATACCATGAAAATGAAGATAAGGCAAATGCACTGGTTAACCATTACCCAAAAGTTAGTGGCAATGAATTACTTGAACACAGTTTCAGACTAAGAAAACTTGAACTTGAACCTGGAATTATCTTGTCAGTGCAGGAAAACATCACGATGGGTGAGGGTGAGGCATACAATGAGTTGTTTACCTTTAAGGAACTTATAACCGCGCTTAATAAGAAACAGAGCACTGCTCCTGGGGCTGACACAATTCACTATGATATGTTGAAAAATGCTTCTGAAAAATGCAAATGGCAAATTTTACAATTAATTAACAAATCATGGACTGAGGGTAAACTACCAGACGAATGGAAACTGGGAACAATAGTACCACTTCTGAAACTAAATAAATCCCCTCATGAACCAGGATCTTATAGGCCAATTTCTTTAACATCAGTAACATGTAAGGTCATGGAAACTATGATCGTAAACAGACTAACAAGTCACCTTGAAAAGAACAAACTTTTGGCACCTACGCAATCTGGATTTAGGAAAAATAGGTCTACCCTTGATCAAATCATTCGATTACAGACTGCAATACTAAAAGCTAAAATGGAGAATAGGGACCTTCTCTGTATATTCCTGGATCTAGAAAAAGCTTTTGATCTTATGTGGACCAATGGAGTGCTAATGCAGTTAAACAAATTCAATATTAAAGGCAGATTATTACGTTGGGTACAGGACTTCCTTAGAGATAGAAAAATACAGGTTAGGGTCGGATCTAACTTGTCCGAAGTTAAGGTACTTGACAACGGTTCTCCCCAGGGCAGTGTTCTTAGTCCAATTTTATTTAACATTCTTATCAACAGTCAATATGATGTGCTAAAAGATCTGTCGTGTGAGCTGTCTCAATATGCGGATGACTCGGCAGTCTGGAAATCAGGGCGCAGTAAGTCCCATTTGGTGCATCTCATGCAGCAGATCTTGAATAAAATTGAGGCATGGGCAGCGTCATTGGGTATCAAAATCTCCTCCAATAAAACCGAAGTTGTATTGTTCAATCATCCAGGAACTCCAAATGAAAATATACCTAAATTGAAAATAGGAAACAAATCACTGGAATATAAAACTGAAGCTAAATTCTTAGGAATGACATTTGATAGCCAGTTGTACTGGCAGAAACATATAACAGACTTGGTAGCAAAATGTAAAAAAGATCTAAATGTCATGAGATATCTATCAGGAACTAAATATGAGGCAGATAGGATAACGCTAATGGCTATCTACAAGACACTTATCCGGAGTAAACTAGACTATGGTTGTCAAGCATATGCTTCTGCATCACCAACTCAGCTTCTTCGGATAGATAGAATTCAATCAGCTGCTCTCAGAATAATAACAGGGGCATATAAATCAACTGCAAATATTGATGTGCAAGCTGAATGCAACATTCAACCACTGGCGCTAAGGAGGGAGGAACTTATCCTGAAATACTGGGCTAGGTCCTCTGCCAATGGAAAAAATCTCCCCTTGAACAGTCTCTATGACTATGCTGTATATGAAACCTGTAGGGATCGATTAAAGGGTAAAATTCCATTTGTAATGCAAGTAAGGGATCTTCAGATGAAATATAAGCTAAGTGATATTTTGGTACAGGAACCTGTATATCAGGAAAAATTTGCCTTGCAGTCAATTACACCTAGGGAAACTCTTAAGGAATATGTAAACAAAAAAGCAGACAGCAAGAAGGTCATTGAGAATAAAACCAAAACCTTAGTCAATCAAAAATACAAATCATGTCTTCAAATATTTACTGATGGCAGTAAGGACGATGGAAAGAATCAAGTAGGGTCTGCATTAACCATTCCCTCACACCAAATAACTAGAAAATTTAAACTGAATGCCAAGGTTACAATCTTTACTGCAGAATTAATTGCAATAATTGAAGCCCTGAAATGGGTTGAGCAGAACAAACCAGACCAGGTAGTAATCCTCACTGATTCCTTAAGTTCAATTCATGCAATAAAGTCTGGGAACAGTCGCTCAAGACCTGATCTTTTAATCCAAATCAACAATTTAGTTGACACAATTTTAAGGAGCAACACAATACTGTATATTGACTGGTGTCCGTCGCATTGCAATATACAAGGTAATGACATTGCAGATGAAGCTGCAAAATTAGGAAGTTCCATAGGCAAAGAAATAAAGATTAGGCTGGGTAAAACTGAAGTTTATGGGCTTATAAAAAGAGAAGTTAAAACGCACTGGGCATCAACTTGGAAAAAACATGGTCATGGTTTTCGTTGGGAGATCAGTAGTGATCTCCCAACGAAACTCATACAGTATAGCGACAATAGGCAATTTGATAAGGTATACACTAGGTTAAGGTTAGGTAGGAATGGACTTAGGTTTAACAATCAGACACACAGTGGAATGGACCCTCAGTGCCCTCACTGTGAGGGAATTGAGGACACAATCTTCTTGATTGTGAAAAACATAGACATGAAAGAGAAATCATGTTACAAACCATAAAAGATAATATATCTGATATAAATGTTATAGATCTAAAGGTACTTCTTAACCCCCAACCTGCCCATGCAACAATTATAAGGGAAGCAGTATTCAAATATGTCACCAATACAGGATACTTGTCATACATATAAGTATACTAACCTAATTTAGGCATACTCAATGCATACATGTAACTAAGGATCAAGAAAATGTATATCAGCGGGAACAGTATACAGCACCGAAGAGGGCAATCATTTTGTACTGCAGGCCAATCCTTCGAGTGTTTGTGAGTGCAAGCAACAGTTTGTTGGATGGGTGAAGCTTGAATCCAGGAGCTATGGCAAGCTGAACCTATCAATACAGCTGTTTGATGCACTCATACCTCAAAGAGAGCAAGGTACACAGTGGCAGGGGTCTAACTTTTTTCTTAATTGGATACTGACTCCCCCTATTGGGCGGACTGGCCTCTCATACCTCTGCCACTGCATGATTTATGTCATTTCCTTGCCTCTCAGACAGATGTAAATATTGTAAATATGTTTCACAGAATGTGTTTGTGAGTGAATGTGTGTGTGTTATTTTGTCATGCAGAAGTACATTTTTTCAAAACCATCAAAAGACTTGTAAATAGTATTTTTTCCTCTCAAATGTTGTGTATTATATTATTTATTTATTTTTTTTTCTTTGGAAAACACACAACACCCAGATTACAGAACAGAACTGAATTAATCGCCTTTTAAATCTCATCAAAAAAAAAAAAGCCGTGTTAAACGAATTCTGTTTAACACGGCCATAAATCTTGATCCTTGACCTGCTGAATATATAATATGTCACACCCACCACAGATCATCAACCATTCGGGTTTCTTGAGGCAGGTCAATGCAAGAAATTCTTAAACTGAATCACAAACAACGAGGATCCTGATCAGATGGCTTCTTGTCTGGATCTGCGTTGTTTGAAAGATCAGACATATCCGGGCCCAGCAGGACAAGGGTTAAATTATGTATTATAGTTTTATGGTGAAGGAAAGTCATATAGATATTTACATTTATGCTTATTGTTTTCATTATTACTATTATTATTATTATTATTATTTTTTTCCCCTCTCAAAACAATGAATAATATCTATTGATGGTAATTTTCACAACTTCTCAACAAATAAACAGTTTTTACAGAACCAATTATCTCAATTGTTTTCAACTTTTGTTATCAATTATGTCTTTGACGAGAGCTTACTAACATTGCAAACATGTAACAATCAGATTGTGTACAAGCACCTGTCTCAAATTAACATTTAACAGCATTTAAGAATTGCTATGCAATATTGGTGTGAGTAATCAAATACTTCAATGGTCAAAGTCAAAATAATGCTTCTTTAGAAAGACAGCTAGATGGCTCTTTTGTTTACCTATTTGTTTGTAAAATATTCAAAAACCTTTGAAAAGTAGAAGTAAAACAAAGATCAGGAATTGATACAATTAACTTACTCCATCCATAAAAGACACCAAAGGGAAAGAAATACAAACATTAAGCGACCAGACCATAATGGAAACCTAAACAAAGGAAGGCCATATGGACAGTTACTTTCCCACAAAATGGCCATATGGCCATCCAAAATTAAAAGACACAAGCGACACACACAGCAAGCAACAAACAACAACATAAATAAATCGCCACAGAAGAGCCGCCTTGGAACGATCAGTAGAAGATTTCCACTGGGGGGCTTAAATCGATTTTACGTGGCCACAATCCTCGCCCTTACATCCGTCGCGATTTAGACAAATAATTTGTTCAGTCCGCATGAAGGCCTCCTAACTCATCAGTGCAACATCTCCGTGAACACAGAAATCAAAGAACCACAGAGGTGAGACAACGGTGAGGACTCGACAGCAAGAAACCACTGAAATGCTGGAGCAAAAGAAAACCAACAGTTAGACTCCGATGAGCCCGACCAGAGACAGAGCATCAGGCACCAACCAACATTATCTCTTTAATTTTCAATAAGCCTTTACGTTGGAGCCGTCATAGAATCTGAGGCTTGACCCACCGGCGTGCAATTAAAGAGGGAAGCAAAGTTGCCAACCGTGATTGGGTTAACTACCATGCATGCAGTCAGTCAGTCTGCAGTCAGTCTGAAGTCTACCATTTTCTTACAATTGAATTCTAATTGCATCTTAACTTAAGACTGTATTCACAAAAATGCAATTTGACAACAACAATTAACATTGTAATTGAAACCATGTTTCAATGAAATGCACCTGTTCATGAATAATACCACTTTACTTTTTCATAACTACTATCCAATTATGAGCTTGCCAATTTAGTGATCAAAAAACAATTAAGCACTTTTATATACTCGGTAAAAAAAGTTTTGTCCCTATGTATACAATCGGCTGTAAAATATCACAGGGTCGGTCGATTCTCATATGGCATATACCAAACTCTTCAGCAGCCACTGCTCGTCAATACTGATTAGGTTTAGGTAAGAAGGACGCGATCGTAAATGCTCCAGAGGCTGCGGAGTGCGACTGGGGTCAACTTTCAAAACGTGCAAATCGTAACAAAGGACTAGCCACGTATCGGCATACGACAAACATGAAATATCGACTCATCGAGACCACCGCATCCTTTGATTGAAACATTGTCATATCGAATCAACGTTGATACGACATTATTCCATTTTATGCATATACTGATACGTGGCACTGGTCTTAAACAAAGCAAGAAGATCAGCAACTTTATTTCACTATTCTGACATTTGAAATTCATTTGACATGTGAAACACTATTCAATAAGTTTGAACTTTGTCTTTCTTTAGTAGTGGGTATAACCTCCGCGATTGTCTCTGCACTCAATCAGTCGTTTTCTGGTAGAGAAGACCATCTTCCGGATGGTGGCTTGAGGGATTGGATGCCATTCCTCTCCAAGGAAGCGCCGAAGATCTGCCATAGTGCTGTGCTCTGTTATCCTCGTTTGGACGGCTCTGCCGAGGACATCCCAGACATGTTCAATGCAGCTTAAGTCAGGCGACATTGCTGGCCAGTCTAACCGTCTGACGTTGTTGGCTTGCAGATAGGCGTCTACAATTCTTGCCCGATGTGGTCTGGCATTATCATCTTGAAAGATGGCGTTGTTTCCCATTTGCTGAAGGAAAGGCACAACATGGGGACGTAGGATCTCGTCGATGTAGCGTTGACCGGTAAGAATTCCTGGAACCACAACGAGGTTGGTACGCCTATCTGCCGTCACACCAGCCCAGACCATGACACTTCCTCCATTGTAAGCATGGCGTGGCTGCACGTTGGCTTCCGCGTGACGCTCCCCATTCCGACGCCAGACACGTAGACGTCCGTCAATATGATGTAGGCAAAACCGACTCTCATCTGAGAACACGACAGTTCGCCACTGCTGTCTATTCCATCGCACATGATTCCGAGCAAACTGAAGACGAGCTGCTCTGTGCCTCGGTAAAAGAATGGGCTTCTTCGCAGGAACACGTGATTTCAGCCCAGCAGCATGGATTCTGTTCCGAATGGTTTGAACAGAAACGGCTATGCCCCCAGCACCTCGTAGTCGTCGAATCCGCATAGTCGTCATTTTGGCATTGGTAAAGCGGCTTCTTAGAGTGCTGTTGGTGATCAGTCGATCCTCGGCATGGGTTGTTGCCCTGGGTCTTCCTGAGCGCGGGAGGTCCTTGACATCCCCAGAAGCTGCATAGCGTTGCCTTATCCTGTCGATAGTCTTGCGATTTGTGTTAAACGCTATGGCAACACGTCGACTAGATTGCCCTGCCTGGAGCTGCCCAAGTGCCCTAGCCCGGTCTAAGTTTGACAGTTTTCGGTAACGAGGTGGCATCGTGATCAAAGTCTATGGTGTTTCTACGGTAACAAGTTTATCAAATCTGTTTTAAAGCGATGCTCACAAAAGTGCACGATTAAAAAAAACATTGATGAACTCAACATTTTGAAAAATCACAAAAAGCATGCAAGTGAAATTTTAATGAGTTTGTCGGTAAAACTGACCTTTTTGAGAAATGAATGAATAAATAAACGAACAAACGAACGGACGAACGAATAGACGAACGAAAGAACAAACAAACAAACGAACGAACGAACGAGCGAGCGAGCGAGCGAGCGAACGAACGAACGAATACCGCATGAATGAATGCGGTAAACAATATCAAGCCGCCTCTCAAAACGATTGTCATTTTTGCCGGCGTTTTTAACCCCCTCCGGCATTTTGCAGCATCTGTACCAGCCGTTAAGGTCTAAAAGGGGCTAATGGTTTCGTGCCCTTTTCAAGTACAGACTGTGCATCAAAATGATACAAATTACACAAAAATCTGATCATTAGCTATTGAGTTATACCCAATTACAGCCATTTTTTTCACCTTTTTGACAACGTCTTCTGGGGGTCTGCAGCCTCTGTATCAGGAGTTAAGGTCCAAAAGACAAAACACCTTTCTGATCCCTTTTTGGCATAGTCTTGCAATATCAACAATGAAAATTTCACAAAAATCTGCCCAGCAATTACTGAGTTAGACCCCGTTGTTTACAATAGTCATTAACGCTTAAATTACGATTTGCACGTTTTGAAAGCTGACCCTTACAACATTTGGCTGCCTCTGTAGCATTTTCTGACAGGTTCATAAGACTCAAACCTAATCAGTATTGACGGGCTGTGGCTGCTGAAGAGGCTGGTATATACTATATGAAAATCGATCGTTCCTGTGATATTTTACAGCCCATTCTCTGCCTAGGGACAAAACTTTTTTTACCGAGTATATGATAACTGGCAAACAGCCTTTGAAGTTCTGTTATTTTATACATCTAAACTAATATTGTTTACCAAACAGGCAAGAACTAAATGTTTTTATTTCTTTCTTTTTTTTTTTATTGGATATATTCCAATTTTTTTTTTCTCTCTCTCTTCCTTTCTTACTTATTTCATATATTTATGTATACCTCTGTATTATTTATATATCTATTTTATATATATTATACTGCAAACTTAGGGCCGCACATCTGACAACCCTGTATAACTTGGGATTTTCCACATTTCTAACCAGTCTATAGCCTTACACACGGCCCATAGAGAGAGCAACATGAACTAGTATGCTCTCGGGTGAGACAGAGAAATCTCAATTCGCAGCCGAAATTGGCAATGATTCCTCTGCAGTTTTATGCCCATTTTCGATCTGGCGTTCAAAATTCTAAATTACAGTGCTTCTACTTTACTCAGGGGAAGGCACTGGTAGTTCAGCATGACTCACATTTCACTGAATCTGCCGCATTTTGCAGCCAAGAAGCACTCAAACTTTACGTCCTGTTGTGGGGCAATGCTAACGCGCCTGACCGTAGCGGACGTAAAATGCATAAACTTTACAATACAATACAATACTCTGCAACCGTTGTGCTTAAGACTAACGTCATGTATTTCTACGTTCAGTGATTTCTGTATACACTTTCATAAATGGATTTGAAGGATTAACATAACTTTATTCGCTCCAAAACCCATCAGAATTATCCTTGGATTACTAACTATGTGACTTACCATTTAATTTACATAGGTGAAACCACTATTGTTTCTATAAGTGAACGCTATTTGAATCACTTCAAATAATAATAATACAACAAAATGATTTGAAGACGTTTTAAGTGTTTCGAGATGCAGTGAAAGACACTTCAGTGTGAATACTAAGCTTATGCTGGTAACTGAGTTCAAGATGAATGAGTGGTGATGGCCGAGAAAAAAGGGTAAGTAGTTTTCAACGTCAAACGTGAAAATATATGTCCAGTCAACCCTCTTTATAGTGACGATGTTTGTTTATATAAGATCCAGTAGTATATAGAGAAAAAATAGGTTACTAGAAAGCGTTTTTTTTCCTTAGAATCGCCTCGGCGAGGCGATCATTAGTAGAATTCCTAGTAACTTGAACCGATTAAATTTTGTTGTCATTTTAAAGAGGGCTGACTAACAGGAATTATGTAGCTGGCTATTTCATGTTGCTAGATATTAAATATCTAAGTTCTGTGCTACACAGTTTCTGAGAAGAAGATTTTTGAAGCTTTTTTCCATTATGAGTTTTTGGGAGCTAAGGGGCCCCGGGGCGTGGCCCATTTGGACCCTAGGGGCATGATTATCAGGAAATATGTAGGTGAACACTTGCCGTTGTTACATGCTAAATATCTAAGCTCTGGGCCCTGTGGTTTCAGAGAAGAAGATTTTTGAAGTTTTTTTTTTTCAATTATGAGTCTATGGGAGCTAAGGGGGTCCCAGGGTGTGGCCCATTTGGACCCCAGGGGCATGATTAGCAGGATTTATGTAGGTGACCACTTGTCATAGCAACATGCTAAATAGCTAAGCTCCAGGCCATGTGGTTTCAGAGAAAAGAGTTTTGAAGATTGTTTCCAATATGAGTCTATGGGAGCTAAAAGGCCCCGTGGCGTGGCCCATTTGGACCCCAGGGGCATGATTGGCAGGATTTATGTAGGTGACCACTTGCCGTTGCTACTTGCTAAATATCTTAGCTCTGGGCCCTGTGGTTTCAGAGAAGAAGATTTTTGAAGCTTTTTTTCCATTATGAGTCTATAGGAGTTAAGGGGCCCCGGGGTGTGGCCAATTTGGACCAAAGTGGCATGATTGGCAGGATTTAATATGTAGGTGACCACTTGACATTGTTACAAGCTAAATATCTAAGCTCTGGGCCCAGTAGTTTCAGAGAAGAAGATATTTTAATTTTTTCCCATTGTAAGTCTATGGGAGCTATATGTTGCCATGGCAACCAGAATTCCAATCTGATCTGCCCAAAAACCTGATGCTTCTCATGAAATTTGATCAAGATTGACCATGGGGTATTAGAGATATACTTATTTGAAATTGTTTACGGACGCACGCACGGACGGACGCACGCATGCACGACGGACAAAAAGTGATCACAAAAGCTCACCTTGTCACTACGTGACAGGTGAGCTAAAAACACAATTTATCAATCCCCCCGCCCAAGAATGCTAGATAAAATTTGGGCCCTATGGGCCCAGTGGCTTCAGAGGAGATGTCGTTTGAAAGTGTTGACGCAGACGCAGACGCCGCAGACGACGGACAACTGCCTATTCTATAAGCTCCCCCGGAGCCTTCGGCTCTGGTGAGCTAAAAAATATACAAAATGAAGTTATAAAATAGTCACATGCCTCTATAATATGGTCATATTTCTAACTGTTGGAGTAACCTGAACAAATATACGCATCTAAGCTACAAACAATAAAACAACAAACTAAGACAATAAGTATTGGAGTTAAACCCAACCAATATACACATCTAAGCTCAACAAACATGGGATATCCAAACAAGAGGGCCCAATGGCCCTATATCGCTCACCTGTGTGCAAGAAAATCATTAGTGTAGGAGACCACTTGACATTGCTACATACTAAATATCTAAGCTCAGGCAAAGTGGTGTCCATGCTTATAAACCCTACTGGTTTCATTGGGCGACAGGGCTTGAGATGTAATTTCATCTCAATGTCTGGTAAAAGTCCCACAAAATTGGAAGAGACATCTCCAAAATGACCTATACAGTGTTGTCGGGGATGTAAAACCTCAAATCAAACAAAATCTGTGCCTTATGGTTTTGGAGAAAAAGATTTTTTTAAAGTTTTTTCCAGTATAAGTCTATAGAAGCTAATGAGCCCTGGGGCTTGGCCAATTTTGACCCAAAGGGCACGGTTGGCAGGATTTATGTAGGCGACCATTTTGTGTTGCTATATACTAAATATCTAAGGTCTGTACTTCATGGTTTCAAAGAAGATGTTTGAAGCGTTTTCCATTCTCAGTTTGTTGGAGTAAAGGGGCCACAGGATTTGGACCCCAGGGGCATGATTGGCAGGATTCATGTAGGCGACCACTCGACATTGCTACATGCTAAATACCTAAGCTCTGGGACTTATGGTTTTAGAGAAGAAGATTTTTGAAGATTTTTTCCCAATTTTAAGTTGTTTTTTTTTTTTTCTTTTTTTTTGATTTTTGAAGTTTCTCCAATTGTAAGTCTATGGAAGCTAAAGAACCCTGGGGCGGGGCCAATTTGGATCCCAGGGGCATAACTGGCAGGATTTATGTAGGTGGCCACTTGACGTTGCAACATACTAAAAATCTAAGCTCTGGGCCTTATGGTTTCATGATTTTTTTTAAGTTTTTTTCCATTATAAGTCTATTGGAGGTGATGAGCTCGGGCGTGGCCAATTTTGACCCCAGAGGCAGGGTTAGCAGGATTTATGTAGATGGCTATTTTTGTTGCTAGATACTAAATATCTAAGTTCTGTGCTTCACAGTTTCTGAGAAGAAGATTTTTGAAGCTTTTTTCCATTATGAGTCTATGGGAGCTAAGGGGCCCCGGGCCGTGGCCCATTTGGACCCCAGGGGCATGATTAGCAAGAAATATGTAGGTGACCACTTGCCGTTGCTACATGCTAAATATCTAAGCTCTGGGCCCTGTGGTTTCAGAGAAGAAGATTTTTGAAGTTTTTTTTCCATTATGAGTCTATGGGAGCTAAGGGGGTCCCAGGGTGTGGCCCATTTGGACCCCAGGGGCATGATTGGCAGGATTTATGTAGGTGACCACTTATCATTGCTACATGGTAAATATCTAAGCTCTGGGCCCTGTGGTTTCAGAGAAGAAGATTTTTGAAGCTTTTTTCCATTATGAGTCTATGGGAGCTAAGGGGCCCCAGGGCGTGGCCCATTTGGACTCCACGGGCATGATTGGCAGGATTTATGTAGGTGACCACTTGCCGTTGCTACATGCTAAATATCTAAGCTCTGGGCCCTGTGGTTTCAGAGAAGAAGATTTTTGAAGTTTTTTTTTTTCATTATGAGCCTACAGGAGCTAAGGGGCTCCGGGGCGTGTCGCTTTTGGACCCCAGGGGTATGATTGGCAGGAATTATGTAGGTGACAACTTGCCGTTGCTACCTGCTAAATATCCAAATTCTGGGTGCTGTGGTTTCAGAGAAGAAGATTTTTAGCTCACCTGAGCCTTTAGGCTCATAGGTGAGCTTATAGTATAGCCATGGTCCGTCGTCCGTCCGCCGTCCGTCCGTCCACCATTTTCAAAGATCTTCTCCTATACTGCAGGGCCAATCAAAGCCAAATTTCATATGGAGCCTCAGTGGGATGGGGGAACGAAAGTTTGTTCGCGGGGTCTGGATCACATGATCAAGATGGCCGCCATGCCCATATATGGTAAAAAGCCTTCAAAATCTTCTTCTCCAGAACCATAAGGCCAGTGGCCTTGAAACTTGGCATGTAGCATATGGTACTCGGGCCCATCATGGTTTGTACAAATGGTGACCCCGGGTTGACCTTGACCTATTTTACAGCAATGTCAAATTTGCCGAAGTAGGCTTTTGCATGGGGCAAAGTGAAAATAATGGATTTATAGGAAAACCATTGAAGACAGTGTCACCAAAATTTGTAGATCAGGTAAAGTAACTGAATACATGAAGATCTATGGGTCAGAAAGGTCAAGGTCATTCATTGGCCTTAGACCAAGGTCATTCAGGATCCATATTTCAAACATTTTTTTCTCCAAAACTGCTGAGCCAATTTAAGTGAAATTTAATATGGAGCCTTTGTGAGTTGAACAAATGAAAAAATGCCAATACGGTCTAGATCACATGACCAAGATGGCCGTCACGCCCTATATATATGGTAAAAAGCCTTAACCCTTTACCACTCAGGGATTTTGTGAATTTTGCTGATTTTCACAGTGTTGCACCTGACAGCAACTTCAACTAGCCATTGTTTCATAATGGATGGTCTGTTTTACACCAAACTCGGTATGAATGTTCATTGGGCAGTAGCCTTTCAAATGCAACCTTTCATGGCTTGATCAATGTTGTCATGGTAAAGAGGGGGCATCTCAAAGTTGGCAAAAAGTGTATTTTCACATGAATTTTTGACCACATTTTAATCATCACGCAGCTGTCAAGGCAACAATTAAGGTGTTTGGCACTGGCCATTTTCACTGTTTGCAGCATGTTTCATCAGCATCAATTTTCAGGCATTTTTGACCCCAGACACTCTCAGATATAAATTTTAGCGGCCGGTTGGGCCATACACCCAATTTTTTTCGGGATGTGATGGGGGGCCTCGCCCCCCCCCCTTCAATCCCCCCAGAATATTTTAGTGGGGAGGCGCGCGAAAAAAGCAGGTCACTTTTTTGCCCAACAAATCCTAAAGCAAACATAACTATCCAGGGGTAGAAATACAGATTTTAGGTGCTTCTGGGGCTTAAAATGGAGTGGGGGGTGCAGACACGTAAAAAAACGTATCTGAGTGGTAAAGGGTTAAAATTCTTCTTCTCCAGAACCGTAAGGCCAATGGCCTTGAAACTTGGCATGTAGTATATGGTACTCAGGCCCATCATAGTTTGTACAAATGGTGACCCCGAGTTGACTTTGACCTATTTTACAGCAATGTCAAATTTGCCGACTTAGGCTTTTGCATGGGAAAAAGTGAAAATAATGGATTTTTAGGAAAAGTAGAAGTAAAACAAAGATCAGGAATTGATACAATTAACTTACTCCATCCATAAAAGACACCAAAGGGAAAGAAATACAAACATTAAGCGACCAGACCATAATGGAAATCTAAACAAAGGAAGCCATATGGACAGTTACTTTCCCACAAAATGGCCATATGGCCATCCAAAATTAAAAGACACAAGTGACACACACAGTAAGTAACAAACAACAACATAAATAAATCGCCACAGAAGAGCCGCCTTGGAACGGTCAGTGGAAGATTTCCACTGGGGGGCTTAAATCGATTTTAAGTGGCCACAATCCTCGCCCTTACTTCCGTCGCGATTTAGACAAATAATTTGTTCAATCCGCATGAAGGCCTCCTAACTCATCAGTGCAACATCTCCGTGAACACAGAAATCAAAGAACCACAGAGGTGAGACAACGGTGAGGACTCGACAGCAAGAAACCACTGAAATGCTGGAGCAAAAGAAAACCAACAGTTAGACTCCGATGTAACCATTGAAGACAGTGTCACCAAAATTAGTAGATAAGGTTAAGTAGCTGAATACATGAAGATCTATGTGTAAGAAAGGTCAAGGTCATTAATTGACCTTAGACCAAGGTCACGCAGGTTCCATATTTCAAACATTTTTTCTCAGAAACTACTGAGCCAATTGAAGTGAAATTCAATATGGAGCCTTTGGGAGTTGAACAAATGAAAAGCTGCCAACATGGTCTAGATCACATGACCAAGATGGCCACCACGCCCATATATGGTAAAGAAACTTCGAAATTCTTCTTCTCAAGAACAGTAAGGCCAATGGCCTTGAAACTTGGCATGTAGCATATGGTACTCGGGCCTATCATAATTTGTTCAAATGGTGACCCTGGGTTGATCTTGACCTATTTTACAGTAATGTCAAATTTGCTGACTTAGGCTTTTGCATAGGAAAAAGTGAAAATAATGGATATTTAGGGAAACCATTGAAGACAGTGTCACCAGAATTTGTAGATTAGGTAAAGTAACTGAATACATAAAGATCTATGGGTAAGAAAGGTCAAGGTCATTCATTGACCTTAGACCAAGGTCACTCCAATTTCATATTTCAAAAAAAAAAAACATTTTTTCTCAGAAACTACTGAGCCAATTTAAATGAAATTCAATATGGAGCTTTTGTGAGTTGAACAAATGAAAAGTTGCCAGTACGGTCTAGATCACATGACCAAGATGGCCGCCACGCCCATATATGGTAAAAAGCCTTCAAAAATTTTCTTCTCCAGAACCATAAGGCCAATGGCTTTGAAACTTGGCATATATCATATGGTACTCGGGCTCGTCATAGTTTTTACAAATGCTGACCCTGGGTTGACCTTGACCTATTTTATGGCAGTGTCAAATTTGTCAACTTAGGCTTTTGCATGGGAAAAAGTGAAAATAATGGGTTTTTAGGAAACCATTGAAGACAATGTCACCAAATTGGTAGATCAGGTAAAGTAAATGAATACATGAAGATTCATGGGTAAGAAAAGTCATCATTCAGTGACCTGGGACCAAGATTAACCAGGTTCCATATTTCAAACAGTTTTTTCTCAGAAACCGCTGGCCCAATTCAAGTGAAATTTGATATGGATCCTTTATATGATGAACAAATGAAAATTTGCTCATATGGTCCAGGTCACATGACCAAGATGGTGGCCATGCCCATATATGGTAAAAACACTTCGAAATTCTTCTTCTCCAGAACCGTAAGGCAAATGACCTTGAAACTTGGCAGGAAGCATCTGGTACACGGGCCTATCATAATTTGTTCAAATGGTGACCCTGGGTTGACCTTTACCTATTTTACGGCAATGTCAAATTTGCGGACTTAGGCTTTTGCTTGGGAAAAAGTGAAAATAATTGATTTTTAGCTCACCTGAGCCTTTAGGCTCATAGGTGAGCTTATAGTATAGCCATGGTCTGTCGTCCGTCCATCCGTTGTCCGTCCGTCCACCATTTTCAAAGATCTTCTCCTCCAAAACAGGGAGGCCAATCAAAGCCAAATTTCATGTGGAGCTTCAGTAGGATGGGGGAACGAAAGTTTGTCCGCGGGGTCTGGGTCACATGACCAAGATGGCAGCCATGCCCATATATGGTAAAAAGCCTTCAAAAATCTTCTTCTCCAGAACCATGAAGTCAATGACCTTGGAAGTTGGCTTGTAGCATCTGGTACTTGAGCCCATCATAGTTTGTAAAAATGGTGACCCTGGGATGGCCTTGACCTATTTTATGGCTATGTCAAATGTACACCAGGACCAGGTGTCAGGTGAGCGTTTACAGGACCACTGGTCCTCTGGTTTAATTTTTTTTTAAATATGAGTCTATGGGAGCCCCGGCGTGTGGCCCATTTTGACCCCAGGGGCATGATTGGCAGGAATTATGTAGGTGACCACTTGCCGTTGGTACATGCTAAATATCTCAACTCTGGGCCCTGTGGTTTCAGAGAAGAAGAGTTTTGAAGCTTTTTTTTTCAATTATGAGTCTATGTGAGCTAAGGGGCCACGGGGCGTGGCCCATTTGGACCCTAGGGGCATGATTGGCAGGATTAATATTGGTGACCACTTGCCGTTGCTACATGCAAAATACCTCAGCTCTGGGCCCTGTGGTTTCAGAGAAGAAGATTTTTGAAGCTTTTTTCCATTATGAGTCTATAAGAGCTAAAGGGCCCCGGGGATGGCCCGTTTGGACCCCAGGGGCATGATTGGCAGGAATTATGTAGGTGACCACTTTCCGTTGCTACATGCCAAATATCTCAGCTCTGGGCCCCGTAGTTTCAGAGAAGAAGATTTTTTGAAGCTTTTTTCCATTATGAGTCTATAGGAGCTAAAGGGCCCCGGGGCGTGGCCCGTTTAGACCCCTGGGGCATGAATGGCAGGAATTATGTAGGTGACCACTTGCCGTTGCTACATGCTAAATATCTAAGCTCTGGGCCCTGTGGTTTCTGAGAAGAAGATTTTTGAAGCTTTTTTTCCATTATGAGTCTATGTGAGCTAAGGGGTCCCGGGGCGTGGCCCATTTGGACCCTAGGGGCATGATTGGCAGGATTTATGTAGGTGACCACTTGCCGATGCTACATGCCAAATACCTCAGCTCTGGGCCCTGTGGTTTCAGAGAAGATGTTTGAAGCTTTTTTCCATTATGAGTCTATAGGAGCTAAAGGGCCCCGGGGCGTGGCCCGTTTGGACCCCAGGGGCATGATTGGCAGACATTATATAGGTGACCACTTGCCGTTGCTACCTGCTAAATATCTAAGCTCTGGGCCCCTGGGTTTCCGAGTAGAAGATTTTTGAAGCTTTTTGTTCCATTATGAGTCTATGGGAACGAAGGGGCCCCGGGGCGTCGCCCATTTGGAACCCAGGGGCATGAATGGCAGGAATTATGTAGGTGACCACTGGCCGTTGCTACATGTTAAATATCTAAGCTCTGGGCCCTGTGGTTTCAGAGAAGAAGATTTTTGAAGCTTTTTGTTCCATTATGAGTCTATGGGAGCGAAGGGGCCCCGGGGCGTGGCCAATTTGGACCCCAGGGGCATGAATGGCAGGAATTATGTAGGTGACCACTGGCCGTTGATACATGCTAAATATCTAAGCTCTGGGCCCTGTGGTTTCAGAGAAGAAGATATTTTATTTTTTTCCCATTTAAGTCTATGGGAGCTATATGTTGCCATGGCAACCAGAATTCCAATCTGATCAGCCCAAAAACCTTATGCAGCCTTTCCCCCTACCTGATGATGCTTCTCATGAAATTTGAACAAGACTGACCATGGGGTATTAGAGATTTACTTATTTGAAATTGTTTACGGACGCACGCACGACGGACGACGGACAAAAAGTGATCACAAAAGCTCACCTTGTCACTACGTGACAGGTGAGCTAAAAACAAGAGGTCCATGGGCCACATTTCTCACCAGATCTCAGGGGGCCACTGCCATGAGGCCAGTATTACGTAGAGGTTTATCTATAGAGCCTGGGCTGGAGTCATAGGTTGGGCTTGGAAAACATTGACAACGCCGATCAGGCGCCACAGAACGCGGCGTCTGATCGGAGTCTACACTGCTTGCATAAAAAGTTGAATTTGGGAGTTGAAAGAAACAGTTTGGATCTGTCCGGGGCTCATCACGAAAACAGGCCTATATAATTTTGACTCCCTTGAACTCCACTTTTATGTAGTAAAACTCGAGTTTACAGGGATTAACTTTTATTTTTATTATTTCTGCTCTAAAGTATTAATTGGGGGTACCTGTGAGAACCACCTCGACGAGGCGGCACAATCTATATTTTAAGCAGAAACAAGAAAAATATCACACTTTTTCACCATAAAAGTTTCTTCTTTTTTTTCGGCGGTTAAGTTTACAATGCATTTGTATAGGTGTGTTTTCTTAATGTATTTTCCCAGCCTACATTCGGTGACAATCGACCACGGGTACGTCATGACGGAGGGGCGGTGATCGCGAGCGATGGATACGGTAGGCACCTCCCTTGACTGTCGGATTGTTTTTAGTTTGTTATATTCACTGACCATTTCTCATCAGGGCAATTTGGGCAGGCGGGGACGCTTCCCCTTTCCTCTGAGGTCGCCTTTGTCGTCTGCTCATGTCCTGTCTGATTACATACATGTGCATACCTTTATCTATAATGGTTGACAATTTACACCTCTGCATCTCACCTTGATGGTTTCAGCTTATCATAATAAAATCTGACAGCTTGATGAGAACGATGTTTTTAAAAAAGTATATTACCTAATATTTTAAACCTCCATGAACTAATAGAATCAACCCTCACATTTTGCTTGCACAAAACTTCTTTATATTTTTGACACAAGCCCTTGTAATTTATAATGTAAAGAGTGAGGACTGTGCAATTGCAATACATACAGAAAGGCTCAGTTATAAGGGGGTGAAGTGTATGCTGAACATAACAGTGTAGATCAAGATCTGATGACTTTTGAAGAAGCAGTGTGATCAGGTTCTACACTGTTTGTCATGCAGTTTGTGAATTATGTTAAGAAATTTGAATGTTTGATAATCAGCAATGGGTGCGGCTAAATTAATTTATTCAACAGGATATAAGGGTAAAGTCTCCAAAACGAGACTTATTAGTTTTTCTGGGTTTCTTCTCTTTTTTCCGCCCATTTTTTGTCCAGACAAGTTCTCAGTAACCACTAGACAAATTTTTCTGAAATTTTTTGATATGATAGATATGAAAATGAAGTTGTGCAGATTTAAAAGTGTGGATTTAACAGGTCTCCTGGGGGCACGCAAAAATACGCCCAAGTCTTTTACGGATGAGTTCTCAGTAACCGTCGAGTCGAGCATTTAAGTGACAAATATTTTGTTTTATTTATTTTCTGTCAACAGGGGCCACCCCGCCCATCGGGCTTGAAGAAATAGTTGGGCTGCATGATGCTTCCACGCAGAGCTGAAACCAACTTGCACACGAGTACTGGTAAACCGCTTAGAGGATCTAGGCCTGCCCCGATAAAGGGGTGCAAATCGGCGGGTCCATGCTTATGAACCCTTTTGGTTTCATTGGGTGGCAGGGCTTGAGATGTCATTTCATCTCAATGTCGGGTAAAAGTCCCACAAAACTGGAAGCAACGTCTCCAAAGTGACCTTTACAGTGTTGACGGGGATGCTAAACCTCAAATCAACCAACCAAATCAACAGGGGCCAACTCTTAAAGGAAAGAATTTGCTCCTGAGGAGCAAATTCTTTCCTTTAAGAGTCGATCCCTTTTTTTGTGGGACAGAGCTTATAGAAAAGCAAACAGGAAGTCCCGAAAATTGTCCCCTTTTGAAAAAATGGTGGAAAATGCCAGGTGTTGCCATTCCCCTCAAGAAACCAATATTTTTCCTTTTCTGCAAGATTTCATGTGACCAACAGACTTTAACTGACCAATATTTCTGCTTTTCTGTCAGACTGTTTGTTTGTTTGCTTTGAGGTTTATCATCCAAGGTTGCTTCCAATTTTGTGGGAATTTTACTCGACATTGAGATAAAATGACATCTCAATCCCTGCCGCCCAGTGAAACCAACAGGGTTTTTATGTGTCTCGTCATTGATACGAACCATAACAAGAGGGCCCAATGGCCCTATATCGCTCACCTGTGTACAGAAAATCATTAGTGTAGGAGACCACTTGACATTGCTACATACTAAATATCTAAGCTCAGGCAAAGCGATGTCCATGCTTATAAACCCTACTGGTTTCATTGGGCGACAGGGCTTGAGATGTAATTTCATCTCAATGTCGGGTAAAAGTCCCACAAAATTGGAAGAGACATCTCCAAAATGACCTATAAAGTGTTGACTGGGATGTAAAACCTGAAATCAAACAAAATCTGTGTGTGTGTGTGAATTCGGTTTAACGTCGCTTTCAACAGTTTTTCAGTCCTATCACGACGGTGTCTGGTTGCGACAGGGAGCTCAATGCTCACTTTTATAGTGCTGCCTCACTGAAGTATCATGTCCCAGACACATTACATGATACCACACCCAGTCACATTATCCTGAAACTGGGTCGACCAGTCCTAGCTCTACCCCGTAAATCTGAGTGCCAAGCGAGGAGCAGCTAGTACCATTTTCTATGACTTTGGTATGTCGCGGCCCGGGATCGAACCCGTGACCTCCCGTTCCCCGGAGCGGACACTCTACCAACTGAGCTATTGGGACCGGTAACAAAATCTGTGCCTTATGGTTTTGGAGAAAAAGATTTTTTTAAGTATTTTCCAGTATAAGTTTATAGGAGCTAATGAGCCCTGGGGCTTGGCCAATTTTGACCAAAAGGGCACAGTTGGCAGGATTTATGTAGGCGACCATTTTGTGTTGCTATATACTCAATATCTAAGGTCTGTACTTCATCGTTTCAAAGAAGATGATTGAAGCTTTTTTCCATTATAAGTTTGTTCGAGTTAAGGGGCCACAGGATTTGGACCCCAGGGACATGATTGGCAGGATTCATGTAGGCGACCACTCCACATTGCTACATGCTAAATACCTAAGCTCTGGGACTTATGGTTTCAGAGAAGAAGGTTTTTAAAGATTTTTTTCGCCATTTTAAGTTTTTTTTTTTTTTTTCATTATAAGGGCCCTGTGGTTTCAGAGAAGAAGATTTTTGAAGTTTCTCCAATTGTAAGTCTATGGAAGCTAAAGAGCCCTGGGCCAATTTGGATCCCAGGGGCATAACTGGCAGGATTCATGTAGGTGACCACTTGACGTTGCTACATACTAAAAATCTAAGCTCTGGGCCTTATGGTTTGATAGAAGATTTTTTAAGTTTTTTTCCATTATAAGTCTATTGGAGGTGATGAGCTTGGGTGTGGCCAATATTGACCCAAGGGGCAGGGTTAGCAGGATTTATGTAGCTGGCTATTTTATGTTGCTAGACACTAAATATCTAAGTTCTGTGCTTCACAGTTTCTGAGAAGAAGATTTTTGAAGCTTTTTTCCATTATGAGTCTATTAGAGCTAAGGGGCCCCGGGGCATGATTAGCAGGAAATATGTAGGTGACCACTTGCCGTTGCTACATGCTAAATATCTAAGCTCTGGGCCCTGTGGTTTCAGAGAAGAAGATTTTTTAAGTTTTTTTTTCCATTATGAGTCTTTTGGGAGCTAAGGGGGTCCCAGGGTGTGGCCCGTTTGGATAGCAGGGGCATGATTGGCAGGATTTATGTAGGTGACCGCTTGTCATTGCTACATGCTAAATATCTAAGCTCTGGGCCCTGTGGTTTCAGAGAAGAAGATTTTTGAAGCTTTTTTCCATTATGTGTCTATGGGAGCTAAGGGGCCCTGGGGCGTGGCCCATTTGGACCCCACGGGCATGATTGGCAGGATTTATGTAGGTGACCACTTGCCATTGCTACATGCTAAATATCTAAGCTCTGGGCCCTTTGGTTTCAGAGAAGAAGATTTTTGAAGATTTTTTTTCCATTATGAGTCTATAGGAGCTAAGGGGCCCCGGGACCTGGCCCTTTTGGACCCCAGGGGCATGATTGGCAGGAATTATGTAGGTGACCACTTGCCATTGCTACATGCTAAATATCTAAGCTCTGGGCGCTGTGGTTTCAGGGAAGAAGATTTTGTAAGCTTTTTTCCATTATGAGTCTATGGGAGCAAAGGGGCCCCGGCGCGTGGCCCATTTGGAACCCAGGGGCATGATTGGCAGGAATTATGTAGGTGGGCAATAGCCGTTGCTACATGCTAAATATCTAAACCCTGGGCCCTGTGGTTTCAGAGAAGAAGATTTTTGAAGCTTTTTTTTTTCATTTATGAGTCTATGGGAGCTAAGGGGCCCCGGGGCGTGGCCCATTTGGACCCTAGGGGCATGACTGGCAGGATTTATGTAGGTGACCACTTGCCGTTGCTACATGCCAAATATCTCCCTGTGGTTTCAGAGAAGAAGATTTTTGAAGCTTTTTTCCATTATGAGCCTATAGGAGCTAAAGGGCCCCAGGGCGTGGCCAGTTTGGACCCCAGGGGCATGATTGGCAGGAATTATGTAGATGACTACTTGCCTTGCTACATGCTAAATATCTAAGCTCTGGGCGCTGTGGTTTCTGAGAAGAAGATTTTTGAAGCTTTTTGTTCCATTATGAGTCTATGGGAGCGAAGGGGCCCTGGGGCGTCGCCCATTTGGAACCCAGGGGCATGATTGGCAGGAATTATGTAGGTGACCACTGGCCGTTGCTACATGCTAAATATCTAAGCTCTGGGCCCTGTGGTTTCAGAGAAGAAGATTTTTGAAGCTTGTTTTCCATTATGAGTCTATGGGAACTAAGGAGCCGCGGGGTGTGGCCAATTTGGACCCATGGGGCATGATTGGCAGGTATTATGTAGGTGACCACTTGCCGTTGCTTCATGCCAAATATCTCAGCTCTGGGCCCTATGGTTTCAGAGAAGAAGATTTTTGAAGCTTTTTTCCATTATGAGTCTATAGGAGCTAAAGGGCCCCGGGGCGTGGCCCATTTGGACCCCAGGTCCATGATTGGCAGGAATTATGTAGGTGACCACTTGCCGTTGCTACATGCTAAATATCTAAGCTCTGGGCCCTGTGGTTTCTGAGAAGAAGATTTTTGAAGCTTTTAGTTCCATTATGAGTCTATGGGAGCGAAGGGGCCCCCGGGTGTCGCCTATTTGGAAACCAGGGGCATGATTGGAAGGAATTATGTAAGTGAACACTGGCCATTGCTTCATGCTAAATATCTAAGCTCTGGGCCCTGTGGTTTCAGAGAAGAAGATTTTTGAAGCTTTTTTTTCCATTATGAGTCTATGGGAGGAAAGGGGCCCCAGGGTGTGGCCCACTTGGACCCCAGGGGCATGATTGGCAGGAATTATGTAGGTGACCACTTGCCGTTGCTACATGCAAAATATCTCAGCTTTGGGCCCTGTGGTTTCAGAGAAGAAGATTTTTGAAGCTTTTTTTCCATTATGAGTCTATGGGAGCTAAGGGGCCCCAGGGTGTGGCCCATTTGGACCCAAGGGGCATGATTGGCAGGAATTATGTAGGTGACCACTTGCCGTTGCTACATGCTAAATATCTAAGCTCTGGGCCCTGTGTTTTCCGAGAAGAAGATTTTTGCAGCTTTTTGTTCCATTATGAGTTTATGGGAGCGAAGGGGCCTTGGGGCGTTGCCAATTTGAACCCCAGGGGCATGGTAGGCATGAATTATGTAGGTTACCACTGGCCGTTGCTACATGGTAAATATCTAAGCCCTGGGCCCTGTGGTTTCAGAGAAGAAGCTATTTTAATCTTTTCCCATTGTAAGTCTATGGGAGCTATATGTTGCCATAGCAACCAGAATTCCAATCTGATCAGCCTAAAAACCTATGCAGCCCTTCCCCCTACCTGATGATACTGCTCATGAAATTTGATCAAGATTGACCATGGGGTATTAGAGATATACTTATTTGAAATTGATTACGGACGCACACACGACGGACGACGGACAAAAAGTGATCACAAAAGCTCACCTTGTCACTACGTGACAGGTGAGCTAAAAACACACCTATATAATTTTGACCGCCTACCATCCTCTCCCCAACAAAACCTTGACTCAACGTTGGAACAGCGTTTTCAATTCTTTCTTTCTACTATTTCTATCTACAATCGGTCGAATCAACATTGGAGCGTTTTCAAGATTCTAGTGTGATCGGTCATTGATGCTCCAGGTTTGCAGGATGAAAACATACATAGTAATCATGCAATAACGACATAGATCTTTAACCTGCACAGAATGGGCCTCCCTGCACGTGCAGGGGGTCCCCAGTTAACGTCCCGATGCGGAGGACGATGCACTTTGTGTCATTCACCCGGAGCATGTTCGGATACCGCAGTTTTATTACCGCCGGGAATCAAACCGGGAGCCTCTAGCATCACAGGCAAGTGCACTAACCATTGAGTTACCACGCTCGATTCAATGTCGAGTGCCTGCTCAACCACTTTAATACATGTATAGGAGGTTTTAGGAATTTCGTTTGTGACGTCATACTTGCACATGCGCAAAGCACTGGCCGTCAATTGGAACGGCCATCGCTATTCAAATGTATTGGCAGAACTCAAAATGCTAACAATATTCAGACATGAGAGAAAATATACTCCTTTACATTGAAATAATGCCTTGAGAAGGAAAGAATGATATTTTGCTTTTACTACTGAAATTCATTTATCCTGGATCCGTTTTAATTGACGAAAATCTCTTCGTGAATGACTCGTGTCAATGGCTTAAGATACCGTTATTCATGAAAGCTTACTTACAAAATAAGTTTTATTTGCTATCCAAGTATAGCTATCACATACGAACAGAACTTAGATCTATCTATCTGTAGGTCTGTCTGTCTGTCTGTCCATCAGTCTGTCTGTCTGTCTGTCAGCGCCCCACACCATTTTTGTGTGCGCAACTCCTCCTACATTTTTTGGTCAATCCTTTTGAAACTTTACAGGCCTTTGTAGGATGGTCTGAGATATGCATATTGTTATTTCCAGAAACATGAAATTCTTTTTTATCACCTTTTTTGCATTTTTAACTTGTACTTTTTTCAAGCCCAAATACTACAGAAATGTACTTGTTTTTGATATAAGTGCAGTGGTGGGTCATGGTGCACGGCTTGCAGTTTTATTTACGATAACTGGGGTTTGCAGGGGCATACATTATTTTTCGTATTTCTGCTCAAAAACATAGAATGTGGGTACTCGTTAGAACCGCCTGACGTACTCGTTAGAACCGCCTCAACAAGGCGGTTCTAACGAGAACACACAATCTATATTTTGAGAAGAAATAAGAAACAAGAGGGCCCAATGGCCCTATATCGCTCACCTGTGTACCAGAAAATCATTAGTGTAGGAGACCACGTGACATTGATACATACTAAATATCTAAGCTCAGGCAAAGTGGTGTCCATGCTTATAAATCCTACTGGTTTCATTGGGCGACAGGGCTTGAGATGTAATTTCATCTCAATGTCTGGTAAAAGTCCCACAAAATTGGAAGAGACATCTCCAAAATGACCTATACAGTCTTGTTGGGGATGTAAAACCTCAAATCAAACAAAATCTGTGCCTTGTGGTTTTGGAGAAAAAGATTTTTTTTAAGTTTTTTTTCCAGTATAAGTCTATAGAAGCTAATGAGCCCTGGGGCTTGGCCAATTTTGACCCAAAGGGCACGGTTGGCAGGATTTATGTAGGCGACCATTTTGTGTTGCTATATACTAAATATCTAAGGTCTGTACTTCATGGTTTCAAAGAAGATGCTTGAAGCTTTTTTCCATTATAAGTTTGTTTGAGTTAAGGGGCCACAGGATTTGGACCCCAGGGGCATGATTGGCAGGATTCATGTAGGCGACCACTCGATATTGCAACATGCTAAATACCTAAGCTCTGGGACATATGGTTTCAGAGAAGAAGACTTTTGAAGATTTTTTTCCCCATTTTAAGTTGTTTTTTTCTTTTGTTTGTTTTTTTTATTATAAGGGCCCTGTGGTTTCTCCAATTGTAAGTCTATGGAAGCTAAAGCACCCTGGGGTGGGGACAATTTGGATCCCAGGGGTATAACTGGCAGGATTTATGTAGGTGGCCACTTGTCATTGCTACATGGTAAGTATCTAAGCTCTTGGCCCTGTGGTTTCAGAGAAGATTTTTGAAGCTTTTTTTCCATTATGAGTCTATGGGAGCTAAGGGGCCCCGGGGCGTGGCCCATTTGCACCACACAGGCATGATTGGCAGGATTTATGTAGGTGACCACTTGCCATTGCTACATGCTAAATATCTAAGCTCTGGGCCCTGTGGTTTCAGAGAAGATTTTTGAAGTTTTTTTTTCCATTATGAGTCTATAGGAGCTAAGGGGCCCCGGGGCGTGGCTCTTTTGGACCCCAGGGGCATGATTGGCAGGAATTATGTAGGTGACCACTTGCCGTTGCTACCTGCTTAATATCTAAGCTCTGGGCGCTGTGGTTTCAGAGAAGAAGATTTTTGAAGCTATTTTCCATTATGAGTCTATGGGAGCAAAGGGGCCCCGGCGCGTGGCCCATTTGGAACCCAGGGGCATGATTGGCAGGAATTATGTAGATGACCATTTGCCGTTGCTACAAGCTACATATCTAAACTCTGGGCCCTTTGGTTTCAGAGAAGAAGATTTTTGAAGCTTTTTTTTCCATTATGAGTCTATGTGAGCTAAGGGGCCCCGGGGGCGTGGCCCATTTGGACCCTAGGGGCATGATTGGCAGGATTTATGTAGGTGACCACTTGCCGTTGCTACATGCCAAATACTTTAGCTCTGGGCCATGGGGTTTCAGAGAAGAAGATTTATGAAGCTTTTTTCCATTATGAGTCTATAGGAGCTAAAGGGCCCCGGGGCGTGGCCATTTGGACCCCAGAGGCATGATTGGCAGGAATTATGTAGGTGACCACTTGCCGTTGCTACATTATAAAAATATCTAAGCTCTGGGCCCTGTGGTTTCAGAGAAGAAGAGTTTTGAATCTTTTTTCCATTATGAGTCTATGGGAGCTAAGGGGCCCCAGCGCGTGGCCGATTTGGACCCCACGGGCATGATTGGCAGGATTTATGTATGTGACCACTTGCCATTGCTACATGCTAAATATCTAAGCTCTGGGCCCTGTGGTTTCAGAGAAGAAGACTTTTGAAGATTTTTTCCATTATGAGTCTATAGTAGCTAAGGGGCCCCGGGACGTGGCCCTTTTGGACCCCAGGGGCATGATTGGCAGGAATTATGTAGGTGACCACTTGCCATTGCTACATGCTAAATATCTAAGCTCTGGGCCCTGTGGTTTCAGAGAAGAAGATTTTTGAAGTTTTTTTTCCATTATGAGTCTATAGGAGCTAAGGGGCCCCGGGGCGTGGCCCTTTTGGACCCCAGGGGCATGATTGGCAGGAATTATGTAGGTGACCACTTGCAGCTGCTACCTGCTTAATATCTTAGCTCTGGGCGCTGTGGTTTCAGAGAAGAAGAATTTTAAAGCTTTTTTCCATTATGAGTCTATGGGAGCAAAGGGGCCCCGGCATGTGGCCCATTTGGAACCCAGGGGAATGATTGGCAGGAACTAGAGCTGTCAGTGAAACTGACTAGGGCCCCGGCAGCGCTATCAGAGGAATAGGAAAATGTTGATGTTAAAAAAGACGTTTTTTTTTCCTTTCACCTCTAAGTATGACCTTGACCTTTGAGGTACGGACCTGGGTCTTGCGCGTGACACACTGTCACATTATGGTTAATATTTCTGCTAAGTAATATTTAAATCCATCCAGGTATAAGAAAGTTATAGATTGGACACAATAAAAAAGACGCTTTTTTGACCTTTTATCTCTAAGTATGACCTTGACCTTTGAGGTACGGCTGTGGGTCTTGCGTGTGACACTTCGTCACATTATGGTTAACACTTCTGCCAAGTAATATTTAAATCCATCCAGGAATAATAACAAAGTTATTAATTGGACACAGGAAAGACCCTTTTTTGACCTTTAACCTCTAAGTATGACCTTGACCTTTGAGGTACGGACCTGAGTCTTGCGCGCAACACTCCATCACATTATGGTTAACATTTCTGCCAAGTAATATTTAAATCCATCCAGGAATAAGAAAGTTATGGGGGATAAAAAAATTTGTGGACGGACAGACGGACAGACAGACAGACGGACGGACAGAATGATGCCAAGTAAACAGACGGACAGACAGAATGATGCCAAGTAATATTTAAATCCATCCAGGAATAATAAAAAGTTATGGAGGATAAAAAAATTTGTGGACGGACAGACGGACAGACAGACAGACAGACGGACGGACAGAGTGATTACTATAGGGCACCCACACTTTCAGTGCGGGGCCCTAATTATGTAGGTGACCAATTGCCGTTGCTACATGCTAAATATCTAAGCTCTGGGCCCTGTGGTTTCAGAGAAGAAGATTTTTGAATCTTTTTTCCATTATGAGTCTATGGGAGCTAAGGGGCCCCGGCGCGTGGCCGATTTGGACCCCACGGGCATGCTTGGCAGGATTTATGTATGTGACCACTTGCCATTGCTACATGCTAAATATCTAAGCTCTGGGCCCTGTGGTTTCAGAGAAGAAGACTTTTGAAGATTTTTTCCATTATGAGTCTATAGTAGCTAAGGGCCCCCGGGACGTGGCCCTTTTGGACCCCAGGGGCATGATTGGCAGGAATTATGTAGGTGACCACTTGCCATTGCTACATGCTAAATATCTAAGCTCTGGGCCCTGTGGTTTCAGAGAAGAAGATTTTTGAAGTTTTTTTCCATTATGAGTCTATAGGAGCTAAGGGGCCCCGGGCGTGGCCCTTTTGGACCCCAGGGGCATGATTGGCAGGAATTATGTAGGTGACCACTTGCAGCTGCTACCTGCTTAATATCTTAGCTCTGGGCGCTGTGGTTTCAGAGAAGAAGAATTTTAAAGCTTTTTTCCATTATGAGTCTATGGGAGCAAAGGGGCCCCGGCATGTGGCCCATTTGGAACCCAGGGGAATGATTGGCAGGATTTATGTAGGTGACTACTTGCCGTTGCTACATGCCAAATACCTCAGCACTGGGCCCTGTGGTTTCAGAGAAGAAGATTTTTGAAGCTTTTTTCCATTATGAGTCTATAGGAAGTAAAGGGCCCCAGGGCGTGGCCCTTTTGGATCCCAGGGGCATGATTGGCAAGAATTATGTAGGTGACCACTTGCCGTTGCTACATGCTAAATATCTAAGCTCTGGGCCCTGTGGTTTCGGAGAAGAGTTTTTAAGCTTTTGTTCCATTATGAGTCTATGGGAACGAAGGGGCCCCAGGGCGTCGCCAATTTGGAACCCAGGGGCATGATTAACAGGAATTATGTAGGTGACCACTGGCCGTTGCTACATGCTAAATATCTAAGCTCTGGGCGCTGTGGTTTCAGAGAAGAAGATTTTTAAGCTTCTTTCCATTATGAGTCTATGGGAGGAAAGGGGCCCCGGCGCGTGGCCTATTTGGAGCCAAGGGGCATGATTGGCAGGAATTATGTAGGTGACCAATTGCCGTTGCCACATGCTAAATATCTAATTTCTGGGCCCTGTGGTTTCAGAGAAGAAGATTTTTGAAGCTTTTTTTCATTATGAGTCTATGGGAGCTAAGGGGCCCCGGGGCGTGGCCCCTTTGGACAATAGGGGCATGATTGGCACGATTTATGTAGTTGACCACTTGCCGTTGCTACATGCCAAATACCTCAGCACTGGGCCCTGTGATTTCAGAGAAGAAGATTTTTTAAGCTTTTTTCCATTATGAGTCTATAGGAGCTAAAGGGCGCCTGGGTGTGGCCCGTTTGGACCACAGGGGCATGATCGGAAGGAATTTTGTATGTGACCACTTGCTGTTGCTACATGCTAAATATCTAAGCTCTGGGCCCTGTGGTTTCCGAGAAGAAGATTTTTGAAGCTTTTTGTTCCATTATGAGTCTATGGGAGCGAAGGGGCCCCGGGGCGTCGCCAATTTGGAACCCAGGGGCATGATTGGCAGGAATTATGTAGGTGACCACTGGCCGTTGCTACATGCTAAATATCTAAGCTCTGGGCGCTGTGGTTTCAGAGAAGAAGATTTTTGAAGCTTTTTTGCCATTATGAGTCTATGGGAGCTAAGGGGCCCCGGGGTGTGACCAATTTGGCCCCAGGGGCATGATTGGCAGGAATTATGTAGGTGACCACTTGCCATTGCTACATGCCAAATATCTCCGCTCTGGGCCCTTTGGTTTCAGAGAAGAAGATTTTTGAAGCTTTTTTCCATTATGAGTCTATAGGAGCTAAAGGGCCCTGGGGCGTGGCCCGTTTGGACCCCAGGGGCATGATTGGCAGGAATTATGTAGGTGACCACTTGCCATTGCTACATCCTAAATATCTAAGCTCTGGGCCCTGTGGTTTCTGAGAAGAAGATTTTTGAAGCTTTTTGTTCCATTATGAGTCTATCGGAGCGAAGGAGCCCCCGGGCGTGGCCAATTTGGACCCCAGGCGCATGATTGGCAGGAATTATGTAGGTGACCACTGGCCGTTAATACATGCTTTATATCCAAGCTCTGGGCCCTGTGGTTTCAGAGAAGAAGATATTTTAAGTTTTTCCCATTGTAAGTCTATGGGAGCTATATGTTGCCATGGCAACCAGAATTCCAATCTGATCAGCCCAAAAACCTTATGCAGCCTTTCCCCCTACCTGATGATGCTTCTCATGAAATTTGATTAAGATAGACCGTGGGGTATTAGAGATATACTTATTTGAAATTGTTTACGGACGCACGCACGCACGCACGGACGGACGCACGCACGACGGACAAAAAGTGATCACAAAAGCTCACCTTGTCCCTACGTGACAGGTGAGCTAAAAATATATAAATGTTCATCTTAAAATTTTCCTTTTTTCAGCAAATTAGTAAAATTTACAAAGTATTTGAATAGGCATGTTTTCGTAATGGAGTGGACTGACAGACTGTCAACTTTGGTTCGACGTCATACCGTCGACACCTGCGCCAACTCCCTTCAATGTCACGTGACCGTTGAGATGAGAGAGAGGTTTGACTGATCCCTGTATCCAAGAAGATATTGTAGGGCTTAGCTAATAGGCCATTCACCATTTTTGTACCAAATGGAATCTCCCTCCTTATATATCTATAGCAGGAGTCCATTTCAAAATTTAGGGGTGTCAGGATGTGTTTTCTTCAAAATTTTTGGAAATTGGCTGGAATTTTTGCAAACAGTGTGGGCCCTGCGTCTGATCTGGGCCTGCACTGTTTGCCAGGGTACCCGTTTTAGGGTTTCTGGTTCCAAATGGGTTAATGTAAGGGCTGGGCAGGTTGAACACATCTACAAATCTACCAGATTTTACTGTAAACTCTTGCATTTGTGAATCTCATGCACTGGAAGGGTGTTCTACGTTTGTTTTGAATTTAATCTTCCAATCCCACTCCAAGCACTTAATTATCGCTAATGCAACCTTCTGACGTTTCATCGACGTTATAAAGTCAAATTCAGTGGATCGCTATGATGTTGGTTTGATGAAGACACAACGTTGTTGACACGTTACATGTCGGGTGATGGGGAGTTATTAAACGACAAACTGTAATTTACATTTACCTGCGCTCGCTAATTGTTGGCACGCTAGAGAGAGAGAGTGAGAGAGAGAGAGAAAGAGAGAGAGCGAAAGAGCAACATGTAGGCCATGGCACACTCAGAGAGAGAGAGAGAGAGAAATAGAGAGAGAGCAACATGTAGGCCATGGCACAGAGAGAGAGAGAGAGACAGAGAGAGAGAGAGAGCACCCTGTTGGGTCGAATGTACAATGTATAGATCTTTAAGAGCAGTTAACTAAAACAAGAGGGCCCAATGGCCCTATATCGCTCACCTGTGTACCAGAAAATCATTAGTGTAGGAGACCACTTGACATTGCTACATACTAAATATCTAAGCTCAGGCAAAGCGGTGTCCATGCGTATAAACCCTATTGGTTTCATTGGGCGACAGGGCTTGAGATGTAATTTCATCTCAATGTCGGGTAAAAAGTCCCACAAAATTGGTAGATACATCTCCAAAATGACCTATACAGTGTTGACAGGGATGTAAAACCTCAAATCAAACAAAATCTGTGTCTTATGGTTTTGGAAAAGAAGATTTTTTTTTAAGTTTTTTTTCCAGTATAAGTCTATAGAAGCTAATGAGCCCTGGGGCTTGGCCAATTTTGACCCAAAGGGCATGGTTGGCAGGATTTATGTAGGTGATCATTTTGTGTTGCTATATACTAAATATCTAAGGTCTGTATTTCATGGTTTCAAAGAAGATGTTTGAAGCTTTCTTCCATTATAAGTTTGTTGGAGTTAAGGGGCCACAGGGGCATGATTAGCAGGAAATATGTAGGTGATCACTTGCCGTTGCTACATGCTAAATATCTAAGCTCTGGGCCCTATGGTTTCAGAGAAGAAGATTTTTGAGGCTTTTCTCCATTTTGAGTCTATGGGAGCTAAGGGGTCCCAGGGTGTGGCCCATTTGGACCCGAGGGGCATGATTGGCAGGATTTATGCAGGTGACCACTTGTCATTGCCACATGCTAAATATCTAAGCTCTGGGCCCTGTGGTTTCAGAGAAGATTTTTTAAGCTTTTTTCCATTATGAGTCTATAGGAGCTAAGGGGCCCCGGGGCGTGGCCCATTTGGACCCCAGGGGCATGATTGGCAGGATTTATGCAGGTGACCACTTGCCATTGCCACATGCTAATTATCTAAGCTCTGGGCCCTGTGGTTTCAGAGAAAAAGATTTTTGAAGCATTTTTTCCATTATGAATCTATAGGAGCTTAGGGGCCCCAGGGCGTGGCTCGTTTTGACCACAGGGGCATGATTGGCATGAATTATGTAGGTGACCACTTGCTGTTGCTACATGCTAAATATCTAAGCTCTGGGCCCTGTGGTTTCAGAGAAGAAGATTTTTGAAGCTTTTTTCTATTATGAGTCAATGGGAGCTAAGGGGCCCGCGGGCGTGGCCAATTTGGACCCCAGGAGCATGATTGGCAGGAATTATGTAGGTGACCACTTGCCGTTGCTACATGCTAATTACCTAAGTTCTGGGCCCTACGGTTTCAGGGGAGAAGATTTTTGAAGCTTTTTTCCATTTTGAGTCTATGGGAGCGAAGGGGCCCGGGGGCGTGGCCCATTTGGAACCCAGGGGCATGATTGGCAGGAATTATGTTGGTGACCACTTCCCGTTGCTACATGCTAAATATCTAAGCTCTGGGCCCTGTGGTTTCAGAGAAGAAGATTTTTGAACCTTTTTTTTCCATTATGAGTATATAGGAGCTAAGTGGCCAAGGGGTGTGGCCAATTTCGACCCCAGGGGCATGATTGGCAGGAATTATATAGGTTACCACTTGCCATTGCTACATGCTAAATATCTAAGCTCTGGGCCCTGTGGTTTCAGAGAAGAAGATTTTTGAAGTTTTTTTCCATTATGAGTCTATGGGAGCGAAGGGGCCCCGGGGTGTGGACCCTTTGGAACCCAGGGGCATGATTGGCAGGAATTATGTAGTTGACCACTTGCCCTTCCTACATGCTAAATATCTAAGCTCTGGGCCCTATGGTTTCAGAGAAGAAGATTTTTGAAGCTTTTTTTCGATTATGAGTCTATAGGAGCTAATGGGCCCCGGGGCGTGGTCCGTTTGGATACCAGGGGCATGATTGGCAGGAATTATGTAGGTGAGCACTTGCTGTTACTACATGCTAAATATATCAGCTCTGGGCCCTGTGGTTTCAGAGAAGAAGATTTTTGAAGCTTTTTTCCATTATGAGTCTATGGGAGCGAAGGGGCCCCGGGGCGTGGCCCATTTGGAACCCAGGGGCATGATTGGCAGGAATTATGTAGGTGACCACCTGCCATTGCTACATGCTAAATATATAAGCTCTGGGCCCTGTGGTTTCAGAGAAGAAGATTTTTGAAGCTTTTTTTTCCATTATGAGTCTATGGGAGCGAAGGGGCCCCGGGGCGTGGCCCATTTTGAACCCAGGGGCATGATTGGCAGGAATTATGTAGGTGACCACCTGCCATTGCTACATGCTAAATATATAAGCTCTGGGCCCTGTGGTTTCAGAGAAGAAGATTTTTGAAGCTTTTTTTCCATTATGAGTCTATGGGAGCAAAGGGGCCCCGGGGCGTGGCCATTTTTGAACCCAGGGGCATGATTGGCAGGAATTATGTAGGTGACCACTTGCCATTGCTACATGCTAAATATCTAAGCTCTGGGCCCTGTGGTTTCAGAGAAGAAGATTTTTGAAGCTTTTTTTTTCATTATTAGTCTATGGGAGCGAAGGGGCCCTAGGGCGTGGCCCATTTGGCACCGAGGGGCATGATTGGCAGGAATTATGTAGTTGACCACTTGCCCTTGCTACATGCTTAATATCTAAGCTCTGGGCCCTGTGGTTTCAGAGAAGAAGATTTTTAAATGTTTTCCCATTATAAGTCTATGGGAACTATATGTTGCCATGGCAACCAGAATTCCAATCTGATCAGCCCAAAAACCTTATGCAGCCTTTCCCCCTACCTGATGATGATTCACATGAAATTTGATCAAGATTGGCCATGGGGTATTGGAGATATACTTATTTGAAATTGTTTACGGACGGACGGACGGACGCACGGACGCACGCACGACGGACGACGGACAAAAAGTGATCCCAAAAGCTCACCTTGTCACTACGTGACAGGTGAGCTAAAAAATAACAATTGGGATTGCCAAAATTTCACACCGGGCAGCATATCTGTGTTTCTTCCATTATCTTACATTAGAATTCACCAAAAGTTTTAAAGAATTCCACTGTTTTACGCTGTAATTAACACTTTGTCTGTCCCGCTGCCTAGAAGCAATACGACAGTTGACGGCCAGGGCTTTTCCCGTTCTATTTTTAGAACCGGAAGTACATCACGAAAAAAGCTCCTATATACAGGTGTTCATTCATTGTTCTTTCTCGTTTCTGCACCAAAACTGTGACTGCTGGTTACACGGAACAGCCTCGAGGTTTTAAGGAGTACCCACAGTCTGTTTTGAACAGAATATAGATTCGGTTGTGGGTACTGCTGTTAGAACTGCCTCGAGGTTTTGTTTGTTTTGTTTGATTTGATTTGAGGTTTAACGTCCCCATCAACAATGTACGAGGACTGTTCAAATATGAATGCAAGTAGAACATTTTCTCATGCACTAATGCAAAAGTCACCTGGAAATAAATATCACAGCGTAGAAAAACATTTTACCTATACATTGATATCAAACCTGTTAAAATCCGTGCACTTTAGCCATGTATGTCGTTGGATAAACACTGTCTACTCTTGTATACTAATACATGGTTGGAAGAAGGTCAGAGTACGTCGTTGAAATATGGTCCTATATTAAGAATCGTTGTATTCTTGGTATACGGTACAATGACATTTTTGACAAAATATGTTCGGTTTATGGGCATAATGAAATGTCTTTTCCGACAGTTTTTCCTGGGCGTAAGAAATTCAGCTGTGGGCCAGGCTCAACAGAAGATGCAACACATGATCGTCGGTCGAAAAGAGCAACATCTGCCAAGATGTTGCTACAGTGAAAGAAATAGTTGCTACCGATGCACGATATACCACTAGGCAAATAGCTAGTATGGTTGGCATCTCATTAGGAGCAGCTCATACAATTCTGAAACGGGATTTGAAAATGAGAAAGATCTGTGCTAGATGGATTCCCCATCTGTTGACAGATAAGCAGAAAAAGACACGCGTTCAGTGCGCCAAGAAGTTGCTTAAAAAGTTTCCAAATTACAATGCACGGTCTTTCGCTAATGTCGTTTCAGGTGACGAGACATGGGTTCACTTTTTTGAGCCAAAACGAAAGATTCAGAACAAAATATGGGCAACAAAGTATTGCAAACGACCATGCATTGCAAAGTGGACCATGAGCGTCAAGAAGGTAATGTATGCCATATTCTTTTCAAATCAGGGACCTTCTAATCGGGTTGCTGTGCCTAAAGGCAAATCTGTAAATGCGAAGTTTTACAAGAATAAAGTTCTTCGAAAATTGAAGAAATATTTCAAAGAACGAAGACCCCCAACTGGATTGGCCAATGTCAGATTGCTACATGACAATGCGTCATCGCACAAGGCGTACATTGCATTGTGCAAGAACCGGAAGGCATCCCCCCCCCCCCCCCCATATTCCCCTGACCTTGCCCCGTGTGACTTTTTTTTGTTCCTGTGGCTGAAAAAATACCTTTCTGGTCGAAAATTTGTACAGCGCAAACACCTTGGTTCTGCAATATTCCAGTGCCTTCATAGTATACCTCGAAAAGACTAACAAAATGCATTCAATGATTGGATCAGAAGACTGAAAGTTTGTATATCTGTTAAAGGGGAATACTTTGAGGGGACAAAATAAATTTTTCAAAGAAATCTATCACAAAATCATTTTTATGTGCTTAGTTGCATTCATATTTGAACAGTCCTCGTATAGGTCATTTTGGAGATGTTACTTCCAATTTTGCTGCACTTTTACCCGACATTGAGATTAAATGACATCTGTAGCCCTGTCACCACCTCAAGGTTTTAACGAGTATCCACAATGATCTCTTTTTTGAGCAGAATATAGATTGTGGGTACTGCTGGTTAGAACCGCTTCGAGGTTTTAATGAGTATCCACACTCTCCTTTAATCGATTGTAAAATAAACTTACAGTGTTATTGTCCCGCCCACGCTTAAAACGTTCAAAGACGGTTGTCAATAATCTCTAATACCTGTTCAGAAGAAGGTGATGGAAAATTCAAAACGGTGCTACAAAGCTTTCGGCATGTATTTGATTTTCGTCTCAAACAACATCAAAAGTGCGTCTGGGAGAAGGCCTATTGCTAACTTGCTGGTTGCGGGGTTGTAAGTCAATGGAAACTCTTAACTTGCTATAGCAAACAAACAAGAGTGAGTGAGTGAGTGTTTGAGTTTTACGTCCCACCAACAGCTAAGGTCATACGGAGACGGGACCTCTGTTTCAAAAAGACTCATCCGAAAGTCTGGAGAAGCACGGGATCGATCCTGCGATCCTTGGTTTACAAGGGGAGTAGCGTAACCACTACACCACGGAGGCTTCTAAACAAACAAAAGAGACATATTTCATAAACCAGAGCTCAGGTGGACACTGCCCATTGGCAGCCATGTATTATAACATGATATGATTTTAATCTACCAATTATAAAGTCTCCCAAACGAACCCCATACCCAAATGAGCACCCATGTGGACTGTACCTGAAATATTACGTGTTTTATAAAGTAGAGAGGGTGGGGCATGGACCCAATGAAGCCCTGGTTGGTGTCACTAAATGTGTCTTATCAAAAGGAACTGAGATGTAAGGCCTTTTAAGCAAGGAGGGATTCGGGCATGGCAGATCCCAGAAAAACCCCAAGATTGTTGTCCCTGAATATGTTTTATCATAAGGACCAAGAGTATATATGGTTAAACGGTGGGGATCTAATGGTTTCTGAAATATGAGGCCCTTTTATGAAGTGGCAGGGAGAGAAATAGCCCCTGCGGAACCCCAAGACGGGGTGACTGAATGTGTCTAATAACAATGAACAAGAACTTATCATAAGGAAGGAGAATATATACGGTTTAGGGGTGTGGCTCTCAATGGTTTCTGAGATAAATGACATTTTATGAAGTGGAGTGGGTGGGGCATGTCCCCGGTACATCCCGCGGGACCCACAGGTTGGGGTCACTTAATGCGTCTTATCATAAGGAACAAGAATATATATGGTTTAGGGGTGGGGATCTGAATGGTTTCTGAGATAAATGGCCTTTTATGAAGCTGAGTGGTCTGTGCATGTCCCCGGCACATCCCGGGGGACCCCCAGGCTGGTGTCACTTAATGCATCTTATCATAAGAAACAAGAATATATATGGTTTAGGGGTGGGGATCTGTAAGGTTTCTGAGATATAAGGCATTTTATGAAGTAGAGGGGGCAAGGCATGGCCCCGGCACAACCTAGGGGACCCCCAGATTGATTTAAAAGCATACGGCTAAGAAAAGTTTACTCAAAGAACATTTCTATGTAAGTTTTGTCAAAATATCTGCAATGACTTGGCAGTAAATGCCATTTTTCAGTTTTCCACATTTTAAGTCAATGGAAACTCTAAGTTGCCATAGCAACAAAACTAAAAGGCCAAAGTTCACAAAAAAAACAAAACCTGTAAAGGCAAATATGGTGAATATTTTCATAAAGTCTCAGCCTCGTAGAGCATATGGATTCTGGGGAAATGATTTTTTAAGTTTTTTTTTTTTTTCTATTTTTTTTTTCATTTCGGTTTCCATGGCAACCAATAACAAGAAAAATGCCTAATGGCATTATGGACGGGGTTTTTTTTTTCAGTACGGTTAGGATGGTGGTGGCATGGGTGGGGTAGGGTGGGGTGTGCTGGTGTGGGGTAGGGTGGGGTGGGGTGGGATGGGTTAGGAGTCGGGTGGGACGGGGTGGAATTTGTGGTGGGGTGGGGTGTGGGGTGGGATGGGGGGTTGTGGGATAGGGGTGGGCTTGGGTGGGTGGGATGGGGTGAGGTTGGGTAAGGTGGGTAGTGGTGGGATGGGGTGGGGTTGGGGGTGGATTGGGGTTGTTTTGGGATGGGGGTGGGGTGGGGTTGTGGGGTAGGGTATGCTAGGGTAGGGTGGTGTGGGTAGGGTATGTATGTAAAACTAAGTATGCATGTATGTACAGTACAAATGCAATATCCTAACCCAGTAACAACTTTTTGTGGATGAGGGGGGGGGGGGAATTATTTGTTTATGTGTTTTAAGAAGAAAAAAAAAATAAAGTTAGTTTTTTTTTCTATTTTTTGCTCTGGTGGACACTGATTTTAGCGATTTTGAAAAAGGGTCACCTAATTAACATTTCTGTATGTATGTAAAACTATGTATGCATGTATGTACAGAACAAATGCAATATCCTAACCCAGTAACAATTTTTTGTGGGGGGGGGGGGGTTGATTTGTTTATGTGTTTTACGAAGAAAAAAAAAGTTTTTTTTTCTATTTTTAGCTCTATTTTTAGCTCTAGTGGCCACTGATTTTAGCAATTTTGAAAATTTGAAATAGGGTCACATAATGAACATTTCTGTAAAATAATTTTGAAATCGGGCCATTATCCCAGGAGGAGATGTCGTTTAAAGAAATTGTTGACGGACGATGGTCGTGCTCAGGTGAGCTAAAAAAAGAACGAAAAAAAAAAAAAAAAAGAAAATTCCATGCCTGTGCATGCATGTATGTATTATTACTAGCAACTATCAGGGGAGGAAGATAATAATTGTTCATATGTGTTTATGGAGAAGAAAAGAAAAATAAAGAAAAAAAAAGAATGAAAAAAGAAAGAAAAAAAAAGGAAAAAAAAAAGGAAAAAAAAAAAAAAAAAAAATGTCTCCACCGAGGTTTGAACTCACGCCCCCCAGATTCATAGTCAACAATAGGATTCGTAGTCCAGCACTCTATCCACTACACTGGCATTTGAAAAAAGGTTAACCAAAAGGTAAACCTGAAAACACAAGTTTGAAAAATGACAATTTCCGCCAAAATTTTAGTCTTTTGCGCCATTTATGGATAATACATGAAAGCGGTACCTCCACTTATGCATCAGTCCTGATATTAAAACAATCTGCTACAGAATAGATGAAAAATATCACTTTGAAAAAAAGGTTAACCAAAAGGTAAACCTGGGACGACGCCCGCCCGTCCGCCCGCCCGCCCGCCCGCAGGACGCCCGCCCGCCCGGACATCGCTATTTCAAAGGACAGATTTTTAAAAAAAAAACCCGTCCAAAAATGAGCAGTAGGCCTAAAATCACATGGCAGATAGTAGATTGCCTATGGAACATTTCTATAAAAGTTTTGTCAACATATCTGCAATCACTTGGCAGTAAATGCCATTTTTCAATTTTCGCCATTATAAGTCTATGGAAACTTTAAGTTGCCATAGCAACCAAATTAAAAAGCTGATTTTCATAAAAAACACAAACTTTCAATCCCCCAGCCCAAAGATGCTACAGATAAAATTTGGGCCCAATCGGTCCAGTGGCTTAAGAGGAGAAGATGTTTAAAAGTGTTGACGACATACGACGACAACAACGGACAAGTGCCTATCCTATAAGCTCCCCCAGAGCCTTCGGCTCTGGTGAGCTAATTGGGTGAGTCAATCATAAAGTGAAGTTCAAAGTGAGTGCCATATTCACAAAAATTAGTGCACATCCTAATGATCGCCCCCGCCCATCGGGGCTTGGAGAAATAGATTGGGCTGCACGGTGCTTCCACACAGAGCTGATACTGACTGTGCACATGAGCACTGGTGAATCGCTAAGAAGGTCAAAGCCTGCCCAGTCAAAGTGGTGCGTGTCAGACCATCCGTGCATATAAAACCTTTTGGTTTTATTAGGCGGCAGGGCTTGAGATGTCATTTCCTCTCAATTTTGGGTAAAAGTCCCACAAAATTGGAAGCAACGTCTCCAAAATTACCTAAATAGTGTTGACAGGGATGTTAAACCACAAATCAAACAAACAAAAGATTCTAATGGGCACACACTATGTTACTTTTTTCAAAAGTATAGTTATCACCAAATTAGAACACCAGATTTTGCAGTCTGCTGAAGTTGTGACAGTCCTAAAGTATCACTCTAACATAGGTATTATTATATTTTTCAGATAAAGTGGGACTAACTGCTGACGTGTGTTTTAATTAATGTACAATGATTTGATATACTTTCTCCTTATGCCAACTTTAGACATGCTTGGTTCAACCAAACGTCCAAAAACTGAATGTCAGTGTACTTTGTGTCTGTTTCAGACTATCCATGCATATAAACCCTATTGGTTTCATTGGGCAGCAGGGATTGAGATGTCATTTCATCTCAAAGTCGGGTAAAAGTCCCACAAAATTGGAAGTGATGTCTCCAAAATGACCTTTACAGTGTTGACGGGGACGTTAAACCTTAAATCAAACAAACAAACAAACAAACTTTGTGTCTGTATTATGGCAAATATGGTAAATCAAGACAGCATATGCTCACTAATACCCCTGGCTACAGCCATCAGTAAACCATGAGCCAAAGAAACATACAATCTAGTTCATACAGCAGAAATGAAGAAAACTGAAACCAGAGTTATGGTTCTTGTGTTCGGCCCATCCTATTATTGTGCTTTACATTTGTTTGAAGTTTCATGAAATTATCTCAAACAGTTTGAAAGTTACAGAGGGGAAAAATGGCCATTTTCAATATTCAAAGGGCAATAACTCTGAAAGTAGGAAAGCAAGAGTTATGGTTGATGTGTTCTGCACGTCATCTCATAGTGTTCAACATTCGTGTGGAGTTTCATGAAAATATGTCAAGCCGTTTAAAAGTTATGGAGAAGACACAAAGATGTTAACAGACACATAATTTAGTATCTTCAAAGGGAAATAATTTATGTCTGCAAACAAGAGTTATGGTTCTTGTGTTCTGCCCATACTTTTACCTTGCTTTACATTTGTTTGTAGTTTCATGAAATTATCTCAAACGGTTTTAAAGTTACAGAGCGGACACAAGTTTATGGTAAAAATTGCAAGTTATAATATTCAAAGGGCAATAACTCTGAAAGTAGAAAAGCAAGAGTTATGGTTCATGTGTTCTGCATGTCGTCTCATGGTGTTTAACATTTGCGTGAAGTTTCATGAAAATATTTTAAGCCGTTCAAAAGTTATGGAGCGGACACAAAGATGTTAACAGACACATAATTTACTATGTTCAAAGAGAAATAATTCAAATATGTTCAAAGAGAAACTAGAATTTGTTTTTCTACAAAAACACAGATGTCTCCCCCGTTTTTGACCTATAAGTATAACCTTGACATTGGAGGTATTGCTGGGGCTTGTGTGCAAACATCATCTAATGAAGATATTGGCCGTACACAAAAAAGCCCCTTTTTACCTTTGACCTCTAAGTATGGCCTTGACCTTTGAAGTACAACACATCGTCTCATGATGGTTAACATTTCTGCCAAGTAATTTCATAATCCATCAAAGAATAAGGAAGTTATTGACTGTCCATTCTTTTACCTTTGACCTCTAGGTATGACCTTGATATTGGAGGTATACGGACCTTGGTCTTGTACATGACTCATGGTCTAATGACGGTGAACATTTCTGCATGGTTACTTTATAAAGTCCATCCAGAAATAAAAAAGTTATTGACTGGACACAAAAAAAAAAAAAAACTTTTTTTTACCTCTGACCTCTTAGTATGACCTAGATCTTGGAGATACAGACCTGGGTCTAGCGTGCACCACATCGTCTCATGATGGTTAACATTTCTGCCAAGTAATTTCGCAATCTGTTCAGGAATAAGAAAGTTATTGACTGAACACTAAAAAAGTGTTTGTCCTTTGACCTCTTAGTACGACCTTGACATTTGAGGTACCAACTTGGGTCATGCACGCAACACATCGTCTCATGGTGGTTAACATTTCTGCCAAGTAATTTCAAAATCCATCTAAAAATAAGAAAGTTATTGACAGAACACAAAAAAGGCCCCTTTTTTTTACCTTTAACCGCTATGTATGACCTTGACCTGTCAGGTACCAAACTGGGTCATGCGTGCAACACATCATCTCATGGTGGTTAACATTTCTGCCATGTAATTTCAAAATCCATCTAAAAATAAGAAAGTTATTGACCAAACACGAAAAAAGGCCCCTTTTTTTACCTTTGACATCTATGTATGACCTTGAAATTTGAGGTACCAAACTGAATCATGCATGCAACACATCGTCTCATGATAGTTAACATTTTTGCCAAGTAACTTTAAATTCTATCTAAAAAGAAAGTTATTGACAAAACCCCCCAAAAAGGCCCCTTTTTTACCTTTGACCTCTAAGTATGACATTGACCTTTGAGGTACCAACCTGGGTCATGCACGCAACACGTCCACTTATATTGGTTCACATTTCTGCTAAGGTACCAACCTGGGTCATGCACGCAACACGTCCACTTATATTGGTTCACATTTCTGCTAAGTAATTTCAAAATCCATCTCAAAATAAGGAAGTTATTGACCAAACACAAAAAGGCCCCTTTTTTTACCTTTGACCTCTAAGTATGACCCTGACCTTCGAGGTACCGACCTGCCTCATGCGCATCACACATCGTCTCATGGTTGTTAATATTTCTGCCATGTAATTTTAAAATCCATCTCAAAATAAGACAGTTATTGACCAAATACGAAAAAAAGGCCCCTTTTTTTAACTTTGACCTCTAATTATGACCTTGACCTTTGAGGTACCAACCTGGGTCATGCACGCAACACATCCGCTTATATTGGTTCACATTTCTGCCGAGTGATCTCAAAATCCATCTCAAAATAAGAAAGTTATTGACCAAACACGAAAAAGGGCCCTTTTTGACCTTTGACCTCTGAGTATGACCTTGACCTTCGAGGTACCGACCTGCATCATGCGCACCACACATCGTCTCATAGTTGTTAATATTTCTGCCAAGTAATTTTAAAATCCATCTCAATATAAGAAAGTTATTGACCAAATACGAAAAAAGGCCCCTTTTTTAACCTTTGACCTCTAAGTATGACCTTGACCTTTGAGGTACCGACCTGCCTCATGCGCACCACACATCGTCTTATGGTTGTTAATATTTCTGCCAAGTAATTTAAAATCCATCTGAAAATAAGAAAGTTATTAACCGGACACGATTTGCCCAATACATATATACATACCTACAAACTTCCAAGGGAGATTATTCAAAAAGTATAAATGCGAGAGTTATAGTTCTTGCGCACTGCACGTCGTCTAATGCTGATTTATATTTATACTAAGTTTCGTGAAGATAGCTCGAACGGTTTTCAAGTTATAGAGCGGATACTAATGTGTGACAGACGAACAGACGGACAGACAGACGCCCGGGGGAAAAACAATGTCTCTCCAAAAAAATTTTTTTCGGGGGGAGACATAATAATTCATAAAGCATGCAAACCAGAGTTATGGTTCTTGTGTTCTGCCCATCCTATTATTGTGCTTTACATTTGTTTGAAGTTTCAAGAAATTATCACAAACGGTTTGAAAGTTACATAGTGGACACAAGTGAATGGTAAAAATGGCCATTTTCAATATTCAAAGGGCAATAACTCTGAAAGTAGGAAAGCAAGAGTTACGGTTCATGTGTTCTGCACATCGTCTCATGGTGTTTAACATTTATGTGAAGCTTCATGAAAATATGTCAAGCGGTTTAAAAGTTATGGAGCGGACATGAAAATGTTAACAGACAGTCAGACAGACACACACACACACACACACACAGAAAAGACGAAAACAAAATACCCCCATGGCATACTCTGTATGCCGGGGGTATAATGAATAAAAAATGTTTAAAGGAGCACCTGCAAGAAACAGTCTCAAAACCTGCTTTATTTCTATGAAGATAAGTTAAAAGTAAGTGGTGGAATAAAGCTAGATGAAATAAATGAGTCTGGTTATACCTTTTGAAGTAAACATCTGCCAACAATGCTCATTATGTAATAAAGAAGCCAAGGCAATGGTCAGGAATAGGTACAGTTAACCCACACCTCCCACCAGAGACACCAAAGGGAAAGAAACACAAGCATGAAATATCTAGACCCTAATGGAAACATCAATAGCGGAAAGCCAAAAGGACATTTACTTTCCCACAAAATGATCAATTGGCTATCCAAAAGAAAAAGATATAAACCATACAAACATTCAGAGACAAACTATAACAAAAATAATCAAAGACAGAAGAACCGCCTTGGAACGGTCGGTGAAAAGTATTTCACTGTGTGGGGGTTGGGGCAAGGGGGCTTAACTCTATTTTATGTGGCTGCAATCCTCGCCCTTACTTCTGTCACATTTTAGACAAATAACCTGTTCAGTCTGCATGAAGGCTTCCACACTCATTAGTGCAACATTTCAGAGAACACAAAAATCAAACAAACAACCACAGAGATGAAACAACAGTGAGGACTCAACAGCAAGAAATAACTGAAATGCTGGAGCAAAAGAAAATCAACAATTAGACGCCGAATGGCCGAACAGAGACATAGCATCAGGTGCCAACCAATATTACATAAAATTAAATTTTAATTTCAAGTAAGCCTTTATGCTGGAACCCTCATAGAATCTGAGGCCTGACCCACCGGCGTGCAATTTAAGAGGGAAGCAAAGTTATCAACCGTGACTGTGTTAATTACCATGCATGCAATCTGTCGAGCAACATTTATGTTGTACCCAATTTTTTCATATCGGACTATGATTTTACGAAATTGGGTACTGAAGTAAAGTATATATTTTTCTGAATTTACATACTAGTCAGCATAAAATCCTTGTTGCCCAAAAGATATTAGTCCAACATTGAATTTTGAAATTAAATGGTAATGACGTCTATACAATTAAGAAAAAGGCTTTGCAAAAACCAAACTGGTATCAACACTAAAGAAGTTCTATGGGAGACATCATGATCTTGTTGATCCGTACAATGTGGCCATTTCCAGAATTATTTCTGATGTGTTTGCCAATGGAAAGCCATAGGAAGACTTCCAAAATCTCAGACAGACCCTTCCCGGCATTTACTCTTTTTCTTCGTTCATGTCGATAGGCATGGTGGGCGAAGCTTGCTTACCAAGTAATGCTTACTATCCTACGACACCTGATTACACTCTTCTGGAGTCCATGTCTGTTGGTCTCAACATTTATATTTGCCATTTGTCTATGGATTAATGATTTCGGATTAACGCTTCGGTACTATGACCTTGACTACTTGGCATAGTTTATGATACCGATAACCCTTTTTGAGATGTTTAGCAGCTAATAATTTATTACGAGTGTTGAAGTCAGTTACATAGGTAGACACTCTGGCAAACTGAATTAATTGGGAAATATAAATGCAATAGGATGCAGCATGAAGAGCATCAAAAAATCTCAAAATTAAAATCATCATAATTCTGGTGAATGTGTACACCGCTAGAGGAGAACATTTAACAAGAGGGCCATGATGGCCCTGAATCGCTCACCTGAATCCAAGATGTTTCAAAGCTTATGAAAATGAGGTATTCACTGCTTTAAGGAGATGTGGACCAAAGACTTTTATCTTTGGAGGCTATTTTTCATTGTAGTGGAATTTGAAGTTTTTTTTCTATTTTTAGCTCTGGTGTCCATTTTGTTTAACAGAGCGGAACAGTTCAGGCAATTTTGAAAGAGGGTCACTCAAGGAACATTCCTGGGAAATTATTTTCAAATTGGACCATTTGCCTATAAGGAGGAAATGTCATTTAAAGGTTTTCCTATTTTTAGCTCTGGCAGTCATTTTGTGTAACGGAGTGGAACGATTTAGGCAATTTTGAAAGAGGGTCACTCAAGTAACATTCCTGTGAAATTATTTTCAAGTAGGGCAATTTGCCTAGGAGGAGATGTCATTTAAAGGTTTTCCTATTTTTAGCTCTGGTTGCCATTTTGTTTAACTAAGCGGAACCATTTAGGCAATTTTGAAAGAGGGTCACTCAAGGAACATTCCTTTGAAATTATTTTCAAATCAGGCCATTTGCCTAGGAGGAAATGTCCTTTAAAGGTTTTTCTAATTTTAGCTCTGGTGGCCATTTTGTTTAACGGAGCAGAACGATTTTGGTAATTTTGAAAGAGGGTCACTCAAGGAACATTCCTGTGAAATTCTTTTCAAATCGGGGCATTTGCCTAGGAGGAGATGTCATTTAAAGGTTTTTCTATTTTTAGCTCTGGTGGCCATTTTATTTAACGGAGTGTAACGATTTAGGCAATTTTGAAAGAGCGTCACTCAAGGAACATTCCTGTCAAATTATTTTCAAAATCGGGCCATTTGGCTAGGAGAAGTCATTGAAAGGTTTGCTATTTTTAGCTCTGGCGGCCATTTTGTTTAACGGAGCAGAACGATTTAGGCAATTTTGAAAGAGGGTCACTCTAGGAACATATCTGTGAAATTATTTTCAAATCAGGCCATTTGCCTAGGAGGAGATGTCATTTAAAGGTTTTTCTATTTTTAGCTCTTGCGGCCATTTTGTTTAACGGAGCGGAACGATTTAGGCAATTTTGAAAGAAGGTCACTAAAGGAACATTCCTGTGAAGTTGTTTTCAAATTAAACCATGTATCTAGGAGGAAATGTCATTTAAAGGTTTTTCTATTTTTAGCTCTGGTGGCCATTTTGTTTAACGGAGCGGAACGATTTAGGCAATTTTTAAAGAGGGTCACTCAAGGAACATTCCTGTGAAGTTATTTTCAAATCGGGCCATTTGCCTAGGAGGAGATGTCATTTGAAGGTTTTTCTATTTTTATTTCTGGCAGCCATTTTGTTTAACGGAGCGGAACGATTTAGGCAATTTTGAAAGAGGGTCACTCAAGCAACATTCCTGTGAAATTATTTTCAAATCAGTCCATTTTGCCTAGGAGGAGATGTCATTTAAAGGTTTTTCTATTTTTGGCTCTGGCGGCCATCAAATCAGGCCATTTGCCTAGGAGGAAATGTCCTTTAAAGGTTTTTCTAATTTTAGCTCTGGTGGCTATTTTGTTTAACGGAGCAGAACGATTTTGGTAATTTTGAAAGAGGGTCACTCAAGGAACATACCTGTGAAATTATTTTCAAATTGGGCCATTTGCATAGGAGGAGGTGTCATTTAAAGGTTTTTCTATTTTTAGCATTGGCGGCCATTTTGTTTAACGGAGTGGAACAATTTAGGCAATTTTGAAAGAGGGTTACTCAAGGAACATACCTGTGAAATTATTTTCAAATTGACCCATTTACCTAGGAGGAGATGTCATTTAAACGTTTGTCTATTTTTAGCTCTGGCAGCCATTTTGTTTAACAAAGCAGAACCATTTGGGCAATTTTTAAAAAGGATCACCTAAGGAACCTTCTTATGCAATTAATACCGAATCAAGCCATTTCCTAGGTGGAGATGTCATTTAAAAGTTTTTCCATTTTTAGCTCTGGTGACCATTTTGTTTAACCAAGCAGAACCATTTCGTCAATTTTGAAAGAGGGTCACTCAAGGAACATTCCTGTTCAATTGTTTTCAAATTGGGCCATTTGCCTAGGAGGAGATGTCATTTAAAGGTTTTTCTAAATTTAGCTCTGGCAGCCATTTTGTTTAACGGAGCGTAACAGTTTAGGCAATTTTGAAAGAAGGTCTTTCAAGGACCATCCGGTGAAATTATTTTCAAATCAGGCCATGTGCCTAGGAGGAGATGTCATTTAAAGGTTTTTCTATTTTCAGCTCTGGTGGCCATTTTGTTTAACGGAGCAGAATGATTCAAGGAATTTTGAAAGAAGGACACTCATGGAACATTCATGTGAAATTCTTTTCTAATCAGGCCATTTGCCTAGGAGGAGATGTTATTTAAAGGTTTTTCTATATTTAGCTCTGGTGGCCATTTTGTTTAACGGAGCTGAACGATTTAAGCAATTTTGAAAGAGGGTCACTCAATGATCATTCATGTTAAATTATTTTCAAATCAGGCCATTTGCCTAGGAGGAGATGTCATTTAAAGGTTTTTCTATTTTTTTAGCTCTGGCAGCCATTTTGTTTAACGGAGTGGAACGATTTAGGTTATTTTGAAAGACAGTCACTCAAGGAACATTCCTGTGAAATTATTTTCAAATCGGGCTCTTTGCCTAGGAGAAGATGTCATTTAAAGGTTTTTCTATATTTAGCTCTGGTGGCCGTTTTGTTTAACGAGCGGCACGATTTAGACAATTTTGAAAAAGGGTCACTCGACGAACGTTCCTGTGAAATTATTTCCTAATCGTGCCATTTGCCTTGGAGGAGATGTCATTTAAATGTTTTTCTATTTTTAGCTCTGGCGGCCATTTTGTTTAACAGAGTGGAACAATTTAGGCAATTTTGAAAGAGGGTCACTCAAGGAACATTCCTGTTAAGTTATTTTCAAATCGGGCCATTTTGCCTAGGAGGAGATGTCATTTAAAGGTTTTTCTATTTTTGGCTCTGGCGGCCATTTTGTTTAACGGAGCAGAATGATTAAGGCAATTTTGAAAGAGGCTCACTCAAGGAACGTTCCTGTGAAGTTATTTTCAAATCGAGCCATTTGCCTAGAAGAAGATGTCATTTAAAGGTTTTTCTATTTTTAGCTCTGGGGGCCATTTTGTTTAACGGAGCGGAACGATTTAGGCAATTTTGAAAGAGGGTCACCCAAGGAACGTTCCTGTGAAATTATTTTCAAATCGGGCCATTTGCCTAGGAAAAGATGTCATTTAAAGGTTTTTCTATTTTTAGTTCTGGCGGCCATTTTGTTTAACGGAGCGGAATGATTTAGGTAATTTTGAAAGAGGGTCACTCAAGGAACATTCCTGTGAAATTATATCGAAATCCGTTCACTGGTTTAGGAGGAGATGTCATTTAAGTAAATTGTTGACAGACGCACGACGCACGATGGACATTGACCGATCACAATAGCCCACCTTGAGCCTTCGGCTCAGGTGAGCTAAAAAGTGAATACCGTAAAAATCCTAAAAACTCGGACACCCTGACGATTTGCTGTAATTCTACTAACCTTACAATAAATTTGTTCCACAATCCAGCAAAGAGTCAAGGAAGCACAGGTAGAATGGCTAACTGTGTAGACCCTGATCAGACTGTCCTCTCAGGTATTGTAGTATCAGAACTACTATCTAAAATTAGACAGTAGTGCGATCTTCTGGCTGGCAGATTTCATTTAAATTTATTGAGAAATTCTGTATCATGGGTTCTGATATTGTTTTAACACAAAACTATGCGGCTTACTTGAAGGAATCTGAATACTGGAACTTCACAGAAAAACTTTCAACTAAACCAAAGCAACATCAATTATAACACTATTTTAATTTAATAATCAATCTTAGAAAGTCTTGTTTAGAAAAAGAAGCGTGATACCGAGGAAGGACAAAAATTCCCAATCTAAATCAATTCCAAACAACTGTTTGGATAAAACTGTCATTTTTATCTCAAAGACTGATAAACAGGGGTTGTGATTGAAAATAAATTTATTTAACAAGAGGGTCATCATGGCCCTGGATCGCTAACCTGATCCATAGAGTAACAAGTGGGCCCTGGGGCGGGCCATTATTGACCCCAGGGCTATAATGTGCATAATGTTGAGGGAGGTCTAAAAAGGTGAAGGTTCATACCAAATATCAACAAAGGCTATAATTTGAACAATCTTGGCAAAGGTCCACTAGATGAAGCTACGCACCAAATATCAAAGACCTTGGCCTTGCGGTTTCAAAGAAGAAGATTTTTTTAAAGCTATTCCCTACATAACCCTATGTAAAACCAAATGGCCCCAGAGCGGGCGCATTTTTGGCTTTGGCCTCAGGGCTATAATTTAAACAATCTTGACAGAGGTCCACTAGATGAAGCTTCATACTAAATATCAAAGACATGTGCCTTGCAGTTTCAGAGAAGAAGATTTTTAAAGATTTCCCTATTTAAGTCTATGTTAAACCAAAGGGTCTCGGGGCGGGGGCATTTCTGGCCCCAGGGCTTTAATTTGAACAATCTTGATGGAGGTCCATTAGATGAAATTTCACACCAAATATCAAAGACCTAGGCCTTGTGTTGTCTCAGAAGAAGATTTTTAAAAGATTTTCCCATATATAAGTCTATGTAAAACCAAAGGGCCCGAGGCGGGGGCATTTTTGATCTCAGCACTATAATTCGAACAATCTTGGTAGAGGTCCACTAGATGTAGCTTCATACCAAATATCAAAGACCTAGGCCTTGTGGTTTCAGAGAAGAAGATTTTTCAAGATTTTCCCTATATAAGTCTATGTAAAACCAGAAGGCCCCGGAGGGGCACTTTGGGCCCCAGCACTATAATTTGAACAATCTTGGTAGGGGTCCACTAGATGAAGCTTCATACCAAATATCAAAGACCTTGTGGTTCAGAGAAGAAATTATTTAAAGATTTTCCCTATATAAGCCAATGTAAAAACCAAGGGCCCCAGCACTATAATTTGAACAATCTTGGTAGGGGTCCACTAGATGCAGCTTCATACCAAATATCAAAGACCTGGGCCTTGCAGTTTCAGCGAAGAAGATTTTCCCTATATAATCCTATGTAAAACCAAAGGGACCCAGGGCGGGGGCATTTTTGGCCCCAGCACTCTAATTTGAACAATCTTGGTAGGGGTCCACTAGATGAAGTTTCATATCAAATATCAATGATCTGGGCCTTGCGGTTTCAGAGAAGAAGATTTTTAAAGATTTTCCCTATTTAAGCCCATGTAAAACCAAAGGGCCCCAGGGCGGGGGCATTTTTGGCCCCAGCACTATAATTTGAACAATCTTGGTAGGGGTCCACTAGATGAAGCTTCATACCAAATATCAAAGACCTGGGCCTTGTGGTTTCAGTGAAGAAGATTTTTTAAGTTTTTGATGAAAAAATCTATTTTTGGCTCCTGTGACCTAGATGTGCAACAGACCGGAACCATTTGAACAACCTTGAAAGGAGACCACCTAAGGATCATTCCTGTGAAGTTTGGTCAAAATCTGATCAGTGGTTTAGGAGGAGATGTCGTTTGAAGAAAAAGTTTACGCACACACGGACGCACTGACAGCGGACAAAAAGTGATCCCAAAAGCTCACCTCGTCACTACGTGACAGGTGAGCTAAAAACACTACAAACAGAAACAAGTGCATGCCAACCAGTTAAAGCATTTTATACCTACACTACAAACAGAAACAAGTGCATGCCAACCAGTTAAAGCATTTTATACCTGTGCTAGTGAAAGGTACAGGATAAGGTTGACTAGGATACTGTGTAGGTGGGGCATAGCCAGCCACAGCTGTAAAAGTTGAATATATATACACATATCAGAATCTTCTTTGATTTCAGCAAAACATACCATGTGGATGCAACACCCTTTTACTAAACTAGACAAAGTGCCCAGTGGGGCACGTATACCCCCGGCCAGTGCCATCGCCTCAGCTGAAAATAGCAATGTCAAAAGTGATGACAATGTTTCTCTAAAAATAGCCATAGTGACCTTGACTTGAGGCAATGACCTTGAAAGTAGATCTTGCTCAAGATATTATCATAAGCATCTTTTGTGTGAAGTTATATTTAAATCTGTTAATAAATGTAGGCGGTAGAGCGATGACAAGGTTTTTCTAAAAATAGCCACAGTGACCTTGACCTTGAGGCCATGACCTTGAAAGTCAAAGCAACTTGAGAAACATTTGTGTGAAGTTCTATCAAAATCCATCAATAAATGTAGGCGCTAGAGCGATGACAAAGTTTTTCTAAAAATAGCCACAGTGACCTTGAAGTTGAAAGTCGAAATCGCTGGAGATATTATCATAAGGCACATTTGTGTGAAGTTATATTGAAATCGGTGAAGAAATGTAAGCGCTATCGTGATGACAAAGTTTTTCTAAAAATAGCCACAGTGACCTTGACCTTGAAAGTCGAACTCACTCGAGGTATTGTCATAAGGAACATTTGTGTGAAGTTATATTGAAATCAGTGAAGAAATGTAGTCGCTAGAGCGATGACAAAGTTTTTCTAAAAATAGCCACAGTGACCTTGACCTTAAAAGTCGAAATCGCTAGAGATATTATCATAAGGAACATTTGTGTGAAGTTATATTGAAATCGGTGAAGAAATATAAGCGCTAGAGTGATGACAAAGATTTTCTAAAAATAGCCACAGTGACCTTGACCTTGAAAGTGGAACTCGCTCGATATACTGTCATAAGGAACATTTGTGTAAAGTTATATTGAAATCGGTGAAGAAATGTAGGCGCTAGAGCGATGACAAAGTTTTCCTAAAAATAGCCACAGTGACCTTGACATTGAGGTCACGACCTTGAAAGTCGAACTGGCTAGAGATATTGTCATAAGTTACATTTGTGTGAAGTTATACTGAAATTGGTGAAGAAATAAAGGCTTTATAATGCTTTCTCAATAAATAAATAGGTGCAATAGCTAGTTTCATTTGTCGCCATATTAAAAGGAGTTCTAAATAATGCCCAATATATAAATATCAACATGTAATGCAAGGTGGTCCAGGGTCGATACGAATTGGATGTATATACTTCCTATCCACTAGCTTCTCCATGTTTTACAATAATTTGTAAGGTTCCTGACTGTCGCTGGACGAATTCATGAATATAGAATTGTTTTCCAACGACCGTGGCTTTCTAACTTTCACTATATGCCTAGTTAATGTCCCTATATATTTTGGCTTTAATAAAAACCACTCTTTTTGTCCCTGTGACACTTTTATAAAGAATAGTTGCTCGTTTTCAATTTTAACGCCGATGGGTTCTACAAAGTGTAATATTTGTTTGAAAAAGACAGCAAAAACCTTTCTAAACCACTGAAACTCGAAATTTTGACAAAAATTGTTTGTTTGTTACGGATTTTTTTCATTTGACACATAATCGAGTGGGACATAATGCGTTAATGTCGGTGATTGGATTTCATTCCCCTCTGGTGCGTAGATTTAAGACTGTAAGGTTTGTTACCTAATTTTCTACACAACTATGACTAACAATTATCAATGGAGCAGTCCCGCAATCCCACAGGTATCCAAAAACATTGAAATGATTAAAGGATCTAAACGGATATGGATGGAAGTTGTGAAATTCATTATACAACCTAGCAATGTAAGGTTCGTTTTGTAAGAATCGTTACCTAAAAGTATTGAATAATTCTAAATAATTACACTCACTTTAGCGCCAAGTTGCTGCATCATATTTTGAAAGTACATGACATCACAGATATTTCCCATGCTACATTATCCTCCAGTTTTGCAAATGTTTTGGTATATTCGAGGCTTTAAATTTGGATGACCTGTATACAAATGAGGTACGATTCCAAGTGAAAGATTCTAACGATTGGTTCATAAGATTTTATTATCGCTTTACTTCAAATGTTGTGAATTTCAAATGCAACTGAGTTTTGCACATTTGGTAAAGATCGTAGTAATAGGTTGGCAAGACAGTAAAGGTAAGGTTCGTGAAAAGCTGTAACGAACCTTTCATACCATTTTCGGTTCGTGATAACCATTGAGACAGTAAATAAACAAGTATCCACTTTTATTGTTCATTAATTGAATGTCTGTTCTTTACAAACAAATGCTCAAGGTCTTGTTTTGCTCCAACCCATTTATGTTTTTAAATATTTGTTAACATACATACAAACAACAGAGTTTCGTATATGTCTTGACATGGGGTATGGTGTAATGAAATATTCCAGAACCGTGCAAGTGCGTGTGTGTGTGATTTTTTGTCATAACACATATTTTTCTTCAATATAAACTAAAACATATATAGATGTTAACGATTTTGTATTTGAATATTGCCATAAAATCTTCAGTAAGGCTCGTTACGAAGTGGTAACAAACCTTACTGGAACAATAGTTAAATCTTACTTGGTTCCCTACGAGACCAATAGTTAAATCTTACTTGTAACCAACCATACACTAACTATTCTATTATCCGTAGTGACAAAGGATACCAATTTTGATTGTTTTGGCATATTTTTCGAATGTTATCACCATCTTATCTAACGAACGAACATTGCAGTTCTAAAAGGATCTAGTTATTTTTCAATCATACTGCATTTTCAGGAGGAAATACTTAAATCGTGCGCTGCGCAAAGAGATAATATGACATTGTTAATAATCTGTAAAGAGTGTAGATGTATTTTACCTATCAGCATTTTGATTACTCTCAGCAATATCTATACTGTATAATATTTTCTAGAGACAATGTCAAGTAACGAACCTTACAAAATTGATAATGGTCGACATCATATTTGTACTTGTCATTATGAATGTGATTCCAATACAACAATATGTTGTGCTAACTTCAGTAGTATGTGTGGCAAGTATAAATTGTTTAAAGATTTTTTCAGATGTAAAGATGGTATTCTGTATTCAAATTTGTTATCTGGGAGGAAAATCAGCGGTTACGTTCGCAAATTTGTTTTTAAACGGAATTTGCGACCGTAAAACTGACAATGTACCTCCCCAGATGAAATGTTCGATAATTATCATCACTCTAATGTATTTATCCGATTGTTAAGTTAACAATTGCAGTCTACGCGAAGTACAGTTTACAAATGTAATATTTTGCACAAGACGGCAAGCACTATGAGCTGCGAAAATCCAAATGCCAGACAATAAAAAGCGATGTTACTTGATGACTTCGGGTTCCCGACAGTATATTGCAAAATATACCGTTGCAAATTTTTCTACCTTATCCAATCGGATGATGCACTACATATGCAAACATTAGAATTTTCTTTAATCAAGTGTTGCACTCGTGATTTGATCTACTTTACTTTTGATTAATCACTCAGAAAATCACTGCTAGGGCCGATTATTTTCTTAATTAGTTCATTTTCAGTTTTGATTGATCAAATACAAATTCATGAATATATTCAGCATGTTTTACACTTCTCGAACTAACAATCCAGGGAACGTATACTTTGGCAGTCGTCCGAGGTCTATCCGTTCGTCGTCTGTCAGTCACTGTGCAGCATTTGTCATCGCATCTCTTCCGATGCAGTAGAGGTAATCTGAGGCCTATTCGGCCGTCTGTCATCGCATACCCATCAGAGAGCATTGAGCCGACTTTCACCATATCACCCAAACTTTAGTTCATCTTAGCTTCACGTCTCTTAAAGGCAAGTGGAAGTTGCTAAATCTGCTGTAAAAAGGACTGCATGTTGTTATAACTGTCTTTCCTGTTTCAACCCCTGTTTAATTCCATGCACTTGAAGTAACTAGTCTTAATGTAACACGGACCTTGTTTCCAGGAGGCCTTTGAAAAGCATGTGGTTACGTTCGAAAACTTTATTTAGTGGTTACAATGACATTAATTTATTGAACGATAAAGAGGTTTTGAAAAAATGTTTTCTTGTCTGATGCACTCCCTTCGGTAACAAACCTTACATACAGATCGCGAGTGTCCATTTCAATTAACTTCTGAACGCCAACAATTTTAAAATTTAAAATACTTGCGACCAACATTTTTTATAGGTTTTATAGTATTTTGCCATCATTATTATGCCAAACAACTATAATGTTCATGGTTTTGAGAGGAGTGTGTGTGTGTGTGTGTGGGGGGGGGGGGGGGGGGTTAATATATTTTTCTTTTTATTTTTTTAATTTCATGCACTTGAAGTAACTAGTCTTAATGTAATGCATATTTTGCTTCAAGGAGGTCTTCGAAAAGGATGTGGCTACGTTGGAAAATTTTACAAAGTGGTTACAATTACATTAATCTATCGTACGATAAAGAGGTTTTGGATAAAAAGTCTTCTTGTCTGATGCACTCCCTTTGGTAACAAATTATGTAAAGATCATAAGTAGGTATTTCATTTTACTTCTAAACACCAACCACTTTAAAATTTAAAGTATTTGCGACTGACATCCTTTTTTATAGGTTTCATAGTATTTTACCATCATTATATGCCAAACAACTACTTTTATGTCCGTGGGTATGAGGCCAGTTGGTGGTGGTTAACATAGTTTTCTATTGTCTGCTATAACATTATTTCACAATTTTTAAATGGTATTCTGTTTCGAAAGTGTTTTATTTTCAAATTAGGAATCAGAAATAAAGTCACTACATGATTTTCACAAGATTCTTGTCATTTTTATAAATCTAGAATACACCGCTAGAAGGTAAGTAAGGTTTGTTACATTTTCCTATGACATGTTTTTTAAGCTTATAGTTCCATAAAGACATCCTATAACTTCCTATCGGATGCCCGACTTATCTGCAAACGTAATTGCTTTTAACATGTGGTTAAATAGAACAGAATGCAGACCAAAATAACAAATTGAAATACATGTACAATTAATATTAATCATGAATTCCAGCTGCAAAACATGTGTTAGCTTTAGAAATGTCCAGAAGGTTTCAGTTCTAGTTTTTCAACAACACCAAGATCCAATTACAATAGTAAAGGTCCTGCTGTTTAAACAAGCATGCATATTGATGAAAATACAAAGTGTGTTTCCATCTCGGAGGAAAAGTTGCTGTGATTTTGTGCTTTCAAATATGACAGTGGTGAAATGACAAACCTTACAATACTCATCAAGCAATTTTAGGTGGGTTTAGTCGAGTCCTCACTGTAAGAAAATGGTTGAAATCTTGTTAAAGATACTTCTGCAATGTAACTTTAATGTTGTTGTTGTTGTATATCTATAAGGCATTTTTTCGCTACCTATAAACTCATGATTAAATCCTTAAATCCTTTAATACTCATTCCTAAAGGACAACACTATTTTCAGTGGTATTTGCGAGGTTGAATTTTTTATATCTTAAAAAGGTCATTTGCACCATTTTATTGAGAATGCTTTTTTAGCGATGACAAATTTTTTTCTAACAATAGCCACAGTGACCATCACCTTGAGGTCATGAGCATGAACGTCACACTCACTCGAGATAGTGTCATAGGAATATTTGTGTGAAGTTATGTTGAAATTGTTGAAGAAATGTAGGCGCTAGAGCGATGACAAAGTTTTTCTAAAAATAGCCATAGTGACCTTGACGTCACCACCTTGAAAGTCGAACTTGCTAGAAATATTGTCATAAGAACATTTGTGTGAAGTAATAATGAAATTGGTAGAAAAGTAGGCGCTAGACCAATGACAAAGTTTTTCTAAAAATAGCAACAGTGACCTTGACCTTGAGGTCATGACCTTGAAAGGCGAATGAAGTTTCATTAAAATATGTCAAGCGGTTTAAAAGTTATGGAGCGGACACGAAAATGCAAGTTATAACATTCAAAGGGCAATAACTCTGAAAGTAGAAAAGCAAGAGTTACGGTTCATGTGTTCTGCACGTCGTCTCATGACCTTGATGTCATGACCTTGAAAGTCGAACTCGCCCATCTTATTATTGTGCTTTACATTTGTTTGAAATTTCATGAAATTATCTCCAACTGTTTGAAAGTAACAGAGCTGACAAAGTTTTCTAAGAATAGCCACAGTGACCTTAACCTTGAGGTCATGACCTTGAAAGTCGAACTCGCCCATCCTATTATTGTGCTTTACATTTGTTTGAAGTTTCATGAAATTATCTCAAACGGGTTGAAAGTTACAGAGCGGACACAAGTGTATGGTAAAAATTGCAAGTTATAACATTCAAAGGGCAATAACTCTGAAATTAGATAAGCAAGAGTTATGGTTCATGTGTTCTGCACGTCGTCTCATGGTGTTTAACATTTATGTGAAGTTTCATGAAAATATGTCAAGCAGTTTATAAGTTATGGAGCGGACACGAAAATGCAAGTTATAACATTCAAAGGGCAACAACTCTGATAGTAGAAAAGCAATGGTTACGGTTTATGTGTTCTGCACGTCGTCTCATAATGTTTAACATTTATGTGACGTTTCATGAAAATATGTCAAGCAGTTTAAAAGTTATGGAGCGGACACGAAAATGTTAACACACACACACACACACAGAGAAAATACGAAAACTATACACCCCCATGGCATACTCCGTATGCCGGGGGTATAATTATAGCTGGTCAAGTTGAATCTAATTAACGTTACAACTTGGATGAGATCGTTTTGTGTGAACATTAGTAAATGGGCAGCGGTTATCTACTCCATGCAATGGAGTAATTAAATGTCATTAGAAATGCTAGCTCTGTTCTTTAATTGTGACTGTGTTTACTGGTCTTAAAGCTGTTAAAAGGTGATTTTCTTGTGTGCGTGCGTGCCTGCATGCGTGCGGGCGTGTGTGTGTGTGTGCAATCTTGAAAACTTACTCTCGTACACAGAGGCAATCCTCATAGGACTCTCTCCAGGTATGGTTCCGTATTGGGTGCCTTTACATGCATATAAAATATCAGACGGGTTCGAAAATGGATCTTATCCTATCCCCTTGACTGTCAAAAAAGGTCATTTTGACCATCTGCCAAGACAAGCTTCTTTCACTTTGATCCAATTTATCTGTAGATGGATGGCTTGCGATTTTAAATCCTTTTTAGCAGTATTTCAGTCATATCGGAATGATGAGAGGTTGATAATGAAAGGCTGTGTGCAATGGAACTCCGTTTACATTGGAAAGATTTCTGCCTCCAGCAAGTTTTTCTAAAAATAGCTGCAGTGACCTAGACCTTGAGCCCAGGACCCTGAAAGTCAAACTTGCTCGAGATATTATCATACCCAACATTTTTGTGAAGTTATATTAAAATCCATCAGCAAATGATGACGCTAGAGCGATGACAAAGTTTTTACTAAAAATAGCCGCAGTGACCTTGACCTTGAGCCCAGGACCCTGAAAGTTGAACTTGCTCGAGATATTATCATACTTAACGTTTGTAGGAAACTATATTAAAATCCATCAATAATTGTAGGCACTAGAGCAAAAAAATGTTTTTCTAAAAATAGCCACAGTGACCTTGACCTTGAGCCCAGGACCCTGAAAGTCGAACATGCTCAAGATATTATCATACCCAACATTTGTGTGAAGTTATATTAACAAGAGGACCATGATGGCCCTGGATCGCTCACCTGATCCATAGAGTAACAAGTGGGCCCCGGGGAGGACCATTATTGACCCCAGGGTTATAATGTGCATAATGTTGAGGGAGATCTAAAAAGGTGAAGCTTCATACCAAATATCAACATAGGCTATAATTTGAACAATCTTGGCAAAGGTCCACTAGATGAAGCCACACAACAAATATCAAAGACCTGGGCCTTGCGGTTTCAGAGAAGAAGATTTTTTTAAAGATATTCCTTACATAAGCCTATGTAAAACCAAATAGCCCCGGGGCAGGGACATTTTTGGCCTCAGGGCTATAATTTAAACAATCTTGATAGAGGTCCACTAGACGAAGCTTCACACCAAATATCAAAGACCTGGGCCTTGTTGTTTCAGAGAAGATTTTCAAAGATTATCTCTATTATAAGTCTATGTAAAACCAAAGGGCCCTGGGGCGGGGGCATTTGTGGCCCCAGGGCTATAATTTGAACAATCTTGGTAGAGGTCCACTAGCTGAAGCTTCATACCAAATGTCAAAGACCTAGGCCTTGTGGTTTCAGAGAAGAAGATTTTTCAAGATTTTCCCTATATAAGTCTATGAAAAACCAAAGGGCCCAGGAGCTGGGGCATTTTTGGCCCCCAGGGCTATAATTTGAACAATCTTGATAGATGTCCACTAGATGAAGCTTCATACCAAATATCAAAGACCTGGGCCTTGCGGTTTCAGAGAAGAAGATTTTTAAAGGTTTTCCCTATATAAGCCTATGTAAAACCAAAGGGCCTTGGGGCGGGGGCATTTTTGGCCCCAGCACTATAATTTGAACAATCTTGGTAGGGGTCCATAAGATGAAGATTCATACCAAATATCAAAGACCTGGGCCTTGCAGTTTCAGAGAAGAAGATTTTTAAAGATTTTCCCTATATAAGCCCATGTAAAACCAAAGGGCCCCCGGGCGGGGGCATTTTTGGCCCCAGCACTATAATTTGAACAATCTTGGTAGGGGTCTACTAGATGATGCTTCATACCAAATATCAAAGACCTGGGCCTTACGGTTTCAGAGAAGAAGATTTTTAAAGGTTTTCCCTATATAAGCCTTTGTTAAACCAAAGGGCCCCGGGGCGGGGGCATTTTGGGCCCCAGCACTCTAATTTGAACAATCTTGGTAGGGGTCCATAAGATGAAGATTCATACCAAATATCAAAGACCTGAGCCTTGCAGTTTCAGAGAAGAAGATTTTTAAAGATTTTCCTTATATAAGCCCATGTAAAACCAAAGGGCCCCGGGGCGGGGGCATTTTTGGCCCAATCACTATAATTTGAACAATCTTGGTAGGGGTCTACTAGATGAAGCTTCATACCAAATATCAAAGACCTGGGCCTTGCGGTTTCAGAGAAGAAGATTTTTCAAGATTTTCCCTATATAAGCCTATGTAAAACCAAAGGGCCCCCGGGCGGGGGCATCTTTGGCCCCATCACTATAATTTGAATAATCTTGGTAGGGGTCCACCAGATGAAGATTCATACCAAATATCAAAGACCTGGGCCTTGCAGTTTCAGAGAAGAAGATTTTTAAAGATTTTCCCTATATAAGCCCATGTAAAACCAAAGGGCCCCGGGGCGGGGGCATTTTTGGCCCCAGCACTATAATTTGAACAATCTTGGTAGGGGTCTACTATATGAAGCTTCATACCAAATATCAAAGACCTGGGCCTTGCAGTTTCAGAGAAGAAGATTTTTTAAGTTTTCGGTGAAAAAAATCTATTTTGGGCTCCTGTGACCTATATGTGCAACGGACCGGAACCATTTGAACAACTTGGAAAGGGGACCACCTAAGGATCATTCCTGTGAAGTTTGGTCAAAATCCGCTCAGTGGTTTAGGAGGAGATGTCGTTTGAAGAAATTGTTTACGCACGGACGCACGACGGACAAAAAATGATCCCAAAAGCTCACCTTGTCACTACGTGACGGTGAGCTAAAAATGCATCAAAAAATGTAGGCACCAGAGTGATGACAAAATTTTTCTAAAAATAGCCACAGTGACCTTACACTGCAGCTTTAAACAAATTATCATAACTCTGTGACAAATCAACTAACCAGATAGCACGGATAATATGCGCATCCCCCAATGCTGCTTAAGATTCCATTGAAGTTTCGTTGAAATTCTGCGAGTAGTTGCTGAGAATTCGCGTGGACACGAATAGTACCAAATATATTCATGCAGAATTCATCAAAGGGCCATAACTGTTGGAAAAATTATTGAATCAAAACACACAGGTGATATGCGCATCCACCTTCGATAATTAATATCCCCATGAAGTTTCATTGAAATCCAACCAGTAGTTTCTGAGAATTCACGTGGACAAGAGCGGGACTGACGCATGGATTCATGGACGCACGGACGAAGCGGCGACCTCTTAGTATGACCTTGACGTTGGAGGTACCAACCTGGGTCTAGCAAGCAACACATAGCCTCATGATGGTTAACATTTCTGCCAAATAATTCCACAATCCATCCAGGAATAAGGCCCTTTTTTGACCTTTGACCTCTTAGTATGACCTTGACCTTTGAGGTACCAACATCTGTCATGCAAGAGACACATCGTCTCTTTGTGGTTAACATTTCTGCAATGTAATTTCAAAATCCATCTACAAATAAGAAAGTTATTGACCAAAGACGAAAAAAGGCCCCTTTTTGACCTTTGACCTCTATGTATGGCCTTGACCTTTGAGGTACCGAGCTGGGTCATGAACACAACTCATCCTCTCATGGTGGTTAACATTTCTGCCAAGTAATTTCAAAATCCAATTCAAAAAGAGAAAGTTATTGACCAAACAAAAAAAGTCCTTTTTTTACCTTTGACCTCTATGTATTACCTTGACCTTTGAGGTACCAAACTGGGTCATGTGTGCAACACATCGTCTCATGGTGGTTAACATTTCTGCCACGCAATTTCAAAATCCATCTAAAAATAAGAAAGTTATTGACCAAAAACGAAAAAAGGCCCCTTTTTATCTTTGACCGCTATGTATGACCTTGACCTTTGTGGAACCAACCTGAATCATACATGCGACACATCGTAGTGAACATTTCTGCCAAGTAATTTCAAAATCAATCAAAAAATAAGAAAGTTATTGACCAAACACGAAAAAAATGCCCCTTTTTACCTCTGACCTCTAAGTACGAGCATGACCTTTGAGGTACCGACCTGCATCATGCGCGCCACACATCGTCTCATGGTGGTTTAATATTTCTGCTAATTAATCCATAGCTCCCAGTACTTTCCTTTGATGTTGGCAGTACTGATAAATTTTGATAAATGTATTGTTATCATGTACGGATATCATGTACTGCTATCATTTAGTTTTGAATGAACCAATCAGCTGAGCTACAATTATAATGGGAAGGGGCTTCTAGCTCTGCATGACAAAATTAACAATGTGGGTATTCCTTGAAATAGCCTTGCCGAGGTTATTTGAATGAGTACCCACATTTAAAATAGCTTCTACTTAATGGCAAACAGTGTAGACCCTGATCAGACTGCTCCTTCTGATCTTAAAATGGGAAGGGGCTTCTTGCTCTGCATGACAAAATTAACATTGTGGGTATTCATTCAAATAGGCTCGCCAAGGTTATTTGAATGAGTACCCACATTTAAAATAGTTTTTACTTAATGGCAAACAGTGCAGACCCTGATCAGACTGCTCCTTCTGATCTTAAAATGGGAAGGGGCTTCTAGCTCTGCATGACAAAATTAACATTGTGGGTATTCATTCAAATAGCCTCGCCAAGGTTATTTGAATGAGTCCCCACATTTAAAATAGCTTTTACTTAATGGCAAACAGTGCAGACCCTGATCAGACTGCTCCTTCTGATCTTAAAATGGGAAGGGGCTTCTAGCTCTGCATGACAAAATTGTGGGTATTCATTAAAATTGCCTCGCCGAGGTTATTTGAATGAGTACCCACATTTAAAATAGCTTTTGCCGAATCAGTGCAGACCCTGATCAGACTGTTCCTTCTGATTAAGTTTCTCCAATTCTCCATAAAATCAAATTGTAGGTACTCGCTAGAACCGCCTCATCTAGGCAAGTCCAACGAGTACCCACAACATGTTTTTGTGGGATGAGGCAGTTCAAATGAGTACCCTCAACATACCTTTTTATGGAGAAAAAATATCCCTGAATTATCACATAATACACTCCCATTTACTGGTGCGAAATATTTTATGAAACATTTGCATGCAGCAAAAGCACACATCTGAGTTCAAAGTAAGTCCTTTCACTTAGAGGTTCAGCATTAAAATGCCCCAGTGATAAACATCAGGTTAAAAAACCATGATCAAATAACCTGTGGTCAGTTGGATTTAGACCAATCAAATCCAATTGAATATTAATGAAGCAGAGAAGCTGACAGTGTCCTTTCAGACAGGACAATCCATTTTCCAGACGGGGTAAATCAGGTAAAATAAAAGAAATTGAAATTAACAGTAAATAAAACAAATGTGCTTTAAAAGGTTTATCTATTACCTTTAAGTGGAAGTTACAATAAGCTGTGGATTAAAACAGATATATCCAATTGTTTTTGACAAATATTGGTAACTATTTGTACTGATTGACATCTGTACAGGATAATTAGACTCGCCCTGGCGGGCTCGTCAAATTATCCTGTACAGATATCAATCAGTACAAATATTTACCAATATTTCACAAAAGCAATGGATATATCTATTACGTAATTTCAAAATCCATCTAAAACAAAGAAAGTTATTGACCGGACACGATTTGCTCATACATACATACCGACAAACTTCCAAGGGAGATAACTCAAAAAGTATAAATGTGAGAGTTATAGTTCTTGCCCTCTCCACGTCGTCTAATATTGATAAATACTTATATGAAGTTTCCTGAAGATAGCTTTAACAGTTTTCAAGATATAGAGCGGACACGATTTTGTGACAGACGGACAGACAGACCGACGGACGTCTGGGGGAAAACAATATGTCTCTCCGAAAACTTTTTTTTTCGGGGGAGATATCATAATCAACCTTATTTATAGAGGGTAACACATTTAGTTCCATGTGATCTTCCATGTGGTTCCTTTGAAGGTGTTGCTTCGAATTTTGCACTATTTTACCTGACACTGTGATAAATGATCGCACCACTTTGTCTGGGAAGGCTTAGTTCTTCTGAGCGGTTTACCAGTACTCAGTTTTAGCTTTGGGTGGAAGCACCATGCAGCCAAATTTGTTTCTCAAAGCCCCAATGGACAGGGGGAGGGGGACAATATTTTTAGTAAAACCTGCCTGTCACATAGTAGTGAATGTATCTTCCCTTACTTCACAACAGTCTGAGTTAGCCCTGTTTCGCACAGTGGCTTGTGTATGTGTGCGTGTGTGTGCATGCATGTGTGTGCATATGTGTGTGTTTCAACTTACTTCAAACCAGTCTGAGTTAGCCCTGTGTGGCAAAATGGCTTGTGTGTGTGCGGGACCCTTACTTCACAAGAGTCTGAGTTAGCAATGTGTTGCACAGTGGCTTTTGTGTGTGTGTCTCCCCTTAATTCACAACAGTTTGAGTAGCCTTGTGTCGCACAGTGGCTTTTGTGTGTGCCCCCCACCCCTTACTTCACAAGAGTCTGAGTTAACCATGTGTCGCACAGTGGCTTTTGTGAGGGTGTCTACCCTTACTTCACAACAGTCTGAGTTAGCCCTGTGTCACACAGTGGCTTTTGTGAGTGCTTGTCTCCCCTTACTTCACAACAGTCTGAGTTAGCCCTGTGTCCCACAGTGGCTTGTGTATGTGTGTGTGTCTCCCCTTACTTCACAAACTGTCGGAAGTAGCCCTCTGGGCCATATGTTTGTTTGTATTGGAGTTTAACTGCCCAGTCAACACTATATTAGGTAATTTTTGAGCCGGTCAATTAACCTATCCACACTTTTCCTTGGCAAGCTTATAAGAGGTTAACCAGTACAGTGCACATTCTTTTTCCAGAAACTGACAACTGCCCTTCTTGAATCAGCGGAAGGGACAGAATGGCCGTAGAAAAGATTTCATGAACAATCTCCACGAAAGGCTGTTGCTGACCCCGGCAGGTATCGAACCCACATCCTCCTGATCACCAGTCAGATGAGCATCCGACTGAGCTACCGAGGCTAGCTCTGTGCCATATGTGTGTGTCCTCTTCACAACAGTTTGAGTTAGCCCTGTGGGTCTCATAGTGTTATGTGTGTTTTCCTTACTACACAACAGTCTGTTAGCCATGTGTGTGTGCATCTGTCCGCGTATTATGAGTTATCTCTGTGGGTCCTAAACCAGTATGAGTGCCTCCAATTCTTCTTTGTAAGAATCCCACCCAGGTCTTTTAATAATCAAACAAAACCCCATTTGAAATGTAGGTTTTTGTCTTTGCAGATTGATGAAATTTAATTCACTTGAAGAAAACAGAAGTGAAGGCAATGATCAGAAAACAACAAAATTACCCCACACCTCCTATCAGAGACATCAAAGTGTAAGGAACATGAACATGAAGCAACTAAACCCTAATGAAAACATCATAAGCGGAAAGCCAAAAGGACAGTTACTTTCCCACAAAATGGCCAAATGGCTATCTAAAATAAGAACAGGCAAGGCATCTTTAAAGAATTAGCCCTAAAAATTGTGTCCAAAATGCCTCTTGTGACATACTTTATGCATGGGACATGGTGAAGTTTGCGTAGTATCTGATCAGGTATTGCAGTAAAATGGAAATAAAAAAAGCGTTAATGAAGCAAATTTAAACTGACCTGGGTTTGTGTTGTAAGGCAGCCCGTCGGCACTGGTATATCCCATAGGTGACGGCTGTATTTGATGTTCTGTAGTGGACGGGTAGGTATTGCTGGGCCCAAGATTCACGGAATCATTAGCTGTAATAGAAATATATGGTGAAAAGATATACAACAGTTTCGCGTGTGAATGAATGGACTTTCCCTCTTTCATTTTCAATTACAAGTCTTCTCAATGAAAATATAAGGGTGTCCACACATTTAATGGTTTGGAGCAAAGAGTTTGCCCATCTCGTGTACATTAGTATCACAGTATGGGAGGGGAAGTGAACGGTCATCTGCGATTGAACAGCACTTGCGATTTGTACAGTGGACGATCAGTCACTTGCGGTATGATATTTTCGCCGACACGGTAAGGAATTTCACTTTTGTTCCGCAAACATAACGCTTGAGTGCAATTTATATGTCTTGATGGTAAGATGGATGTTTATCATATTCCAACCGCAGAAACATGCTATTTTTTGGATGGCATGAGAAGAGGTAGATTGTTGATCACTTTGTTTAACGTTATGCTATAACCGGGTGACACAATTGTAAATATGCATAAAACGTTTGTCAGTAAGCATTTCCTTTGTTATTTAAAATTTAAGTCTTCCAATAGGATCACTGATTGAAAAGAAATCAAAGACATCTTCAAAAATGCAAATCAGATCGAAGGACTGTTAAAAGTATGACACAGGAGAAAAAACAAACCGTTCAGATCACTTGCTTTTGTAAGTATTCTGATTGTACAGGTCAACTGCGATTAGATTGAACGGTCACTTGTTAGTATGCTGAAGTCATTCGCTTAAGCTGCATGATGCTTCCACGCAGAGCTAAATCCGGCCCGCAAACGAGTACTGGTAAACCTCTTGGAGGATCTAAGCCTGCACAGGCAATGGGGTGCGAGTCCATGCTCGTAAACCATATTGGTTTTATTGGGTGACAGGGCTTGAGATGTCATTTCATCTAAGTGTCGGATAAAAGTCCCACAAAATTGGAAGCAACCTCTCCAAAATGACCAACATAGTGTTGATGGGGACGTTAATCATCAAATCAAACAAAACTAAACATTCGCTTAATAGCACCTATATTCCCCATCATCCCGCTGCTCACTAATACTGCACTGACGTATCACAGTATCTCCTCTTTTCTGGCAAAGAGGTAAAATACACATGCGCGTTTGACTGGTAATCAGGAGGACAAAGGTTCGAGTACATTCTTCCGTGGAGATTAATCGTGATGTCTTTTCTAAGGACATTCTCTCTCTTCCGCTAGCCCCCGCCCAAAGGGGCTTGAAGAAATATTTGGGCTGCATGATGCTTCCACGCAGAGCTAAATCCAGCCTGCACACTAGTACTGGTAAACCGCTTAGAGGATCTTAGCCTGTCAAGGAACCGCGGTGCGATGCTGACTGTCCATGCTAATAAACCCTATTGGTTTCAGTGGGTGACAGGGCTTGAGTTCTAAGTCATTTCATCTCCGTGTCGGGTAAAAGTCCCACAAAATTGGAAGCAACGTCTCCAAAATGACCTTTACAGTGTTGACGGGGACGATAAACCTCAAATCAACCAACCAATCTCCCTTCCGCTGATTCAAGAAGGGCAGTTGTCAGTTTCTGGCGAAAGAGTGTGCACTGTACTGGTTGACCGCTTACTTATAAGCCTCCCCAGGAAAAGTGTGAATAGGTAAACTGACCAGGTAAAAAATGACCTGAAACAGTGGTGACGGGGCCATTAAACTCCAATACAAACAAAGAGCACATATGCGCAAGTGCACACACACACACACACACTGCTGTTTATATATATATTTATTTATTTGTGTTGCTCTTTAATGGCCCTGACAAGAAAACCAGGTACCCTAAGAAAAGTCAAATGACCTTCCATTGCAAAACTGACATCTCACATATAACTCGAGCGAGCTTCGAACTATAGATTTGATAGACCTAATAATTAGGAGTCAGTGCTCTTATTCACAAGCCCACGGAGGCCAGACAGCATAGATTACTTAATTGCTGGTAAACAGAAAGAAAACACCTTCTAAACGACGTTCCTGTGGCTAATGGACTCAAGTACTCGTCATTAGGCGCCCATGGGATTAGACATTATAGACGTAGGATTTAACACGGAAGTACAGCCATTAGTCACCCACGTTGACAGGTTCTTAAGGTAACCGGGGACTATAAGCACATAGGGGCTACCCCTAGAATATGTCCAGGATTAGTTGTTCCACTTTCTAAAAGGCTTTTGCACAAGTGATACATTGGGACCAATGCACCACTCTCGTCTCAGGCACGGTGCAATAAAAGGAAAGTGGTCTGTAAGGTACAGAAATTTCGATAACCGGTCAGAAAAATAGCAGGCAGCACATCACGGCTATGGAAGGTGGTCAGTTCCGACCTGCAACCCGTGTCCCATAGCCAGTGCCAGTAAGAATATCTGACCAGGTGGTCTTTATAAAGGCCAGAGTACCGGCAAAATGCAGGCTAACCTTGGCATCTCTGGCGTTGGCTCATCATTCTGTTGCTGGCGTCACTGGTAGGCTGTTCCAATGACCAAACGGTCTTTTTAGCTCACCTGGGCCGAAGGCTCCAGGGGAGCTTATAGTATAGTGGTTCCTCCGTCCTCCGTCCGTCCACACTTTTGAGCAGCTACATCTCTGCAGCCTGCAGGCTGATCTCAATCATTTCTCATCTGTAGCATGTCTCTGGTGGGGCATTGATTACCTAAGCTTTTTTTTCGAAATCGCACAAACACTTTGGTTGCTGTGGCAACCATAAGGTCCCATTAAATGCTTGTCATCACCCTAGCGCATTCAGTTTTGATCAGATCTTTCTGAAACTTATATGTTAGGTGGCTGGGGATAAAACGTCGGACGAGATCAAAAACCGGCCTCGTTGGCCCATTTATCATAGAGTTACGTCCCTTTGATTGCTGAAAATGTCGATTTTTGACCTTGTCATCAACCTAGCCCCTATAGTTTTGATCGGATCTTTCTGAAACGTATATGTAAGGTGGCTGGGGATAAAACCTCAAATGAGTTCAACAGCCAGCCAAGTCGGCCCATTTATCATAGAGTTACGTCCCTTTGATTGCTGAAAATGTCGATTTTTGAACTTTGTAATCACCTTACCACTTTCAATTTTGATCGGATCTTTCTGAAACTTATATGTAAGGTGGTTTGGGATAAATCCTCGGATGAGTTCGAATATCGGCCATGTCGGCCGTTTTATCATAGAGTTCGTCCCTTTGATTGCTGAAAATGCTGATTCTTTTTTTTTTTGGTTTGGGTTTTACGGCCCTTTCAAGATTATTTCACTCATATCGAGCCGATCGTTAATCAGAGGTGGGCGAAAACCGGAGTACCCGGAGAAAAACCACCTGACCGTCCGTTGCAGAACTTGGCGTCTCACACGTAGCCCGAGCGAGGCTCAAACCTACGGCGGTGAGAGACCTAATGACTAAGAGTCAGCGCTCTTATCCACTAGGCCACGGAGGCCCGTGAAAATGCTGATTCTTTGCCTTGTCATCAACCTAGCCCCTTCGGTTTTGATCGGATATTTCTGAAACTTATATGTAAGGCGGCTGGGGATTAAATTTCAGATGAGTTCAAAAACCGGCCAAGTCGGCCCATTTATCATAGAGTTATGTCCCTTTGATTGCTGAAAATGTCGATTTTTGACCTTGTCATCACCGTAGCCCCTTCAGGTTTGATCGTATCTTTTTTAAACTTATGTGTAATGTGGCAGGGGATAAAACCTCGGATGAGTTTGGAAACAGGCCAAGTCGGCCCATTTATTATAAAGTTATGTCCCTTTGATTGCTGAAAACGTCGATTTTTGACCTTGCCATCACCCTAGCCCCTTCAGTTCTGATCCGAGCTTTCTGAAACTCATATGTAAGGTGGCTGGGAATATAACCTCGGATGACATGGAATACAGGCCAAGTCGGCACATTTGTCATAGAGTTACTTGCCTTTGATTTCTGAAATGCCTATTTTCGACCTTGTGATCACTGCTGCCCCTTCAGTTTTGATCGGATCTTCATGAAACTTGTGAGGTTTGCCTATTTATCATACAGTAACATCCCTGCCGTCGTCATTGTGCAAAACCTTGGACATTTTCGTCTGCGTCGTCGTCGTGCAAAAACTTGGACATTTTGCAATTTCTCTGTCCTTACTGAACATATTTACTTATAACTCGGACCAGTTGTTCACTATGAAAAGGGGATGCAGCCGAGCGTTGGCACCCGCATGTGATGCTCTTGTTTTTGACCTTATCATCATAGCCCCTTCAGTTTATATCTATCTTCATAAAAGTTACATATGTATAAGCAATTCAAGAATAAAAGCTTGAATGAGAATGTAACATATGATAAATCAGCTGACCTCACCGGTTTTTAAACCGGTGAGGTCAGCTGATTTATCATATGTTACATTCTACTTGATTGCAGACGATGCTTAACGTGTCACCACCTTGTCCTCCAATAAATCCTTTAGTAAAGGTTGGCACTTCCTGAAACTTTGAATCTGTTAGCTCAGGTGAGCAATACAGGACCATCTTGGTCCTCTTGTTTATTATACCCAGACCGAATAGGTTCGGGGTATATAGCGATCAGCCTGGCGTACGTCCATTCGTCCATCATTCCTTAGACGAAATCTTGTGATGGCCATTTCTCCAAAACCCTTTGAGATTTATTGATTGTTCACAAGGCTGAGAGGGTGTGCCATGCGCAAGTGCCACAACTCAATTTGCCATAGATTTTTAGTTAGTTCCCCTTCAAATAAAATAGTATGACAACTTTGTGATGGCCATAACTCTCTATTTGAGACATATTGATCCCCAGAGAAAATTTAATCGAAATTTCAGTAAATTTCATTGAAATTTCACTGAAATCCTCATATTTTGGTGGATTTCACCCATTTGACCAAAATTTGATGAAATTTCAATGAAATTTCAGTGAAGTTTCAACAAATTTCACTGACATATTCAAAATTTCAGTGAAACTTAATTTCAATGAAATTTCAATGAAAATTCACTAAAATTTCAGCAGTATTCTTGCATAAATTTTGATCGTCTACAAAATTTAAGTGATAGTGAAATTTCAATAAAATTTCATTCAATGAAATTTCAGTGAAATTTCAATATTTTTTCAATCAAATGACCAATGCAATTTCTTCAGTTACAAAAGTTTTAATGTATATTAAAATAAAGAAAGCCTCTAAGGAAAATATTAGATAAGACTAATGCGAAGAAACAATGTAAGAATGAAGCAAGAAAACATGCAACAACATACACCACAATTTTTCCTCCTTATACAGTTTTGGATAAAATACTTTTCACAGATGGATCCTAAAAATGTACAGATCATACAGAAAAATGACCATTTCTTTTCTGTATAATCTATACATTGTAATTGGACACAACACTGCCACCCATTTACTAACATATTTCATGCTTTGGACCCCTAAAACCGTGCTATAAAGTCCTCAGGTAGTGGAGTACATAAGTATCAGCATATAATCTTAAAAGCCTCAGAAGTTTGGACATACATATAGACTGCTGTCACATACTTAAATTTAAACAAGATGTGTTTGTGAAACACGAACATGTCCCCAGGCCAAGGTCAATTGTTTTCTTATCCTAAGCCCTTGTCACAAGGAACCTACATGCCAAATATGAAGGTTCTATCTGAAGGGGTCACAAGGAACCTACATGCCAAATATGAAGGCTCGATCTATCTGAAACGGTTCAAAAGTTATGACCAATGTTATTTCTTGTCACAAGGAACCTACATGCCAAATATAAACGGTTCAAAAGTTATGTTTGTTTGTTTGTTTGTATTGGGGTTTTACGGCCCAGTCAACACTATTTAGGTCATTTTTGAGCCGGTCAGTTTACCTATCAACACTTTCCTGGGCAGGCTTATACGTAAGCGGTTAACCAGTACAGTGCACATTCTTTCGCCAGAAACTGACAACTGCCCTTCTTGAATCAGCAGAATCAAAAGTTATGACCAATGTTTTTCCTTTCAAGTAGGGAATCCAGATGTTTGGGCAAGACTAGCTTGTTTTGGCCTTAAAGTTATCCAGCAAACAGACAAGCCAACAAACAGACAGGGCAAAAACAATATGTCCCCGCTCTTGCTCTTGCGTGCATGCATGAGGACATAAAAATGTGGACATAATAAAATTGCAGTTGGAACAGCAAAAAGTGAAGACCCTGATCAGAAACAGGCTGTTCTGAGTCGGCAATGTCGGCTAAGATTACTGTATACAGGTTTATATCAGAGTACCCTCTGTTTTGGGGCCGGACTCGGTAGCTCAGTCGGACGCGCGTCTGACTGTTGATCACGAGGACGCGGGTTCGATACCTGCCGGGGTTGGCAACATTCTTTCGTGGAGATTGATCATGAAATCTTTTCTATGGTCATTCTCTCCCTTCCGCTCATTCAAGAAAGGCAGTTGTCAGTATCTTGCTAAAGAATGTGCGTTGTACTGGTTAACCGCTGATGTATAAGTCTGCCCAGGAAAAGTGTGGACAGGTAAACTGGCTCATAAATTACCTAAATAGTGTTGACTGGACATTTAAACTCCAATACAAACAAACAAAACCCTCTGTTTTGGTAGTGACTCCCTAAAATTGTGATAAATTTACAAAGGAATTGCATTTAAAAGTGAATGCATCATAATTCAAGGCAATTGTTATGCATAATATCATCAAATTCCAAGCGAGGGCAGAAACCAATGTAAATTTCCTGTACCCTGAAAGAATGCCTTTCAATATAATTCAATTTCAATGGAAATTCACAAAAATTTAAATGAAATTTCAGTGAAATTTCAACAATTTTCTAGCATCAGTAAAATTTCAAGGATTTTAATCAAATTTAGTATTTCATTTAAATTTTAGTACAGTTTTAGAAAATTTCAGTCTTTGCATGTAATTTGTTGTTTCTTGAGTGAAATCTAGTTTTCACAGAATGTCTTTTCAACTAGAAAGTAATTTCATTCTATGACAAAGTATAAGAATGAATAGTTCAGGAAGTGCCACAATCAAAATTTGATGCCAACCCAATTATAAGAAAGTACCATAAGCTAAGGGACAAACAGGCAAGTTAATCAGCCCCTTTCTTTCCTACGAGGATTTATACAACAACAATAACTTGATGTTTAACATGCAATGTTGTTTTGATAATAAGTGACACTGAAAATTATGAGTTTTAAAATTAAAATGAAATCTCACCAAATTTCACTGAAATTTCACTGAAATTTTGGTGATGACGTCATTGATGATGACATCATTTCAATTGAATGATGGGAAAAACATGGCTGCCTTAGTATTGGAGGGATTTTCAAAGCAGTGCCAGAAAACTAATTGTCTGGTAATATCAGGATGACAAACATCACAGAACATTAGCTGATATAGTAAGTACACTTCAGGACACAGTTTGAAAAGGTGCTGTTTGAATTGGGCAGAAATGATGGCAGACACAGGTTAGCAGGTCAGCATGCGGATTTTGAAGGTCAAAAGTTTCTGGTCATTCAAAGTCTGTGTTAGATTAACAAACATGCTGAAAGGCCTTAGAAAACCCAAGTTTGACAGAAAAAAGATAATCAGACATACCGGTAATTATATTTAATAAATTACTTTTTTTTTCTTCTTGTTGGAAAATTAATATGGTCATTCGAAATGGGTGGGGTACAGTGTGGCATGTAAACAGAGACTCTTGGCTGTTGTAATTGATATTATTATGTAACCATTTAGAGAAAAAAGTATTTGGGGGATGAATGAAGTTGTTCATTATATATATTTTTCATGCGAACTAATAGTAATTAAATCTATGTATATCAAAACATAAATCAAGTACCATCAAAGGGGAAACAATTTTGAAATCTCATTGATATATCTGTGAAATGCTATTGAATATTTCCTAAAATTTCATTAAAATTTCTGTGAAATACTAACACACTTTCAGGAAAATTTCTCTGAGATTTCAATAAAATTTAGAGGTATTTTGCCCATTTCTTTCAATGAGATCTCTGCATTATTTTATTGAAATACTAACAAATTTTCACTGAAATTTGGTAATATTTTGCCCGATTCTTTCACTGAGATTTCAGTGTTATTTGACTGAAATAACAGTGAAATTTCACCGAAAATCAGTAATATTTTATTGAAATACTAACAAATTTTCACTGAAATTTCCATGAGATTTTACTGAAATTCGGTAATATTTTGCCCGATTCTTTCACTGAGATTTCAGTGTTATTTGACTGAAATAACAGTGAAACTTCACTGAAAATCAGTATTATTTTATTGAAATATTAACAAATTTTCACTGAAATTTCTAAGAGATTTTGCTGAAATTTGGTAATGCGTGTCATGCGCAAGAACAACACCTCTGGGTGTCATGGCTTTTTAGTTACCTCCCCTTCCAATACAACAGAGTGACTACATTGTGATGGCCATAACTCCAAAATCCTTTGAGATATATTGATGGTACCTGGCACAATTGTTCACAAGGCTGACCCGGCGTGTCATGCATAAGAACCACAACTCTGGTTGCCATGATTTTTTAGTTATGTCCCCTTCCAATAAAGTAGAATCTCTACCTTGCGATCACCATATCTCCAATACCTAGGCGACATATTGATGTCATTTGGTTTTTGTTTGTTTCATTTGAGGTTTAACGTCCCCATCAACACTGTATAGATCATTTTGGAGATGTTGCTTCCAATTTTGTGGGACTTTTACCCGACATTGAGCTGAAATGACATCATTCTCAAGCCCTGTTGCCGAATGAAACCAATAGGGTTTATAAGCATGGACGACTGATGCACACCGCTTTGCCTGAGCAGGCTTAGATCCTCTAAGCGGTTTACCAGTAATCGTGTGAAGGTCAGATTCAGCTCTGTGTGGAAGCATCATATATTTCTTCAAGCCCCGATGGGTGGGGGCCGTGATGTCACTTGGTACAGATATACATGAGGTTAAGCGGGGGTGTCATGCGCATGAATTACAACTCTGGGTGCACTGCTTTTGGAGTTTTCTCCCCTGACAATATAACATTATGAGTTCTAAAATGTTGAGGTCTACCTGTTACAAAAACCTTAACCTGAGTCTTTAACATTGAAAATTTCTAAGTCTTTGACCTTGACCTTAAGGTCACAGGCATGGGTGGCGGTATTGCTTAATAAAACTTTGGACCTATATCTATCATCATACCAAAGATGAACCAGTTCCATCAAATGGTTAGGAAAATATGAGATCTAAAAGTTCATGCTCTACCTGTTACAAAAACCTTAACCTCAGGTTACAGGATCACGTACGTACGTACACACACACGTAAAGATGGACGTACACATGTACGCACGTATGGAAAACCGAAAAACTATATGCCCCCGGCATGATGCCGATGTGGGAGCATAAAAACAACCATTTTCCCTATAGCCCATGGCCACTTCTACAGATAAGCCACAAATTAGGATTCATCCTAATACCATACTTTACCTAAAACCCATACCTGCCAACTTTCACGCATTAGGAGTGAGTTTCACGATTTTTCCATGCATTTTGACCTCACGATCGTGTTGCCAAAATAAGGCAAAAATCACGATTTTTCCACCTCCTCACGCTTTGTATTTTTATCAGCCATATTGTTTGTGGATAGTCATTTGGAATATCTTGGATTTCTTCACTATCTATTTTTGAGATGGAAAAACCCGAGTATATTTTTAGCTGTTTTGTTTTTAACCAAAGGATAGACAAACAAATGCAAGTTGCCAACAGTTTTGAAATTTCTTTCTGTATGAGCATGAACAGGGATGCCCTTTGCTGATCTTTTCATGTAAGTATGTTTGAACAATTATTTAATCTCTCCCAGATGTAATGAAAGTAAATATTTACCTATGAATGAGCAATGTCACGTATTTTCGTGACTACGAAAATCGTAGTTTTTATCTCTCCAACTAACAGTTGTTATGTTATTTGGTAATGAGTGTTCTAACACTTCAGAAACAATTGTTTTGCAAAATAAAGGCTGTTTTAGTCAGACATTAAGCACTCATTGCAATTGCATGAAAACTGTTTCTGAGTAAAAGAAACTAATTTCAGACAGATCATATATTCAGACAATCTTTAGTTATTGCAAATACTGTTAATTATTGAAGCTTAAGTATTATACCAGTGATTTACTGCATAAAACATAAAATGTAAACATGCAATTTTTCTGAGTGTACTAGTGGACTGGAGTGTGTCTACTAGTTTGAAAAAAAAATCTCCCCCATGGAAATTTTGGGGAAAATATTCACCGCGCTTTATTCCATCGAAAAATGCCGTTACACGCAGAATCTCCCCCATGAAAAAATTTGAAAAGTTGGCAGGTATGTAAAACCGCGCCACATGAACAGTGTCACAGCGAGATTGTGGTGTAATCTATTTATAAGCTTTTGTCTGGATATAACACTATCACCTTTAACCCATTTGTACCAGAAACCCCAAAACTGGTACCCTGGCAAACAGTGCAGGCTCAGCCCAGACGCTGCAGAACGCGACGTCTGATCAGGGCCTACACTGTTTGCAAAAAGCTCAGCCATTTTCAAAATAAACCCCAAAGTTAACACTACCTGACACCCCTAAACCCCAAAACAGACTCCGGCTATACTCTTTTACCAATTGAACTTCATTAATCAGGTCAGCTCTTATAAAGAATGTGTATGTTTGCCGTCTCTCAAGCTTAATCCACAGCTTTCAGTACTTTCCTTTGATGTTAGCAGTACTAATAAATTTTGATAAAATTTAATGTATTGTTATCATGTACTGATAAATGTATTGTTATCATGTACTGATATCATGTACTGTGGATTAAAACAGATATATCCATTTGTTTTTGAGAAATATTGGTAAATAATTGTACTGGTTGACATCTGTACAGGATAATTAGACTCGCCCTGTCGGGCTCGTCAAATTATCCTGTACAGATATCAATCAGTAAAATATATACCAATATTTCACAAAAACAATGGATATATCTATTACTAAAATTGGTTCTAAATTGCACAAGGCAAACCCCGTTTCATTAAGATCTAAAAGATATATAAGTTAATAAGTCAAATTTACTGGTGAATCAGACAGCAAACCCACAAATTGCCCTGACCGGCCTTCAAATATATTCAGTGAATTCATAAACGTTCATACCGCTATCGTGTTGGACACTAAAACCCCACCTCTACATAAAGTATAGGTTCAGATCAGACGGTTTCCGAGGGCTTCTTCTCAGAAGCCATCTCATCAGGATCCACACTGTTAGTTATGCCACCGCAACGAACCAAAGAAATAAGTTGCATCAAACATCCAGAAAGGCTGAAACTCAGCAATGGGTGTCTCAACCAACTGATGCAGCAGGATAGGGGCCAACATGTCCATACATCAAAATTTCATTTAACCCATCTTGCACCAGAAACAGTACAGGCCCAGAATTAGATGCCGCAGAATGTGGCATCTGATCAGGGCCCACAATGTCTGCAAAACACTCAGCCAGTTTCCAAATAGATTTTGAAGATAACACATCCTGACATCCCTAAAGTTTGAAACGGACTCCTGCTATATACAAGGAGGAAGATTCCAATTGGTACAAAAAAGGTTCAATGTGAATATTTCAAATCTCTAATGGAGGAGTTTGACAAATATGTTCCCATTGCAACCGATATGGCTGCGGGCAACTGTAATCAGCAATAACTGGAGAATAGTTCCACCATTTCTGCATATAAATCCACGCCACTCCCACCCCATCTGCTATGGTTTCATGACGATAATATGATAAGAATTAAAATTCACTTCATCATAGATTGGTATTTTGGTGGTACATAGACTTATTTCTGAATGAGCCGCCCATTACACAGGTAGAAGGAAATGCCTAGGCAAAACTGAGGGGTCTGTCTAGAGCTCTTTCAGGTCAACTGAGGGTCAATACCTAAACCCAGGCAAAACTATACATATGTTCTGTACATAAGACCAAATTAGGACCAAACCTAAAATTGGTTACTCAGTGTACATTAAGGCTGCCACGATTAATCGTATAAATGATTAAATGATCAATAAATTCCACAAAAATAACTATCATTATTGATCTGCATGTAATCTATTGTTTGATAAGTACAATTTACACCCCAAAGTTGTGTCTGAAGTAGCTGGATGAGTGGCAAACAGTGCAGACCCCAATGAGATGCCGCATTCTGTGGTGCCCCATCTGGGTCTAAACTGTTTGCTCAGACCTGTCTGCCCAAACACACAAGGCAATGTACAACACATGGCAAGAGCCACGCTCAGGCAGAAAGCTAAACAGGCAAAATTATGACCAATTCTTTATCTAACACCAATCGAGTACCGATCACAGTGGCTGGCAAGACTGATAATTGATTTTCTTATCTGTTCTGATTAGCCAGCCCTAGCGAGTCTATATGCTTGACACATTGGAAGAGTACTTAAATTGTGGATGAAAAGCACCACCACCCTGTGCCACGGCTCATAACATATATAAATACTGGTAAGCATGTATGTGTCATGTACATGTAAGAGCTGTGAATCTTGCAATAAACTGTAAATTTTCAGCTTATGATACTGGAGTCACGTCACAAGAAAACAACCCTCAATGCGTATTTGAACAACAAGGGATGCGGTGAATACATGTAAATGTACCTTTGAACTCCATCAGGTCAGCCTTAAGAAATGTGAATGTTTGCCATCTTTTTAGCTAAAATTAACCCTAAATTGTAAACTGCAAATCAAGATTGATCTCCATGTAAAAGATAGTTACTGAATTACATGTAGAATTATTGATGAATCAGACAGCAAACCAACAAATTTCCCTGGCCGCCTACATATATACTCAGAAAAATCCTAAACATTCATACCCCTATCGTGCTACACACCAAAAACCCACCCCTACAAATAGTGTAGATCCAGATCTGATGGCCTCCGAAGACTTCTTCTCGGAGGCCATCCGATCAGGATCCACATTTTAGTTATGCCAACACAACAAACCAACCAATAAATTGTATCAGACAACCGGATATGTTGATACTAAGCAATGGGTATGTCTCAACCAACTGATGCAGCAGGATAGGGGCCAACATGTATGTACATCAAAATTTTGTTAAAATGCAAATATTTCAAATCTCTGATGAGTTTGACATATAATGTTCCAATTACACCAGATACGGCTATTGTAATCCGTGATAATTGGAGGGTAGTCCCTGCCCCCCCCCCCCACCCCCACCCCCCAATCACTGCATACCAACAGAGACTGGCATGATAAATCTGATAATCAAATAATCGATTAATTGATCAATAAATTCCACAAGAATGATTATCAGTACTGATTTGCTTGTAATCGATTATTTGATAAGTGCAATTTTATACCCAAAGTTGTGCCTAAAATAGCTAAATTAATGATGTCCATTTCTGTTTGTTTGATTTGAGGTTTAACGTCCCCGTCAACACTGTAAAGGTCATTTTGGAGACGTTGCGTCCAATTTTGTGGGACTTTTACCCGACATTGAGATGAAATGACATCTCAAGCCCTGTCGCCCAATGAAACCAATAGGGTTTATTAGCATGGACAGTCCGCCTCGCACCGCAGTTCCTGGACAGGCTTAGATCCTCTAAGCGGTTTACCAGTACTAGTGTGCGGGTCGGATTCAGCTCTGCGTGGAAGCATCATGCAGTCCATATATTTCTTCAAGCCCCTATGGGTGGGGGCTTATAATGATGTCCATAATTCGAATTATGGATATCATATTTCGAACTAGACAAAAGTGCCCAGTGGGGCACGTATACCCCCGGCCAGTGCCAACACCTCAGCTGAAAATAGCAATGTCAAAAGCTTCTTTGCATATACAGGCCATATTCCATAGAATGGCCATTTTCAAGATTCAAAGAGCAATAACTCTGAAAGTAGGAAAGCAAGAGTTACGGTTCATGTGTTCTGCATGTCGTCTCATGGTGTTCAACATTCGTGTGGAGTTTCATGAAAGATGTTAGCAGACACATAATTTACAATCTTCAAAGGGAAATAATTTGTAATGTATGCAAACAAGAGTTATGGTTCTTGTGTTCTGCCCATCATATTATCTTGCTTTACATGTGTTTGAAGTTTCATGAAATTATCTCAAATGGTTTTAAAGTTACAGAGCGGACACAAGTGTATGGTAAAACTCGTAATATTCAAAGGGCAATAACTCTGAAAGTAGGAAAGCAAGAGTTACGGTTCATGTGTTCTGCAAGTCGTCTCATGGTGTTTAACATTTATGTGAAGTTTCATGAAAATATATCAACTGGTTGAAAAGTTATGGAGCGGACACGAAAATGCAAGTTAAAACATACAAAGGGCAATAACTCTGAAAGTAGAAAAGCAAGAGTTACGGTTCGTGTGTTCTGCACGTTCTCATGGTGTTGAACATTTATGTGAAGTTTCATGAAAATATATCAAGGGGTTGAAAAGTTATGGAGTGGACACGAAAATGCAAGTTAAAACATACAAAGGGCAATAACTCTGAAAGTAGAAAAGCAAGAGTTATGGTTCATGTGTTCTGCACGTCGTCTCATGGTGTTTAACATTTATGTGGTTTCATGAAAATATATCAAGCGGTTGAAAAGTTATGGAGCGGACACGAAAATGCAAGTTAAAACATACAAAGGGCAATAACTCTGAAAGAAGAAAAGCAAGGGTTACGGTTCATGTGTTCTGCACATCGTCTCATGGTGTTTAACATTTATGTGAAGTTTCATGAAAATATATCAAGCGGTTTAAAAGTTATGGAGCGTACACGAAAATGCAAGTTAAAACACACAAAGGGCAATAACTCTGAAAGTAGAAAAGCAAGAGTTACGGTTCATGTGTTCTGCACGTCGTCTCATGGTGTTTAACATTTATGTGAAGTTTCATGAAAATATGTCAAGCGGTTTAAAAGTTATGGAGCGGACATGAAAATGTTAACAGACACACAAACACACACAAACACACAGAAAATACGAAAACTCTATACCCCCTATGGCTTACTCCGTATGCCGGGGGTATAATTATGGACATCATTAATTCGGTCTATCTATGGATATCACTATCTGAATTATGGATATCATTAATTCATCTTTGCAAATAAAACAAATAAATAATGAATGATAATTTTTGCAGTGAATTATGGGTATCCATAAATTGAATTATGAATATCATTAATTCAGCCCTATTTATGGATATCCATTATTCGATTTATGCATATCTATAATTCAAATTATGGATATCCATATATCGAATTATGCCTATCAATAGAAGCCTCCGTGGTCGAGTGGTTACGCTACTCGCCTTGTAAACCAGGGGTCGCAGGTTCGATCCCGGGCTTCTCCAGACTTTCGGATGAGTCTTTAAACCGAGGTCCCGTCTCCGTATGACCTTAGCTGTTGGTGGGACGTAAAACTGAAACATTCACTCACTCATGGCTATCAATGAATATGAATTAAACAATAAAACGGCGCCCCATGATTAGCATCCTGCAGTGTTATTTAAAAATATAAATTATTTAACAAGAGGGCCCAGAGGGCCCTGGTTCGCTCACCTGATCCAAAGCATAACAAGTGGGCCCCGGGCGGGGTCAATTTTGGCCCCAGGGCTAAAATTTGAACAATCTTGGTAGAGGTCCACAAGATGAAGCTTCATATCTAATATGAAAGACCTGGGCTTTCTGGTTTCAGAGAAGAAGATTTTAAAGGTTTACCCTGCATATAGAAGTCTATGTAAAACAAGATTTTCCCTATATAAGCCTATGTTAAACCAAAGGGCCCCGGAGCGGGGGCATTTTTGGCCCCAGGGCTATAATTTGAACAATCTTGGTAGAGGTCCACTAGCTGAAGCTTCATAACAAATATAAAAGCCCTAAGCCTTGTGTTTCAGAGAAGATGATTTTTAAAGATTTTCCCTATATAAGTCTATGTAAAACCAAAGGGCCACATGGCGGGGGCATTTTTGGTCTCGGGGCTATAATTTGAACAATCTTTATAGAGGTCCACTAGCTGAAGCGTCATAACAAATATCGAAGACCTAAGCCTTGTGGTTTCAGAGAAGAAGATTTTTCAAGATTTTCCCTTTATAAGTCAATGTAAAACCATAGGGCCCCGGAGCTGGGGCATTTTTGGCCCCAGGGCTATAATTTGAACAATCTTGTAGAGGTCCACAAGATGAAGCTTCATACCAAATATCAAAGACCTGGGCCTTGCAGTTTCAGAGAAGAAGATTTTTCAAGATTTTCCCAATATAAGCCTATGTAAAACAAAAGGGCCCTGGTGCGGGGGCATTTTTGGCCCCAGCACTATAATTTGAACAATCTTGGTAGGGGTCTACTAGATGAAGCTTCATACCAAATATCAAAGACCTGGGCCTTGCGGTTTCAGAGAAGAAGATTTTTCAAGATTTTCCTTATATAAGCCCATGTAAAACCAAAGGGCCCCCGTGCAGGGGGCATTTTTAGCTCCAGCACTATAATTTGAACAATCTTGGTAGGGGTCCACTAGATGAAGCTTCATACCAAATACCAAAGACCTGGGCCTTGCAGTTTCAGAGAAGAAGATTTTTAGTTTCAGAGAAGAAGATTTTTAAAGATTTTCCCTATATAAGCCTATGTAAAACAAAAGGGCCCTGGTGCGGGGGCATTTTTGGCCCCAGCACTATAATTTGAACAATCTTGGTAGGGGTCCACTAGATGAAGCTTCATACCAAATATCAAAGACCTGGGCCTAGCGGTTTCAGAGAAGATTTTTCAAGATTTTCCCTATATAAGCCCATGTAAAACCAAAGGGCCCCCGTGCGGGAGCATTTTTAGCTTCAGCACTATAATTTGAACAATCTTGGTAGGGGTCCACTAGATAAAGCTTCATACCTAATATCAAAGACCTGGGCCTTGCCGTTTCAGAGAAGAAGATTTTTAAAGATTTTCCCTATATAAGCCCTTGTAAAACCAAAGGGCCCCCCTGCGGGGGCATTTTTGGCCCCAGCACTATAATTTGAACAATCTTGGTAGGGGTCCACTAGATGAAGCTTCATACCAAATATCAAAGACCTGGGCCTTGCGGTTTCAGAGAACAAGATTTTTCAAGATTTTCCTTATATAAGCCCATGTAAACCCAAAGGGCCCCCGTGTGGGGGCATTTTTAGCTCCAGCACTATAATTTGAACAATCTTGGTAGGGGTCCACTAGATGAAGCTTCATACCAAATATCACAGATCTGGGCCTTGCGGTTTCAGAGAAGAAGATTTTTAAAGATTTTCCTTATATAAGCCCATGTAAAACCAAAGGGCCCCCGTGCGGGGGCATTTTTGGCCCCAGCACTATAATTTGAACAATCTTGGTAGGGGTCCACTAGATGAAGCTTCATACCAAATATCAAAGACCTGGGCCTTGGGGTTTCAGAGAAGAAGATTTTTTAAGTTTTCGGTGAAAAAAATCTATTTTTGGCTACTGTGACCTATATGTGCAATGGACCGGAACCATTTGAACAACTTTGAAAGGGGACCACCTAAGGATCATTCCTGTGAAGTTTGGTCAAAATCCAATCATTGGTTTAGGAGGAGATGTCGTTTGAAGAAAAGTTTACGGACGCACGGACGCACGCACGCACGCACGCACGCACGGACGCACGACGGACGACGGACAAAAAGTGATCCCAAAAGCTCACCTTGTCACTACGTGACAGGTGAGCTAAAAATACAGCAGAAGAAAAGTTGTTTGCATCACACAGACGATTGTTTGCATCATACAGACGCACAGACGATTGTTTGCATCACACAGACGATTGTTTGCATCACACAGATGATTTTTCTTCTGCTGTGGGTTTTAAATAGCATAATGCAGACGAATTTTTCTGCTGTTGTTTTTAAATAGAAGGAGCAGACTGAATGTGCAAACGGATCTCAAGATATAATTGTCAGGAACCTAAGGTGAAGTTTGTGTAGTATCTAAGCTCACTATTGAAGTGAGAGGAGTTCACTGCTGATGTGTGTGTGTGAATTCGGGTTTAACATCGCTTTCAACAATTTTTCAGTCATATCACGACGGTGTCTGGTTGCGACAGGGAGCTCAATGCTCACTTTTATAGTGCTGCCTCACTGAAGTATCATGTCCCAGACACATTACATGATACCACACCCAGTCACATTATCCTGACACTGGGTCGACCAGTCCTAGCTCTACCCCGTAAATCTGAGTGCCAAGCGAGGAGCAACTAGTACCATTTTTAACGACTTTGGTATGTCGCGGCCCGTGATCGAACCCGGGACCTCCCGTTCCCCGGAGCGGACACTCTACCAACTGAGCTATCGGGGCCGGTCACTGCTGATGTAATGCAAGTATAAAGTTAGCTTTTCAGAAAGCTTCCAACCATCCCATGACACTTAAACGTACCATAAAACATTTTCCAGCATTGCATTGTATCAGACTGCCTATAAAATCTTAATATATTTTTTTCAATTGCATACATAAGTTACGATTTCCTTTACTTTCTCATAAAAGCTGTCATTTCAGGGCATTTTGTGCTCTGGTTAAATACTGTGAATCACTTGGCGTCACATTTTAAGAAAAAAATTGAAGCTTTAAAGATCCGAAAATATATGGGAAGAAAACTGGGTTGTTGCATCCATTTTGAGTTCTACATGCTATAATAGTAGACAACAGGAATTTCAAACACTGAAATCATTTCTATGGTTAAACTTTTTTTCCACTAGAAGAAGTAACTGAATACGTCATACCATCAAACATTTACTTCTGTGGTGCTTTTTCAATTTTTTATGGCCTATAATTCCAGAACACATTTTCTGGCACAATTTAAATAAAATCATCCATTAAGTTTATATCTTTTAAACATATGAATGAGTTGGGCAAATACCATACGAAGCTCAAGAGTACACAAAGTTCTTCCCAGACGAATCAGTATTTCAGACCACAAGTATTGTGCTGATTAGTATATCATGTGCCTCTACTTCCAAAATTATCCAGCATAGAAACTCAGGCAAACTCCGGACATTTCATTATTTTCTCACATTTCGAAAAAAAAAGTTGAAAAAGAAGCTTTAAGATTTCATTTTCATTCATTTGATTAGTCTGGTTTTGTTGAATATTGAAAAAAAAAGATTCTAACATAATTTTAATGACAAAGCTGCCATTCATACCCCTTTGTACTTATCATGCAGAGCAACACCTGATATGCATTCATTTCCTTTAGTGCATCTGACGCAGAGTAACAGCCACAATTCCTTCATTTTCCCTGTGCGTTTTTGATGCAATGCAGTCATTTCTCTTTATGCTTTTGATGCAGAGCAACACCCGCACAATGTATCCATTTCCGTTTGTAAATCTGATGCAGAACAACACCCTCAATGCATTCATTTCCCTTTGTCCATCTGATGGCAGGGTCCGCAATGCATTCATTTCCCTTTGTGCATATGACACAGAGGAACAGCCCCAATGCATTCATATTCTTCTGTGCATCTGAGGCAAAGGAACACCCCCAATGCATTCTTTTCCCTTTGTGCATCTGATGCAGAGCAACACCCAAAATGCAGTCATTTTCCTTTCTGCTTCTGACGCAGAGCAACACCCAAATTGCATTCATTTCCCTTTGTATGTATGATGCAGAGCAACGCAAAATGCAATAATGCACAGAAAGGGAAATGAAGTTGTTTTGGGCCTCTGACGCAGAGACAGTCATAATGCATTCGTTTTCCTTTATGCATCTGAAGCAAAGCAAAACCAGCATTCAAATAAGTCTGAAAGTGACAAGTACGAAAAGTAGTGTTAATTGAGGCAGCTATGTTAATTTCTAACATTCCTACTCTTTAGGCTAAGAAACAGAGACAGATCAAAAATGACAAGTATGAAAAGTAGTGTTAATTGCAAAACCTATGTTAACTCCTAATCTTTAGACTAAATGGAAGAAACATTTGGTAGAACTGTTAGCAAAGATTGCCATGCAAATTCATTGTATGAATACTGTGCAGATATGGAACCAATCTCATGTGACTATGTTTACATTCTATTGGCATGCACAATTTACCTACCCTAATGGTGCTAATAAACAGTCCAACTTCAATGGCTCAAACACATCTGGACTGTGAATTTGAATATCTGTTCAAAACAGGGGTAGTTTGAACCACGCAGGGTAAAAAAAGAGCCAGATCAGAAGTCATAATATGGATGTTTTCCCATTTTCTTCAAAAAGTTGCATTGTGTGTACTCATTAGAATTGCCTCTATGAGGCTATTCTAATGAGTAGACACAACATACATTTTCAGGATAAAACAAGATGTGTTTGTGAAACACGAACATGTCCCCGGGCATTGTCATTTTTTATTCAAAGTTGCTCACAGTTCAAGATTTTTGTTTGTGTGGGAAGCCCTTGACACAAGAAACTTACATGCCAAATATGAAAGCTCTATCTTAAACGGTTCAAAAGTTATGAACAATAATATTTTTTCTTTAAAGGTCAAAAAAATGTGCATGAATGTAAAGCTCTTGTCACAAGGAATCTACATGGCAAATATCAAGGCTCTATCTTAAACGGTTAAAAAATATGAACAATTTTTTTCTCTTTTAAGTAGGTCAAAGGTCAAGGTCCAAACATTTTGCATGAATGAAAAGCTCTAATCACAGGGAACCTACATGCCAAATATGAAAGCTCTATCCAAAACGGTTCGAAAGTTATGAATGACCAAAAATGTTTATTTTTTGAATAGGTCAAAGGTCAAGGTCACCGGTCAAAATCTTTGCATGAATGTAAAGCGTTTGTCACAAGGAACCTACATGCTAAATATGAAGGCTGTATCTCAAACGGTTCAAGTTATGACAAATGTTAACTTCTTTTATGTAGGTCAAAGGTCAAGGTCACAGGTCAAAATTATTGTGTGAATGTAAAGCTCTTGTCACAGGGAACCTACATGCAAAATATGAAGGCTCTATCTCAAACCGCTCAAAAGATATGACCAAAATGTTATTTTTTTATTTTAAGTAGGTCAAAGGTTAAGGTCACAGGTCAAAATTTTTTGCATGAATGTAAAGCTTTTGTCACAAGGAACATACCTGCTAAATATGAAGGCTGTATCTCAAACGATTCAAAAGTTATGACAAATGTTAACTTTTTCTTTTATGTAGGTCAAAAGGTCAAGGTCACAGGTCAAAATTTTTTGTGTGAATGTAAAGCTCTTATCACAAGGAACCTACATGCAAAATATGAAGGCTCTATCTCAAACCGTTCAAAAGATATGACCAAAATGTTATTTTTTTATTTTAAGTAGGTCAAAGGTCAAGGTCAAGGTCACATGTCAAAATTTTTTACATGAATGTAAAGCTTTTGTCACAAGGAACATACATGCTAAATATGAAGGCTGTATCTTAAGTGGTTCAAAAGTTATGACCAACGTTATTTTTTTTCTTTTAAGTAGGTCAAAGGTCAAGATCAAGGTCACATGTCATTTTTTTTGCATGAATGTGAAGGTCTTGTCACAAGGAACCTTCAGGCCAAATATGAAAGCTCTATCTCAAACGGTTCAAAAGTTATGGCCAACGTTAAAGTTGTCCACATACAAACCAACAAACCTACAAACCAACAAACAAACAAACAGACAGGGCAAAAACAATATGTCCCCACTATCGCTACCGGCGACATAAAAATTCTCCCAAATATATTAATATTACAGTCTTGGAAACTTATCTTAGGGACTGATTAATGAGTCTTACACATCCGTGATGGCCATCGGTTATGAAGCCATCGAAGTTTTACTCTAGATAATTCTCCTTTATGGCATGCAATAGACTCTTGGTTCCATGTGTACACATTATAAATTTGGGCTTACTTATGCTGCTTATTATACAGTTGGTACATGTCAAGCTGTTAATTCAGTTATCTTTTGATTCTGATGATAAAATTTAGGCCTGTTTATCTTAAAATAATTGAGAACATTCTATTCTGTTCTCTGTGCAAATTTAACACTAGAAGGTGGAGTTCAATAACAAATGCATTTTTTAATCAATATGCACAGTTGGCTCTTGCTCTACTATGGTTCAACATAACAGGAGACCCAGGCATTGTAAGCTATCCCGCAGCCCAGATGATCAATTGTAGGACTGAGCGATAACACTGGATTGGTATGTGTAGTCTCAAGGTCAATTGTAGGACTGAGTGATAACACTGGATTGGTATGTGTAGTCTCAAAGACTTATGATACCCTTTAAAAATGTTCAGCTGTACTGAGCCACATTCACCATCTGAATGGTGGGGAAAACCTCATTACCTGGAGATAATAATAACACTTCCATAAAAAGAAGTTTTTACTCAATTTTCTTTTCATTAGAAATTTATCAAATTATTTTGAGATAATGCATGTCTGAAAAAGTTACTTATGCCTTCACTGGCTTCACAGTACTGGGCCTTGGTGTTAAGGTGAAACATCAACACTAGTTTCTGACAGGGAAGCTATAATACTCCAGCCTTTTAATAACCTTATTGACCCCAGGTCACAAGTGTGGACAGTGAGTACTAGATATAGAAGATCTTACACGAGTGGTCATTTCATATGATATTTATGAACCGGGCCTTAGGCGTGTTTCATAAATATCATATGAAATGAACACGAGTGTAAGATTCTGTTTATCATATGACCACTTTAAATTGGATTTTATCGCCTTTTAAATTGACAATTTTTCCACGAAAAATGCATTGTTGACATGGACGTCGTCATGACGTTACTTAATCCCGCCAAAGTGTGGTCATACAATTTTTATTACACGACGTTATCCACTGTTATCAATGACGTCATATGATAAACATGCTTACTTATCACCATGCCAATTAAAAGTGCCAAGAAAAACTGCAGATAAAAATGTCACCTGTTTGTCATGTGCTGCATGCTTCTGCAGTCTTTTCAAACTCATGTTTGCTTACAGGCAAACAATTTGAACCCTGATCAGTCAGATCCTAGAGGTGCAACAATGAGTTTAACTAACTAGCAGACAACAAAGTAGACAAAAATTGTTTAAATTTGCATCTTTAGGGTTAAAGGTAACCCACCACTGGGTTTGGAAAATGACAAGTCCTTTTCCAAACCCAGTTGTGGGTTACCGTTAACCCTGACGATACCAGCAAAACCTAAGATAGTGCTTTACTTTTCTTGTACTTTCATACAGGCAAGGTAATTGTAATTTTTCTCTGAAATGCTAATCTTTCCTGTGCATGCCGACTTTCAGGCCCCCGCCCATCGGGACTTTGACAGATTTGGCTGCAAGATGCTTCAATGCAGAGCTGAAACTGGCCACATAAGATTACTGGTATACCTCTTAGAAGGTCAAAGTCTACCCAGGCAAAGTGGTGCGAGTTGGACTATCCATGCATACAGACCCTAATGGTTTCATTGGGAAACAGGGACTGAGATGTCATTTCATCTTGAAGTCCAACAAATTTGGAAGCAATGTCTCCAAAATGACCTTAATAGTGTTGACTGTTATGTAAAACCTAAAATCAAACAAAGCATGCCGACTTTCAAAGGTTCATTTTAAGGTAGAGGTAATTCTGCCAAGCTGAATGATCAAACCAATGTTACAGCTTTCTTACCAGTCTTTTTACATACCAGTGTGTGATAAACAGCAGAAGGTAAGTAACTTGAAGTATCAGTCTATCAAACAGAACTGAATTATACACTTGACAGTCACAACAGTTACTGACAAATATAGTTAAGAGAGCTAGACTTTGACACAATGATTAAAGATTAAATAAGGGAATAAAAGAAGTTTCACCGTGCAATAATTTACCTGTATAAAGTGGCATTTGTTCTTCTGTTTGGTGTTTAAAAAGAGAAATATAAGTTTAACAAGCACACAGTTGAGATTAAAAAAAAAAGATAAGACATACACAAGACGAGCACATTAAAGGGTAAAACAATGTTGACACATGGGAAAAAACATCTGTGACCTCCTGTTTGCTTTCCTATAAAGTCAGACCCTCTGAAAAATGTATACTCTGAAAGGAATTCTGGGTAAAATTGAACAAAAGTAACGACATCGTTAGTTAACGTATCATTAAAGCTTTGATCATTTCATATGGCAAATATGCTAATGCAAATGCAAAAGCTGCTCACATTTTTTCAGCAAAAATAAAACAAGAGGACCAAGCTGGTCCTGTATCGCTCACCTGAGCTAACGGATTCGAAGTTTCAGGAAGTGACAATCTTTACTGAAGGATTTATGGGCGGACATGGTGATGACAGGGTAAGCATTTTCTGCAAATCAAGTAGAATGTAACTCTATGATAAATAGGGTGACCTCACTGGTTTTCAAACTCATTCAAGCTCTTATTCCCGACTTGCTAAGAAGATTTGATATAAACTGAAGGGGGTATGGTGATGACAAGTTCAAAGATAAGCAATTAACTGCTGAAATCAAAGGGATGTTACTCTGTGATAAATTGGCAAAGCTCATGAGTTTTCAAACTCCTCTGAGCTTTTCTGCCTGACTTACTTGTTTGTAAGTTTCATGAAGATCTAATCAAAACTGAAGGGGCAGCAGTGATGACAAGGTTGAAAATAGGCACTTTCAACAATCAAAGGCATGTAACTCATGATAAATGTGCCGACTTGGCCAGTATTCAACTCATCAGAGGTTTTATCCCCAGCAGCCTTACATATAAGTTTCAGAAAAATCCGATCAAAACTGAAGGGGCTAAGGTGATGACAAGGTCAAAATTTGGCATTTTCAGCAATCAAAGGGATGTTAGCCTATGATAAATGGGCCGACTTGGCCAGTTTTCGAACTCATCCGAGGTTTAATCCCACGCCACCTTACATATAAGTTTCAGAAATATCCGATCAAAACTGAAGGGGCTACTGTGATGACAAGGTCAAAAATCAACATTTTCAGCCATCAAAGGGACATAACTCTTTAATAAATGGGCTGACTTGGCGGGTTTTCGAACTCATCTGAGATTTTATCCCCAGACACCTTACATATAAGTTTCAGAAAGATCCAATCAAAACCAAGGAGCTATGGTGATGACAAGGTCAAAAATCGACATTTTCAGCAATCAAAGGGACGCAGGGGTGAGAACAGACCAAGAATCTCAATCCTGAAAATCTGCTATTTGAATCCTGAAGTGACCCTAATGTTATCTTAAAATAAAAAATAAATGGGTTTACCCTTCCAATATCAATGGAGATTAGTTGCTTCATGCTTAGTTGTAGCTAACCATTTAATAAAGACGTTAAAACTTCAAGTGGAGAATAATAAATGACAATTTATATGCATCATGCCAAAGCTCTCAATCCTGAAATCAGGATTAATCCTGAACTTTCTCACCCCTGGGGACGTAAATCTACGATAAATGGGCCAAATTGGCCGGTATTCGAACTCATCCGAGGTTTTATCTCAAGCCACCTAACATAAAAGTTTCAGAAAGATCCGATCAAAACTGAAGGGCCTACGGGGATGACAATGTCAAAAATTGACATTTTCAGCCATGAAAGGGACATAACTCTATGATAAATTGGCCGACTTGGTCGGTTTGCGAACTCATCTGAGGTTTTATCCCCAGCAACCTTACATATAAGTTTCAGAAAGATCTGATCAAAACTGAAAGGGCTATGGTGATGACAAGGTAAAAAATCGGCATTTTCAGCAATCAAAGGGACGTTACTCTACAATAAATAGGCCGACTTGGGTGGTTTTCGAACTCATCTGAGATTTTATCCCCAGCCACCTTACATATAAGTTTCAGAAAGATCCGATCAAAACTGAAGGGGCTATGGTGATGACAAGGTCAAAAATTGGCATTTTCAGCAATCAAAGGGACGTAACTCTATGATAAATGGGCTGACTTGGCAAGTTTTCGAACTCATCCGAGATTTTATCCCCAGCCACCTTACATATAAGTTTCAGAAAGATCCGATCAAAACTGAAGGCACTACGGTGATGACAAGCATTTTCCCATTGTAAGTCTATGGGACATTGTGGTTGCCATTGCAACCAAAGTTTTCGTGTGATTTTGAAAAAAAGTTTATGTCATCAATGCCCCACCAGAGGCATGCTACAGATGAGAAATGATTGAGATCAGCCTGCAGGCTGCAGAGATATAGCTGCTCAAAAGTGTGGACGGACAGACGACCCACTATAATTTAAGCTCCCCTGGAGCCTTCGGACCAGGTGAGCTAAAAATAGATATTGCACTTGCTAGAATACTTAACAATATGTTCACTAACCAGCTTGTTAAGCTAACGAGGCTTTGAGCAACTAGTTTACTGTTCTTCAGTAGCTAAGTCTTCAGTTTCTTGTAAGGGAGACTAAAGTGTTTCTATAATATTTGTTGCATACAGAAAATACAGTAAAATTCCTTCAGTTAAGACCACCTTTGGGACTGCTCTAAAGTGGTCTTAAGACCATTTTTGAGCAGTTTAAGAAGTGGTCTCTTACTAGAGGACATTGGATACAGAAAACATTAAGAAAGAAAAAAACTAAAACAAAACTTGTGTTTAAAAAGATTTTGTCATGATTTGAGCTGGTCTTTCTAGTGGAATTTCAATGTAACAATAAAGGTAAATATTCATCATGAAAAAACTCTGAATGCTTTCAAGACGGCTTCCCTTTGGTGGTAAGTTTTCAGAAGGACTTGCAGTCCTAATGTGTTACCACAACTTATGATTTTAAGACGAATTAAGAAATGATATAATTTAGAAATTCCACTTTTCACTCTACAATTGATAAAACTATTTTTATGGGTAGCATTAAATATCAGAACCAAAGTTAATTTCTCGAAGTTACAATTAACTGTAACCACATTTTTACAAAAGAAGAGTGGTTACTTCATATCAAACATACAAAATTGACAGACATTTGTGTTCAAATGTTATGGGCCACTAGTTAAAGCTGTAGATGGTGATGCATAATAACAGAGCTGCCAAACTTATACTGTATACTCTGACTATGAGATGAGTTTTTCCCTCCATACCCTGCTTTTCTGCAATCTCTATGATCTAAAGAAATCACAGAAAATGCTGCTTTTGAAATCTGAATAATTAAAGTGCCTATTCTGGATAAGTCTTACACTGTTTTCAAAATATCTGAGGGTCACAGAGGTCACCTAATTGGTCAAAATTTTGGAACACTTCACAATTATCAGGTTTTTTTTGTGTATTCTTAGCATACATAGGATAACCTTTTTATATAACATATTTATTAGTTATAAACCAGAATGCAAATTTATGTAACATTTAAACATTGAACATGGGATCATGTTTCCTCGCCTGAAAGCAATATTTGTCCTCACCTGATAGCTCATGCAAATATCACTCTCAGGCAAGGAATGTGATCTTATGTTCCCCCGTCAAATATCACTCTCAGGCAAGGAATGTGATCTTATGTTCCCCCGTCAAATATCACTCTCAGGCAAGGAATGTAATCTTATGTTCCCCCGTCAAATATCACTCTCAGGCAAGGAATGTGATCTTATGTTCCCCTGTCAAGAATCATAATAATATTATAATACTGCTTGCTGATCACTGCTATTGTCCACTTTATTATCACTGACCAATCACATTTAAGGAGAATAGGAACAACTGGCAGATTTGTCCACCACTTTTTTTAAGGTAGACAACTCTTGGGATTTCCTGTTTGCTTTTCTGTAAACTTTGTCCCACAGAAAAATGGGTCTACTCTTAAAGGAAAGAATTTGCTCCTCAGGAGTTGACCCCTATTGACAGGGGAATACTTTTGAAGGAGTTACCTCCCCTGGTGTATCCATTCCTCTTAACGGAGTGAAAATTAAACACAAACATTAGAGTAATGATAACAAATGACTCGCAAATACTTAATACTTTATCAATAGTAAATTACCTAGGGTCACAAAAATGCCAAACAATGCAGACCTAGATAACATGCCCCAGAATGCAGGGTCTGATCAGGGTCTACATTATTTGCTTAAAGTACAAGAAATACCTTTAACCCATGAATTCAGATATTTGGTCCTAAGTAAACAGTGTAAACCTAGATGCGATGCCACGATTAAATGTGGTGTCTCATCAGGGTGTACACTATTTGCCACTGATCCAGGTATTCTAGACACAACATCAGAGAGTACATTGTACTCATTTAAATTTTAGAAAATTATCATAATTTGTGATGTCCGAATAACTAGTGTAAATCCTGTAAAATATTTAGAAACAGTCTAAGACCAGTTCCAGGCCCAGTTTTTCCCGCCCATATTCAGAGCTAATCAACTCATCAGTGAACTTTGCTTGTGGTGCGAGTCAGATTCAAGACATAGAGGATATTTACTTTTTTGAGGTGGATACCCAAAATATTTCATCCAGTGTGTTGAAAACACCCAAATTTGCAAAAGTGCGAAGCACCAGTGAAATTTCAGATGTTTTCAACACACGAGATGCAATACTTTTGGCATGTGCTGAAAAAATGAATTTTCTATTTATTTTATAATTTTATAAGGATATTTATGTTGATTGATCACTTGTATCGTATGTCACAATTTTGACCTGGCTATGACATTACAACTGTCAGTTACAAAACATGAACAGATCACCATTTTGAAAACAGCATTTTTACAGTTCAAAAAGTAGTTTTCAAGGTATATTATAGAATTATTTTATCGATAACATATGAATTTTGGCGAGAAAAAGTAGTCCCGGCTGCTACTGTGAAAATAACAAGGTCATGTTATTTTTCACAGTATGTTATATTTCAAAGTGTGAAAATAGCATTTTTATTTGTTTCAGATATGCATAGTTTTCACTGCAGAGTATAAAATAAAAGTTGTCTCTCTTTGGAACTTTCTGAAAAAAGCAAAATTTTAAAATAAAAGAATCAAGGTGGCATTTAGCTGGTGGCTTTGATACTAGAAATTAACCAGTATGATGCTGTAAAGCAGAGAAGCCTCCTGGACATTAATCAGTTAATTTAATTGGTGAATACATGATTAACCTTTGTCTTGCTGTTCACTACAACCCCTATCTTTGCAAACAGTGTAGATCCAGATCAGATGGCTTCTGAAGAAGCCATCAGATCAGGATCTACACTGTTTGGCATTCAGTTTATGAATTTGTAGCAATAAATTACATCGAGTAATTTGATTGGTTGAAAGACAGAAATGGGTGTGGTTTAAATGAATATTCAGCAAGAGAAGGGTTAAGTTTATACATAATATACTTACTTTTATTCCAAGTTGCTTGATCTGTGTTTTCAAGGACTTTGCCTGCTGTGGCACTCTGTCTTGTTTTGCAGTACTTACAGAGACAGAAAATACCAATAGCCACTACCACACAGAATGCTATCACACCAATAACAACTCCTGCTACTCTGCCACCACTGAAATATACACACACAATCAAGTTATCATCACACACACACAAATTGGATTTTCTTTTCAAATTAATCCATGGTGTACCAGAAAACCCCAAAACGGGTAGTTAGCAAACGGTGCAGGCCCAGATCAGATGCTGCAGAATGCGGCGTCTGATCAGGGCCTAAGCTGTTTGCAAAAAGTTAAGCCATTTTCCAAACAAATTTTGAAGAAAACACAACCTGACACTCCTAAATAACAAAATGGACTCCTGCCATAAATAAGGAGGAAGATTCCATTTGGTACAACAAGAGCTGTTGCATGACAGCATAGCTCGCCTGTTTGCGCCTTCAAGATATAAGGTAAAATTTATGAACCATGAAATATAGGTCACTGTGACCTAGATATATTTTGTGGTCAATAATCAGGTCACACAGAACTGATAATGCAGGTATGACATTTCCCCATCAAATAGTACTGAAGATAATAGGGAAAATCACTGAACCATGAAATATAGTTCACAGTGAGCTAGATATATTTTGGGGTCAATTACCAGATCAGTTGGAACTAATAGTCCAGTTATGACATTTATCTATCAAAAAGTATTATAAAAGTAAGATTATAGGCAAAATCACTGAACCATGAAATATAGGTCACAGTGACCTAGACATATTTTGAGGTAAAACATGGGGTCACATGGCACTAATAACCAAGGTATAGTATTTCTCCATCAAATAGTATTCAAGATAAAATGCAAAATCACTCAACCATGAAATATAGGTCACAGTGACCTAGACATATTTTGAGGTGAAGCATGGGGTCACATGGGACTAATAACCCAGGTTATGACATTTCTCCATCAAATAGTATTCAAGATAATAGGCAAAATCACTGAACCATGAAATATAGGTCACACTGACCTAGCTATATTTAAGGTCAATCATGGGGTCACATGGAACTAATAACCCTGGTATGACATTTCTCCATCAAATAGTATTTGAGATAGGAGGCAAAATCACTGAACCATGAAATATAGGTCACACTGACCTAGATATACTTTGCCATCAATTATAGTCACATGGAACTAATAATCCAGGTAAGATCATATCTTGCGGCCAAACACATAGCCAGACGTGCAGTTGTGTAAGGCCAAGTTCTGCAACGGAAGGTCAGGTGGTTTTTCTCCAGGTACTCCGGTTTTCGCCCACCTCTGATTAACGATCGACTCGATATGAGTGAAATAATCTTGAAAGGGCCGTAAAACCAAACCCCCCCCCCCCCCCATAAAAAAAAACAGACTTGCAGTGCACCATGCTCGCCAAGAAGCTGAGAAGGAGATCTACAAGAATATTGACCCCAAGTCCTCAGAAGTATACCCCCTTGCTAACCAGATGAGAAGAGAGAATGCCGATGTTGTAGGTGACAAACCAGTAAAGAATGATGCAGGGGAGATGTCAATGAGTGAAGACTCAAAGCAGAGGGCCTGGTTAGAACACTACCAAAGGCTACTCAATGTTGAGTTCGACTGGGACCCAGACCACCTGTCTGATGAACCACCAGTGGAAGGGCCATCCATCCCAATCACTATTGATATGGTTAAGAAGGCTATCTCTCAGATGAAGATTGGCAAAGCACCGGGCCCCTCTGGCATAGTGGTGGAGATGATAAGAGCTGCAGGTGATGTGGGTGCCTCGATGATCCGCAACCTTGCAGCTACAATCATCCGTGATGGGAAGGTACCCTCTGACTGGGAACAGAGTTACATTGTCTGTCTCTACAAGGTCAAGGGCGATGCATTGGAACTGGGCAACTACCGTGGTCTCAAGCTGACAGAACAGGTCATGAAAGTCCTGGAGAGGATTGTGGATGGCCTAATTAGGCAGTTGGTGTCCATCGACGATTCCCAGTTTGGCTTTGTCCGAGGAAGAGGCACAACAGACGCACTTTTTGTTGTACGGCAGCTGCAAGAGAAGTATCTGGCGGCCAACAGGAGACTCTACATTGCTTTTGTAGACCTGGAGAAGGCATTTGACCAAGTGCCTCGGAAAGTCATCTGATGGTCACTAAGAAAACAAGAGGGCCCAGAGGGCCCTGGTTCGCTCACCTGATCCAATGTATAACAAGTGGGCCCCGGGCAGGGTCAATTTTGGCCCCAGGGCTATAATTTGAACAATCTTGGTAGAGGTCCACAAGATGAAGCTTCATATCGAATATGAAAGACCTGGGCTTTCTGGTTTCAGAGAAGAAGATTTTAAAGGTTTACCCTGCATATAGAAGTCTATGTAAAACAAGATTTTCCCTATATAAGTCTAAGTTAAACCAAAGGGCCCCGGAGCAGGGGCATTTTGGCCCCAGGGCTATAATTTGAACAATCTTGGTAGAGGTCCACTAGCTGAAGCTTCATAACAAATATCAAAGACCTAAGCCTTGTGTTTCAGAGAAGATGATTTTTAAAGATTTTCCCTAGATATAAGTCTATGTAAAACCAAAGGGCCACATGGCGGAGGCATTTTTGGTCTCAGGGCTATAATTTGAACAATCTTTATAGAGGTCCACTAGCTGAAGCTTCATAACAAATATCAAAGACCTAAGCCGTTTGGTTTCAAAGAAGATTTTTCAAGATTTTCCCTATATATGTCTATGTAAAACCAAAGGGCCCCGGAGCGGGGGCATTTTTTGCCCCAGGGCTATAATTTGAACAATCTTGGTAGAGGTCCACAAGATGAAGCTTCATACCAAATATCAAAGACCTGGGCCTTGCAGTTTCAGAGAAGAAGATTTTTAAAGATTTTCCCTATATAAGCCTATGTAAAACAAAAGGGCCCTGGTGCGGGGGCATTTTTGGCCCCAGCACTTTAATTTGAATAATCTTGGTAGGGGTCCACTAGATGAAGCTTCATACCAAATATCAAAGACCTGGGCCTTGCGGTTTCAGAGAAGAAGATTTTCCCTATATAAGCCCATGTAAAACCAAAAGGCTCCCGTGTGGGGGGCATTTTTAGCTCCAGCACTATAATTTGAACAATCTTGGTAGGGGTCCACTAGATGAAGCTTCATACCAAATATCAAAGACCTGGGCCTTGCGGTTTCAGAGAAGAAGATTTTTAAAGATTTTCCCTATATAAGCCTATGTAAAACAAAAGGGCCCTGGTGCGGAGGCATTTTTGGCCCCAGCACTATAATTTGAACAATCTTGGTAGGGGTCCACTAGATGAAGCTTCATACCAAATATCAAAGACCTGGGCCTTGCGGTTTCAGAGAAGAAGATTTTTCAAGATTTTCCCTATATAAGCCCATGTAAAACCAAAGGGCCCCCGTGCGGGGGTATTTTTAGATCCAGCACTATAATTTGAACAATCATGGTAGGGGTCCACTAGATAAAGCTTCATACCAAATATCAAAAACCTGGGCCTTGCGGTTTCAGAGAAGAAGATTTTTGAAGATTTTCCCTATATAAGCCCATGTAAAACCAAAGGGCCACCGTGCGGGGGCATTTTTGGCCCCAGCACTATGATTTGAACAATCTTGGTGGGGTTCCACTAGATGAAGCTTCATACCAAATATCAAAGACCTGGGCCTTGCGGTTTCATGGAAGAAGATTTTTAAAGATTTTCCCTATATAAGCCCATGTAAAACCGAAGGGCCCCTGTGCGGGGGCATTTTTAGCTCCAGCACTATAATTTGAACAATCTTGGTAGGGGTCCACTAGATGAAGCTTAATACCAAATATCACAGACCTGGGCCTTGCGGTTTCAGAGAAGAAGATTTTTAAAGATTTTCCCTATATAAGCCCATGTAAAACCAAAGGGCCCCCGTGCGGGGGCATTTTTGGGCCCAGCACTATAATTTGAACAATCTTGGTAGGGGTCCACTAGATGAAGCTTCATACCAAATATCAAAGACCTGGGCCTTGCAGTTTCAGAGAAGAAGATTTTTTAAGTTTGCGGTGAAAAAAATCTATTTTTGGCTACTGTGACCTATATGTGCAACGGACCGGAACCATTTGAACAACTTTGAAAGGGGACCACCTAAGGATCATTCCTGTGAAGTTTGGTCAAAATACGATCAGTGGTTTAGGAGGAGATGTCGTTTGAAGAAAAGTTTACGGACGCACGGACGCACGCACGGACGCACGACGGACAAAAAGTGATCCCAAAAGCTCACCTTGTCACTACGTGACAGGTGAGCTAAAAAGGGAGTGGACGAGTGGATTGTGAAACTGGTCCAAGGGATGTTTGCTAATGCTCGAAGCCATGTCCGCGTTGGTTATGGTTACAGTGAAGAATTCGTGGTGAAGGTGGGTGTTCATCAAGGCTCTGTTCTCAGCCCACTGCTTTTCATCATTGTGCTTGAAGCCTTGTCATGCGAGTTCCGCTCTGGAGTCCCCTGGGAGGACTGCATGCTGATGACCTTGAGGTCATAGCTGAATCCCTTGAGGAATGTGTCAGGAGGCTCTTAACTTGGAAAGTCGCAATGGAGGCGAAAGGGCTGAGAGTGAATGCAGGAAAGACAAAGATCACGATCTGTGGTACAGGTCTGGACCTCTTGCAGAGTACAGGCCAGTTCCCATGCGCTGTATGTGGCACTGGAGTGGGCAGCAACAGTATCTTTTGTAATGGCTGCAAGTTCTGGGTGCACAAGAAAGGCAGTGGGCTCAAATGCTTGATAGAGGACCCTGATTACAGGTGTACACGGTGCCAAGGAACTGCATGCCCCTTAGATGGCAGACCACAGAGGGAAGTCCAAGTCGGATCCGACAAGCTGGAGGTTGTAGCTTCCTTTTGCTACCTAGGTGATATGCTCTCTGCAGCGGGTGGTTGCGACCTTTCAACTACATCACTTGTGAAAACAGCCTGGAAGAAATTCAAGGAGTTGCTACCAGTTCTCTCTTCCCGCCACCTCTCGTTCAAGACACGTGGCCATGTGTATAGCTCTTGTGTGTGGAGCGCAATGCTCCATGCCAGTGAGACATGGCCATTGACAAAGCCAAACCTCAAACGTCTACAGCGAAATGACAGGGCAATGATCAGACAGATCTGCAATGTCAAGCCACAGGACACTGTCACCATCAGGTCCACTGAGTTACTTGAGCGTCTTGGCATTGAGAACCTGGACCTCATCCTGAAAGAGAGAAGGCTACGCTGGTATGGACATTGGAACGCTCTAACGGTGCATTCAAGACTGCCTGTGACATACAGGTTGTGGAAAGAAGGGGCCAGGAACGCCCAAGATGACCTGGAAGCAGCTAACAGAAAGAGATTGCAGAGAATGGAAGCACTCTGCTATCGATCCTCATGATAGACAAGCCTGGAGATCTGGTGTAAGATCTGCCATGCAGGCAGCAAGCCAGCTACCTGGAAGGGGGCCCACTTATGTGGACGTTGCCCCTGTACCAGCACGTTAATCAAAAAATCAGTTGATGATGATGATGATAATGATATTTCTCCATCAAATAGTATTCGAGATAATAGGCAAAATCACTGAACCATGAACTATAGGTCACACTGACCTAGATATATTTTGCGGTCAATTATCAGGTCACATGGAACTAATAATCCAGGTATAACATTTCTCCATCAAAAAGTATTCGAGATAATAGGTAAAATCACTGAATCATGAAATATAGGCCACAGTGACCTAGATATATTATGAGGTCAATCATGGGGTCACATGGAACTAATATCCCAGGTATGACATTTCTCCTACAAATAGTCTTCAAGATATAAGGCAAAATCACTGGACCGTAAAATGTAGGTCACCATGACCTTCGTCCCTTTACAGTTGAACGAAATGTCACTTGGTTGGCTGATGTATAACCAATTGTGTCTACAATTTGTTAGCATAAGGGAAAGGTATACAACAAATTACAAAGTTGTCCTAGATTTTGACCCGTAGCCTCACCCCATCCCCACTCCCAGACATGAACCCAGGGGTGTGTAGTCTTGGAATCTCAGAAGACACTCCCAGGTATCCAAGTTGTCAATATGAATGCTTTGTGATGAGTGACTGCTGAGATATAAGCATTTCAAAAACTTTAACACAGTATTACATAGGTGTTCTAGTTTTTGACCCCTAGCCCCACCCCATCCCCACTCCCAGGCATGAACCCAGGGGTGTTTTGTCTTGGAATCTCAGAAGACACTCCCAGATATCCAAGTTGTAAATATGAATGCTTTGTGATGAGTGACTGCTGAGATATAAGCATTTCAAAAACTTTAACACAGTAATACATAGGTGTTCTAGTTTTTGACCCCTAGCCCCACCCCATCCCCACTCCCAGGCATGAACCCAGGGGTGTGTTGTCTTGGAATCTCAGAAGACACTCCCAGGTATCCAAGTTGTCAATATGAATGCTTTGTGATGAGTGACTGCTGAGATATAAGCATTTCAAAAAATTTAACACAGTATTACATAGGTGTTCTAGTTTTTGACCCCTAGCCCCACCCCATCCCCACTTCCAGGCATGAACCCAGGGGTGTGTTGTCTTGGAATCTCAGAAGACACTCCCAGATATCCAAGTTGTAAATATGAATGCTTTGTGATGAGTGACTGCTGAGATATAAGCATTTCAAAAACTTTAAAACAGTATTACATAGGTGTTCTAGTTTTTGACCCCTAGCCCCACCCCATCCCCACTCCCAGGCATGAACCCAGGGGTGTGTTGTCTTGGAATCTCAGAAAACACTCCCAGATATCAAAGTTGTAAATATGAATGCTTTGTGATGAGTGACTGCTGAGATATAAGCATTTCAAAAACTTTAACACAGTATTACATAGGTGTTCTAGTTTTTGACCCCTAGCCCCACCCCATCCCCACTCCCAGGCATGAACCCAGGGGTGTTTTGTCTTGGAATCTCAGAAGACACTCCCAGATATCCAAGTTGTAAATATGAATGCTTTGTGATGAGTGACTGCTGAGATATAAGCATTTCAAAAACATTAACACAGTATTACAGAGGTGTTCTAGATTTTTACCTCTAGCCCCAACCCGGGGCATGACCCCAGGGGTCTGTTCTCTTTGAGCATCACAAGACCCTCCCAGGTTCTAAAGTTCCAAATATGAGTGCTCTGTGATGAGTGACTGTTGAGAATTTGAAAAACTTTAACGCAGTGTGACGGGAACGCAAACGCACATGCACACGCCAACCGAGGTGACAACAATAGCTCTCCATGTACTTCCTACCGGCGAGCTAAAAAAGGTTAAACTTTATCCTGGTGAATTTAGCAAAACCATTTCTGACTATCAACCAATCAAATAACTTGTTATACTATATTCGTTCAATTCACAAACTGCATGACAAACAGCATAGATTTTGATCAGAAGGCTACTGATCTGGGTCTATACTGTTTGCAAAGGTAGGGGTTGTCAATGAACAGCAGGATAACACCCCTGTCACAGTGTCATGAGTTTTCTACAACATGAGCCAAGTTATTATGAGTCAGGGCATGTCATATGAGTAAGCGTGAGTTGGTGCTCTGTTCTTTTGGCCAAAAATGTTCTATAAGTCCCTCACAACATGTCTACGACATATTCAGGGAAACTTATCGATACTTCCATTACATATGTAGCTAATTATCTTGCCGCAATAGGTACAAACTTGTACTATGTCATACAGTAACTGTTGTTGTGTCTTCTCGCAGGCATGTCGTACCCAACTTATGATATCTCAATATTATATCTTACTTTGTCGTAGCAACTCGTGAATTTGTAGTGGCTAACAGTAGACCAAACTTGCAGGGGATCCTACCACTAGTTAATCACTGCCCACTTGAGTCTACGAGTTGTCCGGAGATTTTTAAACCTTATAAAATTTTTATAGACTCTTCCTGACAAGCTACGAGTTGTGGCAAGTTGAGGCGAGATGCATACAACAATCGCTGACATATGGCAACATCACTACGACATGCCACGAGTTAAATCTGAAGAACTCATAGCCAAAGTCATAATTGTATGACAGGGGTATTACATCACAACAGTTATAACTATACGATTTTCTTTCTGCAAAAGCACTGGGAATGTCATCACAAAAACATGCCTATACAAATACATTATAAATTCACAACCAAAAAATGAAAAATTTTCAGATGAAAAATTGTGATATTTTTTTCTTATTTCTGCTCAAGCAGAAATAAAATAATGTATACCTCTGCAAACCCCAGTTTTACTCTATAAAAGTGAGGTTTAAGGGGTCAAAATTATACATTCGTGTTTTCGTGGTGTAAATACAATGAAAATTCAATACTGTGAACACAGATAACTCGTTTACCATGGCTAATTCAAACTTCACCTTGATTTCCCTAGAAAGTTACAACCCATTATGTTTCAGCTGCAACTTTCTATTATGATGTCAAATGTCTCTTTTCTATACGCAGATCAAAGATATGAAAAGCAATCAAGTTTCTTTCATCTGAAATATTTGACAATCAAAAGCTTCGCTGTACCAGTTCAAGAGCACATAAACTTGTCAGTGATGACCACTGATTGGTCCATGTACTATCCCTACAGCAAGAAAATATTGTGTCATGATGATAACTGTTGAGCTCACAGATGCCAAGCTGGCACACTTGACTGTCAAACATGATTAGCTAGTCTTCACAGTGCTTTGTTACAAATGGAGTACATTCTTGCCGTTAAAGACACAGAGGTAAATCAAAACCTTCTGATCTGACAATTTGGAAATGATACAGATGCCAGAAAATGGGTAGTATCACCACAGCTCCAGATAGCCTTTAGAAAACATGTTCATGTGAAATAATCACGTCCAACATCGTGTCAGAAATGACAACTTTTGGCTTAAATGATATCAGCTTTCTGCTTTCAACATAGGTTATGGGCGCTCGCCAGAACCGCCTCTTTGAGGTGGTTCTAATGAGTACCGACAATCTATGATTTTGAGCAAAAATAAGGCAGATAATGTAAACGCCCGTTTTCCCGTCTTTTCTCTTTATAAAGTGGGGTTTGGAGGGGTCATCGATTCACAGACTTGTTATCTTAATGAATATTCAGAGGGCCCTCATTATAATGATAGTATTTGTTCCCATACTTTCTTTTTGCCATTATATAGAATTTGCCGTTATAAAAATCCCAGTAAGGAGTAGTAAAATAGGTATTAACCCTTAAGATGCTGAGAAAAACTACATCTAAATATGTCGTCTGCTGATTTTTTTTGCAAACTTTTAAAAATATTCTTGCATACAGGCAAACAGTGTGGGCCCAGATCAGACCGATCTGATCAGGGTTCAGAGTGTTTGCAAAAAAAAAAATTCCTTTCAAGGTAACAGACAATTATCGTGATTGACATTTTATGAGATAAAGGGATTTTCCCCACAATCAGACCAAGAATCAAAATGTTGTGGACATTTGTTAGAATCACCTCCCCCGATGTGATTCTAACAAATTTCCCCAACATTGTGTTTTGGCGTAACAAATACAATATTCATGAATATCTCAGTCAGCCCCTCCCATATTGGGCTAAGGTTTTGTTCCATTGAAACTGTCATTTTAACAAGTTTAGTCATTATATCAAATGTCAGTATAAAGAGCCTTGACTGTATTTAAAATAATTTACGGAAGTTTTCCAGATTTTATTTTGAAAAGGTATGTTGTGTGTTGGTTTGTTCGATTTGAGGTTTAACATCCCTGTCAACACTATTTAGGTCATTTTGGAGACATTGCTACCAATTTTGTTGGACTTTTACCTGACACTGAGATGAAATGACATCTCAATCCCTCCCGCCCAATGGAACCAATAGGGTTTATATGCATGGACGGTCCGACTTGCACCACTTTGCCTGGGCAGACTTAGACCTACACCTGTGGACACAAAAGCGTTCAAAATTTGATGAGGTTCATTTCATTCTGACTTGAAACATCAATCAATATATCCTAACATCTTATCTGTCAACTACCAGACAGAAATTTGTTCAAAACACAAGGTGGTGTACATTTTATTGCTGAGTCCTGCACTGTCCAATCAAAATACATCTCATATGTCAACCAGAAAGTATTTGCTAAAATGAGACCAATCAATGCTTGATCTAGATTTAGAATTCTTTGATGAATGACATTTGCTTGTCAAACTAACTTGATGCAAAGAGATTCATTGAAAATTATTTCATAAGAGTTTGAATGCTTTTGTGTCCACAGGTGTAAGCGGTTTACCAGTACTCATGTGTGGTCAGTTTCAGCTCTGCGTGGAAGCATCATGCAGCCCAATCTATTTCTCCCAGCTCCGATGGGCAGGGTCAAATTTGTTGTGTGTACTCATTAGAATGAGCTTGTGATTCTAATAATTACATACAAAATACTCTTATTTTATAGAATCCTAAAGTGATCCCCGTCATGCCCCATGGCCTGGCACTATGATTTTAACTCAGTAGATTGAACGACCCCTATCTTATATAAATTTACAAGGCCCAAAGGCATTCAAGTAACTGAAGTTTGCCTGTATATAGAAGTACACCATAACCTCTTTTTTTTACACTATTTCTTGGGTCCAAAGAAGAAACCATGTTAGTTAACCTTTAGCATGCTGAATTAATTTTTTTATCGATACTCCGTCCCACTGAATTGTTTTTATCAAATACTACCATTTTCAGCAACTTTTAACACGCAAAAACCCGTATTTTTCTTGATTTCTCCACCATTCAAAGCATATGGAAAACAAAAGTAGCCTACTGTCACTCAGCTGACTGAGTCGAAAAATCGTTTAAAACACCCTTTCAGAGCGTATTTTGGGCTCGATTAGATCAAGTTCGTCAAAAAGTAGCGATTTCCTAAAAAAAAATTGCATCCTTACCCAGAAAACCCGAAGAAAATCCATCCAAAAACATCGAAACGGCAAGTTTTTTTTTTCATCGATGCCCGGATGTTATTTGATACCGAAATGCCAAACCGCACCGAAAAACGAGAGTTCCTCCTTTTCTATGAGTCGCACCAAGCACACCAGTCAATTTCGGCGCACGATTGCGCCTACAGCGTGGCGCCATTACATTTTCACGGGCACACGAATGCGCCTACAGCATTCTAAAGGCTAAACAACCAAGTTATATCAAACAAGAGGACCATGATGGTCCTATATCGCTCACCTGAGCTAAGAGCTAAGAGTTTGCACGTGCCCCAGTGTCCTGTTTGAGACAAGACTTTAAAGGTTTTTCCTTAATATGTCTATGTTAAGCGAGTGGGCCCCGGTGTGGGGCCATTTTTGGTCCCAGGGCTATAATTTGAACAATCTTGGTAGAGGTCAACTAGACGAAGCTTCATACTAAATATCAAAGGCCTGTGCCTTCTGGTTTCAAACAAGAAGATATTTAAAGATGTCCCTATCATAAGCCTGCATAAAACCAGTGGGCCCGGCACAGGGGCATTTTTGGCCCCAGGGCTATAATTTGAACAATCGTTGTAGAGGTCAACTAGATGAAACTTCATATCAAATATCAAAGACCTGGGCCTTCTGGTTTCAGACAAGAAGATTTTTTAAGATTTTCGATCTCTATATAATATATATATGTAAAACCAGTGGGCCCCCGTGTGAGGTCATTTTTGGCCCCACAGCTATAATTTCAACAATCTTCATAGCAAATATCAAAGACCTGGGCCTTCTGGTTTCAGACAAGAAGATTTTCAAAGAATTTCCCTATATATAAGCCTATGTAAAACCAGTGGGCCCCCTTGTGGGGCCATTTTTAGCCCAAGGGCTATAATTTGAACAATCTTCGTAGCGGTCCACTAGATGAAGCTTCATACCAAATATCAAGGACCTGGGCCTCCTGGTTTCAGACAAGAAGATTTTCAAAGGATTTCCCTATATAAGCCTCTGTTTAAACCAGTGCGCCCAAGCGCTGGGGCATTTTTGGCCCCAGAGCTATAATTTGAACAATCTTGGTAGAGGTCCACTCGATGAAGCTTCATACCAAACACCTGGGCCTTGTGGTTTCAGAGAAGAAGATTATTAAAGATTTTCCCAATACAAGCCTATGTGAAACCAGTGGGCCCCAAGCGCAAGGGGCATTTTTGGCCCAGGGCTATAATTTGAACAATCTTGGTAGAGGTCAACTTGAAGAAGCTTCATACCAAATATCAAAACCCTGGGCCTTCTGGTTTCAGACAAGAAGATTTTTATAGGTTTTCCCTATATAAGCCTATGTAAAACCAGTGGGCCCCGGGATGGGCCATTTTGGCCTCAGAGCAATTAATATGAACAATCTTGGTAGAGGTCCACTAGATAAAGCTTCATACCAAATATCAAAGACCTGGGCCTTCTGGTTTCAGACAAGAAGATTTTAAAAGGTTTTCCCTATGTAAGCCTATGAACAACCAGTGGGCCCAGGGCTATAATTTGAACAATCTTGGTAGCAGTCCACTAGAAGAAGCTTCATACCAAATATCAAAGACCTGGGCCTTCTGGTTTCAGACAAGAAGATTTTTATAGGTTTTCCCTATATAAGCCTATGTAAAACCAGTGGGCCCCGGAGTGGGGCCATTTTTGGCCTAAAGGCAATAATTTGAACAATCTTGGTAGAGGTCCACTAGATGAAGCTTCATACCAGATATCAAAGACCTGGGCCTTGCGTTTTCGGAGAAGAAGATTTTTAAAGATTTTCCCTATATAAGCCTACGTAAAACCTACGTAAAACCAAAGATCCACGGGCGGGGGCATTTTCAGCCCCAGGGCTATAATTTGAACAATCTTGGTAGAGGTCCACTAGATGAAGCTTCATACCAAATATCAAAGACCTGGGCCTTCTGGTTTCAGACATGAAGATTTTCCAAGGATGTCCCTATATAAGCCTATGTAAAACCAGTGGGCCCTGGCGCGGGGACATTTTTGGTCCCAGGGCTATAATTTGAACCATCTTGGTAGAGGTCCACTAGATGAAGCTTCATACCAAATATCAAAGACCTGGGCCTTCTGGTTTCAGAGAAGAAGATTTTTAAAGATTTTCCCTATATAAGCCTATGTAAAACCAAAGGGTCCCAGGACAGGGGCATTTTCGCCCAAGGGCTATAATTTGAACAATCTTGGTAGAGGCCTATGTAAAACCAATACGCCCCAGGGCGGGGCCATTTTTGGCCCCAGGGCAATAATTTTAACAATCTTGGTAGAGGTCCACTAGATGAAGCTTCATACCAAATATCAATGACCTGGGCCTTCTGGTTTCACACAAGAAGATTTTTAAAGGTTTTTTTCTTATTTTCCACTTTTGTTGCCATGGCGTCCAGAGTTCTGCATGGAATGGAATTCTTTGAACAACTTTGAGAAAGGATCACCCAAAGACCATTTCTGCCAAGCTTGGTCAAAATCTGTTCAGTGGTTTAGGAGGAGATGTCGTTTAATGGAATTGTGGACGGACATCTGGACGGACGACAACGACAACGGATGAATGACCGATCACAATAGCTCCCCGGGAGCCTTCGGCTCAGGTGAGCTAAAAAAACTGCCGGGTTGGCAACATTCTTTTGTGGAGATTAATCATGAAATCTTTCATACGGCCATTCTCTCCCTTTCCCTGATTCAAGAAGGGCAGTTGTCAGTTTCTGGTGAAAGAATGTGCACTGTACTGGTTGGCCGCTTACGTATAACCTGCCCAGGGAAAGTGTGGATAGGTAAAACTGATCAGCTCAAAAATGACCTAAATAGTGTTGACTGGGACGTTAAACTCCAATACAAACAAACAAAACAAATAACCAAAAACAAAATGTATAGATGACCATTTTTCTTTATAATCTCTACATTTTTTTTATCCATCTTGAGACCGTGTTATATCAAAAACTGTGCTATAACGAACCATGCTATAATGAAGCTGTAGTGTGTGTGTGAATTCTGTTTTAACGTCGCTTTCAACAATTTTTCAGTCATATCACGACTGCGTCTGGTTGCGACAGGGAGCTCAATGCTCACTTTTATAGTGCTGCCTCACTGAAGTATCATGTCCCAGCCACATTACATGATACCACACCCAGTCACATTATCCTGACACTGGGTCGACCAGTCCTAGCTCTAGCCCGTAAATCTGTGTGCCAAGCAAGGAGCAGCTAGTACCATTTTTAATGACTTTGGTATGTCGCGGCCCGGGATCGAACTTATGACCTCCCGTTCCCCGGAGAGGATACTCTACCAAATGAGCTATCGGGGCCGGTATGAAGCTGTAGTGTATGAGAATAACAAAGAAGATACATTACTCATCAAAGAAGCCACAACATCTCTGTTCGCCTTCCTCTCCACAACAGTAGTCATAGCTGTCGGGCTGACCCTCTTCAGGACAAATAAAATAACCGTAAGTTCCCATCCTAGGATTCACTGCATTAAAACATACCTGGGGCTCTGAAACAGTAGACAGTTATAGAAACAACTACAAGAGAGCCATGATCACCCTGGATCGCTCACCTGATCCATAGTTTAATGAGTGGGCCCCTTGGAGGGCCTTTATTGGCCCAAGGGCTTTAATGTGCATAATGTTGAGGGAGGTCTTAAAGGTGAAGCTTCATACCAAACATCAACAAAGGCTATACATGTAATTTGAACAAATGTCCACTAGATGAAGCTGCACACCAAATATCAAAGACCTGGGCCTTGCGGTTTCAGAGAAGAAGATTTTTTTAAAGATAGTCCCAACATAAGCCTAAGCAAAACCAAATGGCCACGGGGCTATATAGTAAGTCTATGTAAAACCAAAAGGCCCCAGAACTATAATTTTGAACAATCTTGGTTGAGGTCCACTACATGAAGCTCCATACCAAATATCAAAGACCTGGGCCTTGCAGTTTCAGAGAAGAAGATTTTTAAAGATTTCCCTTTATAAGTCACTGTAAAACCAAAGGGTCTCGGGGCGGCGTCATTTTTGGCCCGAGGGCTATAATTTGCACAATCTTGATAGAGGTACACAGAATGAAATTTCACACCAAATATCAAAGACCTATACCCAAGTGAAAATGTGAGCGGGATCCCGGCGGGATTTTTCCGGGATCCCGGATCCCGGCGGGATTTTTCCGGGATCCCGGATCCCGGCGGGATTTTTCCGGGATCCCGGCGGGATTGTGAATCCCGGCCGGGATAATCCGGGATCAAGACTTCAGTCCGGGATCAAGACTTCAGTCCGGGATCCCGCTTGTGGCAAACCGGGAATTTTGGCAGAGTCCGGGATCCCGAAAATATTATCCCGGACTGGGATCCCGGACAAGTAAAGGCCAAAATAGCTTTAAATTCTTTTAATTCTCTTATGTAGAATACCTATAATATTTTTATCCCCCGACCGAATAGGTTCGGGGGATATAGCGATCAGCCTGGCGTCCGTCCGTCTGTCTGTCCGTCCGTCCGTCCGTAGACGCAACCTTGTGATGGCCATAACTCCTATACCCTTTGAGATTCATTGATGGTTCTTGGCACAATTGTTCACAAGGCCGAGACGGCGTGTCATGCGCAAGAACCAGAACTCTGGATGCCATACTTTTTTAGTTATCTCCCCTTTTAATAAAATAGAATGACTACTTTGTGATGGCCATAACTCCAATACCCTTTGAGATATATTGATGGTCAAGCTGTTTATTGTCATGACTGCAATCCGATATAATGTATCGACACGCTATCCAAGTTAAAAATAGTCTGGTGAAATATCAGTAGACACTGGTGGTTCAATGGCACGTGCACAGAATCAATGACACGGTTAACTTTACGCTTTTTTGTCACATGTATTTGAAAACACACTGTGTTAATTGTTTAAAAAAAATGGATTATAGTTAATTTGCTGATTAATGTAAGCAAGAAATTGGATTAGAGATGGACTAGAGTCAGTATATAAGGAGCTTTTTTCGTGACGTACTTCCGGTTCTAAAAATAGAACGGGAAAAGCCCTGGCCGTCATCTGTCGTATTGCTTCAAAGGCAGTGGGACAGATAAAGTGTTAATTACAGCGTAAAACAGTGGAATTCTTTTAAACTTTTGGCGAATTCTAATGTAAGATAAAGGGAGAAACACCGATATGCTGCCAGATGTGAAATTTCGCATTAAGAAAATGATATATTGCACATACGACCCAACAGGGTCCTCTCTCTCTCTCTCTCTCTCTCTCTCTCTCTCTCAGCGCACCAACAATTAGCGAGCGCAGGCAAATGTAAATTACAGTTTGTCGTTAAATTACGCCACGTCAACCGACATGTAGCGTGTCAACAACGTCGTGTCTACATCAAACCAACTTCAAAGCGATGCATTGAATTTGACATTGCAACGTCGATGAAACGTCAGAACGTTGCGTTGGCGATTAATAAAATGTCATTTGCCCAGTGCTCGGACCAATCAAGACTCAGTGGGATTGGAACATTAAATTCAAAACAAACGTAGAACACCCTTTCAGTGCATAAAAATGAAACAATCCTTCGCAAGTGCAAGATTTTACAGTAAAATCTGGTAGATTTGTAGATTGGTTCAACCTGCCCAGTCATTAGGTCTACATTAACCCATTTGGTACAGGAAACCCCAAAAGGGGTAAGTGACACACAGTGAAGGCCCAGATCAGACGCGGCAGAACGCGGCGTCTGATCGGGGCCTACACTGTTTGCAAAAAGTTCGGCCATTTTCCAAATAAATTTTGAAGAAAACACAACCTGACACCCCTTAATTTTGAAAATGACTCCTGCTATATATAAGGAGGAAGAGTCCATTTGGTACAAAAGGGTTATGGGCTTCTTGGATACAGGGATCAATCAAACCGCTCTCTCATCTCAACGGTCACGTGACATTGAAGTGAGTTGGAGTGGTTGTCGACGGCATGACGTCGAGCCAACGTTGACTCGACGCCCGTCTGTAAGTCCACTCATTGGTTGTTGTTTTTGTCGACTGTCAGTGTGTTTATTTGTCTGTCTAACAGTCCGTCCGTTCGTCTGTTAGTCAGTCATTCAGTCGGTCTGTGTGTCGTCTGTCTGTCTGTCTACTGTCAGTTTGTCAGTCAAACCTCTCCCTCTCTATCTCTCTCTCTGTCTCTCTCTCTGTCTCATGCCAACGGTGATGTGACAATGAAGTGAGTTGGAGTGGGTGTCGACGGCATAACGTCGAACCAACATTGACTCAACGCCCCTCCGTCAGTTTACTCATAAGTTTATTTCGACTGTCAGTATGGATAGATAGACTTGGATACAGAATAAAACGAAAGTTACGCAAAAACATATTTTGTAAGTAAGCTTTCGTGAATAACGGTATCTCAAGCAATTGACATGGGTCATTCACGAAAAGATTTTCGTCAATTAAAAGCGGATTTAGGATAAATGAATTTCGGTAATAATAGCGAAATATCATTCTTTCCTTCTCGAGGCATTATTTCAATGAAAACGGGTATATTTTCTCTCAAAATGTCTGAATATTGTTACCATTTTAAGTTCCGCCAATACATTTGAATAGCGATGGCCGTTTCAATTGACGGCCAGTACTTTGCGCATGCGCAAGAATGACGTCATAAACGGAATTCCTAAAACCTCCTATATCACACCATGATCTGACTCGATAGATGCAAATGTCACAGATTTCCGAGACAATAAAATCTTTTTTTTTTTTTTTTTTGATAAGATAAATTTTGAATTGAACTCCTGCTATAATTATATAAGGAGGTAGATTCCATTTGGTAAAAAAGGGTTAAAGTCGCACCTCTATCTATCTATCTTTTATTGATATGTAAAATGAGACGCACGTTTTTCATGCGTCAATCATATTGCCAAGATCAAAAAGACCAAACGTCTCATGCTGCGCGGACAAGTCTGATTACTCAGTTTAAGTGGCCATGAAATAAGATCAAAGATGCCGATCTGGACTAACCCGATTCACCTATTTATATAATTAACTGATCTGACGACTTGTGCTCAACGCTACAGGTGGTCAGTTTCTGACTCGAGCAATTAACACATGGAGTTCAGTCCGGGATCCCGCTTGTGGCAAACCGGGAATTTTGGTAGAGTCCGGGATCCCAAAAATATTATCCCGGACCGGGATCCCGGACCGAGATCCCTGACAAGTAATAGTCAAAAAAGCTTTCTTTTAAAAGATTATCTTGTTATCTAGAATACCTATAAGATATTTGAATAGATATGTAATTTAGATATCTTAAATGGCAGTTTAGATATCTAATATAGCATATACCTATGGGGTGCAGTTTTACTATTCAATACAATTTGAGATATCTATAATTTTAATTAGATATTTATAATTTTATTATCGATATCTATAAATCAAATTACAGATATCTATAATTTTTTTTTTTTTTTTTTTTTGGTTTGGGTTTTACGGCCCTTTCAAGATTATTTCACTCATATCGAGCCGATCGTTAATCAGAGGTGGGCGAAAACCGGAGTACCCGGAGAAAAACCACCTGACCTTCCGTTGCAGAACTTGGCGTCTCACACGTGGCCCGAGCGAGGCTCGAACCTACGGCGGTGAGAGACCTAATGACTAAGAGACAGCGCTCTTATCCACTAGGCCACGGAGGCCCGTTATCTATAATTTTATTATAAAATGATAGATATCTATACATAAAATTAAAGATTTGTATATAATATATAACATAATTGATATCTTTAATTATCAATAGTTATGATACCATAAAATGTAATCAATGATATGTTATATAAATATGTCTTGATAGCATTAAATGTGTTTTATGATATCCAATTTTCTTTTGCATATATAGATATCTAAAAATCAAATTACAGATATCAATTATAAGGCTGAATTATAGATATCAAAATTTTCATTAATGGATAAGTATAGATATCAATAAATGTAATTGATATTAATAAATGTAATTACTGATATCCTCAAATGTTCTTCAATATTTGATATCAATATATCGAATAATAGCTATCTATAATTGGTAAGCAACATTCATATGAAGTTTCAATACAATAGGCCCAGGGGTATGGGATAAGTAGACGTTTAAAATATTTTTTTTCTATTTTTAAAAGTTGATACTTGTATCAAGTTTCTATGTTAACGCATTTCCACATGAACTACTTAAATCTAAGTTATTAGGGCCCCGCACTGAAAGTGTGGGTGCCCTATAGTAATCACTCTGTCCGTCCGTCTGTCTGTGTCTGTCTTTCCGTCCACAAATTTTCCTACTCCTCTGATAGCGCTGCCGGGGCCCTAGTCAGTTTCACTGACAGCTCTAGTTTGGCTATGGAATAGGGGGAAATACTCTCAAATAGATAGATTCCTTTCTTTGCTACAGAAAACAGCGCGCATATTCAGAGTGGGCGCCAGTTTTGTCTGGAGTCCAACAAGGGACCGTTCGTAGTCCACTGTTATTCTCCCTGTACATCAATTATATTTCCACTGACATTGACTCAGATATAAGACTGTTCGCAGATGCCTGTGTTTGCTATCGGGAAATTAGAGATACAGAGGACTCACTGAAACTTAAGAATGATATAGATAAATTTGGATGTTGGGCACGAAAATGGGGCATGGGATTTCAGCCCATTAAATGCAATATTATGCAGGTAACTAGGAAGAAAAAAAAATGAGGCTTCTTACACCTTAAAGGGAACGGTCCTCGAGAACGTGGATTCCATTTAATACCTTGGTGTGACACTCGCACACAATTTGAGATGGAATACACATATTAGCAACATGTCTACTAAGACAAATAGAACGCTTGGTTTCCTGAGGCGATATATTCATTAGTGTCCCCAGGATGTAAAAGAGGCAGCATATAAAGGTCTTGTTCGCCCAATCTTGGGATATGGTAGTTGTATCTGGGACCACAGCGGAGTGGTCCTTAATGAAGAAATTGAAGAAGTTCAGAATACAGCTGCAAGATTTGTAACAAACAGTTACTGCTTTGAAACTGGGAGCATGACTGAACTATTAGGAAAATTAAAATGGGGTTCTCTCTATAAAAGGAGAAAAGACAGAATGCTCATTAAAGATCTAAAGGGTGCTGCCCGCATTCCAACAGATGACCTTGTTACCACAACTAGGCACTGTAGAAATCATCCTTCATTGGCGTTTCAGACCCTTACTGCAAGAACTGACATTAAACTCCAATTAAAACAAACAAACATTTATTCTTCCCCGGACCAATACAGGTTGGAATGCCCTTCCCGATTTAATCCATCCTATTTCAGCAGCTGAAGGTGCTGAGGATTGTGTAGCTAAGTTTACCTCTTTAGTGAGAGCGATAGGGACTAACTTCCTATTCTCCCTTTCTTGAGAGGCTCCCATCCTAATTTTCCTAGTATTCCAGTTATGCTCCCAGTTTTATGCAAAACTTAATACACCTATTTATCGTATCCCCAAATTTCTAAACAATCTTTATATTGGTTACTGGGACCTCGTCTGGACGAAATTTTTGCAGAAAGAAGAAGAATCGGAGCAAAAACAATTAGTCTCCCTTCTTTGTTTGTGAGAGACTTACAAGTGCAAGTGTTTAGGTCCGGTGTTGGCTTTAATGGAGCACTATTTGGAGCACTATTTGCTACCGCGCATTTTGGTGTTTTTCGCTGAGTTTTCGGTATTTCTATAGACTATATGTAAAATATGTTCTTGCATTTTTTTTCTTTAAGCTCCCTCTTTTTACCCCAAAACCTATGTAGTTTTTAACGACCCGAATGGTCCTTCACATCTATAAACCCCGCTAAAATGGGGACGTATAAAAGCCGGGAGTAACGGTCGGGAGAATGTATTGATAAAGGTATTAAACATGCACCACCTATCTTAATGAAATTTAGAACAATTGTCAAATTCAGAATCTTCTTCAAAATGCATCTTAGGTCTAACATTAGGTCTAAAGGGTGCTGCCAGCATTCCAACAGATTACCTTGTCCCCCCAGCTAGGCACTGTAGAAATCACAATTCATTGGCGTTTCAGATCCTTACTGCAAGAACTGACATTTATAAAGAATCATTCTCCCCCCGAACCATTAGAGACTGGAGTGCAAGTAAAAGATCCCTACTGGTTATTGCATGATTACTGTGTAGACTTTCATCCAGCAAACCAGGAGTACGTTATATACACATGCGAGTAGTGATCTGATATGACTGATCGCAGTACTAGTATCAGTAAAAAAGAAGTAAGAAAGAAAGAAAGTATGTCATTAGACGTGTCACCAGCAAAAATTCAGATTCAGACGGGTACTTTTGATGAATATTTCTTCGTCTTCTTCTTCTTCTTCTTCTTCTTCTTCCGGTTTCGCCTTAACCCCCTGAGGGGACACAGACGGTGTATTAGATACACTCCAGCTTTGCAGGATGAAAGCCTACACAGTAATCATGTAATTACGGTAGGGTTCTTTTAACCTGCACAGGGGATGGTTCTCCCTGCACAGGGGGCCTCCAGTTAACGTCCCGATCCGAAGGACGGTGCACTTTATGACATTCATCCCTGCAAATGATGCCAATGGAGCGTGTTCGGACACCGAAATTTTCACACCGCTGCCGGGGATCGAACCCGGGACCTCTAGCATCAGAGGCAAGTGCACTAACCACTGAGCTATCATGCTCATTTCCCCTTGAGCACTACAGCCTGGGTTCGACCCCTAATAATTTACAAAGTGCTTGACAAAAGTTACTCCCGATCCCAAAAGTTTGTGACACGGTTGTATCTTTCAGTATGAATCGTGATAAATATTTGATAACAATTTGTAGTCTTATATGCGTTTTGTAAATGAGTATATATTCTACTTTTGTTCCAAATTTCAACAAGATAGATGCATGTTTAATACCTTTATTCGATTGTCAAAATTTACTCACGACTTTTCTCCCGACCGTTACTCCCGGCGTTTATATTTTCCGGCCTTTATACTTTCCCCGCTAAAATACGTCACTTCCTTTCGAAAAACTACAGAAGACGGCGTCTGCATAATTCAACCAAATTCAATCAAATTTTGGCCGTTTCTCGGATAAGACCAACTATTTTAAGCTAGATATCAACTATACATAGCAAATTTAAGAATAGGTAGTACATTTGTAATTTTGATTATAAATGGTTAGTGTAACGTACGGCCATTACACTCGCGACATCAATTTTCGTGGTTTTTATTTTATTTATTTTTTTCAGCTGGATGATGGAAAATTCACAGATGCTTGGGGTCAGGTCACTTGCTAATGTTTTTTCAAAGTTATTTTTGCATTTTGCTATAATTGGAACACTTACCATCATCATAAAACATCTTTAGGAACTTCTAGACAAAGTTTTAAAAAACGTCCTTTTTACTATCAAGGCTCAAATAAGTAAAGATAACACTCTTTTTGAAAACGAAAGTAGACATCCATGCAGAAACTATGAAACATGCACAAAACAAAAAAACACAACTACAACTTACTTACATCATTCGATTAGGTACACATTTGCCTTGACAATGCAGGTTACACCACATTCTGATTTTTTAATACAGCTGAGAAATATTCCAAAAACATCTCATTCCATCTATTATCTGTTGTCAAAGCGTGGCTTCTGGTGGCTCTCCATGTACTGCAATAAAGCGGGTAACCAGTCTAGACTGGTTTTGTTTTGTACTAATTTCTAAAGACAAATGACTTGATACAAAACAAAATCCTTCTAGACTGGTTACCCGCTTTACATGGAAAGAATGCATAGTAACTGGGTGCCATGCTTTGACCCCAGTTTTGGTACAGACAAGAAGTGCTTTATTTATTAGATTGTGTTATTTTTGGAATATTTCTCAGCTGTATTTCAAGATCAGAAAGTAGTGTAACCTGCTTTGTGAAGGCAAATGTTTACCTAATCGAATGATGTAAGTAAGTTGTAGTTGTGTTTGTTTGTTTTGTGCATGTTTCATAGTTTCTGCATGGATGTCTACTTTCGTTTTCAAAAAGAGTGTTATCTTTACTTATTTGAGCCTTGATAGTAAAAAGGACGTTTTTTAAAACTTTGTCTAGAAGTTCCTAAAGATGTTTTATGATGATGGTAAGTGTTCCAATTATAGCAAAATGCAAAAATAACTTTGAAAAAAACATTAGCAAGTGACTTGATCCCAAGCATCTGTGGGAAAATTGGTTTCTTTTGGAAGTCATTTGTCTGGCTTTAATTGTTTTCCAACAATGATAGCTCAGTGGTTAATGCACTTGCCTCTGATGCTAGAGGTCCCGGGTTCGATCCCCGACAGCGGCGATAAAATTCCGGTGTCCGAACTCGCTCCATTGGCATCATTTGCAGAGATGAATGTCATAAAGTGCACCGTCCTTCAGATCAGAATGTTAACTTGAGGCCCCCTGTGCAGGGTAAAGTCCCTGCCGTAATTACATGATTATTGTGTCGTGCATAGGCTTTCATCCTGTAAACCTGGAGTATGTAATGTACACCTGCGGTAATTGTCAAATGTGACCGACGCAGTAGAAAGAAAAACAAAAGTCAATTTAAGTATACAAAGTACTCTTGAAGGTAAGAATTTGCTCCATAGGAGCAAATTCTTTCCATGCTCCCCAGCAGCAAATTCTTTTCTTAAGAAGTTGCTTGTGTTACAGTCAAGTACCCAGTTCTGGATCAGTCACGCGTCGTTGAGTGTTGTAACCAATATGGTTGCTTATAATCGATTATCAGTAAGGTTGAGGATTAATCGGATAATCGCTTATTCAGTCGATAAATTCTACAAAAATGATTATCATTACTGATTTGCTTGCAATAGATTATTTGATACATGTAAGTTCAATTTACTACCCAAAGCTGTGCTTAAAATAGCTGTATAAGAAACAAACAGTGCAGACCCAGATGAGACGCCGCATTCTTCGGCATCTCATCTGGGTCTACACTGTTTGCTCAGGTCTGTCTGTTCAAATACGTCTGGCAAAGTATAGCATATGGTAGGAGTCATGCTCATACAGAAAGCCAGACATAAAATTATGACCAAATATTCAGTGATTACTAATCGGTTATCGATCGCAATGATAGGAATGATAATAGATTATCATTTCAGCTCCGAATAGCCAGCCCTAATTATTAGTCCTGTCATTGCGATCGACAATCGATTAGTAATCGCTAAGGTTTTTGTCATGATTTTACCTGTCTGACTTTCTGTCTGAGCATGACTCTTACCATATGTTGCACTTTACCATATGTATATTTCAACAGACATGTCTGAGCAAACAGTGTAGACCCAGATGAGACGCTGCATAATGCGGCGTCTCATCAGGGTCTGCACTGTTTGCCACACATCCAGCTATTTTAGGCATGGCTTTGGGTAGTAAATTGTACCTATCAAGTAATCAATTAAAAGCAAATCAGAAATGATAATCATTTTTGTGGAATTTATCGATTGATTAATCGATTATAAGATTAATTGTGTCAGCCTTACAAACATACTTTCTAATTTTATTCGGCTGACATTGTTAGACCCCAGTTGCGGATCACAGTACCCAGTTGCGGATCACAAGGTTTTGTTTGATTGATTTGATGTTTAACGCCACCGTCGACACTAAAGGTCATTTAAATTGGAGGCATTGCTCACAATTTTGTGGGAATTGTACCCGACATGGAGATGAAATGACATCTCAAGCCCTGCCGCTTAATGAAACTAATAGCGGTTTATAAGCATTGACGGTCCGACTCGCACTGCTTTGCCTGGGCAGGCTTACACCTATAAGCTGTTTATCAGTTTACTCGTATGAGTTTCAGTTTCAGCTCTGCGTGGAAAGCATCATTGAGACCATCTTTTTCTTCAAGCTCCAATGTGTGGGGGCTATCGAATGGCGTTAACCTATTTGGAAACAATCAGTGGCATTCAGTAAACATTTAATATTGATTTGTGGTCAAGTATCAATGCCGCTGACCCCTCCACCACCACCATCATCCCCACCACCAATGAGGTCAAAAGGCATTGTTTAGTGCCCAGTCTGTCGACCCTCCCACACTTTTGTTCGGTGGCATTCAGTAAATATTAAATATCCATTTGTCGTTTTGTCCCCCGGTCTATCGACCTGTCTCTGTCTCACGCCGTCTCCCACTTGAAAATTTTGGGATGTTTTCATGCAGCTACACTAACTTGTTTTCCCCAGCTCTTAAAAAGGGCATGGTGCTGGTCAGGAAAAAGGGCACTTTCAGCGTGCGTAAATATGTAAATTATTATTAATATGAACAGGCATTTTAAGCTCACCTGAGAACAAAGTGCTCAAAGTGAGCTATTGTGATCACCCGGCGTCCGGCGCCAACAATTTTCTTACATGACATCTCCTCCTAAACTGTTGAATGGATTTCAAAATAATTTCACAGAAATGTTCCTTGGGTGACCCTCTACCAAAATTGGTAAAATGATTCCGCTCCATTGAACAAAATGGCCACCAGAGCTAAAAATAGAAAAACCTTTGAACAACATCTCCTCCTAGCCCACTGGCCTGATTTCTAAATAATTTCCCAGAAATGTTCCTTGTGTGACTCTACCAAAATTGAGTATTATTATCTTCTTCTCAACTTAAACTGCTGGGTCGATTGGAACCAAATTACATGTGGAGCCTCTATGGGAAGGGGGAACAGAAGTATGTTTGTAAGGACTGGGTCACAAGACCAATATGGCCGCCATGGCCCGATATGTAAAAAACATTTAAAAGTCTTCTTCTCGGGGACCAAATGGCCGATGACCTTGAAAATTGGTATGTAGCATCAGGGATGTCGCAGATAATTTCTTTTATTTGACTAACTCCCTATCGGTGAACTGTCCTGTTTGCACGGTTATTAGCAATCGGCTGGGATATGTTGTTTTAACCCTGTCTGTTTCTTTGTATGTCATGTATGTGGACAACCTTTTAACGTTGGTCATAACTTTTTAACCATTTGAGATAGCGCCTTCATATTTGACATGATTGTGCTTTCCAAACACGCAAAAAAAAATTGACCTTGACCCATCCTACTTTAAAGAAAAACGTGGATTAGGGCTTCACGTCCATTCCAAAAAATTGCCTTTTGCCTACTTAAAAGAAAAAACAGCAGGTCATAACTTTTGAACCTTTCATATCTTCATTCTTGCATGTAGTTTCCTTGTGACATTGAAGGGCTTCACAGCCATACAGAAAATTTGACCTATGATTGTGACCCTGACCTACTTAAAAGAAAAAATACCATTGATCAAAACTTTTGAACTGTTTGAGACAGCATTTTTATTTTGCATACAGGTTCCTTGTAGTAAGGGCCTCACGTCCATACAAAAAAGTGTGACCTTGACCTATTTTAAAGATGAAATCATTATTGGTCATAGCTTGAGAACCGTTTGAGTTCGAATCTTTATATTGAACATGTAGGTTCCTTCAACTTCCTTGTCACATTGTCTTAACTCAAACAAAAAATCTTGACCTGTGACCTTGATCTTGACCTGTGAGTCCATATTCGAAGAAAAAGTGACCATGTCCAGGGACATATTCCTGTTTCACTAACACATCTTGTTTCTAAACTTGCGAATTTTTATACCCTGCCACACGATAGTGGCGGGGTATTATGTTATACCCTCCGGTGTCCGTCCGTATGTCTCTCCGTCCGTCCGCACTTTGTTTCCGATCGATAACTTGAGTATTTTTTCACGGATTTTGTTCAAATTTTGCATACATATTGGTAATGGTATCGGGGGATGAGTGGTTTGGGATTGTTAATGGGCAAAATCCGTTAATTTTTAGCAGAGTTATTGCCCTTTTCAGTATCTGAAAAATGGTTTTTGGCCTCTAATTCCCTTACTATATGGAATATCTGGATGAAACTTCACAGATATATAGAGGATTAAACGGTTCATATTGTGGCCAAGGACTGCTACTCTGGCTGTTCCAGTTCTTGAGTTATCTGCCCTTGACGTATTTAAAAAATGCATTTTAGACTGTAGTTCGTTTATCATTTACAATATCTTGCTGAAACTTCATAGATATGTAGTAGATGAATTGTTATATACTGTGGCAAAGGAACATGACTCTGGCTTTCCCAGTGATTGAGTTATCTGCCTTTGAAATATCTGAAAAATGGTTTTTGGCCTCTAGTTCCCTTACTATATGGAATATAGTAAAACTAAGACTAATTCTGCTTTAAAATGCTTATTTAGTAGCTTGTAGTCATTCTTTCTATGTGTTTTCTGCATTCCATGTCATGTGGTCAGAGACCACCTTTGGGACTGTTAAAAATGGTCTTTAAGACCACTTTTGAACAATCCCAAAGACATAACATAACATAACTTTACTGGAGATAAACTCAGGCTTATCCTGCTGTTCATGACAACCGCCACCTTTGCAAAACAATGAAGATCCAGATCAGGCTTCTGAACAAGCCATCTGATCAGGATCTACACTGTCATACACTTCATGATCAGTCTTCACGAAAGAATATAGTCAGACAGGCAGTACATCGAAAAACATGAAATTCTTACATGTACCACGTAAAGATACATGTTCCACAGCCATTTAAGGTAAATACTTGAGTTGCCTTCCCATTGAATGTCTGAAAAATGGATTTTTACATATGCTTCCTACATCTTCTAACAACTTCATCCACTCACATTAAGACATTACACTTGCGGATCATATCTCTGCTATCCCCTTTCTAGTTATTTAGCCTTGGTATATTTTCAAATAAGTTACATTGCTTAGCAGTGGCGGGGTATTATGCAGTGTCTGCGGTGCTTTTATTTCTTTCTGTTTTGAAAAATAGCCAATCCTGATCAGTCCGGAAACATTCAAATTTACTTGACTTGGGATTTGTCCGATTTGTTGCAAATGACCTCTGTTGCATGTAAGACTCCTGCACAACTAACACAGAAGATCGACCACTGTCTTTGTCTCATTCAGTCATCAACAATTTGGATCACATGTAATCATTTATTACTAGGGTTGCAACGATAAAAAGATACAGTTACTTCATGATCTCTCTGATACATATTGCAATATTTGTTTTTAATATGGCTACCGTATTCGCCCTAATTACCGCACCGTGCGCTTAGTTTTTTCAAAATCGTCTACCTAATTAGCGCACACTTGATACGACAACAACAGCTTCCAAGATGATGCATACTGATATTTAATGGGACGGAAAAAGATACTTAAGCATTGCCTTCACTGTTGGAAGAAATAATGGTAAGTTTTTTATAGATTTACAATGAGACCTTCAAGGGGAGATTACTGTAAAGTGTGCGCTTATGCATTTCCTTTTCAAAAATAGCTTTGGTGTGCGCTTATAGGAGCATGTGCGGTAATTAGGGCGAATACGGTATATATGTCCTCACAGATCCAATGACCACTAATTAGTGACTGCATTGCCATCTTGGCCCTCTTGTTATACTTTTTTATTTCTAGTTGTGTCTACTGTTGTATGATATTTTCAGCCTCTGTATTGAGCCCATATATTTTTAGGACCAGCTACGCTCATTTGTAGAAGGGGGTGCGACGTCTCTGAAAGCTGCCTAATGTCTATTCAAGGAGCTCTTCACCAAAGAGGAGACCACTGGCAGGACACACACCAGTTTTACAGGACCAGGAAAACTTGAAGAAATATACAGTAAACATAGTCAATCACTTAATGGTGTATGGCATTTGGGGACTCTGACCTAGTGGATAAGAGAGCTGACTCTTAATCATTAGGTCTCTCACTGATGGTTTGAATCTGGCTCGGGTTACATATGAGATGCCAAGTTCTGCATTGAACTGTACATCATGTGGTTTTCTCTGGGTTCTCCGGTTTTTGCCCCCACCTCTGATTATTGATAGACTAGATATATTTAGTTTGAATTTTGGCGAGTGTTTGAGTTTTATGTCTCACCAACAGCTAAGGTCATACGGAGACGGAACCTTGGTTTAAAGGTGCATTATTGAGCTACCGGGTCTCAATTTTTTTTTTCTGGTTTTTATCTTCATTGCATACTCCTTTGTCATGTGTACACTTTTGGAGCCAAATACAGCTTCAGAACTTTGTGAAAATGGTCGTTTTCATTCGTGTTTACCCTTTGCTCTGAACATGTGTTCGGAATTTCTGTTCTAAAAATAAATCTGTCACTTTACACATACATAGCGACAGTATGGTCTCTGAGTGTCGTTACTTATGGCATGGTATTCCGCGTCATATTTTTTTCCAATTCAGGCATGGCCTAAGAAAACAAGGCCAAAAGTGAACGTCGCATAGCGTCATATGTGGGGATTCTATTTTTGTCACGAACTAAAAATAGATCTAACTAGTGTTCGAAACCTAGTTAGGGAATCCCTCTCAAACTCATTTACCTGTCTTCATAATTGTTCGCACTTTTGCATAAAATGCATTCATTTGTATTGTTTTGAAGAAAAATACCGGCTATATATATTTTATTTTTGGAAGCATTTTTTTTTCAGATAGCTCAATAGTGCACCATTAAAGACTCATCCGGAAGACTGGAGAGGCCTGGGATTGATACTGCGATCCCTGGTTTACAAGGTGAGTAGCATAACCACTACATTAGGGATGCTTCTGTTGAATTGAGGTTTTATGTTCCTGTCAACACTCTTTAGGTCATTTTGGAGGCATTGGTTTCAATTTTATGAGACTTTTATCCGACATTGAGATGAACCTTGTTGCCGAATGGAACCAATAGGATTCACAACAAGGTTTAACTGTGACAACTAAATAGTGTAATGGACTGTTATGGACATGTGCATCATCCTGCAGTTCATTCACCATTGAAATCTGGTACTTACATGCATTTGTTAAGGGCAGGCACATTCAGATTGAACATCTTTACATGTTTGCACGAAAGGAAATGGGCATCGTCAGTCGACCATCAGTCAGCCTTGGTAGCTTTGTCGGATGCACGTCTAACTGATGATCAGGAGGACGCGGGTTTGATATCTGCCGGGGTCTGCAACTCAGTCAGATGCGTGTCTAACTGATGATCAGGAGGACGCGGGTTCAATATCTGCCGGGGTCTGCAAAATTATTTTGTGATGATTGATCATGAAATCTTTTATTCGGTCATTCTCTCCCTTCCACGGATTCAAGAAGGGCAGTTGTCAATTTCTGGCAAAAGAATGTGCACTGTACTGGCTAATAGCTTACATATAAAGTAGAAGTAAAACAAGCTTACATATAAGCCTGCCCAGGAAAAGTGTGGATAGGTAAACTGACCGGCTCAAAAATGACCTAAAATATTGTTGACTGGGCCGTTACACTCCAATACAAACAAACAATCCACCATCAACAGTTTGAATCGGTATTATCAGTGGTTTGAAGCCAAAAACTTAACTTGGTTAGTGATAACAATCAATTTTTCAAGCCAGTCAGTCAACAGAGCGAAGCTTATCACCATCTCGAAATTTTGACTTCACAAAAATGACATGTTCATTCTCACATCATACATGTACCTGGCCATGCAAACCGAACTTAAAGACCATCCCAAAAAAATTTAACGAGAAAAATAAAGACAAACATGAGAAAAATGAAGACAAAGACGAAAACAAGAACTTATTTATCTTAAGAATTGAAAGATCTTTTTTTTAACTCACCTGAGCCAAATGCTCATGAATATCACAGTGTCGTCCTCCATCATACGTCGTCAACAATTAATTTGTTAGCACCCGAGAGGTTACAGTTCTCAGTTTTGATCCAAACTTAACAAAATTACTCAGGATGTTTGCCTCTATGAAATCTAGGTCAAATTTGATACTGGTCATGTCTGGTCAAAAAGTAGGTCAAAAGGCCAAACAGAAAAACCTTACTGACAATCTAGAGGCCACAATTTTTGTCCAATCATTATGAAACTTGCTCAGAATGATCAGCTCGACATTACCTAGGTCAAGATCGAATATGGGTCATGTTGGGACAAAAAGTAGGTCAGTAGGTCAACTCCTAGAAAAAAAAGAACTTTACACCCTACTGCACAATGTTCAATCTAGGCTGCACCTGCTTTTTACATGAAGGACGCACTAGAAATCATTCAATGGGCTCGTCGGGTGCAACTGTAGAATTTAGTGACTGTTTCTTCTAGAGTTTATTTTTTTGCGATTTTCTCGTGATTTTTCGACAGTCTGATGCGTATTATTGAGTTAATCACAAACCGCATGTTGCCAAATTAAAATAATTCAGAAAAAAAAATTGTTTTATCTGTTTAACCAGTAACAATTCTTATTTTTTAAACCCAAATCGATGTTTTGCTTACTCGCTGTACACCAGATTCGTGTGCGCTGTAGTGGCTTAAGCGTAATACCAGATTGAAAAAGCTATTTATTATATATATATAGCGTTCTTCTCTTCCTGAAATAAATTTCATGGCATTCATTCCAAATAAAGATGCATTTAATTCATTTTTATATTGCAGCCAACACCTAAAGAAAAAGCTGGCAACTTTATACAGTATAATTTAAGGACCCTCGAAATGGCCGTCTTTTTCAAAGCCCATGGGCCAAGAGGCCCCCAAACCCCAAATTCTAGATTGAACACTGCCCTAGATGCTGCAAGTTTGGTCCAGTCATCATCAAAACTTGCTCAGAATTATCTTCAGTCAAGTATGAGTCATAATGGGTCAAAAAGTAGGTCAAATCATAGAAACATAGTTTTGCTACAATCATTATCAAATTTGCTCAGGATGATCCTCTCAACAATATCTAGGTCAAGTTCGAATATGGGTCATGTCAGGTCAAAAGGTAGGTCAGTATGTTAAATCATAGAAAAGCCTTGTTAACAATCTAGAGGCAAGCTTTGGTCCAATCATCATCAAAATTGCTCAATGATAATCATAACAATATCAAGGTCAAGTTCGAATGTAGGTCATGTCAGGTAAAAAGTAGGTTAGTAGGTCAAATCATAGAAAAACCTTGTTAACACACTAGCAGCCAGTTCTGGTCCAATCATCATCAAACAACCTTGCTCAGAATGATCGTCTCGACAATATCTAGGTCAAATTTGAATATGGGTCATCTCGGGTCAAAAGGTAGGTCAGTATGTCATACAGAAAAACCTTGTCAACACCAGAGGCAATGGGACTCTGCCCATCAGGGCTTGAAGAAATAGATGGGCTGCACAATGCTTCCATGCAAAGATGAAGCCAACCTTACAGGAGATCGGGTAAACCACTTAGAGGATCTAAATAGAAACGAAGGCAATGATCAGGAATCAACACAATTAACCCATCAGAGACACGAAAGGGAAAGAAACCAGACCCTAATTGAAAGTCTGCCCAGGCTAAGCAGTGCGAAGAGGACCAGCCATTCTTATAAACCCTATTAGTTTCATTGGGCCACAGGGCTTGAGATGTCATTTCATCTCAGTGAAAGTCCCAGAAATGTCTCCAAAATGACTACAGTGTTGATGGGGAAGTTAAACCTCAGATCAAACAAACAAGCAAACAAACACTAGCGGCCACAGTTTTGGTACATTCATCATCAAACGTGTTCAGAATGATCACTTGGACATTGTCTGGGTCAAGTTCAAATATGGGTCATGTCAAGTCAAAAGGTAGGCCACTATTTCAAATAACAAGATGTGTTTGTGAAACACGAACATGTCCCCGGGCATGGTATTTTTTGTTTTCAAAGTTGGTCACAGTTCAAGGTCAAGGTCACAGGTGGGAAGCCCTTGACACAAGGAACTCGCATGCCAAATATGAAGGCTCTGTCTTAAATGGTTCAAAAGTTACGAACAATAATATGTTTTTTTCTTTAAACTTTAAAAGTAGGTCATAGGTCAAGGTTACAGGTCAAAAAAAAATTGCATGAATGTAAAGCTCTTGTCACAAGGAACCTACATGCCAAATATGAAGACTATCTTAAATGGTTCAAAAGTTATGAACAATTTTATATTTACTTTTAAGTGGGTCAAAGGTCAAGGTCAAAATATTTTGCATGAATGTAAAGCTCTTGTCACAAGGAACCTACACCCCGAATATGAAGGCTGTATCTAAAACAGTTCAAATGTTATGGCCACTGTTAACTTTTTCTTTTATGTAGGTCAGAGGTCAAGGTCGCAGGTCAAAATATTTTGTGTGAATGAAAAGCTCTTGTCACAAGGAACCTACATGCAAAATATGAAGGCTATATCTCAAACTGTTCAAAAGTTATGACCAAAATGTTATTTTTTGTTTTAAGTAGGTCAAGGTCGCATGCCAAATATGAAGGCTGTATCTCCAACAGTTTAAAAGTTATGAACAATGTTAACTTTTTTCTTTTATGTAGGTCAAAGGTCAAGGTCACAGGTCAAAATTTTTTTGTGTGATTTATGTTAAGTCCTTGTCACAAGAAATCGCCAAGCAAAATATGAAGGCTCTATCTCAAAAGGTTCAAAAGTTATGACCAAAATGTTATTTTTTATTTTAAGTAAGTCAAAGGTCAAGGTCACAGGTCAAAATTTTTGCACAAATGTAAAGCTTCTGTCACATGACAAATACATGCCAAATATGAAGGCTGTATCTCAAGCGGTTCAAAAGTTATCGCAAATGTTTTTGTTTTTTTTCTTTTTAAGTAGTTCAAAGGTCAAGGGCACAGGTCAGTTTTTTTGCATAAATGTGAAGCTCATGTCACAAGGAACCTTCATGCCAAATATGAATGTTCTACCTCAAATGGTTCAAAAGTTATGACCAACGTTAAAGTTGTCCACGTACAAACCAACAAACAAACAGACAGGGCAAAAACAATATGTCCCCGCTATCGCTACCGGGGACATAATAAAAAAACTTTTTTAACACTCTAGTAGCCAGTTTTGGTCCAATCATCATCAAACTTGTTCAGGATGACCATCTTGACAAAATCTAGGTCAAGTTCAATTATGGGTCATGTCGTGTCAAAAAGTAGGTCAAATCATAGAAAGACCTTGTTAACACTCTAGATGCCACAGTTTTGTACATAATGATGGAGAATTTGTATTACATAATATTCTTGCACACCAGATAAGGAATAATAATATTATCATTTCATGGAGATTGATCATAAAATCTTTACTCTATGACCATTCTCTCCCTTATGCTGAATCAAGAGGGGCAGTTGTCAGTTTCTGGCGAAAGAATGTGCACTGTTTCTTATAAAAAATAAGAATAATGTACATATGTACATTCGTGGACATGTTAAACAAACCTGTCTTTTTTTTCTATGATTTTATAAAAACTCAAAATAATTGTTTCTATCATTCTTCGAATTTTTCCCTCATAGATTTCTCTCCTCATAGATTTCTCATGATTTCTCTGAATTGTCTCTTGTACTTACTTTATCATTGCAGCATTATATACATGTACTTTAAGAATATTAATGCTTTCAGCCTGTGCCATGAAAATAAAGAGAAATACCTGAGAAACGTCAAGCGAGAAAAAGATAATGAAGGCGTTCCTCAAGATCGTTGGATACTGCAAGAGGTAGGTATGAAGTCACTACATGGTTAAGTTTCTTAAATAATGAAATACAACCTGTGAGCATCATACAATTCATAGGGATGAGCTGCTATAGAAGTGTTGTGGCAAGCAGATTTTGTTTCATTATTACAGACACTTATCATGTCTAAAAGCAATCAAATATGATATGTTTTCTAATACATAAAAATTGCATATGTAACACGCCGATTGATTGAATAGCCTCGATAAGTAGTGACAGCACATTCTGTTTTGTTTTTGTTTGTTTGATTTGAGGTTTAGCGTCCCATCAACACTGTAAAGGTCATTTTGAAGAAGTTGCTTCCAATTTTGTGGGACTTTTACACGACATTGAGATGAAATGACATCTCAAGCCCTGCTGCCTAATTTGCCCCCGCCCATCGGGCTTGAAGAAATAGATGGGCTGCATGATGCTTCCACTCAGAGCTGAAACCGACCCCAGCCAGTACTGGTAAACCGCTTAGAGGATCTAAGCCTGCCCAGGCAAAGCGGTGCGAGTCGGACCGTCCATGCTTATAAACCCTTTTGGTTTCATTGGACGACAGGGCTTGAGATGTCATTTCATCTCAGTGTCGGGTAAGTCCCACAAATTCGAAGCACCATCTCCAAAATGACCTATTTAGTGTTGACGGGGATGCTAAACCTCAAATCAAACAAACAAAAAGAACATAACATCTATTCAGTGGTGATGGGGACGTTTAACCGCGAATCAAACAAACAAACCTGCTGCCTAATGAAACCAATAGGGTTTATAAGCATGGACTGTCCGACTCTCACCCCTTTGCCTTGGCAGGCTTAGATACTCTAGCAGGCTTAGATACTCTAAGCGGTTTATTGGACGACAGGGCTTGAGATGTCATTTCATCTCAGTGTCGGGTAAGTCCCACAAATTCGAAGCACCATCTCCAAAATGACCTTTATAGTGTTGACGGGGATGCTAAAACTCAAACAAACAAAACAGAACATAACATCTATTCAGTGGTGATGGGGACGTTTAACCGCGAATCAAACAAACAAACCTGCTGCCTAATGAAACCAATAGGGTTTATAAGCATGGACTGTCCGACTCTCACCCCTTTGCCTTGGCAGGCTTAGATACTCTAGCAGGCTTAGATACTCTAAGCAGTTTACCAGTACTCCTGTGCGGTCGGTTTCAGCTCTGCATAGAAGCATCATGCAGCCCATCTATTTCTTCAAGCTCCGACGGACGGGGCATACAGCAGATTCTGTGAACTTATACTGTGTCCAAAACGTTCTGTTATCATGCAAAGTTGCTTTTCATTTACATCACGAAAAATTTTGGGTGTATGGCCCAACCGGCTGCTAAAATTTATATCTGAGGGTGTCTGGGGTCAAAAATGTCTCAAAATTGATGCTGATAAAACATGCTGCAAACAGTGAAAATGGCCAGTGCCAAACCCCTTAATTGTTGCCTTGACAGCTGTAAGAACATTGAGATTTGGTCAAAAATTCATGTGAAATCACACTTTTTGCCAACTTTGAGATGTCCCCTCATTACCATGACAACGATCAAGTCATGAAAGGTTGCATTTGAAAGGCTACTGCCTATTGAACATTCATACCGAGTTTGGTGTAAAACAGACCATGATCCATTATGAAACAATGGCTATTTGAAGTTGCTGTCTGGTGCAACACTGTGAAAATCAGCGAAATTCACAAAATCCCTGAGTGGTAAAGGGTTGACCAAGGATAGCTGGCATTGGCCTGTACTGCAGCATAGGTAATTGTTGTATTTAGCCCACTGAAAGTTGTAGTTTAAGTAATGCTGGCACGGAAAATAGTGTTATCACATGTTTGTAGCAGACATTTATATACTTCAGCATTGCAAAAGAGTCATCATATTCTCAAGCCAAGTCCTTGCAGTCCTCCTAGCAAAACCTAATAACCTATAATTTTGTGCCAAACCTATAAAACCTTTATTTTGTTCATAAAACCTGTAAAAAGCCTGTATTTTCATGAAAAAAACATATTTTTCAAATTTGGAACCCTAACTTTTCTTTAAAATGCACTAGTTACTATTTTTTACTTTTTAGTCCCATAAAATGTGATGAAAACTGTCAAGAAATTGTAATTTTTTTCCTCGCTTGCTTCGGTCACTCGGACTTTGTAAAATTCAGATCAACTTTTTCTGAGTAATTGTGGCACAAAAATTCATCAAATATTTTTTCTTCAGTTTTAAATCTTTATGTAAGTTTTGAAGGCCCTTTTTTTAACCTGTATTTTTATTGAAAAATCTGTAAATAACCTATATTTTGAGTAAGAAGAACCTATATAAAAACCTATATTTTCAAAGTGGGCCACTAGGAGGCCTGTCCTTGTGAAAATCTTCACAGCTTTGGTAGTAAACATTATCAGCCTTTCTTTCCATCTGGATGCTAGATTGTGAAAAACTTTTCAACATGCACTACCACCTTGTATGGACTGGTCCATATTCATGGGTGATTGTGACTGCTGATAAGCATGTGAATGATTCTAAACATGGAAAATTTTAAGACTTGTTATAACTGCAATATATATGTACTTATCCATGGTGTCTATCATTTTTCAGGCCAAATCTTCAGTCGCTATATGAGGAATAACACAGACAACGTGAGATAGAAATTCTGGGTTGAAAGAATAGTGTACAAACTGAACGATAAGATTCGTGGAATTAGGAATGGAAAATACAAATTAAAAAAGTAAATCATTACGATAACACAACCGTGAGGCATAGTGCATTTTTTCTTATATCAAAAACGGACATTTATCTGATAAAATTTGTGATCCTTTTCTTATTTATACTCCAAACATAGGTTTTGGGTGCTCGTTAGAACTGCCTCATTGAGGTGGTGTTTAGGATTACCCACAACCTATTTCTTGGAGCAGAAATAACGAAAATAATGTATACCCCTGTAAACCACAGTTTTCTCTTTCAAAAGTGGGGTTTAAGGGGCTGTCCATTTCACAGACTTGTTCAAACAGGGGATACCTTCATTCCAAATTATCATTCATGGGGGTAAATTTCCGTTTTTACTGTTGGAAACTTTGTTTTACAGCAACCGGTTAAATGGGCTTTAAGATGTTAGGGGGTGGGGATATTACATTTGTCATGTACATACATACATACATACATACATACATACATGTTTGCATGCATGCACAAAAGCAAGCACACACACTCACACGTATAGACATGCATTTATGCACACATGGATACATGCATGCTTACCGGTATGTGCATCAAACATGCATGCATGCAAACACACCCACTCATGTATGCATGCATGCATTCATGCAGACCAGGGATACAGACTAAGCATTTTGCTCATGCATGTGTGTTTGCAAGCATTCTTGTTTGCAAACACACACACACTCCTGCATGTTTGCATATATACATGCACACACAAACATGCAAACATGCACGTTCACACTCATGCACTCATGCATTACTTGTTCAACTTATTCCCCTATAGGGGAGCTATGTTGCTGTCTGTTAACTCTTGCTCAGATATTGCCCTTTTGAAATTTTGTCATTTAGGGCCAAGCATATGGTTGGGGAGATAGTGTTGTACAAACACCATCTAGTTTGTTTTTTTAATTAAAAAAAAAAAAGCCCCCCAGTGGAAATCTTCCACTGACCGTTCCAAGGCGGCTCTTCTGTGGCGATTTATTTATGTTGTTGTTTGTTACTTACTGTGTGTATCACTTGTGTCTTTTGGTTTTGGATGGCCATATGGCCATTTTGTGGGAAAGTAACTGTCATTAGGGCATTCCTTTGTTTAGGTTTCCATTATGGTCTGGTCGCTTAATGTTTGTATGTCTTTCCCTTTGGTGTCTTTTATGGGTGGAGTAAGTTAATTGTATCAGTTCCTGATCTTTGTTTTACTTCTACTTTTCAAGTGCTGCAAGCATAAGCTGTCAATGTACAGCAATGTTTTGCCATGACATTGGGCCTCGGACACTATATCGCTGGCCCCCGCCCATCGGGGCTTGAAGAAATGGATGGGCTGCATGATGCTTCCACGCAGAGCTGAAACCTACCCACACATGAGTACTGGTAAACCGCTTAGAGGATCTAAGCCTGCCCAGGTAAAGCGATGCGAGTCGGCCCATCCATGCGTATAAACCCTATTTGTTTCATTTGGTGGCAGGGCTTGAGATTTCATTTCATCTCGATGTCGGGTGAAAGTCCCACAGAATTGGAAGCAACGTCTCCAAAATGACCATTACAGTGTTGATGAGGACATTAAACCTCAATTCAAGCAAACAAACACTATGTAGCAGAATAAACTTCACAATTATTTTGATGTTATCCAAACAGACCTCGCCTGACCTACGTAGGCACATTAGAATTTTTATTCTAATGCACTTGCCAAAGTAATTTTATGTCTGATTGGATGAGTTAAAATTTTTCAACAGTATATATTCTATTACATACCATATTGACCCTAAGTATTGGGACAGATAGGCCTAAGCATAATGTGTTTTGGGAAGTTTGATTTGAATCTTAAGACCGAAAATCAGTGTTTCGGTACACAATCGATCGCATGCGCTTGTTAAACGGAACACCTTTGAAATCAGGGCTAAAGAATTTTTTTATCCAAATCGGCCCCGGTTGACCGATAACGTCACCAGTAACGTACCGAACATGCCTTACAAGTCATCCCGACATTCTTGCATCTGCCAACTTAGCCATCATTTTCATTGTGTAATGGTTTTTTTCCAAACTTTTCCATCATTTTCATTGTGTAATGGTTTTTTTCCCAACATCATTTGTATTTTTCTTTTGTTGTTTGGTAAAATCTTTTAAAATATTTTAGCAATACATGCAAATAAACAGAAAATCGTACCACGTTTTTAATTTCTTTAATTGTTTTCTAGTGCGGTATTCCCTTACACGGTGTCCACGATTCAAAATTAATTCCTCGGCTGTATAAACATGACTGGATGCCCAAATAATAAACGTTCTTTGCAGGACGACACGTATTTCATTTCCTTTGATGTCTGTTATTGACAAAATAAGTATCCACTAAAACATCAACCAGAACGTTTTTTTGCATCTTTTGAAGCGGTAGTGACACGTGCGGACTTTCCATGCTTCATGTGCTAATTAATGCGGGCGGCACCCTTTGATAATCAATACCACTGTGAAAACATGCATTAATTATCGCTTTTCTTATCACTGGCTTACAGACAGCTTGCAGATTAGCGTAATCAAAATATGCGTGGTCGTCCGTGTCAACTATTTCGAAATAAATTATCATCAAAGTGCTGTTGACATATGCTTCAGAAAGTTGTAAATTTACCAGTTCAATGAAGGAATATTCAGCGGTCTGACCTTATACCGACATCGGGTGTTAAGTGGATAAAGTGTAACAAGATAGCATGCATAAACACAGTGTACCTGCAGGCTACCGCCAAATCACGACCGCCAAATCACGAGTCGGCTAATTTTATTGCCTTTATCTGGCGGCAAGCAGCCGTTGTCTCCCACTGACACACAGGAGATTATTGGATTATAATTAGGACTATGTACACTTTGACGCTTGACCGGGTACAAGACGTAGGTGGGAATAAAGAATATAAATTATATAAGAATGAAAACAACTCCGGGAATTATCTGAAAAACTTGTGATATAGAAAACTATCGATAGTTCAAAACACTATCGGCGATAGTTATCGATGTTTAACTTTACCATCGATGCAGTACTATCGGCCCAGTGCCTATCGCAATGCATCGATGGTCCGATGCATCGTTACACTCCTAATCCCAACCCTGAATCCCTTATTTTAATTCTGTTCCGATCCCACAGGATTTCATCGGGATCACTGCGGGATTTCATTCTGATCCCGGCGGGATTTCATCGGGAATCCCGCAATTTGTCCCGCCGGGATCCCGATAAATCCTGCTGGGATTTCACCGGGATCCCGCTGGTTTCACCGGAATTCCGGTGGGATTTCACCGGGATCCCGGCGGGATTTCATCGGGAATCCCGCAATTTGTCCCGCTGGGATCCCGTCAGAATCCCACCGGGATCCCGATAAATCCTGCTGGGATTTCACCGGGATCCCGCTGGTTTCACCGGAATTCCGGTGGGATTTCACCGGGATCCCGGCGGGATTTCATCGGGAATCCCGCAATTTGTCCCGCTGGGATCCCGTCAGAATCCCACCGGGATCCCGATAAATCCTGCTGGGATTTCACCGGGATCCCGCTGGTTTCACCGGAATTCCGGTGGGATTTCACCGGGATCCCGGCGGGATTTCATCGGGATCCCAGCGGGATTTATCGGGATCCCGGCGGGATTTCATCGGGATTAATCGGGATCCCAGTGGGATTTATCGGGATCCCGGCGGGATTTCATCGGGATCCCGGAAATCCCGACCGGGAATCCCGCAATTTTATCCCGCCGGGATCCCGGCGGAATCCCACATGGGATCCCGGCAGGATCCCGGCGGGATTCCCGCTCATATTTTTACTTGGGATAAGCCTTGTGGTTTCACAGAAGAAGATTTTAAAAGATTTTCCCTACGTTAGTCTATGTAAAACCAAAGGGCCCCGGAGTAGGGGCATTTTTGGTTTCAGGGCTATAATTTGAACAACCTTGATAGCAGTCCACTAGATGAAGCTTCATACCAAATATCAAAGACCTAGGCATTGTGGTTTCAGAGAAGAAGATTTTCAAAGATTTTCCTTACATTAGTCTATGTAAATCCAAAGGGCCCCCCAGAGTGGGAGCATTTTTGGCCCCAGGGCTATAATTTGAACAATCTTGGTAGAGGTCCATTAGATGAAGCTTCAAACCAAATATCAAAGTCCTGGGCCTTGCGGTTTCAGAGAAGAAGATTTTTAAAAACCATCACTATATAAGCCTATGTAAAACCAAAAGGCCCAAGGCGGGGGCATTTTTGGCCCCAGCACTATAATTTGAATAATCTTGGTAGATGAAGCTTCATACCAAATATCAATTACCTAGGTCTTGTGGTTTCAGAGAAGAAGATTTTTAAAGTGTAAAACCAAAGGGCCCAGGAGCGGAGGCATTTTTGGCCCAAGGGCTATAATTCAAACAATCTTGGCAGAGGTCCACTAGATGAAGCTTCATACCTAATATCAAAGTCCTGGGCCTTGCAGTTTCAGAGAAGAAGATTTTCAAAGATTTTCCGTGTATAAGCCTATTTAAAACCAAAGGGCCCAGGGTTGGGGGCATTTTTTGACCCAGCACTATAATTTGAACAGTCTGGGTAGTGGTCCACTAGCTGAAGCTTCATACCAAATATCAAAGACCTGAACCTTGTTGTTTCAGAGAAGAAGATTTTCAAAGATTTTCTGTGTATAAGCCTATTTAAAACCAAAGGGCCCAGGGTTGGGGGCATTTTTTGACCCAGCACTATAATTTGAACAGTCTGGGTAGTGGTCCACTAGCTGAAGCTTCATACCAAATATCAAAGACCTGAACCTTGTTGTTTCAGAGAAGAAGATTTTTTTTAGTTTTCAGTGAAAAAAATCTATTTTGGCTCCTGTGACCTAGATGTGCAAAAGACTCAAACCATTTGAACAACTTTGAAAGGGGACCACCTAAGGATCATTTCTGTGAAGTTTGGTCAAAATCTGATAAGAGGTTTTGGAGATGTTGTTTGAAGAAATTGTTTACGCACTGACGCACGCACGCTCGGACGCACGCATGCACAACGGACAAAAAGTGGTCCCATAAGCTCACCTTGTCACTACGTGATGGTGAGCTAACAACATGAAATCACATAAACAAACACCCCTCTACCGAAGTACGGCTCCTTGAAATCTATTCCACATCAGCAGTCAACCATATGTCAAATGCGAATAATATTTTACCTTAGTCTTTAATATACACGCACCCAACAAATTAATATTATAATTTCACGAATCCTGTGTAAATTGGTAGAGATCCACTAGATGAAGCTTCATTCCAGGGCCTTGGGGTTTCAGAGAAGAAAATATTTTAATTTTTGTGCTAAAAATCTAATTTTGGCTCCTGTGACCAAGATGTGCAACAGACCTGAACCATTTGAACAACTTTGAAAAGGAACCACCCAAGGATCATTCCTGTGAAGTTTGGTCAAGATCTGATCAGTGGTTTAGGAGGTGTTGTTTGAAGAAATTGTTTTAGGATACACACAGGGATACACGAAAGCACTGATGAAGGAAGAAAAGTGATCACGATAGCTCACCTTGTCCTACATGACAGGTGAGCTAAAAATGCTCCAAGTACCTTTTGGATGAGAAAAGTGCCTTATGGGCTTTAGATTCTGATTTGACCCGTTCCTAAAGTATCGTCATTCAATAAGACAAGATTTTTAAAAGTCTATGTAAAACATGATGCTGGGACGGGGTCATTTATGGCCCAAGGGATATTATTTGAATAAAATGATCCGATGGATACAATCTTGGTAATGGTGCACTAGATGCAGCTACATACATGTACCAAATGCCTAGGTCTTGTGATTTTAAAAAGGAGATCTGCCAATGTGTTGGTCTATGTAAAACAAGTGAACCCAGAGTAGGGCCATTTTTGACCCCAGGCATTATGATAACACACCCGTGGGACATAATGCATTTTCTCACATCTCCAATATGGCTACTTTTTTCTGATGAAAATCTGTGATATTTTTCTTATTTATACTTCAAACATGGGTAGTGGGTGCTTGTTAGAACCGGCTCATTGAGGCAGTTCTTACGAGTACACACAACCTGTGTATTGGATCAGAAATAAGAACCAGAGGACCAGTGGTCCTGTAAACGCTCACCTGACACCTGGTCCTGGTGTACATTTTAATGTTTTTATATATGTATATAGCCTCAGAGCAGGGGTACACAGCTTGTGGGGACAAAATTTTGATGTCTAACAATGTGATAAAACTTTCCACCTATTCCTACCTTTCTGATTTGGCTTTGATTGACCTTTCAGTTTTGGAGAAGATCTTTGAAAATGGTGGACGGACAGACGACGGTCCAAGGTCATTTAATGACCTTGACCTTTCTTATCCATCATGTATTGATTTTGTTTACCTGAGCTACCTATTTTTGTGTCGTAGTCTTCAATGGTTTCCTAAATATTCATTATTTTCACTTTTTCCCATGCAAAAGCCCAAGTCTGCAAATTTGACATAGCCATAAAATAGGTCAAGGCCATCCCAGGGTCACCATTTTTACAAATTATGATGGGCTCAAGTACCAGATGCTACAAGCCAACTTTCAAGGTCATTGACTTCATGGTTCTGGAGAAGAAGATTTTTGAAGGCTTTTTACCATATATGGGCATGGCTGCCATCTTGGTCATGTGACCCAGACTCCGCGAACAAACTTTCGTTCCCCCATCCTACTGAAGCTCCACATGAAATTTGGCTTTGATTTGGCCTTTCTGTTTTGGAGGAGAAGATCTTTGAAAATGGTGGACGGACGGACAACGGATGGACGACGGACGGACGTTGGACCATGGCTATACTATAAGCTCACCTATGAGCCTAAAGGCTCAGGTGAGCTAAAAATCAATTATTTTCAGTTTTCTCTATATAAAGAGGGGTTTGGTGGGGTGCTCATTTCACAGACTTGTTCACGTGATGAATATAATTTGAACAATTTTGGTAGAGGTCCACTATTGTTACATATTAAATATCAAACTCCTGGGCACCCAACAAATTAATATTATAATTTCACAAATCCTGTGTAAATTTTCTTTCCCTACTGACAAATGTAGAAGCCTCCGTGGTGCAGTGGTTACGCTACTCGCCTTGTAAACCAGGGATCGCAGGATCGACCCCGGGCTTCTCCAGACTTTTGGAGGAGTCTTTAAAACCGAGGTCCCGTCTCCGTATGACCTTAGTTGTTGGTGGGACGTAAAACTCAAACACTCACTCACTCACTGACAAATGTGCTTTTTGAGATTTATACCAGTCTTTTCAAAACATCTGACCCCTGGGGTGGGCCCTAGTCACAGTACAGTGATACCCACTAGCCATGAACACAGGGATCAGTATTTAATGAATCTCAATGACATGCCAGGACACTTATGTTCCAAATATGAATTCTTTGTCATGTGTTAGCTCAGAGGGCACTTATGTTCCAAATATGAATTCTTTCTGTCATGTGTTGGCTCAGATTTAAGAAACTACCGCAGCATAGGAATGTTAAACCAGAGGACCAGTGGTCCTGTAAACGCTCACCTGACACCTGGTCCTGGTGTACATTTTAATGTTTTTATATATGTATATAGCCTCAGAGCAGGCTGCCATCTTGGTCATGTGACCCAGACCCCGCGAACCAACTTTCGTTCCCCCATCCTACTGAAGCTCCACATGAAATTTGGCTTTGATTGGCCTCCCTGTTTTGGAGGAGAAGATCTTTGAAAATGGTGGACGGACGGACAACGGATGGACGGACGACAGACCATGGCTATACTATAAGCTCACCTATGAGCCTAAAGGCTCAGGTGAGCTAAAAATCAATTATTTTCACTTTTTCCCAAGCAAAAGCCTAAGTCCGCAAATTTGACATTGCCGTAAAATAGGTAAAGGTCAACCCAGGGTCACCATTTGAACAAATTATGATAGGCCCGTGTACCAGATGCTTCCTGCCAAGTTTCAAGGTCATTTGCCTTATGGTTCTGGAGAAGAAGAATTTCGAAGTGTTTTTACCATATATGGGCATGGCCACCATCTTGGTCATGTGACCTCGACCATATCAGCAAATTTTCATTTGTTCATCATATAAAGGATCCATATCAAATTTCACTTGAATTGGGCCAGCGGTTTCTGAGAAAAAACTGTTTGAAATATGGAACCTGGTTAATCTTGGTCCCAGGTCACTGAATGATGACTTTTCTTACCCATGAATCTTCATGTATTCATTTACTTTACCTGATCTACCAATTTGGTGACATTGTCTTCAATGGTTTCCTAAAAATCCATTATTTTCACTTTTTCCCATGCAAAAGCCGAAGTTGACAAATTTGACACTGCCATAAAATAGGTCAAAGTCAACCCAGGGTCAGCATTTGTAAAAACTATGACGAGCCCGAGTACCATATGATATATGCCAAGTTTCAAAGCCATTGGCCTTACGGTTCTGGAGAAGAAAATTTTTGAAGGCTTTTTACCATATATGGGCCATCTTGGTCATGTGATCTAGACCGTACTGGCAACTTTTCATTTGTTCAACTCACAAAAGCTCCATATTGAATTTCACTTAAATTGGCTCAGTAGTTTCTGAGAAAAAATGTTGTTTTTTTTAAATATGAAATTGAAGTGACCTTGGTCTAAGGCCAATGAATGACCTTGACCTTTCTTACCCACAGATCTTCATGTATTCAGTTACTTTACCTAATCTACAAATTTTGGTGACACTTTCTTCAATGGTTTCCCTAAATATCCATTATTTTCACTTTTTCCTATGCAAAACCCTAAGTCAGCAAATTTGACATTACTGTAAAATAGGTCAAGATTAACCCAGGGTCACCATTTGAACAAATTATGATAGGCCCGAGTACCATATGCTACATGCCAAGTTTCAAGGCCATTGGCCTTACGGTTCCTGAGAAGAAGAATTTCGAAGTTTCTTTACCATATATGGGCATGGTGGCCATCTTGGTCATCTGATCTAGACCATGTTGGCAGCTTTTCATTTGTTCAACTCCCAAAGGCTCCATATTGAATTTCACTTCAATTGGCTCAGTAGTTTCTGAGAAAAAAATGTTTGAAATATGGAACCTGAGTGACCTTGGTCTAAGGTCAATTAATGACCTTGACATTTCTTACACATAGATCTTCATGTATTCAGCTACTTTACCTTATCTACTAATTTTGGTGACACTGTCTTCAATGGTTTCCTAAAAATCCATTATTTTCACTTTTTCCCATGCAAAAGCCTAAGTTGACAAATTTGACACTGCCATAAAATAGGTCAAGGTCAACCCAGGGTCAGCATTTGTAAAAACTATGACGAGCCCGAGTACCATATGATATATGCCAAGTTTCAAAGCCATTGGCCTTACGGTTCTGGAGAAGAAAATTTTTGAAGGCTTTTTACCATATATGGGCGTGGCGGCCATCTTGGTCATGTGATCTAGACGGTACTGGCAACTTTTCATTTGTTCAACTCACAAAAGCTCCATATTGAATTTCACTTAAATTGGCTCAGTAGTTTCTGAGAAAAAATGTTTTTTTTTTTTAAATATGAAATCAGAGTGACCTTGGTTAAGGTCAATGAATGACCTTGACCTTTCTTACCCATAGATCTTCATGTATTCAGTTACTTTACCTAATATACAAATTTTGGTGACACTGTCTTCAATGGTTTCCCTAAATATCCATTATTTTTCTACTTTTTCCTATGCAAAAGCCTAAGTCAGCAAATTTGACATTACTGTAAAATAGGTCAAGATCAACCCAGGGTCACCATTTGAACAAATTATGATAGGCCCGAGTACCATATGCTACATGCCAAGTTTCAAGGCCATTGGCCTTACGGTTCCTGAGAAGAAGAATTTCGAAGTTTCTTTACCATATATGGGCATGGTGGCCATCTTGGCCATGTGATCTAGACCATGTTGGCAGCTTTTCATTTGTTCAACTCCCAAAGGCTCCATATTGAATTTCACTTCAATTGGCTCAGTAGTTTCTGAGAAAAAATGTTTGAAATATGGAACCTGCGTGACCTTGGTCTAAGGTCAATTAATGACCTTGACCTTTCTTACACATAGATCTTCATGTATTCAGCTACTTTACCTTATCTACTAATTTTGGTGACACTGTCTTCAATGGTTTCCTAAAAATCCATTATTTTCACTTTTTCCCATGCAAAAGCCTAAGTCGGCAAATTTGACATTGCTGTAAAATAGGTCAAAGTCAACTCGGGGTCACCATTTGTACAAACTATGATGGACCTGAGTACCATATGCTACATGCCAAGTTTCAAGGCCATTGGCCTTACGGTTCTGGAGAAGAAGAATTTTTAAGGCTTTTTACCATATATATAGGCGTGACGGCCATCTTGGTCATGTGATCTAGACCGTATTGGCATTTTTTCATTTGTTCAACTCACAAAGGCTCCATATTAAATTTCACTTAAATTGGCTCAGCAGTTTTGGAGAAAAAAATGTTTGAAATATGGATCCTGAATGACCTTGGTCTAAGGCCAATGAATGACCTTGACCTTTCTGACCCATAGATCTTCATGTATTCAGTTACTTTACCTGATCTACAAATTTTGGTGACACTGTCTTCAATGGTTTTCCTATAAATCCATTATTTTCACTTTGCCCCATGCAAAAGCCTACTTCGGCAAATTTGACATTGCTGTAAAATAGGTCAAGGTCAAGCCGGGGTCACCATTTGTACCAACCATGATGGGCCCGAGTACCATATGCTACATGCCAAGTTTCAAGGCCACTGGCCTTATGGTTCTGGAGAAGAAGGTTTTTGAAGGCTTTTTACCATATATGGGCATGGCGGCCATCTTGGTCATGTGATCCAGACCTCGCGAACAAACTTTCGTTCCCCCATCCCACTGAGGCTCCATATGAAATTTGGTTTTGATTGGCCCTGCAGTATAGGAGAAGAAGATCTTTGAAAATGGTGGACGGACGGACGGACGGACGACGGACGGACGTTGGACCATGGCTATACTATAAGCTCACCTATGAGCCTAAAGGCTCAGGTGAGCTAAAAATGATGTATACCCCCGTAAACCCCAGTTTTCTCTATATAAAGAGGGGTTTGGTGGGGTGCTCATTTCACAGACTTGTTCACGTGATGAATATAATTTGAACAATTTTGTTAGAGGTCCACTATTGTTACATATTAAATATCAAACTCCTGGGCACCCAACAAATTAATATTATAATTTCACAAATCCTGTGTAAATTTTCTTTCCCTACTGACAAATGTGCTTTTTGAGATTTATACCAGTCTTTTCAAAACATCTGACCCCTGGGGTGGGCCCTAGTCACAGTACAGTGATACCCACTAGCCATGAACACAGGGATCAGTATTTAATGAATCTCAATGACATGCCAGGACACTTATGTTCCAAATATGAATTCTTTGTCATGTGTTAGCTCAGAGGGCACTTATGTTCCAAATATGAATTCTTTCTGTCATGTGTTGGCTCAGATTTAAGAAACTACCGCAGCATAGGAATGTTAAACCAGAGGACCAGTGGTCCTGTAAACGCTCACCTGACACCTGGTCCTGGTGTACATTTTAATGTTTTTATATATGTATATAGCCTCAGAGCAGGCTGCCATCTTGGTCATGTGACCCAGACCCCGCAAACCAACTTTCGTTCCCCCATCCTACTGAAGCTCCACTTGAAATTTGGCTTTGATTGGCCTCCCTGTTTTGGAGGAGAAGATCTTTGAAAATGGTGGACGGACGGACAACGGATGGACGGACGACAGACCATGGCTATACTATAAGCTCACCTATGAGCCTAAAGGCTCAGGTGAGCTAAAAATCAATTATTTTCACTTTTTACCAAGCAAAAGCCTAAGTCCGCAAATTTGACATTGCCGTAAAATAGGTAAAGGTCAACCCAGGGTCACCATTTGAACAAATTATGATAGGCCCGTGTACCAGATGCTTCCTGCCAAGTTTCAAGGTCATTTGCCTTATGGTTCTGGAGAAGAAGAATTTCGAAGTGTTTTTACCATATATGGGCATGGCCACCATCTTGGTCATGTGACCTCGACCATATCAGCAAATTTTCATTTGTTCATCATATAAAGGATCCATATCAAATTTCACTTGAATTGGGCCAGCGGTTTCTGAGAAAAAACTGTTTGAAATATGGAACCTGGTTAATCTTGGTCCCAGGTCACTGAATGATGACTTTTCTTACCCATGAATCTTCATGTATTCATTTACTTTACCTGATCTACCAATTTGGTGACATTGTCTTCAATGGTTTCCTAAAAATCCATTATTTTCACTTTTTCCCATGCAAAAGCCTAAGCTGACAAATTTGACACTGCCATAAAATAGGTCAAGGTCAACCCAGGGTCAGCATTTGTAAAAACTATGACGAGCCCGAGTACCATATGATATATGCCTAGTTTCAAAGCCATTGGCCTTACGGTTCTGGAGAAGAAAATTTTTGAAGGCTTTTTACCATATATGGGCGTGGCGGCCATCTTGGTCATGTGATCTAGACCGTACTGGCAACTTTTCATTTGTTCAACTCACAAAAGCTCCATATTGAATTTCACTTAAATTGGCTCTGTAGTTTCTGAGAAAAAATGTTTTTTTTTTTTGAAATATGAAATCGGAGTGACCTTGGTCTAAGGCCAATGAATGACCTTGACCTTTCTTACCCATAGATCTTCATGTATTCAGTTACTTTACCTAATCTACAAATTTTGGTGACACTGTCTTCAATGGTTTCCCTAAATATCCATTATTTTCACTTTTTCCTATGCAAAACCCTAAGTCAGCAAATTTGACATTACTGTAAAATAGGTCAAGATTAACCCAGGGTCACCATTTGAACAAATTATGATAGGCCCGAGTACCATATGCTACATGCCAAGTTTCAAGGCCATTGGCCTTACGGTTCTTGAGAAGAAGAATTTCGAAGTTTCTTTACCATATATGGGCTTGGTGGCCATCTTGGCCATGTGATCTAGACCATGTTGGCAGCTTTTCATTTGTTCAACTCCCAAAGGCTCCATATTGAATTTCACTTCAATTGGCTCAGTAGTTTCTGAGAAAAAATGTTTGAAATATGGAACCTGCGTGACCTTGGTCTAAGGTCAATTAATGACCTTGACATTTCTTACACATAGATCTTCATGTATTCAGCTACTTTACCTTATCTACTAATTTTGGTGACACTGTCTTCAATGGTTTCCTAAAAATCCATTATATTTTCACTTTTTCCCATGCAAAAGCCTAAGTCGGCAAATTTGACATTGCTGTAAAATAGGTCAAGGTCAACTCGGGGTCACCATTCGTACAAACTATGATGGGCCTGAGTACCATATGCTACATGCCAAGTTTCAAGGCCATTGGCCTTACGGTTCTAGAGAAGAAGAATTTTTAAGGCTTTTTACCATATATATAGGCGTGACGGCCATCTTGGTCATGTGATCTAGACCGTATTGGCATTTTTTCATTTGTTCAACTCACAAAGGCTCCATATTAAATTTCACTTAAATTGGCTCAGCAGTTTTGGAGAAAAAAATGTTTGAAATATGGATCCTGAATGACCTTGGTCTAAGGCCAATGAATGACCTTGACCTTTCTGACCCATAGATCTTCATGTATTCAGTTACTTTACCTGATCTACAAATTTTGGTGACACTGTCTTCAATGGTTTTCCTATAAATCCATTATTTTCACTTTGCCCCATGCAAAAGCCTACTTCGGCAAATTTGACATTGCTGTAAAATAGGTCAAGGTCAAGCCGGGGTCACCATTTGTATAAACCATGATGGGCCCGAGTACCATATGCTACATGCCAAGTTTCAAGGCCACTGGCCTTATGGTTCTGGAGAAGAAGATTTTTGAAGGCTTTTGAATATTCTGAGAAATCAGAAATAAATCATTGGTTTAGACTCGTTCTAGACAGGTTTTTAATTATTTGGACCCCTTTTGGATTTATATCAGTCTTTGAATCGACTGCCTATTTGAAATTCGCAAAATTGCAGTACGTTTCCTCTGGCTTTCTTTGCCGGATCATTACAGGGTCACTGATGAGGCTTTATTAGCCGAAACTACGTAGTATGGCCTATCTTCTTTCTTATGAATGTTTTCATTGCTCTTAAAGGAACTCATTTTTTATTTTTATTTTTACTATATATGGGCATGGCGGCCATCTTGGTCATGTGATCCAGACCCCGCGAACAAACTTTCGTTCCCCCATCCCACTGAGGCTCCATATGAAATTTGGCTTTGATTGGCCCTGCAGTATAGGAGAAGAAGATCTTTGAAAATGTTGGAAGGACGGACGAAGGACGGACGGACGACGGACCATGGCTATACTATAAGCTCACCTATGAGCCTAAAGGCTCAGGTGAGCTAAAAATGGTGTCCCGGATTCTGACCCTAGCCTCCACCCCAGGGTGTGAGCCAAAAAGATTGCTAAAATGGGAATAGAAACGCAGATGACTGAGTGACTACAGCGATCGATGTACTTTGTAAAGATCAGCTTTGTTTGTTTGATTTGAGGTTTAACGTATAGGTCGTTTTGGAGACGTTGCTTCAAATTTTGTGGGACTTTTACCCGACATTGAGATGAAATGACACCTCAAGCCCTGTTGCCCACTGAAACCAATGGGGTTTATAAGCATGGACAGTCCGACTCCCACCACTTTGTCTGGGCAGGCTTAGATCCTCTAAGCGGTTTACCAGTACTCGTGAGTTTGTTTGATTTGAGGTTTAACGTCCCCGTCAACACTGTAAAGGTCATTTTGGAGATGTTGCTTCCAATTTTGTAGGACTTTTACCCGACATTGAGATGAAATGACATCTCAAGCCCTGTCACCCTATGAAACCAATAGGGTTTATTAGCATCGACGGTCCGACTCGCACCGCTTTGCCTGGGCAAGCTTAGATCCTCCAAGCGGTAATACTCATGTGTAGGTCGGTTGTAGGTCGGTTTAAGCTCTGCGTGGAAGCATCATTCAGCCCATCTATTTCTTCAAGCTCTGATGGGCGGGAGCGGTGTAAAGGTGAGCCAAAACTTACAAAATAGGTTGTTGTTTTTCTATACTTTAATTAATATTATAAATTCAAGAGGACCATGATGGCCTGAATTTCTGAACTGATTTCAAGATGTCACATAGCTTTTGAAAGTTATATGGATAACTGACAGCCATCTTATTCCAAGAAGCATAACTGTTGAACTTAGATAGATGGTTACCTGGGCAACATTCTTGCAAAGTTTGAGTTAAACTTGCTTAAGAGTTTAGGACAGGTTGTCATTTGGAGACTTTTCTACTGCCAACCATTAAACCAATTTGGTAGAAAGTCACCTTAGGAACCTTCTTGTGAAGTTGTCATTTAGATATATTTCTATTTTCAGCTCTGGCAGCCATCTTGTTCATCTTAGCAGAACTGTTTAGCTATTTCTGTAAAGAGTCACCTAAATAACATTCCTATGAAGTTTGAATGAAAGTGAATCAAAGGTAAAGGAGTTGTCATTTAAAGCTTTTTTTTTCAGTTTAAACTCTTGCGGCCATCTTGTTCATTGGAGCAGAACTGTTTTACCTATTTTGCAGAGTGTCACCTAAGCGATATTCCTGTTGAGTCTGAATGGAATTAGATTAAAAGGTATAAGACAGGTTGTCATTTAAAAGGTTTTTTTCTTCTATTTTAGTTCGAGCCGCCATCTTGTTCATCAGAGCGGAACATTTAGCAATTTCGTTAGCAGGTCAACAAAACATTATTCCTGTAAAGTTTGAATGAAACTGAACCAGTTAAAAAGTTTTACTATTTTCAGCTCTACCGGCAATTTTGTTCATTGGAGAGGAACCGTTTATGCTGCTTTTGTACAGGATCCTATGAAGTTTGAATGAATTTGAACCTAAGGCATAGGAAAAACAAGAGGCCCAAGTGGGCCTGTCGCTCCACCGGCTAACTTCAGACAATTGTCATATTTATTACATTAACCAATTGTATACTAGCGGACTTTTCTATTGCTATATGTTGGACCAGTCCATTTGTCATATAAGGGGTGTCAGGCCTATTTTTTTCTATTTTTGATGGAAAATTCTGTTAGCAAATAGTGCAGGCCCTGATCAGACATGGTGTTCTGTGGGGTCTGATCTGGGCCAGCACTGTTTGCCAAGGTACCCATTTAGGGTTTTCCCGCATGCAATGGGTAAAAAAGAAACAAGTGATCCACCCAAGGAATGTCCATTCTATATTTTTTGGACCCCAGAGCCATATATGGCAGGATTTATGTGAGTGACCATTTGGCATTGCTTCGTTCTAAATATCTAAAGCTCTGGGCCTTATGGTTTCAGAGAAGAAGACTTTTTTTTAAGTTTTTCCTATTATAAGTCTATGGGAACTAATATGCCTCTGAGCGTGACCAATTTTTTACCCCAGGGGCATTGTTGGCAGGATTTATTTGAGTGACCACTTGACGTTGCTGCATACTTAATATCTAAGCTCTGGGCACTGATGGTTTCAGAGAAGATTTTTGTCAGTTTTTCCCAGTGTAAGTCTATGGGAGCTTATGGGCCTCAGGGTGTGGCCAATTTGGACCCCAGGGGCATAGTTGGCAGGATTTATGCAGTTGAATACTTCAAGTTGCTACATACTAAGCTCTTGGCCTTATGGTTTCAGAGGAGAAAAGTTTCAAGATTTTGTCATTATTAGTCTATGGGAGCTACTAAACACCGGGTCGTTGCCAATTTGGACTCAAGAGTCATAGTTCGCAGGACTTAGTAGGTGACCACATAACTTTGCTACATACTACAGTTCAACCTGTATTAAGCAAGTGCCTAAGGGATAGTCAAAATATGCTTGCTTAAGACAGGTTCTTGCTTATTACAGGTGAAATTTAACACATCTGCCTTTCTTGGGAACTGAATGCCTGCTTGCTTAAGACAGGTTGCTTGCTTAATAGAGGTGGCCACTAAGACAGGTTTTACTGTAAATGTCTTAGCTTTAGGCTTTATGGTTTCAGAGAAGAAGTATTTCCGTTTATTGGTCTATGGAAGTTAATGAGCCAAAGGTGGTGGCCATGGCGGCCATGTTTTTTGTCTGATCAAAATTTCTTCAATGAATCTGACAATGGTAGACACAAGGAACATTCATGAAAATTAAAAACGAAATTCATTTAGCGGTTTTGGAGGAGAAGATTAAAAAAAAAAAAAGATCCCTTTATGAGTCTATGGAAGCTAATTAGCCAATGGGCATGTCCATGGCGGCCATGTTTTTTGTCTGATCAAAATTGCTTCAAGGAATCTGACAGAGGTCCACCCAAGGAACATTCATGCAAAGTAAGAATGAAATCCATTAAGTTGAGCGGTTTTGGAGGAGAAGGTTTTTAAAACTTTTCCCATATAAGTCTTTGAAAGCTAATGAGCCAAGGGGCATGGCCATGGCAGTCATGTGGGGCATGGCCATGGTGGCCATGTTTTTTGTCTGATCCGAATTTCTTCAAGGAATCTGACAGAGGTCCACCCAAGGAACATTCATGCAAAATAAGAATAAAATCCATTGAGCGGTTTTGGAGGAGAAGATTTTTAAATATTTTTTTTTTGGTTTCGATGCCATTTTGTTCTGCATGTAACAAAATTCTTTGAAGGAATTCAGAAGAGGACTATGTGAGAAACATTCCTGTGAAGTTTGGTTACAATCGACCAAGTAGTTAAGGAGGAAATGTTTAAAGAAAAAAGTTAACGCACGGATGCACAACCGCACAGATGCACAACAGACACAGGGCCTTTACATATAACATAAGACCCGCCGGTCTTTGGCCAGTGGAGCTAAAAAATGAACAGATTTATGTTTTTATTTCTTTCTTTATATATTTTTTCCTTTCCTCCATCGGATTCGGTATGCCTCCCTTTTCAACTAAGCCATTTTAACCCTCAGGGATCTGGAGAACTGTTGACACTGTAGTATAATTATGTCTAATAAATCAATCTCCCTCAGTATTTTGAATTTATTTTGAAACATCAAGTCGTATGTTGAAAACATCAGTTCTATCACCAGTGTGATGGGCAAGTGAAATTTCTGATGTTTTGAATTTTAGAATGACAATTTGTAGGTGGACCTCTATAGATATGTGATAGTCAGCAAAATTGGAGGAGATTAATTCAGATACAGAAAGGTACTTTTAAATAAATAAATAAATAAATAAATAAATAAACAAGAACTTTTGAAGAAGAGAAGACTTTTTTAACATTACACTACATGTTATATAGTGAAAATAAACCCCGCCCACTGTAGCCATGTTTTTTGTCGGATCAAAATTTCTTCAAGGAATCTGACAGAGGTCCACCCAAGGAACATGCATGCCAAATAACTATGAAATAAAACAAGAACTTTTGCAGAAAATATTTTCAGCATTACACTATATGTTATATAGTGAAAATAAGCCTCGCCCATGGCGGCCATGTTTTTTTGTAAGATCAAATTTTTTTCAAGGAATCTGACAACAGTCCACCCAAGGACAATTCATGCAAATTACAATGAAATCCCACAGGTACTTTTGCAGAAGAAGATTTTTTAGCATTACATTATATGTTAAATAGTGAAAATAAGCCCCGCCCATGGCGGCCATGTTTTTTGTCGGATCAAAGGAATCTAAAAGAGGTCCACCCAAGGAACATTCATGCAAAATAAAAACAAGGCATCGCATGCGATACAAATCCCCTCGGACTAGACAACTTCATGTGTGGAAAACACTGAAATGGCAAAAGTCCAAATTGGTTGAGATATTATCATATACAACATTTGTGTAAAGTTTGTTTAAAAATCCTCCAATAAATGTACATTCTAGAGTGATGACGTTTCTCTAAAAATAGCCATAGTGACATTGACTTGAGGCCATGACCACGAAAGTAGATCTTGCTCAAGATATTATCATTAGCATCTTTTGTGTGAAGTTATATTAAAATCTGTTAATAAATGTAGGCGGTAGCGCGATGACAAAGTTTTTCTAAAGATAGCCACAGTGACCTTGACTTTGAGGTCATGACCTTGAAAGTCGAAGTAAGTCGAGATATTATCATAAGAAACATTTGTGTGAAGTTCTATTACAATCCATCATTAAATGTAGGCGCTAGAGCGATGAAAAAGTTTTTCTAAAAATAGCCACATTGACCTTGACCTTGAAAGTCTAAATAGCTCGAGATATTGTCATAAGGAACATTTGTGTGAAGTTATATTGAAATTGGTGAAAAAAATGTAAGCACTAGAGCAATGACAAAGGTTTTCTAAAAATAGCCACAGTGACCTTGACCTTGAAAGTCAAACTCGCTCGAGGTATTGTCATAAGGAACATTTGTGTGAAGTTATATTGAAATGGATGAAGAAATGTAAGCGCTAGAGCCATGACAAAGTTTTTCTAAAAATAGCCACAGTGACCTTGACCTTGAAAGTGGAACTCACTAGAGATATTGTTATAAGGAACATTTGTGTGAAGTAATATTGAAATTGGTGAAAAAAATGTAAGCGCTAGAGCAATGACAAAGTTTTTCTAAAAATAGCCACAGTGACCTTGACCTTGAAAGTCGAACTCGTTCGAGGTATTGTCATAAGCAACATTTGTGTGAAGTTATATTGAAATCAGTGAAGAAATGTAGGCGCAAGAGCGATGACAAATTTTTCTAAAAATAGCCATAGTGACCTTGACCTTGAAAGTCGAAATGGTGAGATATTGTCATAAGGAACATTTGTGTGAAGTTATATTGAAATCGATGAAGAAATGTAAGCGCTAGAGGGATGACGAATTTTTTCTAAAAATAGACACAGTGACCTTGACCTTGAAAGTGGAACTCGCTAGAGATATTGTCATAAGGAACATTTGTATGAAGTTATATTGAAATTGGTGAAGAAATGTAAGCGCTAGAGCGATGACAAAGTTTTTCTAAAAAATAGCCACAGTGACCTTGACCTTGAGGCCTTGACCTTGATAGTCGAACCCGCTTGAGATATTGTCAAAAGGAACATTTGTGTGAAGTTATATTGAAATCAGTGAAGAAATATAGGCGATAGAGCGATGACAATGTTTTTTCTAAAAATAGCCACAGTGACCTTGACCTTGAGGCCATGAGTTGGAAAGTCTAACTCGCTGGAGATATTTTTATAAGGAACATTTGTTTGAAGTTTTATTGAAATTGGGGGAGAAATGTAGGTGCTAGAGTGATGAAAAAGTTTTACTAAAAATAGCCAAAGTGACCTTGACCTTGAGGTCATGACCTTGAAAGTCCAACTCGCTCAAGATATTGTCATAAGGAACATTTGTGTGAAGTTATATTTAAATCAGTGAAGAAATGTAGGAGCTAGAGCGATGACAAAGTTTTTCTAAAAATAGCCACTGTGACATTGACCTTGAAGCCATGACCTTGAAAGTGGAACTCGCTCGAGATATTTTCATAAGGATCATTTGTGTGAAGTTATATTGAAATTGGTGAAGAAATGTAAGCGCTAGAGCGATGACAATGTTTTTCTAAAAATAGCCACAGTGACCTTGACCTTGAGGTCATGACCTTGAAAGTCAAACTCGCTCGAGATATTTTTATAAGGATCATTTGTTTGAAGTTTTATTGAAATTGGGGGAGAAATGTAGGCGCTAGAGCCATGACAAAGTTTTTCAAAAAATAGCCAGAGTGACCTTGACCTTGAGGTCATGACCTTGAAAGTCGATCTTGCTCCAGATATTGTCGTAAGGAACGTGCGTGTGAAGTTATATTACAATCGGTCAAGAAATGTAGGTGCTAGAGCAATGACAAAAGTACGTACGTACGTGGCGCTAGAGCGATGACAAAAGTACGTACGTACGTGGCGCTAGAGCAATGACAAAAGTACGTACGTACATACGGGACAAATGCTATATCCCCCCTCACAACTATGTTGTGCATGGGGATAATGAAATCCAACAGGTGGGTTTGGAGGAGAAGATTTTTAATTTTTTGTGTGGTTTTGTTGCCATGGCAACCAGAGTTCTGGGTGTAACAAAATTCTTTGAAGGAATTTAGAAGAGGACTAAGTAAGGAACATTCCTGTGAAGTTTGGTTACAATTGGCCCAGTAGTTTAGGAGGAGAAGATGTTTTAGCATTACACTATATGTTAAACAGGGAAAATAAGCCCCACCCATGGCGGCCATGTTTTTTGTCGGATCAAAATTTCTTCAAGGAATCTGAAAGAGGTCCACCCAAGGAACATTCATGCAAAATAAAAATGAAATTAAACAGGTGGTTTTGGAGGAGAAGATTTTTAAAGATTTTTAATTTTTTGTGTTGTTTTGTTGCCATGGCAACCAGAGTTCTGGGTGTAACAAAATTCTTTGAAGGAATTTAGAAGAGGACTAAGTAAGAAACATTCCTGTGAAGTTTGGTTACAATGGGCCCAATAGTTTAGGAGGAGAAGATGTTTTAGCATTACACTATATGTTAAATAGAGAAAATAAGCCCCGCCCATGGCGGCCATGTTTTTTGTCGGATCAAAATTTCTTCAAGGAATCTGAAAGAGGTCAACCCAAGGAACAGTCATGCAAAATAAAAATGAAATCCAACAGGTGGTTTTGGAGGAGAAGATTTTTAAAGATTTTTAATTTTTTTGTGGTTTTGTTGCCATGGCAACCAGAGTTCTGGGTGTAACAAAATTCTTTGAAGGAATTTAGAAGAGGACTATGTAAGGAACATTCCTGTGAAGTTTGGTTACAATTGGCCCAGTAGTTTAGGAGGAGAAGATATTTAAAGAAAAAGTTAACGCACGGACGCACGGGACGCTAGAACGCACGACGGACACAGGGCCATGACAATAGCCCCGCTGGCCGAAGGCCAGTGGAGCTAATTAGCATTTTTACGGTTTTTACTATTTTTAGCCCTGGCGGCAATTTTGTTCATTGCAGCAAAACTATTTTAGTTATTTTGGTAGGGAGCCACCTAGACAACATTCCTGTGAAGTTGTATGAAACAGGTCCATTGGTTTAGGAGGAGTTAAAATGGTGACGATGGATGACACATGACAGACATTCAACAATCATAATATAGCTCACCATGAGCACCTGGTGCTCAGGTAACTCAGGTAAGCTAATCAATTCAAATTTGTCAGTAACATGTTTTGGGTGGGTGCCGTTCTTCAATCATGTCATGTTCAGGATCATGCTTATTAACCAGTGTCCTGCTGAATAGTTAAATACGCCACACCCTCTACTGATTATCAACCAATCAGAATATTTGATGCAAATTTTTGCAACAAATTAATAAACTGAATGGCAAACAATGAAAATCCTGATCAGATGGCTTCTTCAGAAGCCATCTGATCTGGATCTACATTGTTTGAAAGATAAGGCATATCTGGGCTCAGCAGGACAAGGGTTAACCCTTCAGATGCAAATCACAACAACTGTCATCTGCTTTGTTGTCTGCTGGATGCTTAGAAAGTCACTGTTGCAAACTGAGCAGTCTGATAAGAGTCCACACTGTTTGCATATATGCAAAATATGTTGAAAAAGTTCACAAGAAGATCCAGCAGATCACATAGACATTTCTAGATGCAATTTTTCTAGGCATCTTAAGGGGTTAAAGTTATTTATAAGAAGTGGGTAATTTGAAGCAAACCTCTGTTAGGGTGACTCTTGTATCTGCTGCGCCTTTTGTAACTTGACAGTCCCCACAATGTGCCTACTGCTGCAGCTGTTTTCCAGGAACCCTTGCTATATCTAGGCCCTTTATATCTGGTAATGGCAGCTCGTACTCGGGATGATGAGCTACCACCACTGCGAGATCGACCCCTGCTGCCTCTGCTCCCACCTCTGCTACCTCCTCTACCACCTCCCCTACCACCTCTTGCCTCAACTTCATTATATACAGCTGAAATTAGAGTAGAAAATAGACCCCATAGAAAAAGATAAGGTAGGTATTTGGAAGAAAAATTTTGTCTACTGTTTATAACCCATTGCATACTAGTGAACTCTTGCTATATGTTGGACAAGTCCATTTGTCATATAAGGGTTGTCAGGCCTATTTTTTCTTTCTTATTCCATATTTGACGGAAAATTCTGTTAGTAAATAGTGCAGGCCCTGATCTGACGACGCATTCTGCTGCGTCTGATCTGGGTCTGCACTGTTTGCCTTGGTAGCCTTTAGAGGTTTCCCACATAAAAAACCTATATAATGAGGGCATTTGGTGATATATAAGGGATAATTTTTGCCATTTCTCTTGTGGGTATTTATTTGAAATGGAGGCGGTTCAAATGAATATCCACAAGTTGTGGATCCAGAAATTTGAAAATCTGAACCAGTCTAGCCACATTTGAGGGTCACTGATGAGGCCTAATTGGCTGAAACTAGCTACATGTAGACTGCCAGAAATACTTACACTCCATACTTTTCAGTTCTACAGTGTGTTATGAAAACACGCCTAATCAAATGCAGTCCAACCTGTATTAAGCAAGCACACATGGGATATTCAAAAAGTGCTTGCTTAAGACAGGTGGATTTTAATGCATTTTCCTTTTTTGGGAACTGTATGCCTGTTTGCTTAAGACAGGTTGCTTGCTTAATATAGGTGGCCACTAAGACAGGTTTTACTGTAAATTGTAAACTAAAACGCCGAAAAAAATAAACTGAGTGAGCAGTCGATGGCAAGCCACTGCAAATCAACACTCTTTTGCCACATAGCAGACGTGACCTTTTGACCCCTTGAGATGGCCCCTTTTGGCGGAGCCAACAATAACGTCCCTCTCGCACGCCTTTGCCATAGAAGGAAGTCATGTAGCAAATATGGTTGCATTTCGGCCAGTGGTTAAGGAGGAGATGGCGTGATGGACAGATGGACAGAGGGACGGAGGCGTTCATAATATCCCCCAACGCTTTCTTTAAAAGCGTGGGGATAATAAAAATCCATCAATAAATGTAGTCACTAGAGCGATGACAAAGATTTTATAAAAATAGGCACAGTGAACTTGATCTTGAAAGTCGTACTCGCTCAAGATATTGACATAAGGAACATTTGTGTGAAGTTATATTGAAATCGGACAAAAATGTAGGCGATAGAGCGATGACAAAGTTTTTCTAAAAATAGGCACAGTGATCTTGACCTTGAAAGTCGAACTCACTCAAGATATTGTCATAAAGAACATTTGTGTGAAGTTATATTGAAATCGGTCAAGAAATGTAGGCGTTAGAGCGATTACAAAGTTTTTCTAAAAATAGCCACAGTGACCTTGACCTTGAGGCGAGGACCTTCAAAGTCAAAATCGCTCGAGATATTTTCATCAGGAACATTTGTGTGAAGTTATATTGAAATCGGTCAAGAAATGTAGACGCTAGAGCGATAAAAAAGTTTTAACAGCCACAGTGACCTTGACCTTAAAAGTCAAACACACTCGAGATATTGTCAAAAGGAACATTTGTGTGAAATTATATTGAAATCGGTCAACAAATATAGGCGCTAGAGCTACGACAAAGTTGTTCTAACAAGAGGGCCATGATGGCCCTGGATCGCTCACCTGATCCATTGAGTAACAAGTGGGCCCCGGGGAGGGCCATTATTGACCCTAAGGTTATAATGTGCATAATGTTGAGGCAGGTCTAAAAAGGTGAAGCTTCATACCAAACATCCACAAATTATTATCCACTAGATGAAGCTCCATACCACATATCAAAGACATGGGCCTTGCAGTTTCAGAGAAAAAGATTTTTAAATATTTCCCTATATAAGTCTATGTAAAACCAAAGGGTCTAGGGGCGGGGGCATTTTTGGCCCCAGGGCTATAATTTGAACAATCTTGATAGAGGTCCACTAGATGAAATTTCACACCAAACATCAAAGACCTAGGCCTTGTGGTTTCACAGAAGAAAAATTTTAAAGATTTTCCCTATATAAGTCTATGTAAAACCAAAGGGCCCCCGAGGCGGGAGCATTTTTGACCTCAGGGCTATAATTTGAACAATCTTGGTAGAGGTCCACTAGCTGAAGCTTCATACCAAATATCAAAGACCTAGGCCTTGAGGTTTCAGAGGAGAAGATTTTTCAAGATTTCCCTATATAAGTGTATGTAAAACCAAAGGCCCCGGAGGGGTTGGGAAACATTTTTGGACCCAGGGCTATAATTTGAACAATCTTGATAGAGGTCCACAAGATGAAGCTTCATACCAAATATCAAAGACCTGGGCCTTGCAGTTTCAGAGAAGAAGATTTTTTAAAGATTCTCCCTACATAAGCCTTTGTAAAATCAAAGAGCCCCCGGGCGGGGGCATTTTTGGCCCAAGGACTATAATTTGAACAATCTTGACAGGGGTCCACTAGATGAAGCTTCATACCAAATAGCAAAGACCTGGGCCTTGCAGTTTCAGAGAAGAAGATTTTTAAAGATTTTCCTTTATAAGCCCATGTAAAACAAAAGGGCCCCGGGGCGGGGGCATTTTTGGCCCCAGCACTCTAATTTGAACAATCTTGGAAGGGGTCCACTAGATGAAGCTTCATATCAAATATCAAAGACCTGGGCTTTGCGTTTTCAGAGAAGAAGATTTTTAAAGATTTTCCCCATATAAGCCCATGTAAAACCAAAGGGCCCCGGGGCGGGGGCATTTTTGGCCCCAGCACTTCAATTTGAACAATCTTGGTAGGGGTCCACTAGATGAGCTTCATACCAAAAATCAAAGACCTGGGCCTTGTGGTTTGAGAGAAGAAGATTTTCCTATATAAGCCCATGTAAAACCAAAAGGGCACTGGGGCAGGGGCATTTTTGGCCCCAGCACTATAATTTGAACAATCTTGGAAGGTGTCCACTAGATTAAGCTTCATACCAAATATCAAAGACATGGGCCTTGGGGTTTCAGAGAAGAAGATTTTTTAAGTTTTCGGTGAAAAAATCTATATTTGGCTCCTGTGACCTATATGTGCAACGGACCGGAACCATTTGAACAACTTTGAAAGGGGACAACCTAAGGATCATTCCTGTGAAGTTTGGTCAAAATCCGATCACTGGTTTAGGAGGAGATGTCGTTTGAAGAAATTGTTTACGCACAGATGACAGACAAAAAGTGATCCTAATATAAAACACAAGAGGGCCCAGAGGGCCCTGGTTCGCTCACCTGATCCAATGTATAACAAGTGGGCCCCAGGCAGGGTCATTTTTGGCCCCAGGGTTATAATTTGAACAATCTTGGTAGAGGTCCACAAGATGAAGCTTCATATTGAATATGAAAGACCTGGGCTTTGTGGTTTCAAAGAACAAGATTTTTAAGGTTTACCCTGCATATAGAAGTCTATGTAAAACAAGATTTTCCCTATATAAAACTATTTAAAACCAAAGGGCCCCGGAGCGGGGGCATTTTTGGTCCCAGGGCTATAATTTGAACAATCTTGGTAGAGGTCCACTAGCTGAAGCTTCATAACAAATATAAAAGACCTAAGCCTTGTGTTTCAGAGAAGATGATTTTTAAAGATTTTCCCTATATAAGTCTATGTAAAACCAAAGGGCCACATGGCGGGGGCATTTTTGGTCTCAGCGCTATAATTTGAACAATCTCTATAGAGGTCCACTAGCTGAAGCTTCATAACAAATATCGAAGACCTAAGCCTTGTGGTTTCAGAGAAGAAGATTTTTCAAGATTTTTCCCATATAAGTCTATGTAAAACCAAAGGGCCCCGGCGTGGGGGCATTTTTGGCCCCAGGGCTATAATTTGAACAATCTTGGTAGGGGTCCACTAGATGAAGCTTCATACCAAATATCAAAGACCTGGGCCTTGCGGTTTCAGAGAAGAAGATTTTTAAAGATTTTCCCTATATAAGCCCATGTAAAACCAAAGGGCCCCCGTGCAGGGGCACTTTTGGCCTCAGCACTATAATTTGAACAATCTTGGTAGGGGTCCACTAGATGAAGCTTCATACCAAATATCAAAGACCTGGGCCTTGCGGTTTCTGAGAAGAAGATTTTTAAAGATTTTCCCTATATAAGCCCATGTAAAACCAAAGGGCCCCGGTGCGGGGGCATTTTTGGCCCCAGCACTATAATTTGAACAATCTTGGTAGGGGTCCACTAGATGATGCTTCATACCAAATATCAAAGACCTGGGCCTTGCGGTTTCAGAGAAGAAGATTTTTCAAGATTTTCCCTATATAAGCCAATGTAAAACCAAAGGGCCCCCGTGCGGGGGCATTTTTAGCTCCAGCACTATAATTTGAACAATCTTGGTAGGGGTCCACTAGATGAAGCTTCATACCAAATATCAAAGACCTGGGCCTTGCAGTTTCTCAGAAGAAGATTTTTAAAGATTTTCCCTATATAAGCCCATGTAAAACCAAAGGACCCCGGTGCGGGGGCATTTTTAGCCCCAGCACTATAATTTGAACAATCTTGGTAGGGGTCCATTAGATGAAGCTTCATACCAAATATCAAAGACCTGGGCCTTGCGGTTTCAGAGAAGAAGATTTTTAAAGATTTTCCCTATATAAGCCCATGTAAAACCAAAGGGCCCCGGTGCGGGGGCATTTTTGGCCCCAGCACTATAATTTGAACAATCTTGGTAGGGGTCCACTAGATGAAGCTTCATACCAAATATCAAAGACCTGGGCCTTGCGGTTTCAGAGAAGAAGATTTTTTAAGTTTTCGGTGAAAAAAATCTATTTTTGGCTACTGTGACCTATATGTGCAACGGACCGGAACCATTTGAACAACTTTGAAAGGGGACCACCTAAGGATCATTCCTGTAAAGTTTGGTCAAAATCCGATCAGTGGTTTAGTTGGAGATGTCGTTTGAAGAAAAAGTTTACGGACGCACGGACGCACGCACGGACGACGGACAAAAAGTGATCCCAAAAGCTCACCTTGTCACTACGTGACAGGTGAGCTAACAAGAGGACCACGATGGCCCTGGATCGCTCACCTGATCCATAGAGTAACAAGTGGGCCCCCGGGAGGGCCATTATTGACCCCAGGGTTATAATGTGCATAATGTTGAGGGAGGTCTAAAAAGGTGAAGCTTCATACCAAATATCAACAAGCAAATTCGTTGAATTGATATCCCCCGCCGAATGGGTTTTTCGTGTAGAATGGCAAGAAAATATATCTGGCCAAAATTGAGAAAAAAAAATTGCGCGTGCATCACGGCAGCATAATAATACATATTTATTTCAAGTTTCATTTTATTCCATGCAATAGTTGCTGAGAAGCGGTTCCAGACAAAGTGAGACGACGAAAAATCCAGAATTTTAATCATTTAAGGGGCCATAACTCTGGGTGTAAAAAGTCAATCCGAAAAAAATTTGTGCGTGCATCACCACAGCATAATAATACATATTTATTTCAAGTTTCATTTAATTCCATGCAATAGTTGCTGAGAAACAGTTCCCGACAAAAAAGTGAGACGATGAAAAATCCAGAATTTCAATCATTTAAGGGGCCATAACTCTGGATGTAAAAAGTAAATCCAAAAAAAAAATGCACGTGCATCACCACAGCATAATAATACATATTTATTTCAAGTTTAAATTTAATTCCATGCAATAGTTGCTGAGAAACGGTTCCGGACAAAGTGAGACGACGAAAAATCCAGAATTTCGGTCATTTAAGGGGCCATAACTCTGGATGTAAAAAGTCAATCCAGAAAAAAATTGCGCGTGCATCACCGCAGCATAATAATACATATTTATTTCACGTTTCATTTAATTCCATGCAATAGTTGCTGAGAAACAGTTCCGGACAAAGTGAGATGACGAAAAAATCCAGAATTTCAATCATTTAAGGGGCCATAACTCTGGATGTAAAAAGTCAATCCGAAAAAAAAATTGCGCGTGCATCACTGCAGCATAATAATACATATTTATTTCAATTTTCATTTAATTCCATGCAATAGTTGCTGAGAAACGGTTCCGGACAAAGTGAGACGACGAAAAATCCAGAATTTCAATCATTCAATGGGCCATAACTCTGGATGTAAAAAGTCAATCCGAAAAAAAATTGCGCGTGCATCACCACAGCATAATAATACATATTTATTTCAAGTTTCATTTAATTCCATGCAATAGTTGCTGAGAAACGGTTCCGAACAAAGTGTGACGGACAGACGGATGGACGGACGGACGCACGGACGGACAATGCCAAAACTATATCCCTCCGCCTTCGGCGGGGGATAACAAAGGCTATAATTTGAACAATCTTGGCAAAGGTCCGCTAGATGAAGCTACACAACTAATATCAAAGACCTGGGCCTTGCGGTTTCAGAGAGGAAGATTTTTTTAAAGATATTTCTTACATGAGCCTATGTAAAACCAAATGGCCACGAGGCAGGGGCATTTTTGGCCTCAGGGCTATAATTTAAACAATCTTGATAGAGGTTCACTAGATGAAGCTTCACACCAAATATCAAAGACCTAGGCCTTGTTGTTTCAGAGAAGATTTTCAAAGATTATCTCTATTATAAGTCTATGTAAAACCAAAGGGCCCTGGGGCGGAGGCATTTGTGGCCCCAGGGCTATAATTTGAGCAATCTTGGTAGAGGTCCACTAGATGAAGCTCCATACCAAATATCAAAGACAATGGCCTTGTGGTTTCAAAGAAGAAGATTTTTAAAGATTTTCCCTATATAAGTCTATGTAACACCAAAGGCCCACGAGCGGGGGCATATTTGGTCTCAGGGCTATAATTTGAACAATCTTGGTAGAGGTCTACTAGCTGAAGCTTCATACCAAATGTCAAAGACCTAGGCCTTGTGGTTTCAGAGAAGAAGATTTTTCAAGATTTTCCCTATATAAGTCTATGTAAAACCAAAGGGCCCAGGAGCGGGGGCATTTTTATTCCCAGGGCTATAACTTCAACAATCTTGATAGAGGTCCACAAGATGAAGCTTCATACCAAATATCAAAGACCTGGGCCTTGCATTTTTAGAGAAGAAGATTTTTAAAGATTTTCCCTATATAAGCCTATGTAAAACCAAAGGGCCCCGGGGCGGGGGCATTTTTGGCCCCAGCACTGTAATTTGAACAGTCTTGGTAGGGGTCCACTAGATGAAGCTTCATACCAAATAGCAAAGACCTGGGCCCTCCAGTTTCAGAGAAGATTTTTAAAGATTTTCCCTATATAAGCCCATGTAAAACCAAAGGGCCCCGGGGCGGGGGCATTTTTGGCCCCAGCACTATAATTTGAACAATCTTGGTAGGGGTCCACTAGATGAAGCTTCATACCAAATATCAAAGACCTTGGCCTTGTGCGGTTTCAGAGAAGAAGATTTTTAAAGATTTTCCCATATAAGCCTATGTAAAACCAAAGGGCCCCGGGGTGGGGGCATTTTTGGCCCCAGCACTGTAATTTGAACAATCTTGATAGGGGTCCACCAGATGAAGATTCATACCAAATATCAAAGACCGGGGCCTTGCGGTTTCAGAGAAGAAGATTTTTAAAGATTTTCCCTATATAAGCCCATGTAAAACCAAAGGGCCCCGGTGCGGGGGCATTTTTGGCCCCAGCACTATAATTTGAACAATCTTGGTAGGGGTCCACTAGATGAAGCTTCATACCAAATATCAAAGATCTGGGCCTTGGGGTTTCTGAGAAGAAGATTTTTAAGTTTTAAGTGAAAAAAATCTATTTTTGGCTCCTGTGACCTATATGTGCAACGGACCGGAACCATTTGAACAACTTTGAAAGGGGACCACCTAAGGGTCATTCCTGTGAAGTTTTGTCAAAATCCGCTCAGTGGTTTAGGAGGAGATGTCGTTTGAAGAAATTGTTTACGCACACACGCACGGATGGACGCACGCACGCACGACGGACAAAAAGTGATCCCAAAAGCTCACCTCGTCACTACGTATCGGTGAGCTAACAAGAGGGCCCAATGGCCCTATATCGCTCACCTGTGTACCAGAAAATCATAAGTGTAGGAGACCACTTGACATTGCTACATACTAAATATCTAAGCTCAGGCAAAGTGGTGTCCATGCTTATAAACCCTATTGGTTTCATTGGGCGACAGGGCTTGAGATGTAATTTCATCTCAATGTCGGGTAAAAGTCCCACAAAATTGGAAGAGACATCTCCAAAATGACCTATACAGTGCTTACAGGGATATAAAACCTCAAATCAAACAAAATCTGTGCCTTATGATTTTGGAAAAGAAGATTTTTTTTAAAGTTTTTTTTTCCAGTATAAGTCTATAGAAGCTAATGAGCCCTGGGGCTTGGCCAACTTTGACCCAAAGGGCATTGTTGGCAGGATTTATGTAGGCAACCATTTGCTATATACTAAATACCTAAGGTCTGTATTTCATGGTTTCAAAGAAGATGTTTTAAGCTTTTTTCCATTATAAGTTTGTTGGAGTTAAGGGGCCACAGGATTTGGCCAATTTGGACTTAATATCTAAGTTCTGTGCTTCACAGTTTCTGAGAAGAAAATTTTTTAAGCTTTCTTCCATTATGAGTATATGGGAGCTTAGGGGCACCGGGGCATGGCCCATTTGGACCCCAGGGGCATGATTGTCAGGATTTATGTTGGTGACCACTTGTCATTGCCACATGCTAAATATCTAAGCTCTGGGCCCTGTGGTTTCAGAGAAGAAGATTTTTGAAGCTTTTTTCCATTATGAGTCTAGAGGAGCTAAGGGGCCCCGGGGTGTGGCCCATTTGGACCCCAGGGGCATGATTGGCAGGATTTATGTAGGTGGTCGACCACTTGCCATTGCTACATGCTAATTATCTAAGCTCTAGGCCCTGTGGTTTCAGAGAAAAAGATTTTTGAAGCTTTTTTTCCATTATGAGTCTATAGGAGCTAAGGGGCCCCGGGGCGTGGCTCTTTTGGACCACAGGGGCATGATTGGCAGGAATTATGTAGGCGACCACTTTCTGTTGCTACATGCTAAATATCTAGGCTCTGGGCCCTGTGGTTTCAGAGAAGAAGATTTTTGAAGCTTTTTTCTATTATGGGTCAATGGGAGTTAAGGGGCCCCAGTGCTTGGCCAATTTGGACCCCAGGGACATGATTGGCAGGAATTATGTAGGTGACCACTTGCCGTTGCTACATGCTAATTACCTAAGCTCTGGGCCCTGTGGTTTCAGCGGAGAAGATTTTTGAAGCTTTTTTCCATTTTGAGTCTATGGGAGCGAAGGGGCCCCGGGGTGTGGCCCATTTGGAACCCAGGGACATGATTGGCAGGAATTATGTAGATGACCACTTGCCATTGCTACATGCTAAATATCTAAGCTCTGGGCCCTGTGTTTTCAGAGAAGAAGATTTTTGAATCTTTTTTCCCATTATGAGTATATAGGAGCTAAGGGGCCCCGGGGTGTGGCCAATTTGGACCCCTGGGGCATGATTGGCAGGAATTATATAGGTTACCACTTGCCATTGCTACATGCTAAATATCTAAGCTCTGGGCCCTGTGGTTTCAGAGAAGAAGATTTTTGAAGCTTTTTTCCATTATGAGTCTATGGGAGCGAAGGGGCACCGGGGCGTGGCCCATTTGGAACCCAGGGGCACGATTGGCAGGAATTATGTAGTTGACCACTTGCCCTTCCTACATGCTAAATATCTAAGCTCTGGGCCCTGTGGTTTCAGAGAAGAAGATTTTGTAAGCTTTTTTCCAATATGAGTCTATAGGAGCTAATGGGCCCCGGGGCGTGGTCCGTTTGGACCCCAGGGGCATGATTGGCAGGAATTATGTAGGTGACCACTTGCCGTTACTACATGCTAAATATATAAGCTCTGGGCCCTGTGGTTTCAGAGAAGAAGATTTTTGAAGCTTTTTTTCCATTATGAGTCTATAGGAGCTAAGGGGCCCCGGGGCGTGGCTCTTTTGGACCACAGGGGCATGATTGGCAGGAATTATGTAGGCGACCACTTTCTGTTGCTACATGCTAAATATCTAGGCTCTGGGCCCTGTGGTTTCAGTGAAGAAGATTTTTGAAGCTTTTTTCTATTATGGGTCAACGGGAGCTAAGGGGCCCCAGTGCTTGGCCAATTTGGACCCCAGGGACATAATTGGCAGGAATTATGTAGGTGACCACTTGCCGTTGCTACATGCTAATTACCTAAGCTCTGGGCCCTGTGGTTTCAGCGGAGAAGATTTTTGAAGCTTTTTTCCATTTTGAGTCTATGGGAGCGAAGGGGCCCCGGGGTGTGGCCCATTTGGAACCCAGAGACATGATTGGCAGGAATTATGTAGATGACCACTTGCCATTGCTACATGCTAAATATCTAAGCTCTGGGCCCTGTGGTTTCAGAGAAGAAGATTTTTGAATCTTTTTTCCCATTATGAGTATATAGGAGCTAAGGGGCCCCGGGGTGTGGCCAATTTGAACCCCTGGGGCATGATTGGCAGGAATTATATAGGTTACCACTTGCCATTGCTACATGCTAAATATCTAAGCTCTGGGCCCTGTGGTTTCAGAGAAGAAGATTTTTGAAGCTTTTTTCCATTATGAGTCTATGGAAGCGAAGGGGCACCGGGGCGTGGCCCATTTGGAACCCAGGGGCACGATTGGCAGGAATTATGTAGTTGACCACTTGCCCTTCCTACATGCTAAATATCTAAGCTCTGGGCCCTGTGGTTTCAGAGAAGAAGATTTTGTAAGCTTTTTTCCAATATGAGTCTATAGGAGCTAATGGACCCCAGGGGCATGATTGGCAGGAATTATGTAGGTGACCACTTGCCGTTACTACATGCTAAATATATAAGCTCTGGGCCCTGTGGTTTCAGAGAAGAAGATTTTTGAAGCTTTTTTTCCATTATGAGTCTAAGGGAGCGAAGGGGCCCCGGGGCGTGGCCAATTTGGAACCCATGGGCATGATTGGCAGGAATTTTGTAGGTGACCACTTGCCGTTGCAACATGCTAATTACCTAAGCTCTGGGCCCTGTGGTTTCAGCGGAGAAGATTTTTGAAGCTTTTTTTTCCATTTTGGGTCTATGGGAGCGAAGGGGCCCCGGGGCGTGGCCCATTTGGAACCCAGGGGCATGATTGGCAGGAATTATGTAGGTGACCACTTGCCGTTGCTACATGCCAAATATCAAAGCTCTGGGCCTTATGGTTTCAGAGAAGAAGATTTTTGAAGCTTTTTTTCCATTATGAGTCTATGGGAGCGAAGGGGCCCCGGGGTGTGGCCAATTTGGAACCCAGGGGCATGATTGGCAGGAATTATGTAGGTGACCACTTGCCGTTGCTACATGCTAATTACCAAAGCTCTGGGCCCTGTGGTTTCAGCGGAGAAGATTTTTTAAGCTTTTTTTTCCATTTTGGGTCTATGGGAGCGAAGGGGCCCCGGGGCGTGGCCAATTTGGAACGCAGGGGCACGATTGGCAGGAATTATGTAGGTGACCACTTGCCGTTACTACATGCTAAATATATAAGCTCTAGGCCCTGTGGTTTCAGAGAAGAAGTTTTTTGAAGCTTTTTTTCCATTATGAGTCTATGGGAGCGAAGGGGCCCTGGGGCGTGGCCCATTTGGAACCCAGGGGCATGATTGGCAGGAATTATGTAGGTGACCACCTGCCATTGCTACATGCTAAATATATAAGCTCTGGGCCCTGTGGTTTCAGAGAAGAAGATACCTTTTTTTTCCATTATGAGTCTATGGGAGCGAAGGGGCCCCTGGGCGTGGCCCTTTTTGAGCCCAGGGGCATGATTGGCAGGAATTATGTAGGTGACCACTTGCCATTGCTACATGCTAAATATCTTAGCTCTGGGCCCTGTGGTTTAAGAGAAGATGATTTTTTAACCTTTTTTTCCATTATGAGTCAATGGGAGCGAAGGGGCCCGAGGGCGTGGCCCATTTGGCACCCAGGGGCATGATTGGCAGGAATTATGTAGTTGACCACTTGCCCTTGCTACATGCTAAATATCTAAGCTCTGGGCCCTGTGGTTTCAGAGAAGAAGATTTTTAAAATTTTTCCCATTATAAGTCTATGGGAGCTATATGTTGCCATGGCAACCAGAATTCCAATCTGATCAGCCCAAAAACCTTGTGCAGCCTGTCCCGCTACCTGATGATGCTTCACATGAAATTTGATCAAGATTGGCCATGGGGTATTGGAGATATACTTATTTTAAATTGTTTACGGACGCACGGACGCATGGACGCACGCACGACGGACAAAAAGTGATCCCAAAAGCTCACCTCGTCACTACGTGACAGGTGAGCTAAAAATAGCCACAGTGACCTTGACCTTGAGGCCACGGCCTTGATCTTGAGGCCACGCCCTCGAAAGTGGAACTCACTTGAGATATTGTCATAAGGAACATTTGTGTGAAGTTATATTGAAATCGGTGAAGAAATGTAGGCGCTAGGGCGATAGCATGACTTTTACAGTGTACATTTGACCCCTTGAGATGGCCCCTTTGGGCGGAGCCAAATATAAAGCCCCTCTTGCATGCCCTCACCATGTAAGGAAGTCATGTAGCAAATATGGTTGGTTGCATTCCGGCCAGTGGTTAAGGAGGAGATAGCGTGATGGATGGACAGACGGACGGAGGCGTTCACAATATCCCTGAACGCTTTTTTTAAAAGCGTGGATATATTTCTTATTTCTGCTCAAAATATAGATTGTGGGTACTCGTTAGAACCGCCTCATGGAGCTTTACCCGACGAGTACCCACAATCTATATTTTAGAGTAGAAATGAGAAAAATAAGGTTTACCCCTGCAAACCCAAGTTTTACTATATAAAAGTGGCATTAAAACATATAGAACATATTTACATGGAAAAATAGGGACAATTATCCTTCAGTTATCACCTAATACCCACCTTATCTGTTGCTATGAAAGCTTTTGTTTGAATAGAGGTTTAATGTTCCCCTCAACACTAAATTGGTAATTTTGGAGACGTGGAACTTTTACCCAACATTGAGATGAAATGACATCTCAAGCCCTTACCACCCAATGAAACCAATAAGGTTTATATGCACTGGCGGTCCGAATTGTACAACTTTGCCTGGCCCCGACTCAGACCTTCTAGGCAGTTTACCAGTACTCATGTGCGGTCGGTTTCAGGTCGGTGAGGAAGCACCATGCAGCCCAATCTTTTTCTCCAGGGGCCCATTTGTTCAATGCGAAAGCCTCATTTGCTTAAAAAAGCTTGTTATTGGTTGAATTGTTAACTGTTCTACCAGATAGAGTATGTAATATTCTGTGAGCAGCTTTTGCACTTGCAAATTTGCAGCAAAAGCTGCTCACATTTTTTCTGCAAAAATATTAGTACATATCTGCAATATATTACACAATCAAAGTTTTAACAATATGTTAACTAATGATTTTGTTAGTTTTGAACAAGTACATCATAGACCCTGATATATACTACTCAAAGTTTGATAGGGATCACTTTTTTAATGCAAAATAATTTTTGGATGAATTAATCAGCTGAATCCAAATTTGATACATAATGATAGAAAACGTATCCTTCACAAAACCTAGTGATTAATTTTGTCAACTGGTACTGCATTCAAGCGTGACAACAGCAAACGTCTTGGCACCCCAAAAATTTGCCGTAACACGAAGGGATTAGGACAACTGATTTTTCACAAATTTCGTATTTTGTTTAGACAAACTTGCTTAATAACGTGTATGGCGTACAAGGGCATCAATTACAGTACGACATCGCTTGCGCATGCTCGTAATCCGAGTCTGTATCCGGTTTTGTGAAATCAGCTTTCATTCAGCAACCAATGCATCTTTGAGCTCCTGTAAAGTCCTCGGATGCACAGATCGGGCTGAAACAGCACTCTGTAGCATGTCCCACGCATGCTCAATCGGATTTAAGTGCGGTGACCGAGCAGGCCAGTCGATACGCACGATTGTCTCACGTTCCAGATAAGAATCAGTGACGTTGGCAGGGTTGGGACGGGCATTATCATCCATCAGAATAAAGTCCGGGCCGATAGCATCTGCATATGGTCTCACAAACTCATCAAGAATCTCATTACAGTACCTCACTGCCATTAACGTTCCGTTTTCAACGACGTACAAGTCAGGTTTACCGTTCACGCTTATCCCAGCCCAAACCATGACTGACCCCTTTCCATAGCGATCATGCTCTGCCACATTCAAGTCATCGAATCGCTGTTTAGACATTCGCCACACTAATTGACGTTTATAAGTGAAGTCTAGAAAGAATCTGGACCCCTCAGTAAACAGTACTGGGGTCAAGTCACGAAGCGTCCACCTGACGTGAGTTCTGACAAAGTCTAACCGGTCTAGCACGTGCTGTCTCGTCAACGGGACACGTACAGCAGGCCTCATGGCATTAAGTCCGAACTCGTGGAGTCCGTTTCTGACAGTTTGTGTAGAAATTCGTACTCCAGTTCCGTTCATAAGCTCGTTATGCAAACGCGTAGCGTTCAGGAACCGTTGACGTCGAGACTGAATCAACAAGAAACGGCCCTGACGTTGAGTTGTAGCCCTTTCTCGACCCCGCCGCGGCTGTGTGAAGGATTTCCGTGGGTAAGATGCCGACTCCACATTCGTGAAACCACGCTCTGAGACACATTCAGAATCCCAGCAACACGACGTTGAGAGACGCAAGATTCCAACATTCCGACGCAACGATTCATTTCTTCGGGGCTCAGACGGTTTCTTAATTGTCCCCCCTAGGCATTTTAGTGTTTCACAAATCAAATGAAGTCCTTTTTACGCTTGGTAAAGAAACACTGACAAGTTTGATTGGTCGGTTGGAAAGCAGTGCTACGCAAGATTTTGGGGGTGCATGAATTCATTTGCGAATTGTGAGAAGTGTACACTTTTATGAGTACTGAACTGCACACGAGTTTCTGCTTAAGATATTTATCAATATACCGAGTACAAATTCTGTCAAGAACTTATAAATTTTCTGTGCAAAATTTGGTACATAAAAAGTGATCCCTATCAAACTTTGAGTAGTATATAACACCAAATTTGTCCAAAGTTCATGGCTTCACTCCTGAGATATGGAGCAGACAGGACAATCTGACAATCTTTGGACTCAAATTAAGAGACCTCGAAAATTAAGTCCTAATCAATTTAAGTCTTTGGTAGGCTGCCATCACAAAAACACGCCTGTATAATTTAGACCCCTTTAAACCAAACTTTTATACAGTAAAACTGGGATTTACATGGGTGTACATTATCAATTACTTATTTCTGCTCAAAAACATAGATTGTGGGTACTCGTTAGAACCGGCTCATAATAATAATAATAATAAATAATAATAATAATAATAATCGACCTTATTTATAGAGGGTAACACATTTAGTACAATTACTAATCTTCCATGTGGCCCTCTTTTCCTGGGTAGAATGGCAGTTCTAACAAAAACCCACAATCTATGTTAACCTATTGATACCCGTTATCACCGCTTCACTGAGGCCCTGGCCTTGCCCCTGGTGGTGGCGGGTGCGGGGTCACATCAACAATCTAAATACATTTCTCCAGTCCTCATCCAAAAAACTGTGACAGTTTCAAGATTGTAGCCTAGGAGTTGTGTGACAATCAGAAAAAAAAGGACCCAATATTCTTTTTTTTTCACCTCTGGTGACCCTCAGACATGTCCATAGTGCAAAATATTTGCACCACTGTATTCTACTCTTCCTTACCTTAAATCTGATATGCAACATGACTATGTTTGAACAAAATGAATTTTGACCCCTCGGGCAGTGTTGCTGTCATGGGTTGTATTGTTGTGTCACCTGAGCAAGTGGTCAAGTTACTGAAAGGCTTGAACCTTTCTAAAGCTTTACCCGATGAGCTTTATCCCAGAGTTCTGAAGCCATCCTTAAAACAAGAGGCCAATGGGCTCAGGTGGGCGCTGCCCATTGGCAGCCATGTATGGTTTTAATTTATCGATTATAAAGTTTCCCAAACGAACCCCCATTTCCAAATGAGCACCCATGTGGACTCCATATCTGAAATATTAGGCCTTTTATGAAGTGGAGGGGTGGGACATGGATCCAACAGAGCCCAGGTTGGTATCACTGAATGTGTCTTATCATAAGGAATAGGAATATAATTATATGGTTTAGGAGTGTGGATGTGTACAGTTCCTGAGATATTAGGCCTTTTAAGCTGTGGAGTGGTTGGAACATGGCCCTGACAGACGACAGGAAATCCAAGATTTTTGTTCTTGAATGTGTCTTATCATTAGGACCAAGAAAATATATTGCTTCAGAGTGGGGATCTGAACTGTTTCTGAGATATGGGGCCCTCTTTTGAAGTGAAGAGGAGAGGAATGGCCCCTGGTGACTGCCAAGTTGGTGTGACTGAATGTGTCTAATCACAAGGAACAAGAATATATATCATTATGAGGTGGGGATCTTAACAATGTCTGAGATTTATGGCCTTTTATGAAGTGGAGGGGCAGGCCATGGCATCGACACATTGTCCTAGCAAAGAGACCCAGGTTGATGTGACTGAATGAGTCTTATCATAAGGAACATAATATACATACGTAAGGGGTGGGGATCTGAACAGTTTCTGAGATATATGGCATTTTATGAAGTGGAGGGGTGGGGCATGGCCCCAGCACATCCTGGGAGACCCCTAGGTTGGTATCACTCAATGTGTCTTATCATAAGGAACAAGAATATATATGGTTTAGGGGTGGGGATCTAAATGGTTTCTGAGATATTGGGCCTTTTACAAAGTGTAGGGGGTGGGGCATGGCCTGGGCACATCCCAGGGGACCCACAGGTTGGTGTCACTGAATGCGTCTTATCATAAAAAACAATAATATAAATGGTTTTGGGGTGGGGATCTGGATGGTTTCTGAGATATACCGCCTTTTATGAAGTGGAGGGGTGGGACATGGCCCTGGCGCACCCTGGGAGATCCCTAGGTTGGTATCACTGAATGCATCTTATCATAAGAAACATGAATATATATGGTTTAGGGGTGGGGATCTAACCGGTTTCTGAGATACTGGGCCTTTTTCGAAGTGGAGGGGGTGATGCATGGCCCCGGCACATCCCAGGGGACCACCAGGTTGGTGTAACTGAATGCGTTTTATCATAAGAAACAAGAATATATATGGTTTTGGGGTGGCGATCTGAAAGGTTTCTGAGATATATTGCCTTTCATGAGGAGGAGGGGTGGGGTATGGCCCCGGTGCACCCCGGAAGAAACCTACGTTAGAATCACTGAATGCGTCTTATCATAAGGAACAAGAATATATATGGTTTAGGGATGGGGATCTGAACGGTTTCTGAGACATTGGGCCTTTTACGAAGTGCAGGGGGCACATCCCAGTGGACCCCCAGGTTGCTGTCATTGAATGCGTCTTATCATAAGAAAAAAGAATACATATACTTTAGGGGTGGGGATCTGAATGGTTTCAGACATATATGGCCTTTTATGCACTATATAGAAGGGGTGGGACATGGCCCCGGCACACCCTGTGGACCCCCCAGGTTGGCATAAAAGCGTGTGGCTAAAAGAAGTTCACTCAAGGAATACTTCTACCGTATATAAGTTTTGTCAAAATATCTGCAAAGGCTTGGCAGTAAATGCCATTTTTCTATTTTCCCCATTATAAGTCTATAAGTTGCCATTGCAACCAAACTAATGAGCCAATTTTCATTAAAAACACAAACTTTCAATCCCCCGGGCCAAGGAAGCTACAGATGAAATTTGGGTCCAATCGGCCCATGGACTTCAGAGAAGAAGAAGAAGTCGTTTAAAAGTGATGACACCAGACATACGACGACATACGATGACGACGGACAACTGCCTATCCTATAAGCTCCCCCGGAGCCTCTGCTCTGGTGAGCTAAAATTATTTGTTTGCTATCACCCGACCCATAAATGGTTTCAAAATGGGTAGGTAGGTACCAGTAGGTAAAATATTTTTTTTTTACATATAAATTTTATTTATTGGATTTAAATATCTCTTTAGCTTAATTCATTTTTCCTTCAGTAGTTCTGTGTGTGTGTGTGTGTGTGTGTGTGAATTCGGGTTTAACGTCGCTTTCAACAATTTTTCAGTCATATCACGACGGTGTCTGGTTGCGACAGGGAGCTCAATGCTCACGTTTATAGTGCTGCCTCACTGAAGTATCATGTCCCAGACACAGTACATGATACCACACCCAGTCACATTATCCTGACACTGGATCGACCAGTCCTAGCTCTACCCCGTAAATCTGAGTGCCAAACGAGGAGCATCTAGTACCATTTTTAACGACTTTGGTATGTCGCGGCCCGGGATCGAACCCGAGACCTCCCGTTCCCCGGAGCGGACACTCTACCAACTGAGCTATCGGGGCCGGTCAGTAGTTCTGTGTCCACATCATATGATTTTAACATCGCAAATACAAGTTTAGACGTTTTTAAAGATTAAGAAGAAATATTGTAAACCGTTTATTATCCGTTTATTATCCCACTGAACAGGACAACCCCTATCTTTGCAAACAGTGTAGATCAAGATCAGATGGCTTCTGAAGAAGCCACATAACTCCTCCTAGGCTTTTTGAGCTTGAGTCTTCAAACTGTCATAGGTAATAGAACTATGAATGAGGATTGGAGGAATGTATTTGAAATTTTGATGTGACCCTCTGGGGAAGGGCCTGAATCAAAAATCTATTTTGTACTGCAAACATAGTCATGTAATGAAAAAAGTGAATAAGCACTGCTTATTAGATAACCCCGCATGACAATGGTCAATAATAAAAAAGAGCAGACATGTTAAAAAGAAGTTGAACTCATAGCCGGCAACTTGGCCCAAAATTATTGAAACACAAAATCTGTTCAACTTGGCGCTAACAAGGTACCCACTCCCTATACAATTTAACATTATTAGACCTTAAAAACAAGAGGCCCATGGGCCACTACGCTCACCAGAGGTAATGTGGTTTATACCATATCCACCATGATGCCCATCTTGGTCATGTGACAATAAAAGGCCACCATGCAATCAGTAAAATCCACTGTCTTGCCTTTTTTCCATACAATTGTCTATGTGACAAAATTTGACAGTGACGTAAACACAGGTCAAGGTCAGCCAAAGGTCATAATTTGAACAAAATTGGTAGGGTCCGAGCCCCCGATGCTGCATACTAAGCTTCAATGTCATCGGCCATTTGGTTCCGGAGAAGATTTTTTTAAGGTTTTTACCATATATGGGCATGGCAGCCGTATTGGTCATGTGACCCAATCCTTACGAACAAACTTTCATTCCCCCTTCCCATAGAAGCTCCACATGTAATTTGGTTTCAATCAACCAAGCAGTTTGAGTAGAGAAGAAGATGAAAATACTGAATCTGAGCCATCAAGGACAAAGGTCAGCAAATGACCTTGACCTTTGGAGTTGAAAAACTTGCATTCAGCTGATTGCAAATATCATTTCTGATGCCACAGGTTACCAGGCAATCAGAAAAATCCACTGTTTTGCCCTTTTTCCAAACATAATGTCTAAGTGACCATATTTGACCTTGACGTAAAATAGGTCTAGGTCAATCAAAGGTCATCATTTGAACAAATTTGATATGGGCCCCGAGTCCCCGATGCTGCATACCAAGTTTCAAGAATGTCGGCCATTCGGTTCTTGAGAAGAAGATTTTTACAGGTTTTTACCATATATGGGCATGGTGGCCTTATTGGTCATGTGACACCAAGGTTGCAAAAATGCCGGCAAATATCATATTTTCCATGCCACTGGCATTTACCGGTGTCAGATAATATTTTGACCCGTGTAATATTTTGACCCCCGGGTCAATATATTACAGTAATATTTTGACCCCCCCTATAATATTTTGACCCGCCCCTAAAACTTCAGCAAAATAAATCAGAAGTGGACTTTTATCGATAAATAGGTATTGACAAGATAAGAAATGGGTATTGCAAGGAGTCTATTGCAGATCTGACAACATGGGTAGGGGGGTCAAAATATTATAGCTATAATAAAATGACCCCCCCTCCCCCCACAAATACATATCTTTTTTCAACTAAGGAAATGGACTCAAAATAATAGTACTGGACAATAATATCAATAGATTATTTCACATTTGACAAAATTAATGCAGAATAATATTCTCTTTTGAAATGGGTGTTGCTGCCAAGAAAGGGGGGGGGGTCAAAATATTATAGCTATAATAAAATGACCCCCCCCCCCCCCAGTACAATTTACAAAGTACTGGACAATAATATCATTATCATCATTATATCACATTTAACAAGATAATGAAGAATAATATTTATTCTCATTTGAAATGGGTGTTGCTGCTTAGAAGGGGGGGGGGGGGGGTCAAAATATTATACCCATAATAAAATGCCCCCCCCCCCAAGTATCTTTTTCAACAAAGGAAATGGAGTCAAAATAATGGAAAGAAAAGGGGATATAGCAGTAGATTATTTCTAATTAACTGGATTAAAACAACAGAATAATCATGACTATTGAATGTTGAACTGTTGATTAAATAGTAAGGGTGGGTCATATTATTATAACTATAATAATTTGACCCCCCCCCCCACCCGCCAATTTCAAGTCATTAAGTAACAACCCCTCCCACATACTGAACCTTACTGAATATAGTCTATTTCTAGCCATATAAAGCAGTTTAAGTTTTAATTTAACTGTGTGAACTCAAATACCAGTATACTAATTACAAATAGTAAGGGTGGGTCATTTTATTATAGCTATAATAATTTGACCCCCCCCTTATTTCAAGTCATTAAGTTACAACCCCTCCCACATACTGAACCTTACTGAATCTAGTGTATTACAAGCCATCTAATTCAATGAAAAGTTTGATTAATTGAATGAACTCAAATACCAGTATATCAATAACAGATAAAAAGGGTGGGTCATTTTATTATAGCTATAATAATTTGACCCCCCCCCCCCCCCCACGTGCATAGGCTGGTTATCTTAATACCATTTTAGTCATGTGGTTTTTTTCTGTTATTTTTTCTCTTTTTTGCTGCTTTTTAGCCATTTCCCTTTAAACATGATTGCCCTTTCTTATATATTATAGTCATTATTCTTGCTGTAGATTTTCAGTTCTAGAACTATTCCACCCCACCCCTCAGACACTGCCCAAGTGTAAAAATCAGCAGGAAAAACCACCACAATTGTCATAGTTTCACTGCTTAACAGTTACGGTAATTCTCCTATAATTTCGAACAAAATTAAATAATTATTTTTGCCGCTGTTCGAATTTTTAGAAATTCGAGCTGGCAAAAAAGTCCACTGTTCGAAATTTTAAGGTTCTGACCTACCATGTTCTTCGCTTGCTGCTCTTTTAATACCCCAGAGACCATAGAAGCTTGTACAAACCACAAATGCTCTGATTAGGCCGCGCAGGCTGATGTGAGTCTTCAACTGTCACAGCCTCATTTACAAGTCAGAGGTTACACCGCATTTACACATTTCCATGGATTTGAGCCGGCGCAGAGCAAAGAAAACTTCTACTACATAAGTATCAGATCGGCCTGTGCATCAAGCCAATGTGGCTTGATCTTCGTTTGCTGCTAGTTGACTGGTACATATGTCACAGAAGTCTCATTCGAACAGCTTAAGCTCTGATCAGACTGTGCGGATGCGCAGGCTGATCCGAGTGATCACTGGTTTCGCGTCTTACCTTCCAAATTCAACGTTCCCCCAAAATATCTAGCAAATGTGTTGTTCTTTGAATGTGGGAATGCGCGGGTTGATATGAGCCTTCACCGTTCATGCGTCTGTGCTTTTTTTTTAAAGTTCCATCTGGTGCGACATGGACATTGTAAATTAATGTAGCAAAACAAATGCGAAACCACCAAGAAAATCGAAGATCAGTACCCTAACCAGCGATCACAGTAACTCCCAGGCAAAGCGGTGCGAGTCGGACCGTCCATGCTAATAACCCCTAGTGGTTTCATTGGGCGACAGGGCTTGAGATGTCGTTTCATCTCGATGTCGGGTAAAAGTCGCACAAAATTGGAAGCAATTTCTCCAAACTGACTTTTGCAGTGTTGACGGGGACGTTAAACCTCAAATCAAACAATCGAAAACATAGTAACTGTTTGTGCCTTTTCAAAAGCGACAACTGCTCGCTATAATAATGTAGTTTGTTTTGGCGGGAAAACATTCACAGGCTGCTTTAACTGCACATGCTAATATGACGCACTGCAATAAAATTGCGGAACATCATGAGACGTCGCCTGGGAAAAGGCTATGTCACTTAAAAACAGTTAGCTGAACGAGAGATCTTCAAAATAGTGCGGTCTGTTTTAGCTCAGCGTGGCCCATATATTTCTTCAAGCCCCGATTGGCGGGGGCCGTAATCTGAGTCTGTGCCGGTCACTAAACGACCAGCGAAGACGCAGGTCATTCTGCACCTGTAGATGAAATGACACCTCAAGCCCTCGATGGCGCTGATCAGACTGCGCAGATGCGTACATGTGATATCGCCCAATTTTGTCGGGGTATTCTGATTTAGAACCCCATCTTCCGGTCTCCCGCCCGACGGTCCTTATCTCCCGACACATCACGTGAACACGTCCGTGATATGAATACCCCCTAATCCCCACTTTATATATAAATGACTGGGGGAGGGTTTTCTGCTCCAAAACATAGGTTGTGGGTACTCGTTAGAACCGCCTCAGTGAGTCGGTTCTAACGAGCATCAACAACCTATGTTTGCAGTGTTAATAAGAAAAATATCACAGATTTTTATCAAAAAGTAGCAAATTTGGAGATGTGAAAAATGCAATGTGTCTCAGGGGTGTGTTCCCGTATGAAAACAATTTCTACAGTCGACCAGCAGTAACCGTTAGCTAACCCTTTATCATGTTTAACCCTTTTTTGTCAAATGGAATCTTCCTCCTTATAAACAGCAGGAGTTCGTTTCAAAATTTAGGGGTGTCAGGTTGTGTTTTCGTGAAAATTTATTTAGTAATTGGTTGAACATTTAGCAAACAGTGGAGGCCCTGATCAGACGCCGCGTTCTGTGGCATCTGATCTGGGCCTGCACTGTTTGCCAACTACCCGTTTGGGGTTTTTCGGTATTAAATGGGTTAATGAACTGTTTAGTGTCATAAATTTCAGTTGTATTGATTGCACAGTAGGTGAATGAATACCCCCAATTAAGGATCTATAATTTACAGCTAGCTCGTGGCCATATATTCGGCAGTGAGCGGTCATACATGACCAACGTTCTTTTGGTTATATAGATTAGAATGAAATTATAAAAAGGAGTGTGTTATTATTAATTGTCATGTAGCAAATCTTACTTTTTTTAATTGAAAAACATTTATTAAATACCAGTGAATACCCAGTAATTATTGAAAACGACAATGGATATTCTTATCTAAAATATACACGCGGTTCTAACAAATACCCACAATCTATATTTAGAGCTACTTATTTTTCTTATTTCTGCTCTAAAATATTGATTTTCCATTCTGTGAATATAGCTTTATTGCACAACGTCCAGTACTACAGTAAATTTCCTACATTAAGACCACGTGGTCTGAATGGTTTTGAAGACCGCTTTTGAACAGTCCCAAAGGTGGTCCCTGGCCAGAGGACATTGTGGGCAGGAAATTGGAAGACAGAATTACTGCACCCTTCCAAATTAGCTTTTTAAGTACAATTAGGTTGTAGGTACTCATTAAAACCGCCTCGCCGAGGGTGTTCTAACAAATATCTACAATATATGGTTATGAATTTTTATCAGAATTTTTTTTATTTTTGATGGTAATTTTTCAATATATTTGCATCGGCATGCTATTTCCTAAAACAGGACCGTATTCGAGAAGTCGTCAAGCTTAACCGTAACCGCTGACCCATGAGGTTTCCCGTTATTAATACATTATGAAGTTGCTAAGAGAAAACTTGCTGGCGCATATTAATCGGAATCTATTCCCAGTGTAGATGCGGTCTGAGTCTGTGTTGGTCGTGTTTTCTGGAATGATGGGAACAGACGAGTCTCAGATCAGACTGCGCTGCCGCAGATGCGCCGCGAACAGAAGAGGATCTGATCAGACTGCATTGCCGCAGATGCGCCGTGAACAACCGATGTTCAGATCAGACTGTGCTGCCGCTGATGCGCCGCGAACAGCCGAGGCTAAGATCAACGCAAGGTGTAGGGTCGTGTGTGCTGGTAGTTCCATTTAAGATTGATGCGAACAGCCGACTCTCAGATCAGACTGCGCGGTCACAGATGTGGCGCGAACAGCCGGCACTCAGATAAGACTTCACTACCGCAGATGCGGCGCGATCAGCCATGATTCCAGCTCTGCTTGGAAGCATCATGCAGCCCATATATTTCTCCAAGCGCCTATGGGCGGGGGCGACACTCTGTGTTGTACATTACATGTACAGTCGAACTTCAATGGCTCGAACACCTTTGGGAACTCGAAATTCCGTTCGAGACATGGGCAATTCGAGCCACCGAGGGTTACTGCCAATAGGCATAACGAGATTAAAACTTTTAGACATCTTTTCGGTGTTATATAATGAAAATGTACGCTGTGTGTACTCATTAGAATCGCCTCAATGAGGCGATTCTAATGAGTACACACAGCATACATTTGCAAGATAGAAGACTAAAATCTCCTTAAATATCCCCCACTGTTTCTTATGTAGAGGATTTCGCTAGGGGCTCAAGAACGGGTTTCGACTCATCCATGGTAAACGAGCCATCGGTGTTCGAGCCATCGAAGTTCTAATGTAGTTAGGAATTCGATATTGAAAGTAAACAGCTGACGTTCGTGCGAATATCTTGTTGTGTCGTTTTTTTTAAACATCAAACGCCATGTATTTTTATTGCACGAACAAGGTTGCACAATGCAATAATGAACATTAAAGAGGTCGTTATGCAAACGGTGCAGAGGCGACCATGAACAACAAGATGGTGTGTTAGTCTGTATTAACCAATTCAGTACCAGAAACCCCTAAAGAGGTACCTTTGCAAACAGTGCAGGCCCAGATCAGACACTTCAGAATGCAAACGGTACAGAGGCGATCATGTACAACAAGATGGTACGTGCGTCTGTGTTAACAAATTCAGTACCAGAAACCCTTAAAGAGGTACCTTTGCAAACAGTGCAGGCCCAGATCAGACACTTCAGAAGGCGGTAATGCGGCGTCTGATCAGGGCCTACAATGTTTGTAAAAAGCTTAACCATTTTCTGAATAAATCCTGAAGAAAACACAGCCTGACACCCCTAAATATCGAAATGGACTCCTGCCATATTAAAGGTGAAAGATTCCATTTGGTACAAAAAGGGTTAACTTTAATTCACTCGGCGCCGCTTGTGGGTTATATTGTATTTTTATAGGCGTGTTTTCTATAATTTACTCATCTTATTGTATATGGTCGCCTCTGCACCATTTGCATAACGACCTATTTAAGGTTCATTATTGCATTGTGCAACCTTGTTCGTGCAATAAAAATACATGGCATTTGATGGTAAAAAATGGCACAACCAGATATTCGCACGAACGTCAGCTGCTTACTTTCAATATCGAATCCCTAACTAATTACAACACAGAAATTTCTGAGTCCTGTAACATCTAGGAAAGAAAAAGTACAGGCAGAAGAAAATCAAACAAACTAGAGCTGTCAGTGAAACTGACTAGGGCCCCGGCAGCGCTATCAGAGGAGTAGGAAAATGTTGATGTTAAAAAAGACGTTTTTTTTTCCTTTCACCTCTAAGTATGACCTTGACCTTTGAGGTACGGACCTGGGTCTTGCGCGTGACACACTGTCACATTATGGTTAATATTTCTGCTAAGTAATATTTAAATCCATCCAGGTATAAGAAAGTTATAGATTGGACACAATAAAAAAGACGCTTTTTTGACCTTTTATCTCTAAGTATGACCTTGACCTTTGAGGTACGGCTGTGGGTCTTGCGTGTGACACTTTGTCACATTATGGTTAACATTTCTGCCAAGTAATATTTAAATCCATCCAGGAATAATAACAAAGTTATTAATTGGACACAGGAAAGACCCTTTTTTGACCTTTAACCTCTAAGTATGACCTTGACCTTTGAGGTACGGACATGAGTCTTGCGCGCAACACTCCATCACATTATGGTTAACATTTCTGCCAAGTAATATTTAAATCCATCCAGGAATAAGAAAGTTATGGAGGATAAAAAAATTTGTGGACGGACAGACGGACAGACAGACAGACAGACAGACAGACGGACGGACAGAATGATGCCAAGTAATATTTAAATCCATCCAGGAATAATAAAAAGTTATGGAGGATAAAAAAATTTGTGGACGGACAGACGGATGGACGGACAGACAGACAGACGGACGGACAGAGTGATTACTATAGGGCACCCACACTTTCAGTGCGGGGCCCTAATAACGCCTCAGACCTTTACTTATTGCACAAGAGAGTGAGAGAGAAAGAGAGAGAGAGAGAGAGAGAGAGAGAGAGAGAGTTGTACATCTCACTAACAGCTAAGGTCACCTAAGGAGACGGGACCTCGGTTTAAAGACACATCCGAAAGTCTGGAGAAGCCCGGGATCGATCCCGCGAATCCTGGTTTACAAGGCAAGTAGCATAACCACTACACCACGGAGGCTTCTACTGATTGCACAATTTGTGTGTTGGCAGGAAATATAAATGATTAGAGAGCAGCCTCTATGTTATTCAATTGCAGCATTATTACAAGTAATGCCCTGGAGCTGGCATGAAATAGCTTCCACTGAAGTTGCCAGTGTTAAGTCATCCAAAATTCGTCTTTATTGAAGATGTAACCAAAATTCTGATCTGTCATCAATGTTAGCCTTCGAAATCTCTGATCTGTGTTGGTGGACAGTCGTATAAAAAACAATCTGTAGTTAGAGACAGCATTGTTTTGGACACCTGGTCTCTTTAGTGGGGCGTAGTTTGTTTATTCAACCGAGTTATACGGTCCAATTTGGCAGAAATGCTGTCGAATAATCGAAGTTTTAGCATGAGTAAGCGAATGTAACATATTTTGTTGCGTAGACGTACACTTGACGCCAAATACAAAAATTCATAAAAGTTTCGATGAAAATATTTGGCTTTGAAATATAGTCAGACTTTTGCTGCGGTATCTCCAGGCATTTAGTTTCTTGTCCAATAGCAGCAAAAGTCAACAGATTGCCTTCTCGATTTATACAAACAAAAAAACTTCACCTACCCTTTCTATGAAACGTTTTCCGCGATCTGTCTTAGAGACAGTAATCTGTCTTCGACGCAGCCGGTTGTACGGTGTGCTTATCCATTATTGAGACAGTGGCAAATAGTTACGACCCAGATCAGACGCCTCAGAATGTGGTGTCTGATCCGAGTCAACACTATTTGCGTAAGGTATGTACATTTCTTTTTTATAAAACTTAACAAAAATAAAACAAACTTAACATGCCTATAACTCGAAATGGACCACTCCAAACTTATGTTCATTGTCAGATATGGCTTACGATTATCAGACTGTGTCTTCACAACGGGACCGTCACGAATGTGACTAAAGCGATTATAACAGAGTACGGATCGGTAATTACACAGCGAAATTCAGTGTTCGAAATTTTAGAAATTGCTGTCTTATAAAAAATGCCACTGTTCGAGATTTTAAAGGTATTTTGGAAATTATTTTTGTCAATAATTTTTGGTGTCCGAATTTTTAGGGTGTTCGAAATTATAGGAGAATTACCGTACCTCACCATATTTTGTCATTTAAATGTAACTTTTGTGAATTTAGGGAGGGGGGTCAAAATATTATAGGGGGGGGGGTCAAAATATTATAATAATATATTGACCCACGGGTCATAATATTATGACCCGCGGGTCACTTTTTAGGCGGGTCAAAATATTATATGACACCGGCATTTATGGCAAATATGGCAAATATGGCAAATTCAATTGATGGTCATCAAGTATGTTCCAAAAAATTACTTGTATAAGTAGTTTAAACAACACACCTTAATTATCTGAAAATCAAAAGTATTAAGCTGATTTAGATTTAGCACTGATTTTAGTTATTTATTTGAAAATTAAATAAATAAAAAGTGATTTCTAAATTTCAGGATATTTAATGAACACAGTGACACAGTCCTCACGAACAAACTTTCCTTCCCCCTTCCCACTGAGGCTCTAAATTTGGTTTCATTTGGCCAAGTAGTTTCAGAGGAGATGTTGTCTGAAAATGTTGACGACAACGGACGACAGACCAATGCTTATACTATAAGCTCCTCCAGAGCCTTAGGCTCTGGTGAGCTAAAAATATGCCGTTATGACTTTTTCCCACACAAAAGTCTATGTGAGCAATTTTGACCTTGGTGTAAAATGGGTCAAGGACATCCTAGAGTCATCATTTTAGCAAACTATAATAGGCCCGAGTCCCCAATGCTACATACCAAGTTTCATCACAAGCAGACCACAGGTTCAGGAGAAGAAGATTTTGAAGGGTTTCTACGTTATATGGGCATGGAGGCCAGCTTGGTCATGAGACCTGGACCCTGAGAGCAAACTTTCGTTCCCCAATCCCATGAATGCTGCACATGAAATTTTACTTCAACCGCCAAAGCAGTTTTTTGAGGAGAAGTCATTTGAAAATGTTGAAGCCGACACAGACTGCGGATCACTGCCTTTGCTATATGCTCCCCAGGAGCCTTCCGCTCTGGTGAGCTAAAAATATATGCTATTTTGACTTTTTCCCATATAAAAGTCTCTGTGACCAAATTTGACCTTGCCGTAAATTGGGTCAAGGTTTTCCGAGGGCCATCATTTTAGCAAATTATGATGGGCTGGAGTCCCAAATGCCACATACCAAGTTTCGTCACAACCGGCCCACTGGTTCAAGATTTTTTAAGGGATTTTACCTTATATGGGCATAGTGGCCACCTTGGTCACATGACCAAACTCAAATTAATTTAAATTTCATTTCCTTTTAAAAAGTTTTCAGACAAAATTTGGTTGCAAATGGCCTAGTGGTTTCAGGGAAAAACAAATTTTTAATTTTGATATCTGAATGACCTTGGGCTAAGGTCAGGGAACAATCTTGACCTTGAAAACTTATGTAGTTTCACTAGCACATTTTGCCCACTGCATTTACTAATTTTCAGGTCACAGGCTGCAATAGTTTAAAAAAATGATGCTGTTTTGACTATTTCCCATACAAAAGTCTATGTAACTAAATTTGACCTTGGCGTAAAATGGGTCAAGGTCATCCGAGAGTCATCATTTTAGCAAATTATGATAGGCCCCGGTCCCCAATGTCACATACCAAGTTTTATCACAATCGGCCCACTGGTTCAGGGGAAGAAGATTTTTAAGGGTTTTTCCCTTATATGGGCATAGCCGCCATCTTGGTCACATGACCAAACTCAAATTAATCAAATTTCATTTCCTTGTTCTAAAAAGTTTTCAGACAAAATTTGGTTGCAAATGGTCTAGTGGTTTCAGTGAAAAACAAATTTTTAATTTTCGTATCTGAATGACCTTGGGCCAAGGTCAGGGAATAACCTTGACCTTGAAAACTAGTGTAGTTTCACTAGCACATTTTGCCCACTGCATTTACTAATTTTCAGGTCACAGGCTGCAATAGTTTAAAAAAAATTATGCTGTTTTGACTATTTCCCATACAAAAGTCTATGTAACCAAATTTGACCTTGGCGTAAAATGGGTCAAGGTCATCCGAGAGTCATCATTTTATCAAATTATGATGGGCCCAAGTCCCCAATGCCACATCCCAAGTTTCATCACAATCGGCCCACTGGTTCAGGAGGAGAAGATTTTTTAAGGGTTTTTACCTTATATGGGCATAGCGGCCATCTTGGTCATGTGATCTGGACCCTGCGAGCAAACTTTTGTTCCCCCATCCCATGGATGCTGCACATGAAATTTGACTTCCAATCGGCCCAGCAGTTTTGGAGGAGAAGTCATATGAAAATGTTGACGCCGACGCAGACATGGACGCGGACGACGGATCACTGCCTATACTATAAGCTATAAGCTCCCCCGGAGCCTTCGGCTCTGGTGAGCTAAAAATGGCTAAGTTAAAAAAGATGAAAAAGTGAAATAAATAATTTTAGGAGTATGAAAAAACCATATGCACATCTTCAGACCTATATGAAAAACACCTGCAAAGTTTCAAAAGGATCAACCTAAAACTGTGAGAGGAGTTGCGCTAACAAGGTACCCACTCCCTATACACTTTAACATCAATAGACCTCAAAAAATGGCTAAGTTAAAAAAGATAAAAAGAGTGAAATTTTAGGAGTATGAAAAAACCACATGCACATCTTCAGACCTATATGAAAACACCTGCAAAGTTGTAAAACGATCACCCTAAAACTGTGAGAGGAGTTGCACTAACAAGGTACCTACTCCCTATACACTTTAACATTATTAGACCTCAAAAAATCGCTAAGTTAAAAAAGAAGAAAAAAGTGAAAGTAATAACTTTAGGGTATATGAAAAAACCACATGCACCACTCCAGACCTATTTGAAAACACCTGCAAAGTTTCAAAACGATAATCCTAAAACTGTGAGAGGAGTTACACTAACAAGGTACCACCTCCCTGTACACTTTAACATTATTAGACCTAGAAAAATGGCTAAGTTAAAAAAGACGAAAAAAGTGAAAGAAATAATTTTAGGAGTAAGAAAAAAACACATGCACATCTTCAGACCTATATGAAAACACCTGCAAAGTTTCAAAATGATCACCCTAAAACTGTTCCTATACACTTTAACAGTATTAGAACTAAAAAAATGGCTATGTTAAATGAAAACCTATCTAGGAACATAACTCCAAGAGTTATGGGCCCTTGATAAATATTTTACTACAACAGATTCCTTACCTCAGGCACCAAGTGTGATATAAGTTTCATTAATGTAGAACAATAAATACAAAAGTTATTAAAATTATTAAGCAAGATATACAGGAAAATCAAAAGTGTCACGGACAAGTTTTCAAGAATTACAAACGGGAATAACTTTAACAGTGTTGATCGCAGGACCTTTATTTTCATGTAGCAGCAGCATCTCATCAATACCAACATTTATGCAAAAATGATAAGATTCTGTAAACTATTAAGCAAGATATGCAGGGAAAAACAAAGTGTTACGGACAGACAGACAACGTAAAAACAGTATACCCTTTGCGGGGGTTATAATGAAGAACAGAATTGTTTGTTTGATTTGAGGTTATACGTCCCCATCAACACTGTATAGGTCATTTTGGAGATGTAAATTCCAATTTTGTGGAATTTTTACCCGACATTGACTATGATGATTGAGATAAAATGACATCTCAACTCGTGTCGCCCAATGAAACAAAAGGGGTTTATAAGTCGGACAGACTCGCACCGCTTTACCTGGGTAGGCTTAGATCCTCGAAGCGGTATACCAGTACCTGTGTGCGGTCATATTCAGCTCTGCGTAGAAGTATCATGCAACCCATATATTTCTTCAAGCCCAGATGGGCAGGGGCCTGTAAAGAATAGAATACAGTGATGCAAATGCAAATATTTAGCCTCTGGGGCATGTGTCGGGGATCATCAGAGGTCAAAAAGAAGTGTCCTGGTTCGTTTAATTATGACATGATTTTCACAGCGTGGGGATATGCAACAGCGTGCCATCGACTTGCTATAGTTTTGCTATAGTTTTGTTTGAATTGAGGTTAACTGTCCCCATCAACATTATTTGGGTCATTTTGGAAATGTTATAAATGCAAATGTATGTGGCTGAAAAACTCCAGTTTTGCAGAGGAGTCAAACATGCGAAAGTGTGTGTGGCTGAAAAAACTCCACAGTTTTGCAGAGGGGTCATAAATGCGAATGTGCATGGCTGAAAAACTCCAGTCACTGGAGGAGAGAAATGTCCAATGATGCATGCGCATCAACAAATAAGGGGGCCGGTTCAGGTTCCCCCACCCCCACCCCCGAGGGTATATTAACAGCACAAATCTCAGAACACCAACATTGTGTACATTTCTCTGAAGAAATTCATATTATTGGAAGATTTTTTAACTAGTCTGTCAGGAATTTGCGAAAGAAAATCTTCAAAATGAACCATTATGAGCATTACCGAGGAGGGACTGCCACGAATTGTCAGCCATTCGCTTCTTACATTTTGGAGATATTGCTTCCAATTTTGTGGGACTTTTACCCAACATTGAGATGAATTGACATCTCAAGCCATGTCGCCCAATGAAACTAATAGGGATGATCTGACTTGCACCACTTTACAAGAACATGTACTCACCCATGTGTGGTCAGTTTCAGCTCTGTAAGACAAATCTGTTTCTCCAAGCCCAGATGGGCGGGGGCTGGTTGTTAGTGGTAGTTTGTGGTTTCTCTATATACTGCCATATGCCCGCAAGGACATTCTAGGCAGGGCCGCGCATCAAGCAAGGATCAGACAGAAAGTTAATGTAGAATGAGATTAGTAAAGCTAATATAGTGAAGATGATAGGTTAAAATACATAAATGAAGTTAAAATCAGGTTAAAAACAATTTCCTCTGGATCTAGGGCCTTAAATGCTGTAGTCTACCAACTGCCTCCTTGAATAAGTCAAGGGTTGGCAGACAAACAGTATTCTGGGGCGAGGCATTCCATTGAACAATTGCAAGGGAATAAAATGAACATTTATAAGATGTCTGAATCTGCTGAAAGTCAATGGGTGGCAGTACCTGGAGAGCAAGCAAAGGTGCGCGTCTGCCCGTCTTTGTTCAAGGGACCGCCAACCTAATTCCTGGAGCATGCCCATTACGCTTGACCTATAATCATAAATATTAGTGGTCCATTGGGCAGCTCTACGTTGGACTTTTTCAAGCTGGAGTATTTTCCCACTGGTATGGGGATCCCAGATTGGGGCCGCATACTCCAGCTTTGGGCGTACCAGTGTTTTGTAGGCAGCCTCTCAGATCTTTTGTTTTTTTACTTTGATGTTTCGTTTTGTGAATCCAAGGGTACTGTTTGCTTTGGCAGTAATTCTGTTGATGTTGGAATTCCAGGATCTATATAGGCCACTGGAAATGTCAACCCCCAAATATCTTGCACTGGTGACTACCTCAAGGACATGTCCAAGCCTTCATGAATATGAGGAACAGGATTGCCCCCAGGACAGAGCCCTGTGGGACACCCTAAGTCACTGGTACAGATTCCGATTCCTCACCATCAAGGACCACAGTCTGGCAGTGAGTCTGCGAGCAGTTACCAAGAAAGACATGAATCCAGCGTAAGGAGTTTCCTCTGACCCCGTCAGAATCAGAATTGTTTACTGGTGACACGTCCATAGACAATCCTTCACCAGGACCTTCGACCAACAGAACTAGTCCCTAGACCTCACAAGGCTGGTGAATCTAGAGATGGAGTCATCTGCACCTTCTGCAGACATCAAGAGAGAAGAGGGGAGCTCGATCCAATCTGAGATTGACCTAGGGATGAAGCTAAATTTATAGATGTCAGTCCTAGTGCCGATTTTTTGGAGGGCTAATGAATGTTTTTTTCCGAAGTGTTGTCTTTGAAGGGGGAACAAGGTCACCCATGGGTATACTGGCTCTACCCTTTAGACCTTTATATAAAACTATCAACCTACTTTGTTTTCTCCGCTCTTTAAGAGATTCCCACTTTAACTGTTGAAGAATGCCAGTCATACTCCAAGTTTCAAACGAGTAATTCCCGGTTACAAAACGGGCCGCACGTTTTTAGGACTTTCTCCAGTTCCTCCTGTAGGGTAACAGTAGGTGGATCCCAGGACGTACTTGCATTTCCAGGACTGGATGAACCAGTCCCTTGTATGCCACTTCTTTTACGTCTTGTGGGCATGCTGACAGATTCCGTCTCAAGAAGCCAAGGGTCCTATTTGCCTTAGTACAAACATTACTAATGTGAGTGTTCCACCTTAAATCATTCGTTATTGTCACACCGAGGTACTTAATGCTTTCTACATTTTCAAGGAGAGTTCCTTCTAATTCATAGGTAGCATTGATCTTTTTGATCCGCTTTCTAGTAAGTTGCATCATGTTACATTGACCTGGTTGGAACAGCATTCCCCATTTCCTAGACCAGCTACTCAATTTGTCGATATCATACTGACGTTTCACTGTATCTTCCGAAGTATTATTTCTCGGTAGCAAACACAGTCATCAGCGAAGAGCCTTATTTCTGAATCAATTTCCTGTGAGATGTCATTTATGTAAAGGGAGAAAAGAAGTGGACTAAGAACCGTCCCCTGTGGGACCCCAGACAGGACAGGGGGCCCAATCAGATTTACTTCCATTAACAACCACCCGTTGCTCTCTATGGCATAGAAGAGTGTCAGTCCATTTCAAAGTTTTGCCACCAATGCCATATCCATTAAGTTTGCTTTTCAGAAGCTCATGAGGAGGTGTATCAAAAGCTTTCTCAAAATCCAAGATGAATGTGTCAATTTGTCCACCATTATCCAAGATTTTAGTCCAATCATCTATCACTGTCACCAGTTGTGTTCTTTCTGAAAGCATGCTGTCTATCAGATAATAGTTTATTTTGGTCAAGGTGGGCCAGTACATTTGAACAAACAACGTGCTCCAAAAGTTTGCAAGGTACACATGTGAGTGATACAGGGCGATAATTTCCACCACAAGCTCGATCACCTTTCTTGTACAATGGGCATATATTTGCTAAAGACCATTCCTTGAGAATTTCACCTGAATCAAGTGACTGTTGAAAAGGTGTGCGAAAATCGGACCTAATTCAACTGCAAGTTCCTTTAGGACTCTGGGATGCAAGTCAGCAGGTCCCAATGCTTTAGAAGGGTTCAGGCCTTGCAAACGTTTGATTACACCTTCTTTAGCTACAACACTGTTCTCCCTGAACGGGGCCGTCCTTTCAAGCAAGGGAACATGGTTGTGGTCTTTTTTGTTGAACACATCCGTGAACTGACTGTTTAATTCCTCTGCTTGCTCTGCCTCAGTTTCAGTGATGCCTGTTCCATTTCGTTTTTTTTCAATCGGGGGATACCTTGGGTGCCCTTTTGACAATTAATGCACCAATAAAAATCTTGAGGATTGGACTTGATGTCACCAACCAAGTTATTCACATACCAATCATGCTGAGTCTTAATATCAGCCTTTATTTCCCGTCTCAGATCCTGGAACTTTGACCAAATTTTCTTACTGCCAGTCTTTTTAGATTTTGCGTGAGTCTTAGTTTTTCTGCGAATTTTTCGCCTGATCTCAGATGTGATCCAAGGGACAGAAGATTTTGATTTGCTCAATTTTGAGGGGATGTGTTTATCTGCTGCCTCCAGTATAAAAGAAGTAATAAAGTGGAAATTTTCTTGTACCGACCAAGAACTAGAATGACTGTTGAAATATTTTTCTTTTGCAAAGTTTTGTGCATCCTTCCTTATAGATTCAAAACCACCTTTCTGATACAAATACATCTTCCTCCCAGGTTTCTTTTGTGGGGGCAGGAAGATCTTTAATGTTGCTGCTGTCACATCATGGTCACTTAATTTGTCCGGGGTGTGGACGTCTTGAAACTGGCCAGGCAGAGTTGAAAGAATGAGATCCAAAGACTCTTTTCCTCCCGAGTTGCAAAGTGCACTAATTGTTCCAAGCTATGATCATTCATAATGTCAATCAATATTTGTCCTTCTGACTGACTTAACATAGAACCATTTCTGTTAAGTCTGTCCAGCCAAGATATGTCTCTAAAGTTGAAATCACCCAAGAAGAAACAGTTGAAAGTCTTCAGTAGAGCTTCCAGGTTGACGATACCAAGATGCGATAAAATGAGAAGATTTGTTTGCCATCAATTTTATCCAGACTGCTTCCAAATCCTTTTCCAAGTCTGTTAAGGGCATATGGGGGATGTCCTCATGAACAAGTAGCATCACCCCATCTCCATGGGTGTTTCTGTCTTTCCTGTAGAATTATAAGGACAAGTTTCAGGGAAAAGTTCTGAAGTTGCAATGGTACTGTCAATTTTTGTCTCCTGGATGGCCACTACGTGAGGTTTGTGAATGTCAAGAAACGCTATCAATTCCAATATTTTGCCACGTATGCTGTTTATATTAATGCTCACAAGTTTTAAACCATTTTTGGAGTCCAATTGTGAGCCATTGTGTTCAAAACCAAGTCGCTGTTTCTCTTTCTACCAGAGAGGGGTTCAAAGCTATTTTGGTTTTCCAAGTTCACGTTTTCAACAAAGAGTCTGAAAAGATGAAGCATTCACACTTTGGGCATATCCATGTGCAGTTTGAATTTTCTAAATCTTCATATTGTGTCTCAGTAATGTAGGAACATTCATTATGGATCCATAGTTCACACCGATCGCACTGAACTGCCTTGTGACAGTTCACCACTGCGCCGTCACAAAGACCACAATCAGCTTTGCATTCCGAACAGTATCAATCATGTTCCCCTGACTGGATCATCTCAAAATCATTTTCATCAAGGTTGTTGCAAATCGAATGAAAGGCTTACGCGCTTTCCACAGTCCATACATTCCACAACATTATCCGACGTCTTGCAAAGTTTATTGCAGAGACGACAGTTAGACCTGGGGCCTGGGTTTGTTTCAACATCCCCAGCTAGAATCAGCAGCACCGAAATATTTGTTCCTTAGGAAGGACTGAAACACCATAAACTTTCTGAGCTTCTACGGTTACCTAATATCCTTACACTTGTCAAGTATCCAGACATTTGCCATTCAAATTCATTTTTGCTTGAAAACTCAGTAGTAACTAATTTCGAAAGTACCAGACCTACATGTATCAGCAGCATGAAAGGGGTCATATTCAATTTGAGATTACCACAAGCCATTACAAATATTCCAGCAATCAATTCAGATTCTTCAGCCAAAAGACATACACAGTACCACAGAGTTTGCAGAGACACCACCGGGCTCTATTTAGTCCGAGAATATAAAGGCACAACACACAAAGCTCCAGATCTCCCCGTACTGATGGAGTTTCCAAAGAAGCTTTGAGTGGTTCACCTTCAAGGCTTGTCAAATGCCTTTGAGATGTCCAGCAGAACAAGGTCAGTATGTTTCCTGGCACTTGCACTCCTGGCAAGATCCTCGACTAGCATGGCAAGCTGTGTTTCACATAACCTATCAATCTATCTTCTTATATTGTGTCGGTCAAATTTGGCCATTACCTCAGTTGGGTGCGTAGCTAAATTTAGAATTTAGCTAAAAACTAGAAATGGTGTTTGTAAAACACAAAGCCCCCAACCTTTGCTTGTCCCTAGATGGCAAAATATTCAACAAATATTGTTAAAGACTAAAAAACATACATCAATAATTCCGCCGAAGGCTATGTCGCGCCTGTGGGGACGCAAAGTCACCAAACCATGAAATCTAGGTCAAAGTCAAACATGGATGCCTGCATAAAAATTTCACTCCTAGTTGCAAGCATGTACCAAGTATCATCAATGAAACTCTTAAAAACAGACTCTTACATCTGGGTGAAAGTTAGGGTTGTCACACTATTTTACAAAGTCAGTGAACCATAAAATGTAGGTCAAGGTCAGAAATGGATACTTGCATTGAAGTTTCAATTCCTAAATGATTGATGAAAATACACATGTGTGTGTGTACATGTGTGTGTGTGTTGTGATTGCATGTATGTGTGTATTTATATGCATGCATGTGTATATGCATGCATAAGTACATGCATGTTTGCATGTGGAGTGCATGCATATGCATGCATGCATGTGTGTGCATGGATGCATGCATGTGTGTGCATGGATGGATGCATGCATGTTATGGGGTAGGGTGTCATGTGTTGGGGTCGGTGGGGTGGGGTGAGGTAGGGTAGGGATATATGCATGCATGTATTTATGCATGTGTGTGTGTGCATGTGTGAGTGCATAAGTGTGTATGCCTGCATGTGCATGCATGTGTGTGTGTGCATGACATTGTGTGAGTCCATAAGTGTGCATGCATGCATATTTGTGCACATGCATGCATGCATGTGTACCTGGCTACTACCTGCATGTATGCATGCAAGCATCAGTGTGTGTGTGTGCATGCATGCATGTGTGTTTGTATGTGGGTGCGCAAGCATAAATGAGTGATTGTGTATGAGCATGTATGTTTGAGTGTAAATGCATGTGTGTGTGCATGCATGCATGTGTAATTGGAGTGGGCCGGGTTGAGGTGTGTTGTCGTGGGGTGGGGTGTTGTGGGGTAGGGTGTCATGCGGTGGGGTGGGGTGGTGTGGAGTAGGGTAGGGTAGAAATATATGCATGTATGTATTTATGTATGTACAGGACAAATGGCATATCAACACCCACTATCAACTTTTGTGTAGGGGTATAATTTCTGTGTTATGTGTTTATGAAGAAAAAGACAAAAAAAATATTCCTAGTCAACAAAGGATTTGTGCATGACTGCATGCATGTGTGTGTGGGGTGGGACAGGGTGTGGTGGGGTGTTGTAGGGTGGGGCATGGTGGGGTTGGAAGGGGTGTAGTGTGATGGGGTGGGGTGGGTGGGTTTGAGTGGGGAAGCGTGGGGTAGGGTAGCATAACTCACAAAGTGTTTTTCGGAATTTTGTCAAAAGTTCATCAGTCCATCTACTCATCACCACCAATATGTTCACCAACTTTCAAGGCTCTAGCTCAAACAGTTTTTGAGATATCTTGCTGACAAGATTTTATTAAAAAATTTCGAAGGGCAATAACTCTTGAAAGGGGCATAATCTGGATGAGAAAAAAAAATACGCGTCCGCTTATTTTCCATTAGGAATGCATATATGAAATTTCAAAACCATAGCATACACAGTTCTAAAGTTATGCTATGCATCACTTTTAGCATTCATTACAATGGGCACACATTACCAAAATGACAAAGGGCCATAACTCACAAATTATTTTTTCGGAATTTTGCCAAAAGTTAATCAGTTCATATACTCATCACCACCAATATACTCAACAACTTTCAAGGCTCTAGCTCCATTAGTGTTTGAGATATTTTGCTGACAAGTTTTATTAAGAAAATTTCAAAGGGCAATAACTCTTGAAAGGGGCATAATCCGGACGAGAAAAAAAATATGCGTAAGCTAATTTTCCATGAGGAACCCATATATGAAATTTAAAAACCCTAGCATACACGGTTCTAAAGTTATGCTATGCATCACTTTTCGCATACATTACAATGGGCACAAATTACCAAAATGATATGCGCGTCTGACTTGTGATCAGGAGGACGCGGGTTCGACTCCCGCCGGGGTCGGCAACATTCTTTCGTGGAGATTGATCATGAAATCTTTTCTACGGTCATTCTCTCCCTTCCGCTGATTCAAGAAGGGCAGTTGTCAGTTTCTGGCGAAAGAATGTGCACCGTACTGGTTAACCGCTTACGTATAAGCCTGCCCAGGAAAGTGTTGATAGGTAAACTGACCGGCTCAAAAATGACCTAAATAGTGTTGACTGGGCCGTAAAACTCCAAAACAAACAAACAAAACCAAAATGACAAAGGGCCATAACTCACAAAGTATTTTTCGGAATTTTGTCAAAAAGTAATCAGTTCATCTACTCATCACCACCAATATATTCACTAACTTTCAAGGCACTAGCTCCAACAGTTTTTGAGATATCTTGCTGACAAGATTTTATTTAAAAAATTTCAAAGGGCAATAACTCTTGAAAGGGGCATAATTCGGATGAGAAAAAAAATATGCGTCAGCTTATTTTCCATTAGGAATGCATATATGAAATTTCAAAACCATAGCATACACGGTTCTAAAGTTATGCTATGCAATATGCATCACTTTTAGCATTCATTACAATGGGCACAAATTACCAAAATAACAAAGGGCCATAACTCACAAAGTATTTTTTCGGAATTTTGCCAATAGGTATTAAAATCAGTTAATCTACTCATCACCACCAATCTATTCACCAACTTTCAAAGGTCTAGCTCCAATACTTGAGATATCTTGCTGACAAGATTTTATCAAAAAAAATTCAAAGGGCAATAACTCTTGAAAGGGGCATAATCCGGACGAGAAAAAAAATACACGTCAGCTAATTTTCCATGAGGAATCCATATACGAAATTTCAAAACTATAGCATACACGGTTCTAAAGTTATGCTATGCATCACTTTTAGCATACATTACAATGGGCACAAATTACCACAATGACGAAGGGCCATAACTCACAAAGTATTTTTCGGAATTTTGTCATTAGTTAATCAGTTCATCTACTCATCACCACCAATCTATTCACCGACTTTCAAAGCTTTAGCTCCAATACTTTTTGAGATATCTTGCTGACAAGATTTTATTAAAAGAATTTCAAAAGGCAATAACTCTTGAAGGGGGCATAATCCGGACAAGAAAAAAATACGCGTCAGCTAATTTTCCATGAGGAATCCATATATGAAATTTCAAAACCATAGCATACACGGTTCTTTAGTTATGCGATGCATCAAAAGCGTAACGGACGGACGAACGAACCAGAACCAATATGCCCCTCCAACTTTTTCAAAGTTGGGGGCATAAAAACAAAGAGGAGTCACTGGATGAGTCCTTAAAACTATTTACAATCTGAATAACAGAGGTATACTAAAACGCATACCTCTGAGTCTCAATCTTACACTGAACGGGCTTTGAACTCTTAGCATTCACCACAGAAAAGGGAAGACTATTCCACTGGGGAATAGTTCTAGGGAAAAAGAAATTTTTCAGGGCATCACTATAGGACTGGCACCTATGGTATTGCGAGTTGTTTACTTTTGATGCCCCTGTTCCAACTGGTCAAAACATACGTACAGGCTGCGTAGCGGTCGCATAGGCTTCGTATTTTGGACGCATAGGCTTCGATGAAAAATGGCGGATGACAGTTCGTCAATGCAGATAAGAAACTATTTTTACGTTAATCTAATTGTTGTATAGTGTTGCCAAATACTGACATCTGCCTTACGGCCCACTTTATTTATGTGCGGCTTCGTCTGTTGCAAAAAAAAGTTTACAAAAAAGGAATATAGAAAAATAGACCCCAAAAGAAATTTGGCATTCAACAAAGATTCACCTGTAGTTTCACTTTGGCCCGGTCGACCTATGTAACTACACATTTTTGGCTGGTGTTTTGGCCGATAAATTGTGAATAATGATAATGAAATCGAAAAGCTTATATGCAACTTTCGTCACATCTTTTGCAAAAAAGAAAAATCTTGATATTTCAATACAACGAAAGTAGCTTCATTGCCTATTACAACGCAGAGGCTGCGAACTAAATTTGAAAGCACTGAATTATGTAGAATAATAGCGAATGATATCAAATTAATGTCGAGAAATCAGTCAACCAGCGTTAGCTGATGATGCTAAAGACATTCTGTATCATTTATACCGAACACATTTTCATTCTCAGCTATGCAAATACAACATTATGATTCGAATGCCAAAATCTGTCAAGTTACAATTACTTACACTACCGTTCATAAACTTGGTAAGTCTTCGTCAAATCTGTTAAGTATTAAGCCAAATAATATTTGCATTGTATGAATTTCTGTCGTGTTATTATTACAACGCACGTGGCTTCGGAATTTACGACGCGCAGGTTACAGTGATGGGAAGACGCATTACGAAAACACGCCTATTAAAATATCACCAAAACGATAAAAAACATTCAGATAAAACATCCTGATAGTTTTGATAATTCTGCTCGAAACATAGTGTATGGGTACTTGTTACAATCGCCCCGGGCCAGGCGGTTCTTATGCCTATCCACGATCTGTGTGTCTGAGAGGAAATAAGTAATGCAGAAAATCTGTCAAGTAACAATTATGTACACTACCGTTCATAAACTTGGTAAGTCTGTCTTCATCAAATCTGTTAAAGGAAACAGGAAAGCGATAATCTGTTACAATAAAGAGGTAAACATCAATAAACCCTTTCTTCTACTGAATACTGCAGGTTTCTAAGTGGTCTGATAAGGATTTTATCAGTGTGTAATCTCCAGCCGTTTACTGTGCTACTGAACTGACCTTGAAAATTCCATTTAACCACAGATATGCACTGACGTCATCCATGAGAAATCTAGAAGCTTGGTGTGTACTGCATAGGCTGATGTAGCAATGTTGAAGTTTAAAGTAGAAGCTTAAAATGCAGCAAAATAAGCAAGAACTGGCCATTCTTTGAAAAGACTTCAATTTAGATATTCAGCCTTATGTGTTTGAGTCCACTGAAACTTGTGATCAGGAATTTTGTGAGAGAAGCAGCAGCTCTGAAGATAGCTATCTTACATGTCAATCACAACAATTGTCGTCTGCTTAGTCATCTGCTGCTTTCTTTAAATGTCACCTGGACCAATCTAAGACTGCTCCTCTGATCTTGGTCCATATTGTTTGCCTTTAAGCGAAAATATTATTTAAAAAAAACTTTAAGAAGATGCAGCAGACAGTATAAACAGGGGCCATTTTACAATTCAGGCGAGGATTGTGGCCACGTAAAATCGATTTAAGCCCCCCAGTGGAAATCATTCCACTGACCGTTCCAAGGTGGTTCTTCTGTGGCGGTTTATTTATGGTGTTGTTTGTTACTTACTGTGTGTATCACTTGTGTCTTTTTATTTTGGATAGCCATATGGCCATTTTGTGGGAAAGTAACTCTCCTTATGGCCTTCCTTTGTTTAGGTTTCCATTATGGTCTGGTCGCTTAATGTTTGTGTTTCTTTCCCTTTGGTGTCTTTGATGGGTGGAGTAAGTTAATTGTATCGATTCCTGATCTTTGGTTTACTTCTACTTTTCTTACGGTTGATTCGTCCGGTTTTCCACGCATGCCCACTCATGAGCACTCTTGAAATGGAGGTAGCAGTCTTCATTCTTGATTGGGTGTTTATGGAATTGCCTAACTTTGGCCCTTGCCGTAAGCGTGATATAGGAAACAGCAACCAAAGTAGCTAAAGCTAGCTGTTGGCGCCTAGGTTGGTATCCCTAACGAACGGTTGTATGTCAATTCATTATTGGTAGAGAATTCTCTCGTGTCAAGCGCAAGACTCAGTGGAGCCTTTTTGTTTGTGTTGAGGTTAACGTCCCCGACAACATAATTCAGGTCATTTTTGAGACATTGTTTCCGAATTTATGGGACTTTTACCCGACACTGAGACGACATGACATCTCAAACCCTACCGCATTTAAAGCATACTTGCAATTGCTAAATATGAAGTTTTGAAAGGGCCGTAAAGCAAAAACATTTTTTCTACCCTATTATCTTATTATATTGAAGAATGATTTCACGAAATGGGTTACTGAAATCATTGCAAGCAAGTATTATTCTAAATTTATATTCTAAGTCACTATGGAATTCAGTTTCTGATAGGCTATGTTGCAGAAGACAGTCTGGTTAGCAAAATTTATGATGAAAGGACAGAGATTGAGAATAGATCTGAGATAAAGAAAAGTCTTGTATTTTTTTCTTCTTTGACCCTACAAAGGCTAGAATTAGCGTGTATGTTTACTGTTTAATGAGCAAATACTTCTCTTATCGGAAACGAAGACTTGGATCAGACATTGCAGGCGCGATTAATTAACCTTTGCTGACGTTTTGTTAATTGTATCGATTCCTGATCTTTGTTTTACTTCTACTTTGTAGGAGCTGCAGGTATTCGATTCAAGTATTTAAATAGAAGTCGGAGAATCACGAAAACATTTAATTCTGACCCCCTTAAATCCAACTTTTCTATATAAAACTGAGCTTTAAAGAAATATACATTGTTTACCTTATTTCTTCTCAGAACACAGATTGTGGGTTCGCGTTAACCTTTAACCTGCTGAATATTCAATCAAGCCACACCCATTTCTGACTTTGAACCAATCAGATTACTTGATGCAGCTTATTGCTACAAATTCATAAACTGAATGCCAAACAGTGTAGATTCTGATCAGATGGCTTCTTCAGAAGCCATCTGATCTGGATCTACACTGTTTGCAAAGATAGGGCTTGTCGCCTACAGCAGGGTAAAGGTTAAAACCGCCTGGTCTGGGCGGTTGTAAGTAGTTCCCACACACTATGTCTTGAGCAGAAATATTAAAACTATCAGAATGTTTTATCCGAAAGTTTTTTTTATCTTTTTAGTGGTATTTTAATAGGCGTGTTTTCGTAATGCGTCTTCCCAGCCATGTAACCTGCGAAGCCACGTGCTTTGTAAAAAAATAAACACGACAGAAATCCATGCAGTGCAAATATTATTTGGCTTAATACTTAACAGATTTGACAAGGACTTTCCGAGTTTATGAACGGTGGTGTAAATAATTGTAAATTGACAGATTTTGTGCATTCGAATCAAAATACATGTATTTGCATAGCTGAGACTGAAAATGTTTTCGGTATAAATGATACAGAATGTCTTTAACATCACCAACTAACACCGATTGACTGATTCCTCGACATTAATTTGATATCATTCGCTATTATTCTACATAATACAGGGCTTTCAAATTTAGTTCGCAGCCTCTGCGTTGTAATAGGTAACGAAGCTACGCGCGTTGTATAGAAATATCAAGATTTTTATTTTTCGCCAAAGATATGACGGAAGTTGCATATTAACTTTTCGATTTCATTATCGTTATTCACAATTTATCGGCCAGAACACCAGCCAAAAACGTGTAGTTACATAGGGCGACAAGACCAAAGTGAAAAAACAGGTGAATCTGTGTTGACTGCCAAATTTCTTTTCGGGTCTATTTTTCTATATTCCATTTTTCAAACATTTCTTGCAACAGACGAAGCCGCACAGTAATAAAGTGGTCCGTAAGGCAGACGTCAGTGTCGGGCAATGCAATACAACAGTTAGATTAACGTAAAAACAGTTTCTTACCTGCATAGGCGAACTGTCATCCGCCATTTTTCATCGAACCCTATGCGTCCAAAATATACTACTCAATGTTTGATAGGGATCATTTTTCAATTTAAAATTTCTTGACAGAACTTGTACTAGGTATATTGATAAATATTTTAAGCAGAAACTCGTATGCAGTTCAGTACTCATAAAAGTGCACACTTCTCACACTTCGCAAATGAATTCATGCACCCCCAAAATCTAGCGTAGCACTGCTTTCCAACAGACCAATCAAACTTGTCAGTGTTCCTTTACCAAGCGTAAAAAGGACTTCATTTGATTTGTGAAACACTAAAAAGCCTAGGGGACAAATAAGAAACCGTCTGAGCCCCGAAGAAATGAATCGTGGCGTCGGAATGTTGGAATCTGGCGTCTCTCAACATCATGTTGCTGGGATTCTGAATGTGTCTCAGAGCATGGTTTGCCGAATGTAGAATGCATCTTACCCACGGAAATCCTTCACACAGACACGGCGGGGTCGAGAAAGGGCTACAACTCAACGTCATGGCCGTTTCTTGTTGATTCAGTCTCGACGTCAACGGTTCCTGAACGCTACGCGTTTGCATAACGAGCTTAGGAACGGAACTAGAGTACGAATTTCTTCACAAACTGTCAGAAACGGGCTCCACGAGTTCGGACTTAATGCCATGAGGCCTGCTGTACGTGTTCCATTGACGAGACAGCACGTGCTAGACCGGTTGGACTTTGCCAGAACTCACGTCACGTGGACGGTTCGTGACTTGACGCCAGTACTGTTTACTGAGGAGTCCAGATTCTGTCTAGACTTCACTTATAAACGTCAATTAGTGTGGCGAATGTCTAACGAGCGAGTCGATGACTTGAATGTGGCAGAGCATGATCGCTATGGAAAAGGTTCAGTCGTGGTTTGGGCTGGGATAAGCGTGAACGGTAAACTGACTTGTGTGTCGTTGTAAACGGAACGTTAATGGCAGTGAGGTACTGTAATGATATTCTTGATGTGTTTGTGAGACCATATGCAGATGCTATCGGCCCGGACTTTATTCTGATGGGCGATAATGCCAGTCCCAACCGTGCCAACGTCACGGATTCCTATCTGGAACGTGAGACAATCGTTCATATGGACTGGCCTGCTCGGTCGCCGGACTTAAATCCGATTGAGCATGCGCGGGACATGCTACAGGGTGCTGTTTCAGCCCGACCTGTGCATCCTAGGACTTTACAGGAGCTCAAAGATGCATTGGTTGCTGAATGAAAGCTGATTCCACAAAACCGGATACAGACTCGGATTACGAGCATGCGCAGGCGATGTCGTACTGTAATTGACGCCCGTGGACGCCATACACGTTATCAGGCACGTTTGTCTAAACAAATTCGGAAATTTGTGAAAAATCAGTTGTCCAAACCCCTTCGTGTTACGGCAAATTTTGGGGGTGCCAAGACGGTTGCTGTTGTCACGCTTGAATGCAGTACCAGTTGACAAAATTAATCACTAGGTTTTGTGAAGGATAGGTTTTCTATCATTATGTATCGAATTTGGATTCAAGTGATTAATTCATCCAAAACTTATTTAGCATTAAAAAAGTGATCCCTATCAAACTTTGAGTAGTATACGAAGCCTATGCGACCGCTACGCAGCCTGTACGTATGTATTGACCAGTGTGGTTCGGTTGAAACTGCCGCATGGGGTCAAGTATTTGTCTTTATTAATGGCCACTGTACCCGAATGTATCTTATAGAAGAAGATTAAAGAGGATTGCTCACGACGGGCCCCTAGGGACGGCCATTCTAGCTCGTTAAGCATGTCACTGACGCTACTTCTATTTCGTCATCGTCGGCAGGTCCATCGAGCAGCTGTCCTCTGCACCTTCTTCACCTGTTGAATCTGAGTTTTAACATAGGGATGTCAAATTGGTGATGCATATTCAAGTTGAGGGCGAACCAATGTTTTACATGCAACATCCTTTGTCTGCCTAGGTGCAAAAGCCAAGTTACGTCTAAGAAATCCTAAAGTCCTAGTTGCTTTTGATGTTATTTCTGAAATGTGTTGACCACAATCAAGATCATCAGTGATTGTGATACCAAGGTATTTGGCGGATTGAACCTGATCCCAAATTTGCTGGTGTAGTGTATAGTCAAGGGTGTCGTGACACCCACGAAACCCTCATTGAATGACATTTGGCCACATTGAACTTCATCTGCTAATCTGCCTCCCACTGTGCTAGCTGATTCAGGTCATCTTGTAAAATAAGACAGTCAGAAGGAGAATATATATTCCTATAAAAAACACAATCGTCAGCAAACAAACGGACAGATGACCTGATATTATCAGGGAGATCATTAATGAATACCAAGAAAAGGACTGGTCCAAGGACCGAACCTTGAGGGACATCAGATAATGTAAGACAGGGACTGGATCAGACGCTTGGCCATCAAGTACATGCTCCAGGGTTTTGCAACAGATGCATGTTAGCGACACTGGTCTATAATTTGCAGCGTCATATTTTTCTTTCTTTAAAATTATAGACCGGGGCAACATTTGCTTGTCGCCAGTCATCTGGTAAGTGCCCTGGGCAAGTGATTCATTGAAGATTAAGGCCAGCACGGGTGAAATTTCAGCACCACATCCCTCAAGCACCCTGGCATTCAGGTCACCCGGCCCAGATGCCTTATGTATCTTGAACTTACCTAACAGTTTGGCGATCCCATTTGGGTCAACTGTTATGCCCCCCATTGAGGGGAACTGACTATTACCTTTGGATGGATGAAGATTGAAACTCTTTGTTACATACATGTATGTTGGCCTTATCGCGCGAATCTGTCTTTAGAATTCTGTTTTCCCTTAACGAAGTGATCCCAAACGCTTCCTTTTTCAGGGACTTTACGAATGACCAAAACTTTTTAACTTTACCATTCTCCTGGGGACTATCGGGATCTGTATTGTCATCCTCAAAGGTAAAGATGCTGGAAACATGCTTCCAATATGCATCTCTTATTACCTTTTGTATGTGTGCTCTGAACCGTTTGTAATGGCTCTTAATGTCAGGGCTGCTAGACTTACGAGCACGAAAGTACATTCGATTGCGTCTTCTAATTAGATGCTTGATCGTGTTGTCGATCCAAGGCGCACTATGCTTTGTTTTGGTCATTTTCATTGCAATAAACCTTTCCATAGCCCCAGTTAATTCGGTCTTAAAATTGACCCACATATCATTAACTGACATGTGCGAAAGGTCAGAGGAAAGGAACGAATCTCTAAATCGCACCATATGGTCTCCCAGACCATCCATATCCACACGTTTATATAGATATAGTTTACGCGGGACTTGTCTGATTCGCTTTGCTTAAATAAGGACTATGTCGTGATCAGCTTTGCCGATCGGGGGCATCCCCTTAACTCGACTAACTGGGGATGAGGAGTTTGTAAATAATAGATCAAGGACCTTTTTTCTCTGAAGACATGTTGGAGATCGAACAGGAGATTATGCTTGTCCATGCATGCTTAACCACGTGAGAAGCCATTATGCGGTCAAGGACCTTGCAAAGAATACACGTGAGGGAAATGGGTCTGTAGTTTGCGGCAGATGACTTGTCTCCTTTCTTGAAAATTGGAGCAACCTGGGCTTTGCACTAGTCTGCAGGGAGCTTGCCTGTGAGTGTGGAGCATTCAAATTAGTACTGATTACCACCCAGGAAATCCTGCTCGTAATGCTCAGATGTGAGCGATAGCAGTAATAGGAGAAAAAAAAATGACTTGTAGAATAGGGGCAATTTCCTCTCTGGTTGTAATAATTATTAGGAGCCCTGCCCAAAGGACTTATAATAGTCAAAATAGGCCGACACGACGCCGTGTCAACGGATATGTATGTAGATCTAATAGGTAATTAATTAACCCTTATCTTGCTGTTCACGACAACCCCTATCTTTGGAAACAGTATAGATCCAGATCAGATGGCTTCTGAAGAAGCCATCTGATCAGGATCTACACTGTTTGACATGAAGTTTATGGTTTTGTAAGAATAAATTACATAAAGTTATCTGATTGGTTGAAAGACAGAAATAGATGTGGCTAAAATGAATATTCAGCAAGAGAAGGGTTAATACCTAGTTACCTAAATATTTCATTGACATTGCCAATTTCATAACATGACCAAATGTGTTCAGAATCAGAATCGTTACTGGTGACACGTCAAATGACATTCATACACCAGGACCTGTGATGTGGGAAGTTAGTCCCTAGCTCTAACCAAAGTGGTAAATTTAGCTACACAATCATCAGCACATTCAGCTGTCGAACTAATCAAATCGGGAAGGGCATTCCAATCTCTAATGGTTCTGGGGATGAACGACTCTTTATAAATGTCAGTTCTTGCGCTAAGGGTCTGAAACGCCAACGAATGGTGATTTCTACAGTGTCTAGCTGGGGGAACAAGGTCATCTGTTGGAATGCTGGCAGCACCCTTTAGACCTTTGTATAAAAGGATTAGCCTACTGTCTTTTCTCTTTTCTTGAGAGACTCCCGTTTTAATTTTCCAAGTATTCCAGTCATGCTCCCAGTTTCAAAGCAGTAATTGCCTGTTACAAATCTAGCAGCTCTATTCTGAACTTTCTCAATTTCATCGTTAAGGACCACTCCACTGGGGTCCCAGATACAACTACCATATTCCAATATTGGGCAAACAAGACCTTTATATGCTGCCTCTTTTACACCCTAAGGGCACTGATGAAGATTTCACCTCAGGAAACCAAGCGTTCTATTTGCCTTAGTACACATGTTGCTAATATGAATATTCCATCTCAAGTTGTGTGAGATTGTCACTTCAAGGTATTTAATGGAGTCCACATTCTCGAGGACCGTTCTAGATCTCTTCCTAGTTATCTGCATAATATTGCATTTAACTGGCTGAAATCTTATGCCCCATCATCCTAATCTATCTATGTCAGCCTGAAGTTTCAGTGAGTCATCTGTATCTCTTATTTCCCGGTAACAAACACAGTCATCTGCGAACAGTCTTATTTCTGAGTCAATGTCAGTGGAAATATCATTGATGTACAAGGAGAACAAAAGTGGACCAAGAACGGTCCCTTGCGGGACTCCAGACAAAACTGGAGCCCACTCTGAAGATTCACCATTAACAACAACCCGCTGTTTTCTGTAGCAAACAAAGGAATCTATCCATTTGAGGGTCTTTCCCCCAATTCCATAACCAAATAACTTAGATTTAAGTAGTTCATGAGGATGGGTGTCAAAGGCCTTCTCGAAGTCCAGAATAAATGTGTTCACCTGTCCCCCTTGGTCCAAGATTTTTGCCCAGTCATTAATAACTGTGCTTAGCTGAGTTTCACAACTGTGCCTTTTCTTAAATGCATGTTGTCTGTCGGACAAAAGTTTAAGTTCGTCCAAGTGGGCCATGATGTTTGAGCAGACTATATGTTCAGCAATTTAAACAGAACACAAGTCAGAGACACAGGGCGATAATTACGGGCAAGAGCCCTATCTCCTTTTTTGAAGATGGACAGATATTTGCTAAGAGCCATTCTTTGGGGATTTCACCTGTATCAAGAGACTGTTGAAACAAGTGTGCGAAAACTGGACCCAACTCATTTGCAAGTTCCTTCAGGACTCTAGGATGAAGCTCATCAGGTCCTAAGTCCTTACTGGGATTTAAAGTGAATGACCACCATTTTTTTTCTCAGATCCATTTTTCAATAACACAATTGAGGAATGATAAAATCATATTCTCCTCCTAAACTGTTGCTCTTATTAACTGTAATGGCTCATTAAAGTTGTTTATAGGGTGTCAGACATTTTTACAGATTATATTTCCTGCAGTGATCTCAAGGAGACTGTTCAGTCCATGTTCCGACAGCTATCTTTAGCAGCTGAGGATTTTAGAGGAGAAAGTGAACTTTAAAATAATAAAAATGCCTTCTTGTATAACGGCAAATACTGGACAAGGAATTAACTGTTTTTCTAAGCCCCCGCCCATAGGGGCTTGAAGAAATATATGGGCTGCATGATGCTTCCACGCAGAGCTGAATCCGGCCCGCACACTAGTACTGGTAAACCGCTTAGAGGATCTAAGCCTGTCCAGGAACCGCGGTGCGAGGCGGACCGTCCATGCTAATAATCCCTATTGGTTTCATTGGGCGACAGGGCTTGAGATGTCAATTCATCTCAATGTCGGGTAAAAGTCCCACAAAATTGGAAGCAACGTCTCCAAAATGACCTTTACAGTGTTGACGGGGACGTTTAACCTCAAATCAAACAAACAAACAAAAACTGTTTTTCTATCCCTGACCCTTAGAAAAATAGAGAGTTATGTATAAAAAAAATGGATTCATAATCTTGGAACAGAGAATCTTAACATCAAGAGATTTGTTTATGCAAAGCATAACATTTGTGCTAAACATTTTGAAGATGGCTGTTTTCAAGTGGACTTGAAAGTGTGTTGATTACTTGTTTCTTTTCTTTTCTTCATTAATTAATGCCTATCAGTACCATTTAACCAATCATTTCCTTAGCACGCCTTGACAATTTTAGGTAATATTTCATGGCACTTCATATGGTCTTTTGTTATATTTTTCTTAACCTTTTTTGTACAAAATGGAATCTTCCTCTTTATATATACCAGGAGTCCATTTCAAAATTAAGGGCTGTCAGGTTGTTTTCCCCAAAATTTATTAGGAAAATGGCTGAACATTCTGCAAACAGTGTAAGCCCTGATCAGACGCCATGTGCTTCGGCGTCTGATCTGGGCCTGCACTGTTTGCCAGGGTACCTCTTTTGGGGTTTCGGGTACTAAATGGGTTAATCCAGATTAAAGCATAGATTGTGGGTACTCAATGAGGTGATTCCTTTGAGTACCCATAATTTATGTTTTCATTTTTGGATAAAGTCCTGGATTTTATGCAAACAGTGTACAGGTGTACAACGTGATTAACTGTAGATCAGACAAGGATTATAGAAAACAATTGTTTTGTAGGAAAGAACAGATCTTGTTTGTTTGAATTGATGATTAACATTACCATCACCACTATTTAGGGCATTTTGGAGATGCTGCTTCCAATTTTGTGGGATTTTTACCCGACAGAGATGAATGCCACCCAATGAAACCAATGAATCAGAATCAGAATTGTTACTGGTGACACGTCAAATGACATTCATACACCAGGACCTGTGATGTGGGAAGTTAGTCCCTAGCTCTAACCAAAGAGGTAAATTTAGCTACACAATCATCAGCACCTTCAGCTGTCGAAATAATCGAATCGGGAAGGGCATTCCAATCTCTAATGGTTCTGGGGAAGAATGACTCTTTATAAATGTCAGTTCTTGCGCTAAGGGTCTGAAACGCCAACGAATGGTGATTTCTACAGTGTCTAGCTGGGGGAAGAAGGTCATCTGTTGGAATGCTGGCAGCACCCTTTAGACCTTTGTATAAAAGGATTAGCCTACTGTCTTTTCTCCTTTTCTTGAGAGACTCCCATTTTAATTTTCCAAGTATTCCAGTCATGCTCCCAGTTTCAAAGCAGTAATTGCCTGTTACAAATCTAGCAGCTCTATTCTGAACTTTCTCAATTTCATCATTAAGGACCACACCACTGGGGTCCCAGATACAACTACCATATTCCAAGATTGGGCGAACAAGACCTTTATATGCTGCCTCTTTTAAATCCTGAGGGCACTGATGAAGATTCCGCCTCAGGAAACCAAGCGTTCTATTTGCCTTAGTACACATGTTGCTAATATGAGTATTCCATCTCAATTTGTGTGAGATTGTCACTCCAAGGTATTTAATGGAGTCCACATTCTCGAGGACCGTTCCCTCTAAGGTGTAAGAAGCCTCAACTTTATTAGGTCTCTTCCTAGTTATCTGCATAATACATGTATTGCATTTAACTGGCTGAAATCTCATGCCCCATTTACGTGCCCAACATCCTAATCTATCTATGTCAGCCTGAAGTTTCAATGAGTCATCTGTATCTCTAATTTCCCGGTAACAAACACAGTCATCTGCGAACAGTCTTATTTCTGAGTCAATGTCAGTGGAAATATCATTGATGTACAGGGAGAACAAAAGTGGACCAAGAACGGTCCCTTGCGGGACTCCAGACAAAACTGGAGCCCACTCCGAAGATTCACCATTAACAACAACCCGCTGTTTTCTGTAGCAGAGAAAGGAATCTATCCATTTGAGGGTCTTTCCCCCAATTCCATAACCAAATAACTTAGATTTAAGTAGTTCATGAGGAGGGGTGTCAAAGGCCTTCTCGAAGTCAAGAATAAATGTATCCACCTGTCCCCCTTTGTCCAAGATTTTTGCCCAGTCATTAATAACTGTACTTAGCTGAGTTTCACAACTGTGCCTTTTCCTAAATGCATGTTGCCTGTCTGACAAAAGTTTATGCTCGTCCAAATGGGCCATGATGTTTGAGCAGACTATATGTTCCAGCAATTTACACAGAACACAAGTCAGAGACACAGGGCGATAATTACGGGCAAGAGCCCTATCTCCTTTTTTGAAGAGTGGACAAATGTTTGCTAAGAGCCATTCTTTGGGGATTTCACCCGTATCAAGAGACTGTTGAAACAAGTGTGCGAAAACTGGACCCAACTCATTTGCTATAGTTCCTTCAGGACTCTGGGATGAAGCTTATCGGGTCCTAAGGCCTTACTGGGGTTTAAGCCTTGGAGTAATTTGATCACTCCTGCAGCTGTCACAACAATATTATCCATGAATGGGGCCGATCTTCCAGTCAATGGAACCTCCGTGAACTCAGTTTTATTAAATGCATCATTGAATTGACCAACTAGTTCCTCTGCCCTTTCAGAGTCTGATTCAGCAACCCCGTCCCCTCCTCTTTTATTAAGGGGCGGGATACCTTGCCTGTCTTTCTTCTGGCTATTAATATATCTGTAGAAGTCTCTGGGATTTGCCTTTACATCACCTACCAAGTTATTCACATACAAATCATGCTGATTTTTTATATCAGTCTTGATTTCACGTCTCAAGTTTTCAAATTTTGTCCGGAGTTTACCACTTCCCGTCTTTTTTGCCTTTGCATGAATCTTATTCCTTCTGCGAATTTTCCTTCTTATCTCTGGAGTGATCCAGGGAATAGAAGATACAGCCCTACTAGTTTTTGAGGGGATATGATTTTCGGCCGAAGTATAAATGAAAGAAGTTATCAAATCAAAATTCTCCGGTATAGACCGAGCATCTGAATGACCATTAAAGTAATTCTCCTTTGCAAATCTGAGTGCATCCTTCCTCATAGTTTCATAGTCACCTTTCTGATATGAGTACACCTTCCTCCGAGGTTTCTTTATTGGTGGGATGTGAATTTTTAAATATCCGGAGACAACATCATGGTCACTTAGTTTATCTGGGGAATGAATGTCTTCGAATTGTCCTGGCAAAGTCGTAAGGATCAGATCCAATGTGTTCTTATCACGAGTGGGGAAGTTAACAATTTGTTCAAGGCCATGATCGTTCATAATGTCAATCAATATTTGTCCTTCCGACTGACTCAGCATTGTGCCTTGTTTGCTGAGCCTGTCGGGCCAAGCAATGTCTCTGAAGTTGAGGTCACCTAGAACATGTACAGCCGGGATTTTTTTACCCTTATGCTGCGATTTAATGCAATCCAGTTGGTCTTTAAACAACTGGAAGTTTTCGATTGTACCATTTGGTGGTCTATACCAACTTGCTACGAAGTGGGAAGTTTTATTTGCAAAAACCTTAACCCAGACCGATTCGGTGTCATTTTCAAGTTCCATGAAAGGCATGTGAGGGATGTCTCTATGAATGAGCAACATCACCCCACCGCCATGAGAGTTCCTATCTCTTCTGTACACACTGTACTCACAAGTTTCAGGGAAAAGCTCAGATGTAGTAATTGAACTGTCAATCTTTGTTTCCTGAATAGCAACAATATGAGGTTGAGATGTATCGAGGAAAGCTAAAAGTTCAAGAATTTTCCCTCTAATTCCATTTATGTTTATACTGCAAAGTTCCAAACCTTTCACAAAATTTGACTTAGTTTCATCAGCAGTTGAAGATTTGCCTCTCTTATCCTCTGACAGAGGTTCAAACCTGTTTGGCTTACTCAGTTCTACATATTCATCAAAGAAGGAGTCTGAAAAGTTACAGACCTCACATTTTGGACATATCCAGTGGCAGCTTGAATTTACCAAAGTGCCATATTCTGCATCTGAAATGAAGGAACAGTCAGTGTGTATCCACATTTCACATTGATCACACTGAACGGCTTTGTGGCCATTAAGGACAGCACCACTGCAAAGACCACAGTCAGCTTTGCAGTCTTTGCAATACCAAGTTCCAGCTCTAGATTCAATTTCTAACAATTGACTGTTATCCAAATCAGAACATGAGGAGTGAAAGCGCTTGTTACAGTCCTCACATTCTATCCATTTCTCGGAACCTTTGCAATATTTTTTGCAGAGTCCGCAGCGAAACCTTGGGCCGGGGTTAGTTTCAATGTCTCCGGCCAAGATTAGAAGTAAAGCCAAGTTTGTACCGCGCGAGGACTTGAAGTTTCGCAAGCCCTCCGAACACCTTCTGTTCCCATTCTTCCTTGTAAATGCCAAGTACTGGGGAATTCTACTACTACTCTCCTTAATTGTAATCTTGCACTCCTGATTTCCATCATCTAGATGCATTCTATAAGTTGTTTTCCAAAGAGTGAACCCAAGAAATAAGACCATGGGAAACAGGGAGACCTTCATTTTAATATACCGGGTAGTGATTTGATAATTTCTAATGACTTATTATGGGGTGTCAAGCAACAATCCTGATTCCGAGTTTGTCACAGCCAGCACACTGACAGCTACAAAGGACTATTCAGTATACTGGTCCAATTATATACAGCTCAGCACACTCAAATGGGCTCTCCAGAAAAATGAATGTGACAAGCGACCTAATTTTGATCCTAAGAATTTCAGTTCTACGTTACCCCACCCACTGTGAGGTAATGGCGGGAAAGAATGTCAGCAATTTTTTCGATCTATAAGACAAATAAATCACAATCTAGGGTAACCAGCAATAAAATGTTGCTGGTTTACGCTTGTCTGTTATGAATCAGACAAGAAACCAAACAGATATCCAAGAAAAAAACTTCTCTTTTAGCGAGCTATTTTTTTTTCAATTCCGTCCAGGTCGAACGGAACACCGATAATCCCACCAACAATGTCACCAAACTCAGGAACACCGACAATGTCACCAAACTCAGGAAAACTGTCTTCAAAGTCTTTATTTTCATCCAAAAACATAATGAAGCCAGTATGTAAGATCCTGAACTGACAGCCCATTTAAGGATTTTTGAGAATGCAACCTGATTAAAGAGCCTAATTACTTCTCCTTTAATAGCTGCAGAGAGAGACATGGAGCTTCAACAGTCTCCGTGAGATCAGGATTTTTGAACCCAGTCCAAAGGTCAGCAGCTCGATACATCACCGGTGACTACAAGTCTAGACAAGAGGGATGTGTAACAAAAATGCTCGCCGACCTCGACCTGCCTATCCTGGAAGAGAGACGACGACAACAGAGGCTGACGTTCCTGTATAAGGTGGTGAAAGGGCACGTACCAGCCATTAATTTAGAACACTACTTAAGGGCTCAGAGACCCAAACGTACCATCCGGGCGAAACGTTTTGAAGACTTCGTAAAGAAAAACATAGTAGAAAAATCAGTGTGTAATAACAGCCAGTGTTTTCAGGTTATTCCAGCAAAATCTGAACAATTTAGAAACTCCTTCTTCGTGAGAACAGTACACGACTGGAATCTTCAGAGTGACAATTTTGTGACCTGTGATTCAGTGGAAACATTTAGGACCTTAATCAGTAAAAGAGACTAAAATTTGCGCACTCTTCCCCGTTGAATAAAAGCCAGGATTGGTTGCTTCAACGTATTTATACAGATACAGAACCCTGGGAAATATTTGGATTACCTTGGGGAAAATATGGCCGCTGCCAGAAGGCTTCACTGAAACCATTAAATGTTGATTTAATTACCTTAGCAGATTTCAATTGGTAATAAAAGTCAGAGATTAATCATAACAGTAACTTTTTCTTGCAAAGGAAGTAATTATATTTTAAAGGTGGTCATTCACTTTAAGCCTTGAAGTAACTTGATCACTCCTGCAGCTGTCACAACAATATTTTCATGAATGGGGCCGATCTTCCAGTCAATGGAACCTCCGTGAACCCAGTTTTATTAAACGCATCATTTAATTGACCAACTAGTTCCTCTGTCCTTTCAGAGTCTGATTCAGCAACCCCGTTCCCCTGTTCCCATCTCAGCTAGGGACTAACTTCCCATATCACAGGTCCTGGTGTATGAATGTCATTTGACGTGTCACCAGTAACAATTCTGATTCTCTTTTATGGGTCCCCCTATTTGCAGACAAGAAGCGTCAAGAACCGACAAGAACAGTCAAGAACCGACAAGAACAGACAAGAACCTTTTTTGGGCCTATTTATCATAAAATTTAATTTAAAATGATATTTTAAACCAATTCTGATATATTTCAATGCTATAATATCAATTTTATACATGCATGAGAGGCATAAAGTTGTCCACATTATTCTCTTGACGGTAAATTCTCGTGTCGGTAAATTCTCGTGTCGGTATTTATAGCAAACGTCAATTTTGTCACTAGATGACAGCTATGTATGTTCATCATGAACAAACTTGATAATTATTTAAAAAAAAATATACCAAGCAAACAACAGTTCCATCATTAGATGTTAGCTACGAACGTGCATCGTGGATATGATTTATTAACAAAACAACAACAACAACAAAAAATTCTCTTGACGGTAAATTCTCATGTCGGTAAATTCTCGTGTCGGTATTTATAGCAAAAGTCAATTTTCTCACTAGATGACAGCTATGCATGTTAATCATGAACAAACGTGATTAATTATTTTAAAAAAATATACCTTTTTATACATGCATGGGAGGCATAAAGTTGTCCACATTATTCTCTTGACGGTAAATTCTCATGTCGGTATTTATAGCAAACGTCAATTTTGTCACTAGATGACAGCCATGTATGTTCATCATGAACAAACTTGATTAATTATTTAAAAAATATACCTAGCAAACAACAGTACCATTATTAGATGTTAGCTTCGAACGTGCATCGTGGATATGATGTATGAACAAAACAACAACAACAACAAAAAAAATTCTCTTGACGGTAAATTCTCGTGTCGGTAAGAGAGAGAGAGAGAGAGGGCTGACACCAACCACTCACGAGTACTGGTAAACCGCTTAGAGGATCTGAGCCTGCCCATGCTAAGCGGTGCGAGTCGGTCCGCCCATGTGTATAAAACCTGTTGGTTTCATTGGGCGACCAGGCTTGAGATGTCATTTCATCTCAATGTCGGGTAAAGGTCCCACAAAATTGATATCGCTTCTCTTCTTGTCAATAAATACCGAAAAGAGATTCATTACGTTCACAAGTCTGTACAATGAGGCGTTTCTAACAGGTACACACAATTTACGTTTTAGAGAATGCCATTTATGCACAATATCGCCTCTCTCCTTGTCGGTAAATACCGACAAGAGATTCATTACGTTCACAAGTCTGTACAATGAGGCGGTTCTAACGGGTACCTACATTCTATGTCTTAGATCATAATATATCTGCATGATACCGTCCCTCTTCTTGTCAGTAAATACCGACAAAAGATTCATTACGTTCACAAGTCTGTACAATGAGGCGTTTCTAACGGGTACCCACAATCTACGTTTTATAGAATACCATTTATGCACAGGATCGCTTTTCTCCCTGTGAGTTAATACCGACAAGAGATTCATTACGTTCACAAGTCTGTACAATGATGCGGTCAGTAAATACCGACAAGAGATTCATTACGTTCACAAGTCTGTACAATGTGGCGGTTCTAACGGGTACCCACATTCTATGTTTTAGATCATCATATATATGCATGATATCGCTCCTCTTCTTGTCAGTAAATACCGACAAGAGATTCATTTCACTCACAAGTCTGTAAATACCGACATGAGAATTTACCGACACGAGAAATTACCGTCAAGAGAATAATGTGGACAACTTTATGCCTCCCATGCATGTATAAAAAGGTATATTTTTTTAAATAATTAACATGCATAGCTGTCATCTAGTGAGAAAATTGACTTTTGCTATAAATACCGACACGAGAATTTACCGACACGAGAATTTACCGTCAAGAGAATTTTTGTTGTTGTTTTGTTCATAAATCATATCCACGATGCACGTTCGTAGCTAACATCTAATGATGGAACTGTTGTTTGCTAGGTATATTTTTTAAATAATTAATGAAGTTTGTTCATGATGACCATACATAGCTGTCATCTAGTGACAAAATTAACGTTGGCTATAAATACCGACACGAGAATTTACCGACAAGAGAATTGACCGTCAAGAGAATAATGTGGACAACTTTATGCCTATCATGCATGTATAAAAATGATATTACAGCATTGAAATATATCAGAATTGGTTTAAAATATCATTTTAAATTATATTTTATGATAAATAGGCCAAAAAAAGGTTCTTGTCGGTTTTTGTCGGTTCTTGACTGTTCTTGTCGGTTCTTGACGGTTCTTGTCTGCAAATAGGGGGAGCCTCTTTTATTATTCAGAATCAGAATTGTTACTGGTGACATTATTAATGTTGCTGCAAGCATCATTATCTTATCAACATAATGTTTGGCTGAAAGAAATAATTAAAAAAAGTTGATTTAAAAGTTCATTGACTACACAAATTACCGATTAAAACGACCATCAACAAAACTAATAGCACCAATTTCCTTGTATTTGACAAATCCACCATCTTGAACGATTTGGAAATACCCATCAATAAGTAGGTCATCTAAGAGTTCGTGTACATACCGGATTGGACCGCATCGGACCAAATTACCGGATCGGACCCGAATACAAAGTACTTTACGGTACATATATCGGATTTTGTTTGTTTCATTATCAGAACCAGAAAATGGTCCTAAACGGAGACTTGGGTTTTTTTTAACCCTTAAATGCCTTTGTTTTAAGTAAATATTGTAGATTCTACCGTTTGTGTCAATGTGCGCATGCGCGCGAGTGGGTCGGGTATGAAACACCCTTCCCGATCCCGATCCCGATCCGAAAATCCCCGATCCAAAATTTTCTATTTGCCCTAATTCATTCATAAGAATATATTTTAAACACTTTTGTGTTTATTTTATTATTGTTTATGTATTTTAATAATTATTTATGTACATTTTGTTTAAATATGTCCGATTTGTGATTTTGTCCTAAATTATTCCTATCTCAGGGGTATGAAAGACCCTGCCGATTTTTCGTAAAAATATTGTATTCTTCCGCCTCTAATTAAAAAAATAAGCAATAACTAAATGATAAAATCAACATAACGGAATTGTTTTATACTTTTATGGCTTTTCTAGAATAAAAGAGAGCTTAAAAAGAGTTTCGGGTGTGTTTTTTTGCATATTTTTATCTTAAACGATTACCGATCATTATTGCTATTTATAGTTACGAAAATTGAACCGAATGTGAAATAAATGACTGGAGACGGACCGATTTTGAGTTTTAAAATGTCTCAAAAATCGTATGTGTGACATATAATGTCCATTGTGCGAGTGATGGAAGTTTCACGATGTCATATAGAACTATCTATTTTTTTAGTTTTGAGACAATGTGAAACCCAGGATCGGTCCGTTTCCGGTCATTTCTTTCACATTCGGTTCAATGTTCGTAACTATAAATAGCAATAATGATCGGTAATCGTTTTCTTACTTACTTACTGTTCTTACTGTTGTCGACGTCGATATCAGGCATTTCTGCCTCTTCCAGACGCATTTGGATACTGGTTTCTTGTATTTAGTCCGGGAACGTAACATGCTGGTTCAAACTTGAATGGGTGGTGATGCCACCAGCTATTTAGTCTACTTTTGAAGCTGTTCAGGGAGGGTGCTTGCACAACTGATTCTGATAGACTGTTCCAAATGTCAACGACTCTATTGCTGAAGCTGTTTGCTCGAATTCCTAGTCGAGATCTTCGTTTAAATAGCTTAAGTGAATGGCCTCGGGTGGCGATGTATTCGGATAACGTAAAGAGTTTGCCTTTATCAACCTTATCTATATCGTGTAAGATCTTGTAGACTTGGATTACATCAGCTCTCTCGCGTCGATATTCAAGACTTGGCAGACCCAAAACACGGAGTCTCTCTTGATATGGCAGGTTGGAAAAAGGTTGGATAAAAATATGCAAAAAACACCTCCGAAACCTTTTTTAAGTTCTCTTTTATTCCTGAAAAGCCATAAAAGTATATAAAAATTCCGTTATGTTGATTTTATCTTTTAGTTATTGTTTATTTTCTGAATAAGAGGCAGAAGAATACAATATTTTTACGAAAAATCGGCAGGGTCTTTCATACCCCTGAGAGAGGAATTATTTAGGATAAAATCACAAATTGGACACATTTAAACAAAATATACATAAATAATGATTAAAATACTTAAAAGTAATAAAGTTAACACAAAAAGTGTTTAAAATATTTTCTTATTAATGAATTAGGGCAAATAGAAAATTTTGGATCGGGGATTTTCGGGTCGGGATCGGGATCGGGATCGGGAAGGGTGTTTCATACCCGACCGCGCGAGTGACTTCTTCCTGTTTTCCGGGAAACAATTTTTGGATAGTTTTGGAATTTAAGGAATACCCTGGATGAGTCCTTTAATTTCTTCTCCTTAACTTTGTTTAAATATTTAGTTACTTGTTTATTTTGCAGGTTTAGTTAGGTTTTCAAGTCCTGGACGGAATTGAAAAAAATGGCTCGCTAAAAGAGAAGTTTTTTTCTTGGATATCTGTTTGGTTTCTTGTCTGATTCATAACAGACAAGCGTAAACCAGCAACATTTTATTGCTGGTTACCCTAGATTGTGATTTATTTGTCTTGTAGATCGAAAAAATTGCTGACATTCTTTCCCGCCATTACCTCACTAGTGGGTGGGGTAACGTAAAACTGAAATTCTTAGGATCAAAATTAGGTCGCTTGTCACATTCATTTTTCTGGAGAGCCTGTGTGTTGTCAGATATTTGAGTGTGCTGAGCTGTATATAATTGGACCAGTATACTGAATAGTCCTTTGTAGCTGTCAGTGTGCTGGCTGTGACAAACTCGGAATCAGGATTGTTGCTTGACACCCCATAATAAGTCATTAGAAATCATCAAATCACTACCCGGTATATTAAAATGAAGGTCTCCCTGTTTCCCATGGTCTTAATTCTTGGGTTCACTCTTTGGAAAACAACTTATAGAATGCATCCAGATGATGGAAATCAGGAGTGCAAGATTACAATTAAGGAGAGTAGTAGTAGAATTTCCCAGTACTTGGCATTTACAAGGAAGAATGGGAACAGGTGTTCGGAGGGCTTGCGAAACTTCAAGTCCTCGCGCGGTACAAACTTGGCTTTACTTCTAATCTTGGCCGGAGACATTGAAACTAACCCTGGCCCAAGGTTTCGCTGCGGACTCTGCAAAAAATATTGCAAAGGTTCCGAGAAATGGATAGAATGTGAGGACTGTAACAAGCGCTTTCACTCCTCATGTTCTGATTTGGATAACAGTCAATTGTTAGAAATTGAATCTAGAGCTGGAACTTGGTATTGCAAAGACTGCAAAGCTGACTGTGGTCTTTGCAGTGGTGCTGTCCTTAATGGCCACAAAGCCGTTCAGTGTGATCAATGTGAAATGTGGATACACACTGACTGTTCCTTCATTTCAGATGCAGAATATGGCACTTTGGTAAATTCAAGCTGCCACTGGATATGTCCAAAATGTGAGGTCTGTAACTTTTCAGACTCCTTCTTTGATGAATATGTAGAACTGAGTAAGCCAAACAGGTTTGAACCTCTGTCAGAGGATAAGAGAGGCAAATCTTCAACTGCTGATGAAACTAAGTCAAATTTTGTGAAAGGTTTGAAACTTTGCAGTATAAACATAAATGGAATTAGAGGGAAAATTCTTGAACTTTTAGCTTTCCTCGATACATCTCAACCTCATATTGTTGCTATTCAGGAAACAAAGATTGACAGTTCAATTACTACATCTGAGCTTTTCCCTGAAACTTGTGAGTACAGTGTGTACAGAAAAGATAGGAACTCTCATGGCGGTGGGGTGATGTTGCTCATTCATAGAGACATCCCTCACATGCCTTTCATGGAACTTGAAAATGACACCGAATCGGTCTGGGTTAAGGTTTTTGCAAATAAAACTTCCCACTTCGTAGCAAGTTGGTATAGACCACCAAATGGTACAATCGAAAACTTCCAGTTGTTTAAAGACCAACTGGATTGCATTAAATCGCAGCATAAGGGTAAAAAACTCCCGGCTGTACATGTTCTAGGTGACCTCAACTTCAGAGACATTGCTTGGCTCGACAGGCTCAGCAAACAAGGCACAATGCTGAGTCAGTCGGAAGGAAAAATATTGATTGACATTATGAACGATCATGGCCTTGAACAAATTGTTAACTTCCCCACTCGTGATAAGAACACATTGGATCTGATCCTTACGACTTTGCCAGGACAATTCGAAGACATTCATTCCCCAGATAAACTAAGTGACCACGATGTTGTCTCCGGATATTTAAAAATTCACATCCCACCAATAAAGAAACCTCGGAGGAAGGTGTACTCATATCAGAAAGGTGACTATGAAACTATGAGGAAGGATGCACTCAGCTTTGCAAAGGAGAATTACTTTAATGGTCATTCAGATGCTCGGTCTATACAGGAGAATTTTGATTTGATAACTTCTTTCATTCATACTTCGGCCGAAAAGCATATCCCCTCAAAAACTAGTAGGGCTGTATCTTCTATTCCCTGGATCACTCCAGAGATAAGAAGGAAAATTCGCAGAAGGAATAAGATTCATGCAAAGGCAAAAATGACGGGAAGCGGTAAACTCCGGACAAAATTTGAAAACTTGAGACGTGAAATCAAGACTGATATAAAAAATCAGCATGATTTGTATGTGAATCACTTGGTAGGTGATGTAAAGGCAAATCCCAGAGACTTCTACAGATATATTAATAGCCAGAAGAAAGACAGGCAAGGTATCCCGCCCCTTAATAAAAGAGGAGGGGACGGGGTTGCTGAATCAGACTCTGAAAGGGCAGAGGAACTGGTTGGTCAATTCAATGATGCATTTTATAAAACTGAGTTCACGGAGGTTCCATTGACTGGAAGATCGGCCCCATTCATGGATAATATTGTTGTGACAGCTGCAGGAGTGATCAAATTACTTCAAGGCTTAAACCCCAGTAAGGCCTTAGGACCCGATGAGCTTCATCCCAGAGTCCTGAAGGAACTAGCAAATGAGTTGGGTCCAGTTTTCGCACACTTGTTTCAACAGTCTCTTGATACGGGTGAAATCCCCAAAGAATGGCTCTTAGCAAACATTTGTCCACTCTTCAAAAAAGGAGATAGGGCTCTTGCCCGTAATTATCGCCCTGTGTCTCTGACTTGTGTTCTGTGTAAATTGCTGGAACATATAGTCTGCTCAAACATCATGGCCCACTTGGACGAGCATAAACTTTTGTCAGACAGGCAACATGCATTTAGGAAAAGGCACAGTTGTGAAACTCAGCTAAGCACAGTTATTAATGACTGGGCAAAAATCTTGGACAAAGGGGGACAGGTGGACACATTTATTCTTGACTTCGAGAAGGCCTTTGACACCCCTCCTCAAGAACTACTTAAATCTAAGTTATTTGGTTATGGAATTGGGGGAAAGACCCTCAAATGGATAGATTCCTTTCTCTGCTACAGAAAACAGCGGGTTGTTGTTAATGGTGAATCTTCGGAGTGGGCTCCAGTTTTGTCTGGAGTCCCGCAAGGGACCGTTCTTGGTCCAATTTTGTTCTCCCTGTACATCAATGATATTTCCACTGACATTGACTCAGAAATAAGACTGTTTGCAGATGACTGTGTTTGCTACCGGGAAAATAGAGATACAGATGACTCATTGAAACTTCAGGCTGACATAGATAGATTAGGATGTTGGGCACGTAAATGGGGCATGCGATTTCAGCCAGTTAAATGCAATAATATGCAGATAACTAGGAAGAGATCTAATAAAGTTGAGGCTTCTTACACCTTAGAGGGAACGGTCCTCGAGAATGTGGACTCCATTAAATACCTTGGAGTGACAATCTCTCACAACTTGAGATGGAATACTCATATTAGCAACATGTGTACTAAGGCAAATAGAACGCTTGGTTTCCTGAGGCGGAATCTTCATCAGTGCCCTCAGGATGTAAAAGAGGTAGCATATAAAGGTCTTGTTCGCCCAATCTTGGAATATGGTAGTTGTATCTGGGACCCCAGTGGAGTGGTCCTTAATGATGAAATTGAGAAAGTTCAGAATAGAGCTGCTAGATTTGTAACAGGCAATTACTGCTTTGAAACTGGGAGCATGACTGGAATACTTGGAAAATTAAAATGGGAGTCTCTCAAGAAAAGGAGAAAAGACAGTAGGCTAATCCTTTTATACAAAGGTCTAAAGGGTGCTGCCAGCATTCCAACAGATGACCTTGTTCCCCCAGCTAGACACTGTAGAAATCACCATTCATTGGCGTTTCAGACCCTTAGCGCAAGAACTGACATTTATAAAGAGTCGTTCTTCCCCAGAACCATAAGAGATTGGAATGCCCTTCCCGATTCGATTATTTCGACAGCTGAAGGTGCTGATGATTGTGTAGCTAAATTTATCTCTTTGGTTAGAGCTAGGGACTAACTTCCCACATCACAGGTCCTGGTGTATGAATGTCATTTGACGTGTCACCAGTAACAATTCTGATACGACTTTTCATATTTATCACATCCCGGATAATTTGGCTTGGTATTTTTTTACTTTTGTACCGAAACAAAACTAGTTCCGGTTTCGCGGCGGATTGACATTAAGGTAAACTGTTAAGTTTAAATGTGATTTTTGATGATATCTATCTATCTATCTATCTATCTATCTATCTATCTATCTATCTATCTATCTATCTATCTTCTGATACTGCGTCGGTCACATTTGACCATTACCGCAGGTGTATATTTCATACACTCCAGGTTGTGCAGGATGAAAGCCTACACAGTAATCATGTAATTACGGTAGGGATCTTTAACCTGCACAGGGGATGGTTCTCCCTGCACAGGGGGCCTCCAGTTAACGTCCCGATCCGAAGGACGGTGCACTTTATAACATTCATCCCTGCAAATGATGCCAATGGAGCGTGTTCGGACACCGAAATTTTATCGCCGCTGCCGGGGATCGAACCCGGGACCTCTAGCATCAGAGGCAAGTGCACTAACCACTGAGCTATTACGCTCCGATATTGCCCAACAGAGGCAGAGAGGAGACTTTCCCAGACACCACTTTATATTTATTGCCCTTCAGTAACCAAAGAGTCACCAGAAAACCGACAATAATGAGCCATTTTGCATTTGACCTCCTTTTTGGAGCATGTTGCATGTTGCTGGCAACAAGACTTGCATCTCTTCTCAGTTGCAGTGGACAGGATCTACAGGAAATCCCAGTTAACTTCTTCCCAGTTTATGTGGACACATGTGGTACAACAGCAATCGACCGTAACTTTGCATTTCATTTGCCCCATGTTTGTACAATATCAATCTTAAAAAAATCTCTAAGAATGAAGGGGTTTCCTGGTTCAAATAAACTTTTCTACTTGTATATATTTACAGTTGTTATAGGTAATGCTTGGGATGTTGAATCAAATCCTGGTCCAGACTCCCGAAATGACAGTTCACACTTCCCTTGTGGACTCTGTCAAAAAAGTGTTGGTTGGGAAGACCGGGGAATTTGTTGCGACACCTGCAATGTCTGGTATCACATAGGATGTCAAGGCATGTCATCAACTATGTATAGTTTTTACAACAGATCATTGAATAAAAATGTTGCATGGGAGTGTTTGAAATGTGGAATGCCAAACTTTTCCACATCTCTGTTTGACACCTCATCTTCTATAGACACCTACAACCACTTTGAACCTTTATCTACCCTATCCGAGCCTGATAGTCCGATACCAGACAACATCAGCCCACCCACGGCAGCTTCATCGCCCATTTAGCTGCAGTCAAAAGAAGCTAAACGAAAGACCAAAAAGGCGGTCCTTAACCATCCCCTCAGAATATTGATCATGAATTGTCAGTCAATAAAGAATAAAAGGGCTGAACTTCATACAATTATCGACTCGGCGAAACCAGATATCATTTTGGGCAATGAGTCTTGGTTAACCCCAGAAATTAAAAACTCGGAAATTTTCCCTGAATCCTTTGAGGCCATCCGGAAAGACAGAGTTGGGGATGCACATGGAGGTGTCTTCGTGGCTTTCAAGGGAGACCTACTCTGTACAGAAACTCCGGAGTTGGACACCAACTGTGAACTAGTTTGGTGTAAATTGAACATCATTGGATGTAGGACTTTGTACCTTGGATCTTTTTATCGCCCACCAGATCAGATTGACCCAGAATATCTTGAGGCTTTTAATTCATCTTTGTCTAGGATAATGTCAAATGCAAATGCCCATATTTTGGTTGGCGGAGACTTTAATTATGGTGACATTGAATGGAGCAGCATGCAGGTGCCCCATGGGGTGCCTAAAAGGCAGACACGGCAACAACTTTTGGACATAATTAAAGAACACTGCCTGGCCCAAGTTGTTAACATACCCACCCGACAAGAAAAGACCCTTGATTTATTGTTTACAAATTCTCCATCCCCAGTAAGCCGAGTTAAGGGGATGCCCCCGATTGGCAAAGCTGATCATGACATAGTCCTTGTTGAGTATGACATAAAAGCTAAATGAATCAGACAAGTCCCGCGTAAAGTTTTTCTCTACAAACGTGCGGATATGGATGGTCTGCGAGACCATATGGCGAGATTTAAGGATTCGTTCCTTTCCTCTGACCTCTCACACATGTCAGTTAATGACCTGTGGGTCAGTTTTAAGTCCGAATTAACCACGGCAATGGAAAGGTTTATACCAACTAAAATGACCAAAACAAAATATAGGGCACCATGGATCGATAACACGATCAAGCATCTCATCAGAAGACGGAATAGAATGTATTTTCGTGCTCGCAAGTCTAGCAGCCCGGACGTTAAGAACCATTACAAACGGTTCAGAGCACATGTGCAAAAGGTTAAAAGAGATGCATATTGGAAGCATGTTTCCAGCATCTTTACCTTTGAAGATGACAATATAGATCCCGATAATCCCCAAAAGAATGGTAAAGTTTAAAAGTTTTGGTCATTCGCAAAGTCCCTGAAAAAGGATGCGTTTGGGATCACTTCGCTAAGGGAAAATGGAATTCTAAAAACAGATGCGCGCGATAAGGCTAATATTTGCAATAAACAGTTTCAATCAGCATTTACGCGTGAAACTGATGGTGAGCTACCATCTAAAGGTGCAAGTCCGTTCCCCTCTATGGGGGACATAACAGTTGACCCCAGTGGGGTCGCTAAACTGTTAGGTAAGCTCAAGATACATAAGGCATCTGGGCCCGATGACCTGAATGCCAGGGTACTTAAGGAATGTAGTGCTGAAATATCTCCTGTGTTGGCCTTTATCTTCAATCAATCACTTGCCCAGGGCACTGTACCAGATGACTGGCGACAAGCAAATGTAACCCCGGTCTATAAAAAAGGGGAAAAATATGATGCAGCAAATTATAGACCAGTGTCGCTAACATGCATCTGTTGCAAAACCCTGGAGCATATATTAGTAAGCAACATCAACAAGCACTTAGCCTTTGAGAGCATTCTTGCTGACTGTCAACATGGTTTCCGGAGTCAAAGGTCTTGCGAAACGCAGTTTGTTCAATTTTACCATGACATTGTGAGCAATCTGGATGGGGCCATAAACCGTGGCCACAAACAGACTGACTTGATCACCATGGACTTTGCTAAGGCCTTTGACAAGGTACCTCACAGAAGGCTATTACATAAACTGGAGTACTATGGGATAAGAGGATCCACGCATAGGTGGATTAGCTCATGGCTCTCTGGGCGCTCACAGCAAGTTGTACTTGATGGCCAAGCGTCTGATCCAGTCCCTGTTTTATCTGGAGTCCCCCAAGGTTCGGTCCTTGGACCGGTCCTTTTCTTGGTTTTCATTAATGATCTCCCCGATAATATCAGGTCATCGGTCCGTTTGTTTGCTGATGATTGTGTCCTGTATAGGAACATATATTCTCCTTCTGACTGTCTTATTTTACAAGATGACCTGGATCAACTTGCACAGTGGGAGGCCGATTGGCAAATGAAGTTCAATGTGGCCAAATGTCACTCAATGAGAGTGTCACGACACCCTCCGGACAAGCAAATTAAGTTTGACTATACTCTTCACCAGCAAGTTTTGGAGCATGTTCAATCCGCCAAATATCTTGGTATCACCATCACTGACGATCTTGATTGGGGTCAACATATCTCAGAGATTACATCTAAAGCAACTAGGACTTTGGGATTCCTTAGACGGAACTTGGCTTTTGCACCAAGGCAGACAAAGGATGTTGCATATAAAACATTGGTTCGCCCTCAACTCGAATATGCATCACCCATTTGGCATCCCTATGTTAAAACTCAGACGCAGCAGGTGGAGAAGGTGCAGAGGACAGCTGCTCGATGGACCTGTAGGCGATGGCGAAATAGAAGTAGCGTCGGTGACATGCTTAATGAGATAGAGTGGCCGTCCCTGGAGGCCCGCCGTGAGCAGTCCTCTTTAACCTTCTTCTACAAGATACACTCTGATTCAGTGTCTATTGATAAAGATAGGTACTTGACCCCTGTAACACTGTCGACCCAAACAAGGGCATCAAAAGTAAACGACTCACAATATCGTAGATACCAGTCCTTTAGTGATGCCCTGAAGAACTCGTTTTTTCCTAGAACTATTCCCCAATGGAATAGTCTTCCCTCCTCTGCGGTGAATGCCAAGTCCGCAGAAGAGTTCAAAGCCCGCACAGTGTAAGATTGGGACTCAGAGGTATGCGTTTTAGGATATCTCTGTTATGCAGATTGTAAATAGTTTTAAGGACGCTTCCAGTGCCTCTCTTTTTTTTTCTTTTTTTTTCCAGCTAAATTCTAAATTTAGCCATCCAATCAACTGAGGTAATGGCCAGATATGACCGACTCAGTATAAGAAGATAGATATATAGATAGAATGTCCCAGCACTTGAGCTCCGTCCAGGTTTCACAGCTAATCCTCTTTACATACCACTTTGACGTCACAGCGACATGAAGAGCACGGCTATAACTACCTTAACCGCTAGCTGAAATTTCTATCTTCCAATAATGTGTAACCCATTGTACATGATCAGCGATGAACACTTGAAAAATTGAAGGATTTCTGACAATTGATAAACAATCGAACCAAAAGTAGCACTCCTTTTTGTAGCATGCTGTAGCAGGTCCGAGGCCTGTAATAGCTACAGGGTATAACAAGCGTTTTATGTCCATTTTCCTTTTGACAAAGGGTTGCTGGCTATTTCTATCGACTGACCCAATCAGGTGCCAGCTATAGCTCCCTGGTATCCGCATATTAATGTCTTTTCAAGTCTCAATACTATACATATCCAAATGCACATTTTAGACTTTGGGGTTTTGTTTGATTGTGTTGAGGTTTTACCTCCCCGGCAACACCATTTAGATCATTTTGGAGACGTTGCTTCCGATTTTCTGGGACCTCTATCCCACATTGAGATGGAATGGCATCTCAAGCTCCACCGCCCAAAGAAACCACTGGGACGATTCGACTTGCACCACTTTTCCTGGACATGCTTAGATCGGTGCCCAAAAGTTCAGTCGGTTTCAACTCTGCGCAGAAGCACCATGCAGCCTAATCGATTTCTCCAATCCCCGATGATTTGTTGGTACACCAAGACACCACTATTTACACTTTAAAATAACTTGAAATGTGGAAATGAACTTAGCTTTAAACTAAAAACCGATTAACGTTTTTTTTGTGTTATTATTTCAGATATACAACTGGGGTATTTGGGTGAGACGACGGTGTCGTGTATCTTGCTGAACTGGGGCATCCAACTTATACTGGCTTATAGTTGGACAAGTCCTTTCAGCAGGTAAGGAAGGATAGAGGAGGAATGTTGTTTATTTGTTTGCGTTGAGGTTTTACGGTCTCGGCAACTCTATTTTGCACATTTAGGAGACATTACAGTAAAACCTGTCTTAGTGGCCACCTCTATTAAGCAAGCAACCTGTCGTAAGCAAGCAGGCATTCAGTTCCCTAAAAAAGGAAAATGCATTAAAATTCACATGTGTTAAGCAAGCACCTGTCTTAAGCAAGCACTTTTTGAATATCCCAAAGGTGCTTGCTTAACACAGGTTGGACTTCCAATTTGTGGGACTTTCACCCGACATTGAGATGAAATGATGTCTCAAGCTCTAACGCCCAAACAATCCATATATATAGGGTAAAACCACGTGAAATCATATATACAGGGTTTAATCACGTGGCCATGTAAAATCGATTTAAGCCCCCCCCCCCCCCCCCCCCCCCCCCCCACCCCCCACACACACACACACACACCCCAGTGGAATTCTTTCCACTGACCGTTCCAAGGCGGTTCTTCTGTGGCAGTTTATTTATGTTGTTGTTTGTTACTTACTGTGTGTATCACTTGTGTCTTTTTATTTTGGATGGCCATTTGGCCATTTTGTTGGAAAGTAGCTGTCCTTATGGCCTTCCTTTGTTTAGGTTTCCATTATGGTCTGGTCGCTTCATGTTTGTGTTTCTTTCCCTTTGGTGTCTTTGATGGGTGGAGTAAGTTAATTGTATCGATTCCTGATCTTTGTCTTACTTCTACTTTTTATATACAGGGACGGACCGACTCGCACCACTTTGCCTTCGCAGGCTGAGATCTTTTACCAGTACTCATTTTCGGTCGGTAGCACAATGCAGCCCAATCTATTTCTCCAAGCCCCGGTAAGCAGATTGTTAATTTTCGGTTTCTACACTTTCATTCATTCTCCTCTTTCTTCCCTGTTCTTCACTTTTATCTCCTCTACTGTTTTTTCTATCTGTTTTCTCCCTTTTTCTGGAAAACGAAACAAAATGACCCACAAATGTTGGCGTGCCATTAAATCCAACATAATCAATCGATCGAGATATGATATTTTGTTTGATTTGAGATTAAACGTTTCCCTCAATACTATATTGGTACTTTTGGAGACGTTGCTTCCAATTGTGTGAGGGTTTTACCCGACATTGAGATGAAATGACAAATCAAGCCCTGCCACCCACTGAAACCGTCATGGACGGACCGTCACACCACTTTGCCTGAGCAGGCTTAGACCTTCTGAACGGTTTACCAGTATTCATGTGCGGTCGGTTTCAGCTCTGCGTGGAAGCACTATGCAGCTCATCCCTGATGGGCCGGCAGGGCCTGATCATTATTCAATGTATATGTCACTTACATGTAGGCAAGCTATGAGCGATGGCTTCAAAAACAAAGTGTCATTGTGAACACGATGGTGACACTCCGATATCATCCAAATCAAGTGACAAAAAGTCCGATCAGGTTTAATGCGGTAAGTGGGTCTTATCCGGTGATTATACGAACCGGTTATTTAAATATAGGACCAATGTCGTCATCAGGTATCTCTGACATGCGCAGACAATGAATTACAGAATATACAAGATCAGCTTTAAAAAAAATATCTGTTGGCTATATCATATTAGCCCTAAAAATAGCTGTGTTTCCGCTAACCCGACCGACCCTGATTTTTTGTGCCGACCCAGCAATTTTTATGGCCATCCAGAAAAAAAATAAATAAATAAAAAAGATTCCCTTCCGACCTTAATATTCTCTAGCATATTTGACATTTCATAAAACTTTAAAAAAGCAAAACTGATAGGCCTACTTAAAATCCTGTTATTTTGCTTTCTTGATGCTCTATTTAAATGCTTTCTGGTAATATGGTTGTAGTTAAGCCCTTTTAAAGATTTTTACTGTTTTTCCATCAAATAAAAAGTTGACAATAAAAAAAGAGTTTAATCGACCTACCGATCCCATTTTTTTGGCATATGTTAGCGGAAACACAGTTTTTTTTGTAGGCCTTGAAACACAGCTTTTTGTAGGCCTTAGCATTTAGAAGCTGAATGAAAAAGTTGAAATATAGTAGATATTGAGCTTCACCGGAAGCAAGCTCCAGGTAAACTTATGCCGTGGCATGTTGTCCGTCTACAGAAAGAGAATTTACCCATCATAATAACTGGGGATTTCAACGCTCACCACCCTTCATGGAATGACAAAACAGATAATTTACTGGGAAAATCTCTACATGAATTTTTAATCAACAAACCAATTTCGGTTATCAACAACAATAATCCCACTAGGAAAGATAAGATAATAGACCTGACAATAACAAGTCATACATTGTCTAACAAAATTACAGAATGGAAGGTTACAGAGGAAGTTTTCCTTAATACTGATCACAGACTGATTTCATTTGAACTTGGGAGGAGAAAAGAACCAAGCTCATGGGAAAGATGGGACTTCAAATCAGTAGATTGGTTATTATGGTCAGCTTTGTGTGATGAAGTGTTCCAACAATGGATAGACGAAAATGAAGCAGAGCAAGATGTTAATAAATTATATGACTCTTTCTGTTCCACTATAAATGGCCTCGCAGAAGAAAATATTCCCAAGAAAACAATCTGCATACACAGTAGAGGATGGTGGAATCAGGAACTAGGAGAATTGGTAAAAAAGGTCAGAAAGGCAAAAAGAGAATTCAATAAAAGAAGTACAGAGTCCAACTACTCCAAGTATACAAACTTAATGACAGAGTTCAAAAAACTAGAGGGGGAATCCAAGAACAAATACATGGAAGAGTTAATCAAACTGCTTGATCCCAAAAAGCCTCAGCAGTTTTGGAATATAGTTAATAAAAGTCGTAAAGATGAGGGGAAACCAGTAATTCAACCAATACTACGGACTGATGGGACTTATGCAATATCAGATACTGATATCATTGAACAGATGAAAGTGCAATACGGCAAAGAGAATTTGGATGTGAAAACCAATAGGCCAGAATGGTACAAAGAAGTAGAAGAATTTGTAACACAATCGATTCAAAACACTAGAGACAACATTGACAATACCATAATCAATAAAGATTTTGAAAACCAGGACTTGATGATAGAGGAAGTGGAAAGTGCAATTAACCAAACAAATTCTTCATCAGCACCAAGTCCAGAAGAAAAGATTTTCACTATACTAATTAAAAAAGGGGGTGATAAAGTAGCAGAGGGACTTTTACTATTATTCCAGAAATGTTGGAGCAGTGGGCAGATCTGTGACAGTTTTAAACTTGACCCCAAAATCATGATGCCAAAACCAAACAAAGAGAACTACAATAGTGTGAGATCATATCGTCCAATCACGCTAGAGAGTGTCATTAGTAAAATTTTCCAGAGAACTATAGCAGGCAGGTTAATTTGGCGGTTAGAGGTCTCATCCGGATTTGCCAAAACTCAGGATGCCTACCGTAAACAACACTCCTGCATACAGTCTATGCTTCGTGTGACACATCAACTGTATGAGGCAAAAGCAAAGAAAGAGTACAGCATATGTGTAGCAATGGACTTTGAGTCATGTTTTGAGAAGGTTTGGAGGTCAGGGCTAATATACAAAGCTATCAAGATTGGTATAAGTGGTAGAATGCTCTTGTACCTTCACAACTACATAACAGACAGAAAATTTTATTTAAGAGTGAACAGTGAAAGATCAGAGTGGCTTACATCAAAAGTTGGAATTCCACAGGGTGCAGTCCTGTCTCCCTTGCTATGCAACTTATATACCAAAGATGCTATGGAAAAGGTGTCAAGTAAACATTCCGAATTTGCAGATGACAACACTATAATAACACATGGAAGTGACCTGACTGAGGTGTCAAAACAGGCGATGAAAGATTGTGACTCAGTAATAAATGACTGGTGTCCATCATGGAACATGGAGATAGCCACTGAGAAAACCTGTGCAGTGGTGGTCCCTCCACCAAATACATCAAAGCCAGACATCACGCTCACTGTCGGTGGAAAACCAATTAAACAAGTATCCAGCAAAAAACTACTTGGGATAACAATTGATGAAAGATTAGACTTTAATGACCATATTCAGGAAAGAAAAGCAAAAGGATTCAAAGCTTTAAAAGGCATTGGTCATTTTATCAACAACAACCGAGGGTGCTCACAAGACACGTTTATCAGACTGTACAAGGCACTGGTTTTACCTGTTATGGACTATGGGGCTGCAACATTAGCTACCGTATCAGATAAAGCTGCTAAAGAATTCAGTCAAGTACAGAGGGCTGCATTACTAAAAGCCACAGGTTGCCTAGGAAACTCCAGTTTAGAGACATTGGAAGTTATATCCAATTGCACCCCGGTTCACCTTCACCTAAAATTAAGACAGGCAGAGGAAGTAGTCAGAATATTCTCAAAACATGACAATGAACCAGTAAAAGAGGAATTTGATACATGTCTGAACAACGAAGAAATGAAAGGAAAGAAAACTACTTTTAACCTGTTAATGTCAGCTTTTGGTGAAATGAAAGGTAAATTCGGTCCAGAAAATATAGCAAAAGAATTCCAGTACACTGAAGACTCAATGGCATTATGCAGAAAACAGGAAGCTAATTGCAACTGGGATGAATTTGACCTAGATAAAGACGCTCAGGAAGAAAATATAAAACAAGTAATCCACAACCTCGATGAAAACTGCATCAGCGCTTTTACAGATGGCTCAGCTCTGGGGAATCCAGGTCCAACGGGAGCAGGTGCAGCTATCTTCTACCATGGAATAGACAGTGAACCAGAATGTTTATCAAAACCAATCTGTTCAAATGGAAACAACTACATTGGAGAAATAATTGGCATTCAAATAGCTCTTCATCACATGAATAATGGAAATATAGAATGTGCCAACAAGAATATCCACATTTTCACAGATTGCCAAGCAGCAATAACCACAGCATTTGGCTCCAACATCCCTAAAAACAAAGTTGACATCATATTTGATATAAGAAAGCAAACCAGATTATTGAAAGACAAAGGTAATACTATTACAACACATTGGATACCAGGCCATAGAGACTTGAAAGGGAATGAACTAGCAGATCAATTAGCTAAATTAGCAGCAAAGGATATGGTAGGGAAAAAGGAAAACTTTTATGAGGGTGTAGCAGACAAAAATGAATTTATTACAGTAATGAAGCAAGAAATCAATGACAAATGGCAAAGAATCTATGACAATTCAGACAAAACAGAATCTCTTCAAGAAATTATAAGCACAGTTGGTAAAAGTCAACCAAAATGTAATGACAGAGATACGGAATCTGTTATCAACCAAATAATCTCAGGTCATGTTTACCTCAACAGTCTACAATCCAAAATTGATCAGACAAAATCAGATCTTTGTGACAAATGTAAGGTAAAAGAGAACATACAGCACTATATATTCCACTGTGACAGATACAATACACAAAGAATTACTCTAGAAAGGGAGGTAGAGGAAATCCTTGCCAGAAATGATATCAACGCTGCCAGCATCAATTTAAAAGCTCTCACGGGCAACCTGGATAGTGTGAATTTTGTGGTAAATGCGGAACTGAGGAAAGCATTTAGCGGGTTTATACGAGAAACTGGTAGACTTCTGCACAAATAAATCATTCAATTTTGAAAGAAATTAAAATTTGGGATTTAAAAAAAAAAAGAAAAAAAAAAAAAAAAAAAAAGAACTTGCTCGATGTCTCACATACTAAGCGCAAAAAGTACCTAGAGTCAGCAACCTTGAAAACAGTAGTACCCAGAGGACAATGCTAGTGATAGATTGGCACAACGAATCAACAACAACAACAACAAATAAACAGTATTTATTAATGATAATGTTCAATACAAACATACATACATACATACATACATACATACATACATACATACATACAAACATGTACAAGAAGAATGTTCAGAAGCCACAGGATCTTACAGTAAGCGGCTAAGCTTATATTAATCATCTCCTGGAAGAAGTGTAATTTACGTGTATGAAGCATGAATGGTGTTATGACAGTAAAAGAGGCATCCTGGTGACATGGCGATACAGATTTGCTAAAATGGTTCTGTTCGGATTTTCAAGATGGCGGCCATCGTGAAATTCTTCAAACGACATCTCCTCCCGAACCAAAGGTCGAATTGAGCTGAAACTTGATGGGAGGCATCGGGGTGACATGGATATTCATAAATGCTAAAATGGTTCCGTTCGGATTTCCAAGCTGGTCCCCATGGCGGCCATCTTGAAATTCTTCAAACGCCATCTCCTTCAAAACCATTGGGATGATATGGAGATTCATATTTGGTAAAATCGATCCATTCCGCTATCCAAGATATAGCGGCCATCTTGAAATTCGTCAAACGACAACTCATCCCCAACCAAAGATCGAATTGAGCTGAAACTTGATGGGAGGCAACGGGGTGACATGGAGATTCAGATTTGCTAAATTTATCCCGTTCCGACATCCAAGATGGTAGCCCTGGCGGTTCATTTTGAAATTCTTCAAACGACATCTCCTCCTGAACCAAAGGTCGAATTTGAGATGAAACTTGATGGGAGGCATCGGAGTGACATGGCGATTCAGATTTGCTAAAATCGTTCTGTTCCGATATCCAAGTTGGCCACCATGGAGGCCATCTTGAAATTCTTCAAATGACATCTCCTCCAGAACCAAAGATCGAATTGAGCTGAAACTTGATGGGAGGCATCGGGATGACATGGAGATTAAGATTTGCTAAAATCGTTCCGTTCCGATATCCAAGCGACCATCTTGAAATTCTTAAACGACATCTCTACTGAACCAATAGTCCAACTGAGCTGATACTTGATGGGAGGCATCGGGATGACATGGATATTCAGATTTGCTATATCTGTTTCGTTCCGGTATCCAAGATAGCCGCCATGGCTGCCATCTGAAATTCCTCAAACCACATCTTCTTCCAAACCAGAGGTCTGATTAAACTGAAACTTGATGCGAGGCATCGGGGCGACATAGATATTCAGATTTGCTAAAATCATTCCATTCTGATATCCTAGATGACCGCCACGGTGGCCATCTTGAAATTTTTTCAAACGACATCTGCCGAACAAGAGGTTGGATCAAGTTGAAACTTCATGGAAGGAATCGGGGGTTAATGGCGATTTAGATTTGCTAAAATTGTTCTGTTCCTTTATCCAAGATGGCCATTATGGCGGCAATCCGGAAATTCTTCAAATAACATCTCTTCCCGAACCAAGGGTTGGACTGAGCTGAAATTAGATTTGCTTAAATCGTTCTGTTCCGATATGCAAGATGGCTATGCAGGGAGGACATCTTGAAATTCTTCAAAAGACATCTCCTCCTGAACCAGAGATCAGATCAAGCTAAAACTTGATGGGAGGCATTGCGCGACATGGAAATTGGATTTTCCTTTCTGATATACAATATGACCATCTTGAAATTCTTCAAATTACATCTCTTCCTGAACCAAAGGTTAGGCGGAGCTGAAACTTGATTGCAGCCATTGGGGCAACATGGAGATTCAGAATTGCTGAATTATTTAAGATGGTTTCCGTGTTGGTCAGCTTGAAAATCTTCAAACCACATCATGTTGAATTGATCCGATACTTGATGGAAGGCATTATGTGACATGTAGATCTCATTCTGTTCTGATATCCCAGATGGCTGCCATGTTGGCCATCTTGAAAATTTTCCAGCCACATTTGCTACCGAATGGTCTGTTGCATTGGGTTGAAATTGGTGGGAGGCATTTGGGTGACATGGAGATTCAGAATTGCTAATACTGTTGCATTATGATATCCCAGATTGCGGTCATCTTGAAATTCTTAAAGCACCTGTATATTAATTGCATATAATAAATTACAGGAAGGGGAAGCTCAGGTGTTGTCAGTATATATCAAACTCGCTGAGTTCACACGGAGATTCGGTATTATTGCTTTTTTCCAAGCGGCCATATTGTTTGTGTAACACTTGTATTCACATGGTTCCTTGACTTGATAGCAGAACATGCCAATGGCAGGTGCAAACGAAAGCTCTGGCCTGCCACACTATACACTTCCACTCTGCATCAACAGCATCTTTCTGAATCTTAAATCAGACTAAAGCTCTCAGAAACTTAACCAGAAGCATCAAGATAACATGGAGATTTAGAATTGCTAAAGGCAGTGTGATTTGATAGACAAAATGGCCACCAAGGCACAATGTAAAATATGATCAGCCTCATCCAGGTGAACGATTCTGGCCCACGGGCATCTAGTTTTCTATTTCTTTCAGAAAACTGCATTTCTAATTAGCAGTCAATCTTCATTATCTGGGACTTTACACACAGATTTATGAAAAAAAAAAAAAAAACACAAAAAAACACTGATATGATATGCATGCTAGATGACAATAAAATCTCCAAACTATACAATAAACTGTCATGTACTAGCTGTTTGTTAAAGGCATTTATTCTTGTTTATTGAGGACTATCATTTCATTACATAATATTATGTAGCCCTTAGAAATCCTCTGTCTTCTCCCAGACTTTCGGATGAGTCTTTAAACCGAGGTCCCGTCTCCGTATGACCTTAGTTGTTGGTGGGACGTAAAACTCAAACACTCACTCACTGGCTTCAACAGGTAAGGGACCTCCTTGGGGAAAATCAATAGTTTACTAACTGTCTACTAGAGTGTACATTATTGATTCCCCCCTAAGTGTCTCACTCAGGGGATTCAACAAGAGCTACTAATCCCCCTTTTGATCTGTTAAAGATAGTATATCACAAGGGCAATAAAACAATGCCTAGACCATAGGGGCTTGAATCATGAAAAAAATGCAAAAAAAAAAAAAAAAAAAAATTTTTTTTTTTTTTTTTTTTGGTACTATATTAGAGACAAGGGGGGGGGGGACTTCGGCTCCATTTTTGTGGGGGTTACCTCAGTTTACCCAGTGTATCTTTTTCGCAAATGCAGTTGTTCACCTGCTTATTATGAATTATACAAGTTAAATATGTCCACTTTGCAACAATAACCCGCCTCTGTCTGTCACTTGCAGGAAACATGTTTTTCTCGCATGGATTAACTCAACAAAGCAAAATTCGGCATAAACGTGTGACAAAAATGTTCAGGTTTTCATAAATCACAAGCGAACTAGTGTTACGGAGTTAACCTTTTTCGCTTTCAACTGACGTCTTTCATTAAAATGAACCTCTCTTGACCAATTTGAATCCAAAATGATGTATTTGCAGCTCTAAATTTAGGTTTTGCTACATTTACATCACTTTCTGTAACAGATCAAGAAAACAATCGTCGCGAAGCTTGGTTTTCTGCTGATACCGGGCTACTCTATCGATGAACTAACGACCGGAACGACCGGTGCTGTTTACTTTTAAACCGTTCGAAGAATTGACAAATGAGCATTATCGCTATTTTTCTTCCATTTTCAACTAAACCCCAAGAGGGGACACAGACGTTGTATACTGCATATACTCCAGTTTTGAAGGATGAAAGAGTATTACGGTAGGGTTCTAAAACCTGCACAGGAGATGGTTCTCCCTGCACAGGGGGGTGGGGCTCCAGTTAACGTCCAGATTCGAAGGGCGATGCACTTTTTGACATTCATACCTGCAAATGATGCCAATTGAACATGTTCTGACGCCGAAATTTTGTCACCGCTGCTGGGGATCGAACCTGGGACCTTTAACATCTGAGGCAAAGAGACTAACCACTGAGCTAGGTGGGTTGCTAAATTAAGGAAGGCAGGGATTAGCCGTAGTTATCTCCTTACAGAAAAAGTGAGATGTATTTTTTGTTGAAATCGTGGACGTTTTGTGTTATTTTCAAATCAGTTTCACTCATGCTTGTGTAGACAGAAATGAAGAAAAAAAAAAAAAAAAAAACAGCCAGCTTGTTAAAAATGCCACCAATACGTAAATGTTCAAAATGATGCAGCATGAAAACAATTTGTTCCCTATTGCAACATATTCCTTTCTATGTTTTGAAATTTTGATCCTGGGTCGCTAATGGCCAGTAAATGACAATAAGCACTATTTAGGTTGGGCCCATCGGGTCCTTTTCCAACAGGGATTTAAGGGGACAGAACCCCTACAGTGCAGCACACACATGCTCTCTCATCCACGAGTTTCTGAAGCGGACGCTTCTATTTATGAATTCGGTCAAATCAATTGATGTATATAGGGACTTTGGTAAAAAAAATATTGCTCAATTTTTCTGCTCAGCAAGTTTGTATTAATCTGAATAGGCACCACAACTCACCACAACACAGCAAACAAAAAAGGTCAGAATAAGCTAGAGCATATCAACCTTGATTATTTATTTTTTTTTTTTGGGGGGGGGGGGGGGGGTGGGGAGGGGTGAGGGGGTGCCGAGCGGGGATCATTTTACGTCCTTTCGAGTTTATTTCACTCATATCGAGCCGATCGTTAAGCACATGTGGTCGAATACCGTAGTATCCGGTAAAAAAAAAACACACCTGGCCTTCCGTTGCAGAACTCTTGAATGCCTTAAAATAGATGACTTATGAAAGGTTTGATTGTGAAGTGCTTTAATGGATCTGTTGAAAATGTACTTGTATTAGCCTAGAGTATGTGAGAAACGGGGCCTTGTCAATATATAGGCCATTTAAAAATTTTGGTGCTGTTGAGTAAAGCGGCAATCCAATCTTAGTGTTTCTCGACCAGGCTGTTTAAAGGTTTTAAAACGTTTTTCATGCCCAATTCAGCCGAGCGTTAAATTTGTAATGCTCGCTATTTTTAAATAATAACAGTTAAGGCAATTTTCCTGCTTAGATTTGTTTGTTTGATTTGGGGTTTAACGTCCCCGTCAACACTGCAAAGGTCATTTTGGAGACGTAGCTTCCAATTTTGTGGGACTTTTACCCGACCTTAAGATGAAATGACATCTCAAGCCCTGCCGCCCAATGAACCAATAGGGTTAATTAACATGGACGGGCCGACTCGCACCGCTTTGCCTGGGCATGCAGGCTTAGATCCTCTTAACGGATTAACAGTACTCGTGTGCGGGTCGGTTTCAGCTCTGCGTCGAAGCATCATTTCTTCATGCCCCGATGGGCGGGGGGAGGGGGGGGGGGCGTTTCCTGCTTAGATAAGAACTGAATAATAGAATGTATGATGGGATTGAGGCCGAAACAAGGAATTTTCAAGCAAGTTTTCAGTTTAGTTAAGTATCATGTGGGGTTTTGTCGAGCATGAGACTTTAATTCACTGAAAACGAGCCCGAGGCCAAGACCGCAGTATTAATTATTTTCCTCACCCAAACACTTTAAGGAATTTATTTGTTTGATTAGATGTTTAAAGTGCCCATCAACAGGTCATTTTGGAGACGTTGAATCCATTTTGTGGGACTTTTACTCGACATTGAGATGAATTGACTTCTCAAGCCCTGTCGCTCAATGAAACCAAAAGGGTTTATAAGCATGAACGGTCTGACTCGCACCGCTTTGCCTGGGCAGGCATAGATTATCTGAACGGTTTAGCAGTTCTCGCGTGCGGTCGTTTTCAGCTCTGCTTGGAAGCGTCACGCAGCCCATCTATTTCTTTAAGCCCCGATGGGAGGGTCCGAAAACTTTAAAGAATGCGTTATGGATGCAAAGACTGCACAAATATACAGAAATTAATAAGCGATAAAGCACATTCACACAAATGTATCACAACAAAATGTTAGTATTTTAATATTCATACCTCCTGAAGAAAATCGTCATCACTTTTCCAGTGAGCCGCTAAAGTTTGTGTCTAAAGCATCCGTTTACATGTAAATTGCTACCAATGCATGTACATTTCATGACCTGCTTTCTTTGGAACTTGACAGCAGTTTGATGACAAATTGAATGTCCATTTCATTAAAAGTTGATAAAGATATGTCATTCTGACTGTTACAAATGTACATTTAAGGAGAAACTGAGAAGCTGCTCCCCTAATCGCACGGATAACAAAACATGCTACAGAAGACGGTTTTGAAAACAAATTACCCCCGGCTAAATGTGGGTGTTTTGCAATGATTGACATGATGAGATAGCTAATAAACCCTAGAGTGAGGCAGCAATATGAGGCAAAGAAAACAAACACTTAAGAAATGAAATTTATTTTTCTGCTGTTCATGATAGCACGAACGCAGTGGGTTGTGTGCAAAGTAAGTGAACCCCGAAGGGGTTCATGTGAACTTTGTTAGCGAGTCGCTGTCGTTCATATTTTCATGAAAAGCAGAAAAATTAAGTTTATTGATTTATAATTACATTCTTTGCCCCTCATCACTGGGCGAAAAATAATGCTTATAGGGCAAACTTTTTTAACTGAAAAACATTTACACGCCATTTTACTACAAAAAGAGGAACACCGTTGACCTCACCGACGCCCGTAGAGAACCATGGTTTAGAATGACGTCACTTGACGTCACTGAAAATCATGTGACTCGATGTGTTCACGGAAGTATGAACTACACTGTTTTCTACGTGTTTACATTATATTTTTTTAATTATGAGCCGGATAAATATAATGCACTATCAGTTGAGCATGAAAAAAAAGTTTTATAATCCTTGGGCCAGGTTGGTGCAGTTTAGGTCTGTACACTGTTCTTTTTACCTCTGGAATCGACAGTACACAATATTTCCATACCCCTCTTATATCCATACCCCTCTTCTCTCTTAAGACCTCTACAAATTTCTTATAAATATCTGAGAGAGAGAGAGAAGAGAGAACAGCAAACATTAGACAAAATACATATTGAAACGCTTTTTCCTTGGTTTCAACTTATCACAAAGAAAAGAAAACAAGGAAAAGTCCTACAGGCCTATTGGCACCAAAACAGTCATTGCTATTTCGGTAACACTGTTAGAACACACGCTTAAAGTCGTCAGTCATTCCGACCACTATGAATCCAACTTTGTAAAATAATTTCAAGTTATTTCTAGGCGTATCTCTTTTAACTTATATTCTGAACCTTTTGGCTTAACACGGCAGCATTTTTTTTTTTTTTTTTTTTTTTGCTTAGCTAACCGTCGCCGTGTACCGGGAACGAGCGTTTAAACACAAGGTGACGACGTCATGTACACACGTTCTTTAGGACTCTGCCAAAAAACACATAGATTTTATACGATACCCGTTGTGCAAGAAACTGACAAACATTTCCCTTCAATACGGAGCATTCTAGCAATCTCCTCGATAACGTGGGTTATGCCCGTCCCAGCCTGGATATAAACAAGGCAGTTGTGTCTTGTTTTTTTTTAGCTCATCTGTCACGTAGTGACGAGGTGAGCTTTTGTGATCACTTTTTGTCCGTCGTGCGTGCGTGTGTGCGTGCGTGCGTGTGTGCGTAAACTTTTTCTTCAAACAACATCTCCTCCTTAACCACGGATCGGATTTTGACCAAACTTCACAGGAATGATCCTTAGGTGGTCCCCTTTCAAAGTTGTTCAAATGGTTCCGGTCTGTTGCACATCTAGGTCACAGGAGCTAAAAATAGATTTTTTAAATGAAAACTTTAAAAATCTTCTTCTCTGAAACCGCAAGGCCCTGGTCTTCGATATTTGGTATGAAGCTTCATCTAGTGGACCTCTACCAAGATTGTTCAAATTATAGTCCTGGGTCCAAAAACGCCCCCGCCCTGGGGCCCTTTGGTTTTACATGGGCTTATATAGGGAAAATCTTTAAAAATCTTCTTCTCTGAAACCGCAAGTCCCAGGTCTTTGATAATTGGTGTGAAGCTTCACCTAGTGGACCTCTACCAAGATTGTTCAAATTATAGCCCTGGGGCCGAAAATGCCCCCGCCCCGGGGGCCTTTGGTTTTACATAGGCTTAATATAGGGAAAATCTTTAAAAATCTTCTTCTCTGGAACCGCAAGGCCCAGATCTTGGATATTTGGTGCGAAGCTTCATCTAATGGACCTCTTTCAAGATTGTTCAAATTATAGCCCTGGGGCCAAAAATGCCCCCGCCCCGGGGGCCTTTGGTTTTACATAGGCTAATATAGAGAAAATCTTTGAAAATCTTCTTCTCTGGAACTGCAAGGCCCAGATCTTGGATATTTGGCGTGAAGCTTCATCTAGTGGACCTCTTTCAAGATTGTTTAAATTATAGCCCTGGGGCCAAAAACGCCCCCGCCCCGGGGGCCAAAAACGCCCCCGCCCCGGGGGCTTTTGGTTTTACATAGGCATTTATAGGGAAAATCCTGAAAAATCTTCTTCTCTGGATCCGCAAGGCCAAGATCTTGGATATTTGGCGTGAAGCTTCATCTAATGGACCTCTTTCAAGATTGTTCAAATTATAGCCCTGGGGCCAAAAATGCCCCCGCCCCGGGGGGCCTTTGGTTTTACATAAACTTAGATAGGGAAAATCTTTAAAAATTTTCTTCTCTGAAACCGCAAGGCCCAGGTCTATGATATTTGGTGTGAAGCTTCACCTAGTGGACCTCTACCAAGATTGTTCAAATTATAGCCCTGGGGCCAAAAATGCCCCCTCCCCTCCGGGGCCTTTGGTTTTACAAAGACTTATATAGGGAAAATCTTGAAAAATCTTTTTCTCTGAAACTGTCAGGCCTATGTCTTTCATATTTGGTATGGTGCTTCATCTAATGGACCTCTACAAAGATTGTTCAAATTATAGCCCTCGGGCCACAAATGCCCCCGCCCTGGGGCCCTTTGGTTTTACATAGTCTTATATAGAGATAATCTTTGAAAATCTTTTTCTCTGAAACAGCAAGGCCCAGGTCTTTGATATTTGGTGTGAAGCTTCATCTAGTGTACCTCTATCAAGATTGTTTAAATTATAGCCCTGAGGCCAAAAAAACACCCAAGCCCCGGGGCCATTTGGTTTTACATAGGCTTATATAGGGAATATCTTAAAAAAAATCTTCTTCTTGGAAACCACAAGGCCCAGGTCTTTGATATTTGGTGTTTAGTTTCATCTAGTGGACCCTAATCAAGATTGTTCAAATTATAGCCTTTGTTGATATTTGGTATGAAGCTTCACCTATTTAGACCTACCTCAACATTATGCACATTATAGCCCTGGGTCAATAATGGCCCTCCCCGGGGGCCCCTTTGTTACTCTATGGATCAGGTGAGCGATCCAGGGCCATCATGGCCCTCTTGTTTATCAGATCTAAGGCCGTCTTCTGCTTTTCAGTAAACATTTTATGTCCTTTTCTGCGCATGTGTCAAAAAAGTTACAGCGGCTAATTGGAAGTTGACCGCAAAGCGATACAATACAAAATTACCAGAGCACAGCCCATTATACGTAGAAACACCATCCAGTTATCTTATCTGCGTAATACGTGTATACGTAGTCCTAGCAGAATATGTTACATTGAAAAAATAAATCAAAGGCGAAATCAAGGCTATTACACACATTTTAACAGTAACAACAGCTACTCCACTGCCGGACGTAGTTTCCAAAGTTCCGGATATATCTGTCCTGCACGTCCCGTTTTTTAAACACGACGGTTATGGCAAGCGCCCGGGTTTCTATATCGATCATTGACAGAACACTGCGGAATTCGGAGAAAAAGAAGCAAAATCACAATTTAGAGCAGCGAGTACATCTTTTTTTATTCAAATTGGCAAAGAGAGCTAAAGTTAAATGAAAGACAACGGGTGAAAGCGAAAAAAGTTCCCCCCGTATCACAAGTTCGGTTGCGATTGATGAAAACCTGAAAATTTTTGTCACACGTTTATGCCGAATTTTGCTTTACTGAGTTTATCCATGCGAGAAAAACATGTTTCCGGCAAGTGGCAGACCGAGGCGGATTATTTTTGCAAAGTGGACTTATTTAACTTGTATAATTCATAATAAGCAGGTGAAAAACTTCATTTGCGAAAAAGAAACACTGAGTAAAATGAGGTAACCCCCCCAAAAATGAGCTGAAGTTTCCCCCCTTGTCTCTAATATAGTACCAAAAAAAAAAAAAAAAAAAAAATAATTTTTTTTTTTTTTGTTTGCATTTGTTTCATGATTCAAGCCCCTAGGCCTAGACATAGGATACTCGTTATAATTAACTGTCGCATTTATTTTCAAGATAATGATTATTGTAAAAAAAACTCATTATCTTCCAGGGATTTGTTACTTTTAAATTATTTCCATCACGATAACACGCCTATATAATTCTGATCCCCTTGAACCCCACTTTTATACAGTAAAACTGGGTTTTGCAGGGGTAAACCTTATTTTTCTTATTTCTGCTCTAAAATATAGATTGTGGGTACTCGTTAGAACCGCCTCGCTATATATTGAGCAGAAATAAGAAAAATATCATACTTTTTCATCTTAAAATATGTTGTTGTTTTTTTTTTCGGCGGCAAAAATTACAATGTATTTGAAAAGGCGTGTTTTCGTAATGTTGAGGTTCACTCCATCAGCAAAATGACTGTAGGTGTAGCCATAGCTTAGCAGTCTTTATTCATCGATCCTTGCTTATACATACAATATACAGATCAGAAAGTATTTTAGGATCAGAAACAATGTGTAGCAAAAATCATCATTTGACAAATCTTTCAAACAATCAGAGAGATTAACAAGATTAAAATCCACACTACATGCCATTTTAAAGACTGTACCCAAAAATTTCTGCGACTCCTAGTTTTGCTTTAATACAAATAAAGGATAGATGTTCTTGCAGATACAATTATTTAATGGTATGGCTATTGCAATAATCTTATTCTGAAAATCTTAATTAAACCATTACAATCAGAAGATAAAATCACCTAATGTAAATACTGTATACAGCAATAGCTTTATCGTCTATAGGCTTGGCGTGCAGAAGTGTCCACTTAACTTGAATGTTAATAAGTATATCACAAAACACGCACGTGCAACATAATAAAAAAAAAATAACTGCCTTTACATAACATGAATTCATGATAACTCTCCGGCCTCGGTTGCTCAGTCGGATGCACGTCAGACTGATGATTTTGATACTTGCTGGGGTGGGTCGGTAATTAACATTATTTCGTGGAGAGTGATCGTGAAATCTTTTCTACGACCATTCACTCAAGGTTAACCGTTTATGTATAAGCCTGTCCAGGAAGAGTGGTTTGGTCAACTGGCCGGCTGGGTATGACCTACATAGTGTTGCCTGGATCGCAAAACTAAAAAAAAAAGCTAAAAAAACTTGATAAGCTAAAAAAAGCAACAACAACAACAAAACAGCAACAACAGCAACAAATGTAGTAGTGATAGGTATAAAGTACTGCCTTGCCAGCCAAAATTGCCGCCGGTCGGTTGCGAGACTTGTGTTCGATACTTCGGGCTGGCACATCTCTATGGGGCGCCGTTTTAGTATTTAATCCGTATTTATAGATATCCATAAATCGAAGTATGGATATCCATAATTCGATTTATGGATATCCATAAATCTGCCGAATAATGGATATCCATAATTCGAATTATGGATATCCATAATTCGATTTATGAATATCCATAATTCAGATCGATTTATGGATATCCATATTTCGAATTATGGATATCCATAAATCACTGCCAAAGCTTTTGGTTTAAAGAGCAATTACAAAGAAATATTTAAAAATCCTAATATGAAGCAGGGTGAAAGCAGACACAAGGAGGGTCATTTTATTGAAAACCGCACGAAAAAATTCCCATTCGTTCCAAAGTTATGCGCATTTATATTTGATACATACCTATTTTCGTCTAAGGGTAGCCTCCCCTGAATTTACTTTGATTTTAACCCACAATGCAATATTCTGTGATGGCATAGTGGCTTTAAACTTTTTTAAAATAATTTTAAACCGCCATATTTTCCATTTTGCAATAGCCTTATACAGTTTTCTCATGCCCTTTGATTACTGTGCATCTTGTTCATAATTCAGGATAGAAATGAAAAATTTGATATCGAAATTCAAGCTTAAATTTAAAATTAAAGTATTTTTTTAAAATGTTTAAAACTACCATTTAATTCAAAATTTTATTTCGTTTAGCTAAGTTAAGTGTTTTTACATGCCTTTTGAACAGATCAGTAAGTTCTGTATGTTATATCATCCTCTTACAAAAACAGAAACTTGAATTTAAATTATTTAAAAAAAAAATATTTAAAATTTGAATTTAAGGTTTGCAATTGGAAATATGAGAAAACTGGTTTAGCATATCAGTTGAAATCAGTTTAAATAATTCAAATAGGTGATTATAGAGTTTCTAAGGACTATAAAACACAAGTTATTTCATATTTAAAAAGTTTAAAAATTTTAATGTGCATCTATGACATCATAGAATACCTCATGGATATTAATGAGGCAGTCTGAAGCTGCTCTGTTTTCATGAAATATTTCACACTTCAAAGTGTAATATCTTGGAAACTAATAAAGATAATTTAATGCGGTTTTCGCCCCTCGATTTCTTTAATCAATGTCTTTTTAAATTCAATGGATTTCTATACCTTTGTTTATGACCTTTAATGATTTCTCCCTAAGGCACGTGATTGGTTTAATGTAAAAAAAAAAACAAACTTCAAGGTCTTCATCATCGCTGGAAGATGATGGCCTGTCAAAGGGACCTCTCTGCCGTTCAGCCTTTTCGGCCCGTAAGGCTTCCAAAGCAACGGGCGCCATACACTGAACGCCCGCCACGTGTGCAGTTAAATATCGGAACCAGCTGTAAGGTCTGGAAATTCCGGCCAAAGCATCCTGTCCCTCGGAATCACCTCTTTGAGGACTGCACACCTAAGGACACTGAAAAACGGACATATGATTATCATGATCCAAACAGGCAAACCGTGCATGCTTTCTGGAGAAAAAGGTACATGGTCATTATACAGTAAAATTCCTATATTAAGACCACCTTTGAACAGTTCCAAAGGTGGTCCCTGACCAGAGGACATTGTGTGCAGAATTCACGAAGAAAGAATAACTGCACCTTTCTAAATAAGCTTTTTAAAGCAGAATTTTAGATGATCTTAATAGCAGAATTTCACTGTATATAGTATTAACATTATATCTCTAACATTATATCTGTATGAGATGTATATTACATCTCTACTTGAGATGTATGGAGTAACAGGCTAATTACCTCCTAGCCCCCGCCTATTGGGGCCTGGAGAAAAAGATTTGGCTACATGAGCTGAGAGTACTGGTAAACCGTTTAGAAGGTCTAAGCCTGTCCAAACAAAGTCGTGCGAGTCAATGGGCGACAGGAAATGAGATAATTGTTTGTTTGTATTTAAGTTTAACGGCCCAGTCAACACTTATTTAGGTCATTTTTGGGCCGGTCAGTTTACCTATCCACACTTCTCTGGACAGGCTTATACGTAAGCAGTTGACCGGTACAGTGCACATTCTTTCGCCAGAAACTGACAAATGCCCTTCTTGAATCAGCGAAAGGGAGAGAATGACCGTAGAAAATATTTCATGATCAATCTCCACGAAAGAATGTTGCCAACCCTGGCAGGTATCGAACCCGCGTCCTCCTGATCACCAGTCAGACGCGCATCCGACTGAGCTACCGAGACCGGCGGGATTGAGATGTCATTTATCTCAATGAAGGCTTAATGCCCAACGTAATTGGAAGTAACGTCTTCAAAATGACCTAAATAGTATTAGAGGGGACGTTAAACCTCAAATCAAACAAAACACATCTCTCCTACACCATAGGCAACAAATAAGCCTACCCTACATTACTTCCACCTCCATCCCGGCTTTTATTACAGTCTAAATCGGAAACCTGACGCGAATAGTCGATTTTTTTTTTTGCAAAGGGAGCAGTCATTATTATGCTCCCCGAAGAATTTCGGGGGAGCATATAGTCGCCGCTGCGTCCGTGAGTCCGTGCGTCTGTGCGTCCGTGCGCCCGTCCCGCTCTTGTCAGCGTGAATTCTCAGAAACTACTGGGCGGATTTCAATGAAACTTCATGGGACTATTAAGTATCGAAGGTGGATGCGCATATCACCTGCGTGTTTTGGTTCGATGATTTTTCCAACAGTTATGGCCCTTTGATGAATTCTGCATGAATATATAGGGTACTGTTCATGTCCACGCGAATTCTCAGCAACTAATTGCAGAAATTCAACGAAACTTCAATGGAACCTTAAGCAGCAATAGAGGATGCGCATATTATCCGTGCTATCTGGTTAGATGATTCGTCACAGAGTTATGGTACTTTGTTTAAAGCTGCAGTGGTAGGTCACTGTGGCTATTTTTAGAAAAAACTTTGTCATCACTCTGGTGCCTACATTTATGGATGGATTTTAATATAACTTCACACAAATGTTGGGTATGATAATATCTTGAGCATGTTCGACTTTCAGGGTCCTGGGCTCAAGGTCAAGGTCACTGCGGCTATTTTTAGAAAAAACTTTGTCATAGCTCTAGCGGTGTCATTTGCTGATGGATTTTAATATAACTTCACACAAATGTTGGGTGTGATGATATCTCAAGCAAGTTTGACTTTCAGGGTCATGGGGTCAAGGTCAAGGTCACTGCAGCTATTTTTAGAAAAACTTTGTTTTTGCTCTAGTGCCTAGATTTATTGATGGATTTTAATATAATTTCACACAAATGTTAAGTATGATAATATCTCGAGCAAATTCAACTTTCAGGGTCCTGGGCTCAAGGTCAAGGTCACTGTAGCTATTTTTAGAAAAAAACTTTGTCATCGCTCTAGCGTCGTCATTTGCTGATGGATTTTAATAGAACTTCACACAAATGTTGGGTATAATAATATCTCAAGCAAGTTCAACTTTCAGGATTCTGGGGTCAAGGTAAAGGTCACTGTGGTTATTTTTAGAAAAAAACTTTGTCATCGCTCTAGTGCCTACATTTATTGATGGATTTTAATATAATTTCATACAAATGTTGAGTATGATAATATCTCCAGCAAGTTCAACTTTCAGTGTCCTGGGCTCAAGGTCAAGGTCACTGTGGCTATTTTTAGAAAAAAACTTTGTCATTGCTCTAGCGTCGTCATTTGCTGATGGATTTTAATATAACTATACACAAATGTTGGGTATAATTATATCTCGAGCAAGTTCAACTTTCAGGATTCTGGGGTCAAGGTCAAGGTCACTGTGGTTATTTTTAGAAAAAAACTTTGTCATCGCTCTAATGCCTACATTTATTGATGGATTTTAATATAATTTCACACAAATGTTGGGTATGATAATATCTCGAGCAAGTTTGACTTTCAGGGTCCTGGGCTCAAGGATAAGGTCACTGCGGCTATTTTTAGAAAAAACTTTGTCATAGCTCTAGCGTCGTCATTTGCTGATGGATTTTAATATAACTTCACACAAATGTTGGGTATGAAAATATCACAAGCAAGTTTGACTTTCAGGGTTCTGGGTTCAAGGTCAAGGTCACTGCGGCTATTTTTAGAAAAACTTTGTCATCGCTCTAGCATCTACATTTGCTGATGGATTTTAATATAATTTTTGAACCCATCTGATATTTTATATGCATGTAAAGGCACCCAATACCGAACCATACCTGGCGACAGTCCTATGAGGATTGCCTCTGTGTACGAGAGTAAGTTTTCAATAATTTGTATTAAACAGTTCTTCCTTTCATTTTTTCGGACTTTTGTGTTGCTGATGTTTCTATGACAGTGCCATCAGGCAAGCTAATCTGTCCACTGACAGGTTTTGTTATACTCCATTTTGAAGTACAGTGAGTATACACAGTATACTGCTCTTTAACTCGGATAATGTTTCCTGTTCCGACTATTGCACGTTCGGGGAGCATCCATCGGTTTCACCGATATTCTTGTTCATTAGGTTTATTTGCAGAGTTGAATTATGGATATCCATATTTCGATTTATGGATATCCATAATTCGATTTATGGATATCCATAAATCAACCGAATAATGGATATCCATAATTCGAATTAAGGATATCCATAATTCGATTTATGGATATCCATATTTCGATCTAAATTAATGATATCCATAAATCGATTTATGGATATCCATAATTCGATTTATGGATATTTATAATTTGATTTATGGATATCCATAAATCAGCCGAATAATGGATATCCATAATTCGATTTATGGATATCAATAAATCGAAATATGGATATCCAATTTTTGAATTATGGATATCATTAATTCAGTTCGATTTATAGATATCCATAATTCGAATTATGGATATCCATAATTCGAATTATGGATATCATGGATATCCATAAATAAATATGGATATCCATAAATAATATTGGATATACATAATTCGAATTGTGGATATCCATAATTCGAATTATGGATATCCATAAATAATTATGGATACCTATAAATACGGATTAAATAGTAAAACGGCGCCCCATACATCTCTATGTAGAAAGCATCTCCGTACTGCTGATTCAAGATTTGGCAGAAGAATGGGCGTTTCGTGCTGATTATAACATTACCCAGAACAGGTTGTTTTGTTTGGGTGAATGGGGACCGGCATGGCCATAACAGCTATTGACTGTGCCGTCCCAAGCTAAATACCATTACGAATACACGCCTATACAAGTGTATTTAAAAATAATTAACACCCACAATTGAAAATGGTCCCACAAAAAAAGTTTTTTGTTTTGTAATTCTGTACAAAACATAGATTGTGACACTCGTAAAAGCCGCTTCGGCAAGGCGGTTCTAACGAATACTCACAACCTGTTAGTTATATTATATAAAGGTGGGACTGAAGGGGTCAAAATAAAATAGGCGTGTTTTCGTGATCAACAACCAACCAGCCCACTTACATGCTCGTTCGCTCACTTCCTCACTCAATGCCACCACCGATCTTGGCTATGAAAAACAGCTCTGGCTGCACGATGTTGCCATGCAGAATTAAAACAGGCTGCGGATGAGAACTTATAGGCCTGGCTAAGGAGGTCTTAGCCTGCAAAGGCAAAATGATACGAGTCGAACCGCCCATGAATATAAACACTATTGGTTTCATTCGCTGGCAGGGCTTGAGAAGTCATTTCATCTCAGTGTCGGGGCAAAGTTCAACAAAATAGAAAGCATTGCCCCCAATGACCTAAATAGTATTTACGTGGACCTAAGCGCAACACACTCAATATTAACCTGAAAATGTGTAGTTTAGGTCACTAGGGACCTATATGACCATTACTGCTGTTGAGGACGATGTCCCAATTAAAATGGACTGCACCGTGCTTCCACGTAGTGCTGAAACCAACCGCACATGAGCACTGGTAAAGAACTTGCACAGGCAAAATGATGGGAGTAGAACCGCACCGTGAGTACAACCATTCATGTATATATACCAAATTGGTTACATCGCGCATCAGGGCTTGAGATCAAAGTAGAAGTAAAACAAAGATCAGGAATCGATACAATTAATTTTCTCCACCCATCAAAGACACCAAAGGGAAAGAAACACAAACATGAAACGACCAGACCATAATGGAAACCTAACCAAAGGAAAGTTAACAGTCACAGAAACTAATAGTCACAGAAACAAAGTCGGTTAATAGTCACAGAAATTGGATAGTGATGTAAACAGTGTTGACAGGGACGCATAACCACAACACATACTCAAAGGTCTATGCAAGTTATGCTGCTTGTCTGATTTCCCGTCAATTCGTCATTTTCCAATTGTATTGAAATTCTTAATTCTCACGCATAACCTGTAACTGTCAAAAATTCTTAACTCTCTCGTTTCTTTAATTCTCCAAAAAAAAAAAAAAAAAAATGTCTTAATATCCGATACCGCACAAGTAAAATCTCATAGATCAAACTACACCCGCACGCATGCACAGCGCTCGCCCGCACGCACGCACAGTGTATAGTGACTGGGCGGATGACTGGCTTATTCAATGTCCGGGTGCGGTAGCTCAGTAGTATGCGAGTTCAACTTCGACACACTTTTCCCTCAAAGATTATCCCTACCGCAGATTCGAAATTCAACTACCGGTAGCTGGCAGAAGTATTGGTACTTTCAGTACTGATTTTTCTGCTGAGACTGTATAACCTTGCACATAAAACGTGGTTTGGCTCGCCGGGGGCCCGGCATGGATATTACTGCTTATGGCCGTGACGACCGAGCTGGATACCTAACCAACGACCAACCAGCTCACATACCGGACTTATACGGACATGACTGCTATCTGTGCTGATAATCAAGGGAACTAACGCGTACAACACAGAAAATAAATGGTTATCTCCCCAAGGCCTCATGGTTACCTAGGTGACATCCGAACGATTTTGCGGCATCAGTATGAAGTCTGAGGACCGCTTTATATGTATTTTATAGGTCACTGTTCTAATACATGAAAGTAGAGATAGTGTTGTTATGTAACCCCCCCCCCCCCCACCCCGATCCCCCCCCCCTCGGACTTCGGGGCTTGAAGAAATAGATAGGCTGCATGGTGCTTCCACGCAGAGCTGAATCCGACCGTCACACGAGTACGGGTAAACCGCTTAGAGGATCTAAGCCTGCCCAGGAAAAGCGGTGCGAGTCGACAAAAAAAAAAAAAAAAAAAAAGAGACTGAATAAAGAATAATTTACATAAAGGAATATTGATTACAAATTTCAAATCTATCAATTATTACATCGAAGGCGTAACATAGCCTTTGTTATTGTTTACCGTAGTGACAACCGCTGCCCGCTGATTGCGAAGGTAAACTGGAAATAGAAAAAAGGGGGTAGTGTATTTCATTTTCAGAAAGGACCAAATTATTTTTAATTTTATTTCACAAAATTTACATGGATGTGTTCACGATAAATTTGCAATTTTACTCCCGCTGGCACAGAAAAGAAAAAACAATTTACAAAAACGTTATGAAAATAAATTCATCAGTTTTTGTCGCTGTATTCGGCAGTTTTACTATATATTCTATACATTTAGAGGGTGCTTCCAAATATACGTAAAAAGGACTAAAAAGTTGTTCATAAAATTGCATTAAAAATATATGTGGATATTCGAAAAAGAATGTAAAATCACGAGTCGCTTGCACAGAAAAGATATTCCTAAAAGTTTTTATTTTATGGGGGAATACTTATCAAGTTCCTATATAAATCTATGTATTAACTTTAACCAACAGCAGTTACCTGGATGTCCGTTAAAGTTCGACATGGTTGAATTTCGGAAGAAGGAGAAGTAAAAAGAGAAAAGAAAAAAATACAGTGTAAAATTTGATGTCATCACAGAAACGACAACCTGGGCAAGCAAAGCTGTTTAACGTTAAAGTTTCGTATTGGACTCCTTCGATTTTCTAACTAGGAAAAACAAAGCAAAAATGAAATTTTCGATATTAATGTGGCTATTTTCTGAAGCTAAATATCTGAGTCATGGATCTATTTGCGCATCGTGAAAAATACAGCTGTGTTTCGTTCTTGTACTTTCACTTTCGATTCTGTATACATCACCCCCGCCACTACGCAAAAAAAAAGAAAAAGAAACCCATATTTATATATATGACGTCATTATTCCTCGTCTGACGTATTTGTTTACAAAAATACAGTGTAAAATATGATGTCATAACCGAAAATTCCTTAATGAGCCTGGGCATGGCAAAATCCACAGTACAACAAAAGAGTGCGCATCTGAAACAAATAATCAGACCAGTTTGACCCTATGCCTAAATCAGGAGGACGCGTGTTCAATAAATGTCAAGATGGGCACTATTCTTTCGTGGATATTGGTAATGAAATCTTTTAAATGGTCATTTTCTGCTTTCCGCTGATTCAAGAAGGACAGTTGTCAGTTTCTGGCGATAGAATTTGCACTGTACTAGTTAACCGCTTACGTATAGGTCTGTCCTGGGAAAATATGGATAGGTAAGCCAACAAGCTCGATATGGCATAAATAGTGTTGACTGGGCAGTGAAACCTTGCAGCAGCTCGTGTTATGGTAGTTACTCTTACACGTGTACATAATAAACGTACCCCGGCCCATGTTAGGTCTGGGTCTAAATGGTTTACACAGGACAAGAAATCAGGTGGGTCACGCCAAGCGAAAGGTATGTTCGTTAATCAGGTGAGAAAAAACCCGGAGTAGCCATAGAAAAAAACAACACCTGATCTTCCAAAGCCGTTCTCCAGGGGTTCAAGCGAATAAACAAATTTTATGTTTATGAGGCCAAAATGCGACAATCTACTATGTGAGTAAAAGTGAGGGTCTTTCCTTCCGTGGATTTAAACGTTGTAAATATGGAGGTTTGATGTGTTATGTGAGATTTTTCAACTGTCACGTACACATACTGAAACCACGGGATATTCTTAACTTTACGGAGAAACACATTCGAGCTGCGCCAAGTAAAAAAGGTTCTGTGAGCAATTGTACCTGGCGAAGACTCAAGTCAGTCCGCCCATACGCACAGTCTTATCAGTCATCGCTTAGCAATAAACGGATCTCTGGTGTTCTAGATTTTCTCTTTGTGTGGACGGGAAAGCAAAACACACTGGAATCTTCGCAGAGTGCACATGCTAAAATGTGTCTCATTTCGTATGTCACGGCTCAGTCATTTAATCTCTTTTACGCCGTGAATTACACTTATCGCTATTATACCGTGTTTATCACAACATGTGTGATTATTCAGCTTTCTTTAAAAAAAAAAAAATAAAAAAACAGAGATTTAAATATATGCAAAGCAAACAGTGTAGAACCAGAACCAGCTCAGATAACGCAGTGCAATGCTTATGTACTATAATGCTTCCGGACAAATCCTATCTAAATTTAACCCATTTAGCACCAGAAACCCCAAAACGGGTACCCTGGCAAACAGTGCAGGCCCAGATCAGACGCCGCAAAACGCGGGAATATCAGCGTAGATTTTATTCATTGCAAGCTTTACATTACACCCCGTCCTTTAACCCATGTATCACAATTAAGAAGGTTGCGAATGGTCCATTTTCTATAATAGGGGTGCCAAGTTTGTCCTTTAAGCGCTAAGTTTCACAAAAAACAAAATGTATGTATATTTTCAGCAAACAGTGTAGACCCTGATTAGACGCCACTTTCTGTGGCGTCTAATCTGGATCTATAGTGTTTGCCAATGTCCAAACAAAGAGGACCGCTAGGCATATATAGGGTTAAGTCTTCTTTATATGCTTTATTCACGGCTTACCCTAAGGCTCCTCCCATTGGGACGAACAAACTCCAACAGTCAAAGGATCTGACTATATCCCCGCTTAAGCTCATTTTACTGATATTGGGGTCGAATGGTTGACCCACGCACGGCTGGATAGGTGGCTCAGTCACTTATTCGCCGGTTCCGATAGTTCAGTACATTGTAGGACTTCAGCATCTTTCCGTAGAAAGTATCTCCCTATCACATGGCACAGAAAAGATGTAGTTTGTGGCAATGGGGTTACTGATCATAACCGTGAGGTCCGAAGCTTAAATACCCAACCAACAAACAAATCACTCGCTCATTGGGTCAGGAGAAATAGTTTGAACTGCATGGTGCTTTCACGAAGAGCTGAAACCAACCGCCGATGATTGCTGGTATAACGCCAAGAATGTATAAGCTTACATGTGTCACCTGGCACAGAAAATGTATATATAGTTTTAGGACAACGGGGTTACTGCTCTTGACCGTGACGTCTCAAGTTTAAATACCCAAAGAACAACCAAATCACTCACTCACTCACTGACTCTAAGCACCCGTCAATCTGGGTCAGGAGTAATAAAATGGGCTGCACGGTGCTTCCACGTAGAGCTGAAACCGACCGCACACGAGTACTTGTAAAGATTTAAACTTGCACAAGCAAAATGATGTGAGAAGAACCGTTCATGCACATAAAACATATTGGTTTCGTAGTGCGGCAGGGCTTGAGAAGTCATTTCATCTCAAAGTTGAGTAAAAGTCACAAATATTGGAAACATAGCCTCGATAGTGATCTAAACAATGTTGACAGGAACATTAAGCCTCAGCACATACTCAACGGTCTATGCCAGTTATGCCGCTTGTTTGATTTCCCTCCAAATTGTATTGAAATTCTTAACTCTCACGCATAGCCGGTAACTGTTAAAAGTTCTTAACTCTCTCGTTTCTTTAACTCTGTAAAACTAAAACTTTCTAAATAAATCCGATAAAGCCAAAGTTAAACCTCACCTATCAAACCACACACACGCGAGTGAGTGAGTGTTTGAGGTTTACGTCCCACCAACAGCTAAGGTCATACGGAGACGGGACCTCGGTTTAAAGACTCATCCGAAAGTCTGGAGAAGCCCGGGATCGATCCTGCAACCCCTGGTTTACAAGGCGAGTAGCGTAACCACTGCACCACGGAGGCTTCTCAAACCACACGCACGCACGCACGCACCAACAGTGTTTGCTGCCCGAAGCCTTGGCTAGCTGGCTCATTCAATGGCCGGGTGTGGTGGCTCAGTAGAATGCGAGTTCGACTGTCGATGAGGACTCGGCTTCGATACTTTTGTCCGGCACACGTTTCCGTGAAATGATTGTCCCTACCGCTGATTCAAATTCGACTAATGGTGATTTCGTCATTTTCCAATTGAATTGAAATTCTTAACTCTCACGTATAACCTCTAACTGTTAAAACTTCTTAACTGCCTCGTTTCTTTAACTCTGTAACTATATTAAATTGTCTAAATAAATTCGATACCACAAAGGTCACAACTCCCCTATCGACACCGGCAAGCACGCATGCACGCACGCATGGTCTATACTGACTAAAGGCTTGGTCGATAGCTGGCTTATTCACTCCAGGTCCCGTAGCTTGGACTGACGACAAGGATAACAAGCGTTCGATACTTCTGCCCGTCACATCTTTCCACAGAAAGCATGTCCATTGCGTAGATTAAAGAGTTTGCTGCCAGTATCTGGCAGAAATATGGGCACTTACTTAAGTAAGTACTCATTATCTGCTGAGTATAACCTTGTCCATAAAAGGTGCAGTTTGCGTCGCCGTGAGCCCGACATGACCTTTATCGCTATTTACCGTGACGTCGCAAGTTATATACCTGACCAACAACCAACAAAACATTTCGCATACTCATTCTCCCAGCCCAACGGGTCTAGGAGAGACAAATTGAGGTGCATGGTGCTTCCACGTAGAGTTGAAACCTACTGCACATGATTACCGGTAAACCGCTTAGAGGGTCCTTGCCCAGTCCAAACTATACGAGTGGGAGCATTCATGCATATGGAGCTTATTGTGTTCGTTTGGTGATAGGGCTTGAGATGTCATTTCATATCAATGTTGGATGAAAGCCCCACAGCCTCGATAGCAAAGTGGTTAGCGCGTCTGGCTCATGATCGAGAAGTTGTGCGTTCGAATCCTGCCACCGGTATCGAGGTGTGTCCTTTGGGCAAGACGCGTTATGACACTTCGCCGTTCCACCAAGGTGTAAATGGGAAGCAGTGGTGTCAAAGTCACTGCCTGTCTTTCACGCGCGTGAAAAAATTGGAATGAGTGTTCGAGAGCGATTCAATAAGCTTGAGGCTTTCATCGCAATCGTACGAAAATAAATTAGTATAAACTATAGACTAAAGCCCCACAAATTTAGTAGCAACGGCTCAAAATGACCTAAATTACTAAATTTTGTGTTGAGAAAGTTAAATCGCAAGACCCTCGCTACACTGTAAAAATAGTGTTTACAGATTAAACACTTTCTGAGACGCATTTCTTGTCCCATTTTTTTTATGCGTTTAACGCTTTAACATGTCTCGTTTCTAAACACGTCTAGGAAGGTGTTTAGATATTAAACATGTATAGGACAGTGACATGTTTAATACCTGCACATGTTTAGCTCAGTTGAAAATCTAAACATGTCTAGAGGCAAAATCATCATTATTCATGTTGTATTTGTCTATAACGTTTTGTTTCTTTGATCCTGGAATAGTAGAAGATATGGTACGTCCTTCAAACATATTTTTCTTTCAAGGATGAGTGGAATATTGGTGTTTAGTTCTTAATGTAATTAGTTTTCGCGACTCATATTTTCTTTCTAGATCCAAGTTGTGTTCAGCAGACTTACTAATGCCATTTGATAGAAGATTGTGATTGGTAGATGAAACCTGCATATATTCTTTCTTGACATGAACTCATTACGATAATACACCTATACAAACTCAGATCATTGTTACGCCAGTAAAAACGAAAATTATCGTCGATGGAAAAATTGGATTGTTTCTTATCTCTGTTTAAAATATAGGTTGTGTGCTCTACAGTCTACTCATTAGAACTGCTTCATCAAGGTTCGGGATGTGGTGGTTCTACATGTAGTTCTTCCATTAAACACTGCTTTTATTATAGAGTTTGTGTGTGTGTGTGGGGGGGGGGGGGGGAGGTCAAATCGATAAAGGCGGCGTTATTTTCACGCAGAGGCTCCCCTTCATTATGCGAAACTAGAGTACAATCATACAGTGTGCACTATTTGTGAGTTCATGTTGGAGGTTAAGACTTCTTTGGTAGAAAAGAAGAACACTACACCTTAAAGCATAATTAAATTTTACATGTTTAGGTTTTGAACATGTTTACGCTAAACGTGTTTAGACCATGTTGTGGCATTTTCCCCAACAATTCCTCACTTTTTTTGCAGTTTTAGGCAGTTTATATAAATATAGTCAAGAAAGAATATATGCAGGTTTCATTTACCAATCACAATCTTGTATCAAATGGCATTAGTAAGTCTGCTGAACACAACTTGGATCTAGAAAGAAAATATGAGTCGCGAAAACTAATTACATTAAGAACTAAACACCAATATTCCACTCATCTTTGAAAGAAAAATATGTTTGAAGGACGTACAATATCTTCTACTATTCCAGGATTAAAGAAACAAAACGTTATAGACAAATACAATATAAATAATGATGATTTTACCTCAATTTTATGTCGTTGCAGCTCTGCAACTTTCAGCGTCCGTTCAGCGTTCGTCTACGCGGGAACAAGATCGTATCGATATCAGCCGAGACGTGTTTAGACTTTTGACGTGTTTATACTCACAAATACGGCAAAACAAATTACATGTTTAGAAACAACACACTTTTCTAATCATGTTTAGATCTAAACATGTATAAAACACGTTTAATTTCTATACGCTATTTTTACAGTGTAACTCACTCACTCACTTACTCACCCACCAATAGTCTCACCAACTGACTCAGCAACAGATACAGACACGAAGCCAGCCACTCAGCCACTCACGCTTACTATATATGTAAGCTTTCCAAGGCAAAGACTATCCTTGTAAGTAAACCCTCGACAGTATCATTTCATTTTCTTGTCAGGTTAAAGTCTCGCAAGTTTGGAATCAACGTCTCCAAAATGACATTAGTAATGGTAACGGGGACCTCAACCCCAACATACTCCAATTGTTCTATTTTTGAATTCCCGCCAATCTCATAATTTTTTAACGTTGCAATGAATCCTTTAACACTCACGTTTCTCCAAACTGTTTAAATACCCATAACACTCTAGTTTCTTTAACTGTATTAAACTTCTAAATAAACCTATACCGCCGAAGTAAAATGTCACCTATCGGCTTCCGTAGGATCCAGTCACCAGACTTGGACTTTAAAAGTCCAAAATATTAGACAAATTGGGCAGCATTTCGAAAACACGCCTGTTTAAAAATATTTACAAGTTTACCATAAATTAAAATTGTTTAGAAAAAAAATTCTGATATCTTCATAGGTGTGCTCAAAAGATTTTGTTTGATTTGAGGTTTAGCGTCCCCGTCAACACTGTATAGGTCATTTTGGAGACGTTGCTTCCAATTTTGTGGGACTTTTACCCGACACTGAGATGAAATGACATTTCAAGCCCTGCCGCCCAATGAAACCAATAGGGTTTATATGCATGGACGGTCCGACTCGCACCGCTTTGCCTGGGCAGGCTTAGATCCTCTAAGCAGATTACCAGTACTCGTGTGTGGGTCGGTTTCATCTCTGCGTGGAAGCATCATGCAGCCCATCTATTTCTTTAAGCCCCGATGGGCGGGGGCCAGTGCTCAAAACATAGACTAAAGGGTACTCGTTAGAACCGCTGTAACGTAAAAAAAGTGGACCGTGAAAAAATGCGACATTTCCGCCACTGCGCATGCGCGTTGCTAAGTGGGCGTTAACCGATTGTTTAAGGCGGGGCTTACACGATAAAAAAATCAATAGTCACATTTTTAATACTCCTTGAATGAACTATTGCCCAGCCTGCCAAAAACATCGGACCAACGTCGGGTCGACAAGGATACGACGTATCAACGTCGTTTCGCTCTCAGCCCCATATTGGCCGGCTATTGCGTAATAGCTGGGAAGTATACGATATACCATGCAATGAAAGTTTCACCTCTGTGACTGTTACTGACATTTTACTCTTGAACAGCAGTTGTCAATTTCGTATAAGCCTGTCAAGAAAAAGTGTGGATAGGTAAACTGACCGGCTCAAAATGAGCTGAATGGTGTTGACTGGGCCGTTAAACTACAAACAAAGAAAAAAAATGTTTTTTTTTTTTATTATTATTATATTTATTATTATTAAACCTCTACCTCTCCCTCTGTTTAGTTTAGTATTACACTTCTCTGAGTATTTCTCTAATCCATCTGGGAGAGGATTATAATTTTGTTACCTCGAAAATTGTGTACAGGTGCCAAAAAAAAAAAAAGTGTCGATGCATTTTAAAAGTAACATTAACAACGAGAAGATCCTGCATATGCTGAAGTATAATGAAACATCCTCACCCTGAGTTATGTAGACGAGCTATTGATCAGTACACATGAGAAACCCTAAATTTGCAGCCTGCGTGGAAAAGGAGATAAACGTGTAAAAAGTAGAAAAGGCATCAATCCTTGAAAAAAGTGGACATGCGTGAAAAAAAGGAATGAAAAAAGATGGATGTGCGTGAAAAGGATTGAAAAGGTAGCAGTCCGTGAAAGCAGATGTGCGTGAAAAGAATAATCCCGAAGAAAAATGTACACTGACGTGAAAGAAAAATAGATAAGGCAACAATCCGTGAAAAAGTGGACATCCGTGAAAAAAGTGGACATAAAGAAATACAAAGAAAAGGAATGAAAAACGATGTATGTGATAAGGGTTGAAAAGGTACCAGTCCGAGAAAGAAGAAGGTTCGCGTGATAAGGATAACCACGAAGAAAAATGTAGACTGACGTGAAAGAAAAAACGATAAGGCAACAATCCGTGAAAAAAGTGGACATGCGTGAAAAAAGTGGACATAAAGAAAAAAAAAAGAAAAGGAATGAAAAAAGAAGATGTGCGTGAAAAGGGTTGAAAAGGTACCTGTCCGAGAAAGAAGAAGGTGCGCGTGATAAGGATAATCACGATGAAAAATGTACACTGACGCGAAAGAAAAATAGATAAGGCACCACTCCCTGAAAAAAGTTGACATCCGTGAAAAAAGTGGGCATAAAGAAATACAAAATAAAGGAATGAAAAAAGAAGATGTGCGTGAAAAGGGCTGAAAAGGTACCTGTCCGTGAAAGAAGAAGATGTGCGTGAAAAGGATAATCACGAAGAAAAATGTACACTGACGTGAAAGAAAAATAGATAAGGCAACAATACGTGAAAAAAGTGGACATCCGTGAAAAAAGTGGGCATAAAGAAATGCAAAATAAAGGAATGAAAAAAGAAGATGTGCATGATAAGGGTTGAAAAGGTACCAGTCCGAGAAAGAAGAAGGTTCGCGTGATAAGGATAACCACGAAGAAAAATGTAGACTGACGTGAAAGAAAAACAGATAAGGCAACAATCCGTGAAAAAAGTGGACATGCGTGAAAAAATTGTCGACATAAAGAAATGCAAAATATAGGAATGAAAAAAGAAGATGTGCGTGATAAGGGTTGAAAAGGTACCAGTCCGAGAAAGAAGGAGATGCGCGTAGAAAGGATAATCCCGAAGAAAAATATACACTGACGTGAAAGAAAAGCAGAAAAGGCAACAATCCGTGAAAAAAGTGGACATGCGTGAAAAAAGTGGACATAAAGAAATACAAAGAAAATGAATGAAAAAAGAAGATGTGCGTGAAAACGGTTGAAAAGGTACCAGTCCGTGAAAGAAGAAGATGTGCGTGAAAAGGATAATCACGAAGATAAATGTACACTGACGTGAAAGAAAAACAGATAAGGCAACAATCCGTGAAAAAAGTGGACATCCGTGAAAAAACTGGACATAAAGAAATACAAAGGAAAGGAATGAAAAAAGAAGAAAAATGTACACTGACGTGAAAGAAAACTAGATAAGGCACCACTCCGTGAAAAAAGTGGACATCCGTGAAAAAAGTGGACATAAAGAAAAAAAAAAAAAAAAAAAAAAAAAGAAAAGGAATGAAAATAGAAGATGTGCGTGAAAAGGGTTGAAAAGGTACCTGTCCGAGAAAGAAGAAGGTGAAAAAAGTGGACATCCGTGAAAAAAGTGGGCATAAAGAAATACAAAGAAAAGAAATGAAAAAAAGAAGATGTGCTTGAAAAGGGTTGAAAAGGTACCTGTCCGTTAAAGAAGAAGATGTGCGTGAAAAGGATAATCACGAAGAAAACTGCACACTGACGTGAAAGAAAAATAGATAAGGCAACAATACGTGAAAAAAGTGGACATCCGTGAAAAAAGTGGGCATAAAGAAATGCAAAATAAAGGAATGAAAAAAGAAGATGTGCGTGATAAGGGTTGAAAAGGTACCAGTCCGAGAAAGAAGAAGGTTCGTGTGATAAGGATAACCACGAAGAAAAATGTAGACTGACGTGAAAGAAAAACAGATAAGGCAACAATCCGTGAAAAAAGTGGACATGCGTGAAAAAAATGTCGACATAATGAAATGCAAAATATAGGAATGAAAAAAGAAGATGTGCGCGAAAGAAGAAGATGTACGTGATAAGGTTAATCACGAAGAAAAATGTACACTGGCGTGAAAGAAAAATAGATAAGGCAACAATCCGTGAAAAAAGTGGACATCCGTGAAAAAAGTGGACATAAAGAAATGCAAAATAAAGGAATGAAAAAGGAAGTTGTGCGTGATAATGGTTGAAAAGGTACCAGTCCGAGAAAGAAGAAGGTGCGCGTGATAAGGATAATCACGATGAAAAATGTACACTGACGTGAAAGAAAAATAGATAAGGCAACACTTCGTGCAAAAAGTGGACATCCGTGAAAAAAAGTGGACAAAAAGAAATACAAAGAAAAGGAGTGAGTGAGTTTTAATTTTACGTCCCACCAACAGCTAAGGTCATATGGAGACGGGACCTCGGTTTAAAGACTCATCCGAAAGGCTGGAGAAGCCCGGGATCGATCCTGCGATCCCCGGTTTACAAGGCGAGTAGCGTAATCACTGCACCATGGAGGCTTCTACAAAGAAAAGGAATGAAAAAAGAAGATGTGCGTGAAAAGGGTTGAAAAGGTACCAGTCCGCCATGTCCAATTATGGTGAAAACTTTAAAAAATCTTCATCTCCGGAATCACTTGACTGGCTGTGTTGAAACTTGGTTTATAGCATCAGGTGATTGAGTACTACCAAATTTGCACAGGGCTCAGGGGGGCGTCCAGGACCTCATGGGCCTCTTGTTTTTTGTTTTGTGTTTTTTTGCTTTGATTTTTCTGCGGCTATACTCCTCTGTTTCTGTCGAATGAATGTGCACTGTACTAGTTAACCACTGATGTGCATGTCTGCCCAAGGTAAGATGGCCTGCTCGGTGTTGCCTTAATGGTGTTGACAGGGCCGTTAAACTTCACACAAACTACCGAACAAAAACTCGGACCCCGCCCATCAGGGCTGGTAGAATAGATTGGGCTGCATGATGTTCCAATGCAAGGCTGAAACCAAGCGCACACGAGTACTGGTAAGCCGCTTAGAGGGTCTGAGCTTGTACAGGCAAAGTGGTGCGAGTCAAACCATCCATACATATTAACCCTATTGGTCTCAATGGGCGACAGGGCTTGAGATTACATTATATCTCTATGTCGGGTAAAAGTAGCAACGTCCTAAATATGACCTATATAGTGTTGGTGGGGACGATAAACATCAAACAAAAAAACAAACGAACAAACAAAATTACTGGCAGGTATTTTGTTATCCTGCAATTTTTTAATAATAAAACAGTGTATACTGCCTTTTGGGGGGCCTTCATGGTCTAGAGGGTAAAAGCTTTGACTCTTAATCACCTTGCATGTGTGGCGCAAAGTTAAGGTCATATATACTCAGAGGCAATAAAAAGTATACACTTTTTGATTTAGAATACCGGATCTTGTATTGCTGTCTGTAATAAAATATGCCTATGTCCGCTTTTCCCAAACGTCCAAGTTTGTAAAACTCCAATTCTTTTCCTGTAACAGTCATCCATGATGGAGTTATTGCCCTTAATTGAAAATCAATATTTCCAATAAAATCTCATGTTGTACGCGACATTCAAATCTGTGCACACCGCAAAAGTCATGTACGAATGTTCATCGATAAGACCATATCATTACGTTGCCATTAAACCCAAACAAACAGCTTCAAACTCAATTGGAATTTCTGCCTGTTCCGGATTATCTCCCTTTCAATTAAAATCATAGTGAATTAAATGAGTCTTTTTCTCAGATCGTGTAAGAGATATTCATTTGAAACTTTCGCATACTTATTGTTTTGCTCGGCATCTGTATGTTTACTCTTTAGTAAAACCTCTAAAATTGCACAATGGAAAGTTAATCTTCAAAACAAATTCCATAGAAACATAATGCATTTAATAAAAGGAAGAACGTAAAAGGCGAAAATGCCATTTTCTTGGAGAAAAGATGTTGCACTTTACCTTTTGTTTAATTTCAATATGCGACATATTCTTGCCAATCAGATGCCATTCTTTAAATTTTTGCATGAAAAATCATTTATTGAATAACCCTTATTCGAAACACATGTTTAAAGGGAAGCTACTCAAGACGAAATATTGGATCAGACCCCCTGTCCATTTCCAGTGACACAATTTCATTATCCGTTAATCAAATTTAACGGAAAATGCTGCAAATTATGCGGCAGTGGTTGTTCTTATTTATGATACCTCATATGTATGTAGAGAGGGAGAGATTGGGACGCAAATTGGCATTCAGTAACCTGTATACTTACTTTTATTTTTTAGGTACTCCAGTTGTCGCCCACCTTTAATTAACGGTCTGCTCGAAAACCAATGGGTCTTAAAACCAGAAAAAAATCGCCTGGTTTTACTTACACCTGTGGACACAAAAGCGTTCAAACTCCTATGAAATAACTTTCAATGAATGTCTTTGCATCAAGTTAGTTTGACAAGCAAATGTCATTCATCAAAGAATTCTAAAACTAGATCAAGCAATTGATTGGTCTCATTTTGGAAAACACTTTGTGAGTGACAGCTGAGATGTATTTTGATTGGACAGTGCAGGAGTCAACAATGAAATGAACACCACCTTGTGTTTTGAATTTATTTTTGTCTGGCAGCTGACTGATAGGATGTTAGGATATATTGAATGATGTTTTAAGTCAGAATGAAATGAAGCTCATCAAAGTTTTAACGCTTTTGTGTCCACTGGTGTATACGTAGTGTATAAGGCCTTAGACGAATTGAACATAACAGCGTAGTAAAATATATATCACACGGGGTATTCGACTACTTGGAACGCAGACGGATACCAAAAACGCCGACTGTTTACCTTGGATTTGAAAGAGGGTGAGTCGATAAAATCATGTTTTTTGCGACCCTATTAAAAAAATCAGTTTTGATTTTTTGCTGTATTCTTCTGGAACTGTCACAGCTGTTCCGTAATGGTGCTTTTAGCTTCGATAGATAACATGAAAGCGTCTTTACAGACAACTTAAATGCAAAACATGCACAATTTCTAAAAGAATTAGTGTAAGTACCAGAAATGAAACCGATTTATTCAAAGATGTCATTGTAGCTTGAAAGAGAAATAGTCCTTGTTCAAAAATAAACTCCTATATACTTGTGCCATACATTTCTCGGGCAGCAATAAGCATGGACTTGAGTGCACCATGCTGAAAGAAGATAATATTTACGACAGACGGATTTCTTTGATGTTACCATGAAACGCAGACGATGGATACCAATGACGGATTTACAATTAATGGCTAAATCAATGCCTACTTCCATATCTCCTTAATTTTGAGGTCCAAAAAGCACGGTTATGAACAGTGTTGAATATTTCCCATGCCGTATATAAACAACGATGGTGAAAATAGCGTAAGAGGAGTAAATGGTTACTCTCTCTCTCCTTCTCTCTCTCTCTCTCTCTCTCTCTCTCTCTCTCTCTCTCTCTCTCTCTCTGCATGTGTCTGGTTTAGGGATTATGAATTTCAACGACTTCCATTTCAGGAAATGTTTGGATAGTTCATGTTTCCTATACTTACATAAGTGTCTTCAGAAGATAACTGATGAAGAGGAACAGTCAGAGAGCCTTTCCTTGGTTCTAATATTTTTTTTACTATAATAGTTCCACATTTTATTGAATAAAATAATAAAAAATAGCCATCGGAGAGATGGCAAATCCCCCCGACCAAAAGCCAATATGCCTTCAGAAGATTGTTCACCAATAAAAAGTGCACTAGAATTAAACCAGCAATATATCACAAAAGTTACTGCAGTTATGGCATTCACAAGATTATACTGTCAGGTGAGATAACTACAAAACCAGGGCACTCAGAATTGTGGTTCTTGCGCATGACATGCCTGCTTAAGCTCATGTATTTCTGTACAAAGTGCCATCAATATATCTCAAAGGGTATTTGAGATATGATGATCAGAAGCTGGTCATACTGTTATATTGGAAAGGTAGGTAACTCAAATACCACAGCACCAACTGTTGTGTTTCTTGCACATGCCACCCCTTCTGTACCTTGTATACAATTGCGCCAAGTTCCTCGAATATATCTCAAAGGGGGTTGGAGCTATGGTCATCACAAGGTTATATTGGCAGGGGAGAATACCCAAAAGCCAGAGCACCCAGAGTTGTAATTCTTGAGCATGACACACTTGCTTAACCTCATGTACATCTGCATCAAGTACCACCAATATATGTCAAATGGTATTGGAGGTACGGTGATCACAAGGTAATCAGACTGTTATATTGGAAGGGGAGATAACTCAAATATCATAGCAACCAGAGTTGTGGTTCTTAGGCATGAAGCGCCGTATCAACCTTGCATACAAGTGGCCATCACAAGGTTATATTGTCAGGGGAGATAATTAAAAAACCAGGGCACCCTATGTTGTGGTTCTGGCACGTGACACACCTGCTTAAACTCATTTATAACTGTACCAAGTACCATCAATATGTGGCCATCACAAGGTAGTGATTTTATATTATTGGAAGGGGAGATAACTCAAAAACCATGGCACCCAGAGTTGTGGTTCTTATGCATGACACACCGTCTCGGCCTTGTGAACAACTGTTCCAGGTATCGTTAATATATCTTAAAGGGTATTGGAGTTATGGCCATCACAAGGTATTCACTCTATTTTATTGGAAGGGGAGATAACTCAAAAACCATGGCAACCAGAGTTGTGGTTCTTGTGCATGACACGCTGTCTCAGCCTTGTGAACAGCTGTGCCAGGTGTCATCAATATATCTCAAAGGATATTGAAGTTATGGCCACCACAAAGTAATCATTCTATTTTATTAAAAAGGCAGATAACTAAAAAAAGTATGGCATCCAGAGTTCTGGTTCTTGCGCATGACACGCAGTCTCAGCCTTGTGAACAATTGTGCCAAGAACCATCAATGAATCGCAAAGGGTATAGGAGTTATGGCCATCAGAAGGTTGCGTCTACGGACGGACGGACGGACGGACGCCAGGCTGATCGCTATATCCCCCGAACCTATTCGGTCGGGAGATAAAAAGAGAAATTACAACTCACAGAGGATTTTCCAGATAAATCATTCATAGAGGATTTTCCAGACAGACCACAAATCGGCTGATAAATGTTCGAGGTTTCATGCAAGTATTCTAATGTTTGACGTTTCATTCCGTTATTCTATTTAGAAGTCTATCTCTAGACCCAAGCAAGTTTTTTCTTCGGATGTTTGTGAAGGGCAGGAAACTGAAGAGGCAGGAAACTAAAAAAGTCTGATCGACAGTGGTGGTTCTTGAGCAAATATATGTTTATGTGCATTTAAACTTCTAAAGGTCCGCATTTGTTGGCGGTTTCGTTCAGATAGTCTATCTTAACCATATCGTCTCTCTCTGCTATGGGTTCTAACCTCGCGCGGGTCACATTTGAGACGCCAAGTTCTGCAACGGATTGTCAGTATAGTAGTAGTAGTAGTAAGAAGAAGAAGAAGAAGAAGAAGAAGAAGAAGAACCGCTACACAAATAAAAGTGGCGGATTTTATCCGAGACGATCGTGTATAGGAAATGTGAATGCAATCCGTCAAAACTGTTCGTGAGAAAGCAGGTTTCAACTGCTGACGGATAGATGTTGCTCCAACCTGTTCATGTTTAAAAACTGTTGTGCATCTGCAGGCTATTGCACAAAATGCGTGCTACTTCTTAATTTCTGTCATTCTTAGCAAACTCTAGACATTCATGACACTGTTTGTTCGAAATATTTAGACATGTTGCGCATTCATTCAATCACATGTCATATTAAATCATTTCTGCACCGAGATGCATCTGAAAGCAATCAGATTGTACAGCTACACATGTTGATATGATTCTTACCTGGTCGCAGGCGCCTTTCATGATGCATGTACCCATATATGACAACCAGAATCTTTCAAATAACAATACTTGACAGGTGGGTTTCTCCTTTGTTTTATTTGTTGTAAGTTTTTTTCAAATAGACTGGCCGTTTAAGCAAACGGTGTACGTAGACAAATAACCGATTTTGCGGCGTCTCAACCTGATCTGCATTGTAATATTTGACAAATATTGATCTCATACTACACAGCTTAATCGCTCAGACAGCTCACCAAATATTTACACTTACGCCCTGAGTTTCTGCCTCTTTCATCTTGGAATTTTGCGAAAAAAATGCATAGTTGCTACTATGTTAGATGTACGGAACCCTGGAAGAGACATAATTTTTTTTTTATTATTTTATAAGTTGTGCGCACAAGATAATATTTTGTTCGCACAACTTCCCAAACTCTATGTTGTGCAAACAAGATATGTTGTGCGAACAAGATATTATCTTGTGCGCACAAGATAATATGTTGTCCGCACAAGATAAATTATGTTGTCCACACAAGATAAATTATGTTGTCTACAAAAGATAATATCTTGTGCGCACAACATATTATCTTGTTCGCACAAGATAATATCTTGTTCGCACAACTTAATATCTTGTTCGCACAACATATTAAAACAAATCATGTCCCTTCCCGGGTTCCGTAAAGATGCTTCAATTAAAATCATCAAAATGCGAGATATAGACAGCTCCCAATGAGAGGTCTGTTACAACGCATAATGTAGTAATGTAGTAATTTCTTCATTTTGAAATTTTTACTACATTATGCGTTGGCATAGTCGACGCGAAATGAAATAAAATGCCGTTTTTACTTCATTATGCGTCGATACTAAGAGGTTTGAGCAAAATGAAAGAATTATTTCATTTTGCGGCGATGGGTGGCATACTTAATTTTACTTCATTATGCGCCAACAGTTTGTTTGTTTGATTTGAGGTTTAACGTTCCCGTCAAGACTATTTAGGTCATTTTGGAGACATTGCTTCAAATTTTATGGGACTTTTACCCGATATTGAGATGAAATGACATCTCAATCGCTGCCGTCCAATTAAAAGCAATAGGGTTTATATGCATGGATGGGCCGACTCGCAGCAGTTTTCCTGGACAGGCTTAGACCTTCTAAGCAGATTACGAGGACTCATGTACGGGCGGTATCAGCTCTGCGTGGAAGCATCGTGCAGCCCATCTATTTATACCCCCGGCATACGAAGTATGCAAGGGGGTATATAGTTTTTGTCCATTCTGTCTGTCTGTCTGTCTGTCTGCCTGTCTGTCTTTTGTTTGATTTGTTTGATTTGAGGTTTAACGTCCCCGTCAACACTATTTAGGTCATTTTGGAGACGTTGCTTCCAATTTCATGGGACTTTTACCCGACATTGAGATGCCGCCCGATAGGATCCCCCGTCCCAACTTTTGTGTGCACTACACGATCATGTGTTGAGCCTTAAAACACAAATGAGGGAAAGACATCAGGCATGAGACCAAAATAGCGCAAGGCGTACGATTTTAATTCTACTGGCTTAATCAAATACAATGAAATTCCACTATTAAGACCACCTAAAATTAATACAAATTTTGTTTTTAAAGCATATTTGGAAGGTTAAAGCTACATTTTCTTTGTGATTTTGACCTTCAGTGTGCTTTTGTGGAAGACCGTCTTTTGGACTGTTCAACTGTGGTCTTAAAGACCACTTTTGAACCGTCTCAAATGTGGTCTAAATTGTAGGAATTTAACTGTATTGCTTCCTAAGTCTTTTCGAAGACAGCTATGTTCTACCATCATTACTTCATTATGCGTCGATATGGTGCATATCAACGCGAAATGAAATAATTTTTTTACTTCATTTCGCGTCGACTATGCCAACGCATAATGTAGTAAAAAAAATCAAAATGAAGAAATTACTACATTACTACATTATGCGTTGTAACAGAGGTCTCATCTCGGCATACTGTGCATAGGCATCTGTAAAAACACCATGTTTTACATGCAGGTACTTTGTATTCATTCCGTTTCGGTATTATATCCCATATATGTCAATTAGAAGCCTCCGTGGTGCAGAGGATAATCTACTGGCCTCGCAAACCAGTGGTCGTGGGATCGATTCCGGGCTTCACCAGACTTTCGGGCGAGTCTTTAAACAGAAGTTCCATCTCCATATGATCTTGTTGTTGGTGGGGACGTAAAACTCAAACGCCTATCGGGGTTTGAAGAGATAGATGGGGTGCATGATGCATTCACGCAGAGCTGAAACCGACCGCACACGAGCATTGGTAAACCGCTTAGAGGATCTAAGCATGCCCAGGCAAAGTGATGCGAGTCGGACCGTCCATGCTTATAAACCCAATCGGTTTCATTGGGCGACAGGGCTTGAGTTGCCATTTCATCTCAATGTCGGGTAAAAGTTCCAAAACATTGGAAGCAGCATCTCCAAAATGACCTAAATAGTGTTGACGGGAACGTTAAACCTCAATTCAAACAAACAAATATCCTGGCAATATTTAATTTTGGACAACTGTTTGGGCATTCATTCTTTTCTGCTAAAGGGGGTGGGGTGAGGGAAACAAACTATTCTTCGTATGTTTTAATCCATATGTGACATGGAGTTTTCCACCTAGTAAGTTTGGAGTTGTCACTTCCTATTATTAGTTTGTCAGGTTGTCAGGTTTGTTTTTATTTGTGGCAAATTTTACAAAAATGAATTTTCTTTTAGCAAACAATGTAGACCCAGATCAGACGCCGTGTCTGATCTGGATCGGCACTGTTTGCTAATATCCCAGAAGAGGGCATATATGGGTTAATTATATTGCCATTCGTTCAGGTGCGTCATTCTTTCCCGAATTTTTTCTATAAATTTCACATTGTTTATCTAATAAGACCGATTCGTAATTTCGTAGGACCCGATCCTACCAACACGTACCACACACTGGAACAACGCCATATCAACGTCGTTGCAATAATGTTTGTTTGATTTGAGGTTTCACGTCCACGTCAACACTGTAAAGGTCATTTTGGAGACGTTGCTTCTAATTTTGTGGGACTTCTACCCGACATTGAGATGAAATGACATCTCAAGCCCTGTCGCCCAGTGAAACCGCATGGACGGTCCGACTAGCACCGCTTTGCCTGGGCAGGCTTAGATCCACTAAGCAGTTTACCAGTACTCGTGTGCGGACCGGATTCAGCTCTGCGTGGACGCATCATGCAGCCCATATATTTCTTCAAGCCCCTATGGGCATTGCAATAATGTATAATCGTATTTATCTGTCAAAATAATGAAACAAACTCTTACAGTTCTAATACGATCTGTTTTGAGTTCGAGCCTGGCTCGGGTCACATGTGAGTCGCCAAGTTCTGCAACGGAAGGTCAGGTCGTTTTTCTCGGGTTTTCGTCCACCTCTGATTAACGATCGGCTCGACATGAGTGAAATAATCTTGAAAGGACCGTAAAACCAAAACAAAAAAAAAAAAAAAAAAAAAAACGATCTGTTTTGAAATTTAATGTACAGTGAAACTTCGATGACTCAAACACTGATGACCCATTTACTACGGCCGAGTCGAACTCTTTCTTGAGTCCCTAAAAAGAAAATGCCATAACTGCAGATATAAATATAGTTTGTATAATTGTCTTATTTGATCTTGAAAATGTATGTTTTGTGTACTCACAAGAATCGCCTCGATGAGGCGATTCTAATGAGAACACACAACATGCATTTATTTTGAAGAAAACTGAAAATATGTCTGTATTTGGCCTCCTCCCCTAGCTCCAAGATCAACCCCCTGTGGCTCGAACCCCCGTGGTCTCGAATAAATTTTCTTGGTCCCAAAAGTGTTCGAGCCATTGAAGTTCGACTGTATATTCATATTTATCTGTCAAAATAATGAATTTAAAAGTACTCTGCGTGGACTAAAGGTAGCGAGAAGGACTGAATTCATGTCCGTGGTTGTTTTGTGGGACTACGCTATTAATATACCTAAGGAAATTTACAAATCGTGCCTATTTGATCGTAAAAGTATCTAACATCATGAAATCACAGATTTATGACACCTAATAAGAATTGACGGGTCATGTGCGCTACATAAAGTCATATGCGCGAATATGGCCCACGTGTGGTATTAAGACAAACCGTCACGTTGGTGTCTTTTGGCGAAAAGCGAAAGGCAATCGTATCGATTCCTGGTCATTGCCTTCCCTTCTACATCGAGAATACCCTCTTTGGTCGAGGTACACTGTGGTAAGACTCAGTGTCTAGATTAACTTTCCAATTAAACGAAAACAGAATGTATTTTACTCCTTTTTTTATTTTTCCACGCTTGTGGTTTCCACGTCAATGGTAACCATAACTTTGTGCCGTCTGCATTGTGTGGTATCTGTGCGGGTCGTCATTGGTATCCTTATTCGAACACCCTCATCAAGAAATTCACATCTATAATTCTAAAATCCTGCTTTTTGCTAATTCTAATAACGCATGGCAGGTACTCAATACATTAGTATTTTATGCTATTCAGGAAACATTGGAAATTATATACGAATTATTGCTGTAAAACTAAAAAAACTGTCGACTTGCATCAAGCATCTATATTTTGCCGAATAAAATAGGTCATAATTCGTCATTGACAGAAGGATTTGCATCCACAGTTCGTGGAAAGTATTCTGAGACACTGCGAAACAGATTGTATCAACATCTGTGGGCATCTATTTTATATATGCCCGTAAAATGCGATTTGTTCAACTCACCACGAATGTTTGTTGTTGTTTTTCCGTCGGCGTTTTTGGTATCCGTCTGCGTTCCAGGTAGTCGAATAAACAATATGCGAAGAAACCTTGGCAACAGGCTGATTTTAGGCTATATACAGTGAATTTGAAATGCCTCGAAGAGGGATGGCGGGTTTACCACGGATAATTCTAACTCGTTCTTAGACCCTAGAGAATTAATCCTATAGCTACCGTTAGGTTGTCCATATATAAAGAATAGTTCATTTTGTCTAAAAAGGTATGTTGCGTGTAATCACCAGATTCGCCTAAATGAGTACTCACAGCATTCCTTTAACCTTAACCCTTTTTGTACTTGTAACAAATGGAATATTCCTCCTTATATATAGCAGGAGTCCATTCCAAATTTAGGGGTGACAGGTTGTGTTTTCTTCAACATTTATTTGGAAGATGGCTGAGCTTTTTGCAAACAGTGTAGGCCCCGATCAGATGCCGCGTTCTGATCTGGACCTGGACTGTTTGCCAGGTTACCACTTTTGGGGTTTCTGTTAACTTAGAGAAGACTGCAAAGATATCCTCCTCTCATCACCATTATATCTCAAGACCAGGGCCCCCGCACATCGGGGCTTCCGGAAATAGATGAGCTGCATGATGTTTCCACGCAGAGCTGAAACAGGCCACACACAAGTACTGGTAAACCGATTAGAGGTTCTAAGCCTGCCCAGGCAAAGCGATGCGAGTCGGTTTCATTGAACGACAGGGCTTTAGATGTCATTTCATCTCAATGTCGAGTAAAAGTCCCACAAAATTGGAAGCGAAGTCTTCAAAGTGACCTATACAGTGTTGACGGGGACGTTAAACCTCAAATCAAACAAACAAAGTTATACCTATATTTAAGTTTACATTGACGGACGGCGATTGACGCCGCCATTTTGAAAGTGGCGCTGCAGTGTCAGACGTAACGTCTTTCGCAACGCACTTAAATAATTGTGCCATTTATTTACGTATTCTTGACCTTTAATAGTGGAAAAGATATTCAAAGTAAAAACAATTATCAACTGTCATTTTGGCATCCGAAAGTCGTGATTTCTTACCCTAAACGACCCGCGTTTGATGGAGGTCTATTAACCTCACACTGCAATCTACGCTTGCTAGTGCACATCACGATCAGATATTCCTATACTGATATACGACTACTGTCTCTGTTATAGGTGAGGTGAGTGTTTGAGTTTTACGTCCCACCAGCAACTACGGTCATACGGAGACGGGACCTCGGTTTAAAGACTCATCCGAAAGTCTGTCTCTGTTAAAGGAGATACGTAAACTGTGCATCGGTTTAACCCATATACGCCTAGAAGCCTCTGTGGTATAGCACCTTTTCCCTGTGGCCTTGGCTAACACTGGCTAAGGAGCGTCTGATCTAGGTCTGCACTGTTTTCGTAGTGTCCATACATAGAGAGTTTAGTATGATATGAATTAATGGGCATCTGATCTGGGTCTGCAATGTTTCCTAGTGTCCTTTATTTTAGATGTTGGGTTAAATTGGTAAACCGACATCTGAGCCGGATCTGCGAGGATCTGCGCTGTATCCATTTGGCCTTAAATAGAGGTGATGTGCTAATTTGGTTTAAGATTGATTAAACCAGCTCTAGCGGTGATTTGTTGAGTAATATATCACTGTTTGGAGGTCCGTTGTATGGTAGATCACATCACGAGCACGTAACAATAGAGCTGATGTAACACACTGAATGTCTACTATAATGCTGTTGTTTCCTTCATATTCTCTCAACATTCCGCCACTGTTTGAAGAAATCCCGCCGACATGTTTGACTGTAACGCATGTGTAACGTACTGAAAAAGACGTTACACGGTCTAACGTCAAAGAAAGGATCAAGATTTCAAGATTTCAAGATCGATAACGTCGCATAACTTCATAAAACGGCGGCTCTTCAGGTCACGCTTTTTCGCCTAGTGATTTATCACGCAATATATCACCAGATTTAACCATTGGCTGTATAAGCGACTAGTGATAGATAAGCTCTAGCTGTGATTTGTTGAGTAATAAATCACAGTTTGGAGGTCCGTATCACGATCGTGTAGCGCGTGTGATTTGTCTACTTATAACTGACCGACAAACTGTGATTTATTACCCTCACTGGCTAGAGCTGAGTTATTTCGATTCTAGCACGCTGAAACTCTTAGATAATGTTGTTGTTTCCTTCAAATTCTCAAACATTTTCACCATTGTTACATGTAAAAGAAATCGACTGTAACAGATGCATTTATGTCCTTTTGAAACGTCGGTGCTAGACAGTGACGTTACACCGTCTAACGTCAACGAATCTACGTATGGCGTCATAAATTTGCGGCTTTTAATGATTTCACTCGGCCCGCTTTTCCGCGCCGTGGTTTGTTGCATAATAGACACAGTTCTTTCCCATTGCCAATGTAAAAATACGGGGCATCATCTGGTCTGCACTGTTTGCCTTTGTCATTAAACAGATATGCTGCGCTTAATTGGATTGAGGAACATCTGACCTACATATGTACGTCTGCACTGTATGCCTATGTCCTAAGAGACACTAAGCTTATATGGGCGGTGTATAGGTCTTTGAGAATTACGTCCTAACAACAGCTAAGGTCATAATGATACGGGATCTCGGTTAAATATCCGCAAGTCTGGAGAAGCCCGAGATGGAACCAATTAACCATGGTCAATGAGGCGAGTAGTATAACCATTTCAAGGCTTAGGCAAACAATGCAGACCGAGATCAGGCATTGCTTAACCAGCGTTAGCCTTTCGCTTCTACTTTAGGACTAAGGCAAATGGCACAGACCTAGGTCAGCCGCCGCTTTAACGTCGTAAGCTAAGCGTTTCTTTCAGGACTGGCAAACAGTGCAAACCCAGGTCAGACGCCGATTAACCCGTATTAGCCTGGAATGTCAAATTTAGACCATAGACTAACAGTTCCGATGCCGCAAAATATGTTGTTTGAACGGGTGCTTCACTTTTTAGTCACGATGCTTCCACGCAGAGCGGAATCCGGCCCGCACACTAGTACTGGTAAACCGCTTAGAGGATCTAAGCCTGTCCAGGAACCGCGGTGCGAGGCGGACCGTCCATGCTAATAAACCCTATTGGTTTCATTGGGCGACATAGCCAGAAATGTCTTTTCATCTCAGTGTTGGGTAAAAGTCCAACAAAATTAGAAGCAACGTCTCCAAAATGACCTTTACAGTGTTGACGGGGACGTTAAACCTCAAATCAACCAACCAACACGAGGTGAAGATTTACGTCCCGCCCATCGAGGCTTGGAGAAATAGATTGGGTTTATCATGCATCCACGCATAGCTGAAACCGACCGCACAGGACTACTGGTAAACCGCTAAAAGGATCTAAGCCTGACTACGCGAAGTGTTGTAAATCGGAACGTCACCTATATATAAACCCTTCTGGCTTGTTCAGGCGGCAGGGCTTGAGATGTCATTTCATATCAATGTTGGGTTAAAGTCCCACAAAACTGAAGCCACCTCTCCAAAATAACCTAAATAGTATTGATGGGGACGTAAAACACTAATTCAAACAAAGAAAACATGAGGGAAAAAGACGTGTTATGAGCAAGAACCATAACTCCGTGTGTCATGTATTTTAGTTATCATCCCTGAGAATATAATCTTGGCAACACAATATCTCTAACACCTTTCCACATGTTAACAAGTCCGTGAAATTAAAACCCTCTAAACCCCACTTTGTTTAGAGAAAACTGGAATTTACAGGGGTATAAGTTATTTTGCTTTTTTTCTGTTCTAAGACATAGGTCATGGGTACTCGTACGAGCACCCGCAACCTATTTTAGGATTAAAAATAAGACAAATATCACAAATTTGCATGGAAAAAGAAATTGCACGGGTGTGTCATCGTAATGTGAGAATAATGATGGGTCGTTGTACAGTTGTACAGAAGGTTAAGAAGGCGTGCGTGCGTCGGGTTTAACGTCGCTTTTCAACAATTTTTCAGTCATATCACGACGGTGTCTGGTTGTGACAGGGAGCTCAATGCTCACTTTTATAGTGCTGCCTCACTGAAGTATCATGTCCCTGACACTTGATGCTTTTTCTAATACATGCTGCAAAAGAATTCAAAAGAAACTGATGTGAGAATTTTAAGAAGTCATACATTGTTACAGACTTTAAAACTGAAAGTGGCTTGGTGGTGGTGTCTGTTCCATATGCAAACGCTGTTACAAGGACAACTCACCTTAAAGTTCGCTAACAGGGCGAATGAGGGGAGGTAACTGCCAGACTACACGATAATTAAGCAAATAGCAATTCGATAAAACGTATCTAAGGTAGGCGGAGCAAATGTGTTGCGCATGCGCAGTGGCGAAAATGTCTCATTTTTTTACGGTCCACATTTTTTACGTTATGCGGGTTATTTTTGTTATAGTTTGTCTTTGAATGTGTGTATTGCTTATTTATTTTGGATTTTAATAGCCAATTTGCCATTCTGTGGGAAAGTAACTGTCCTTTTGGCTTTCCGCTATTGGTGTTTACATTTCTCGTTTGTGTTTCTTTCACTTTGGTGTCTCTGATGGTAGGTGTGGGTTAATTGTATCGATTCCTGATCATTGCCTTCATTTCTGTCCTACATAGCTGGAACAGGCAAATCCAGATGTGTAGGTTTTTGTTTCGAGTTGCCTTCTCCTAGATGGATTGCCAACCAGGGCTTGAGGGCTCCATTGACCCTGGATATTGCTACACATATTCATTTAAGTGCTATATATAGAAGCAGTAACTGAAGTACATACCTTATGACGGACCTATTCAAACGAAAAGGTAATCCTCAGGTCTGTGACAATCATCGTAGCATCTCTTTATTATCAATTGATGGGAAGGTCCTTTTTGCAAGTCCTACTTAACCGACTTCAGGAATGATCACCTTGAACTGTCAATGTGGATTCCGAAAGAACAGAGGAACAACTGATATGATCTTCACAGCAGAAATACCAGGAACAGAACATGGCCCTATATATAGCCGTCGTTGACCTTACCCGAAGCATTTGAGGCAGCGCACGACAAAACCTACAATAGTCTAACTAGTGACTTCTTCTGCTGCATGAAAGGGCTTTGGGCCCTTAGCTATCCTTAGAGCGCACAACGAAGACTCTGATCAGACTGCGCGGATGCGCAGACTGATCTGAGTCTTCGTTGGGCGCACATGTCTTATTGTAGGTTTTGTCATGCGCTGGCTCATTTGACAGAGTACTTATGGTAAGTTTGGCTGTCTAACCAAGTTCATAACAATGGTGAAGCAGTTCCACGAAGCACTGTCTTCACTTCTTTTTGCACAGGTCCAAAATGATGGGAAGTTTTTTTACGGCGTAGCCGTTCTGTTTTTGCTTTTGTCCTACATTTTTCGTTATTCCATTGGTCAATAAAACCACATGTCCAAGGAGATGACCATTTCATTGGTCAATGATTTGCATAAATAAATCTACTAAAAAAAAAAAACGATAGTTTACCGAAGTTTTAAACTAGGAAATGTTTCATTTTTTTATGTGAGACATGAATGAAAAATATATACAGTTTCGGCTTGCTCACCGTCTTGTCCTTTGATGACCATACGTCATATGAATAATTGTGTTTCTAGTGAATTCTGAATAGCTATTTTGACCTAATTTCGCGTGGTTGGTCTATATAGCGAAAGGAACCATTTCGCGAAAGGAAGGTTCCTTTCGCGAAAGGAAGAATTTTCTGCGAAAGGAATTGTTTGTTTGATTTGAGGTTTAACGTTCCCATCAACTCTGTGTAGGTAATTTTGGAGACGTTGCTTCCAAGTTTGTGGAACTTTTACCCGACATTGAGATAAAATGACACCTCAAGCCCTGTTGCCCAATGAAACCAATAATGAGATATAGCATGGCAAAAAATGTAATAATCGCATTACAAATTGACAGATGTTTAATTTACAATATATGCCCAAGAAAAGTTGCAGTGTATCATTTGTCTTCAGCATACTTTATGTACTCCATTTTAACACAAAATGGACATTTTCGAATATCATTAATGTTATATCAATTCTGAAAAGGAATAAGTGTAATTTGAGTTTTAGTAAGGTGCACATAAGATCAAGTTTCCGTCCGTTTGTCTGCTCGTCCGTTTGTTCGTCCGTCTATGCGTTTACGTTCACCATGGTGTCAACCCTAAATGTTAACCCTAGAATTTGTGTTCAAAAACAGTAAATGATAAAGTTTTCTTATTTGTTGTGCATATACTTGAGATCATAAATGAAATGAGGTCATGTTTTTAACCTTGACCTTTTACATTGACCTTAGCTCAAACAGGCGGGACACCGCCCTCTGCAAAGCTATTTTACCTCGCGTGACATCTGAATTGTTTGAATACAGTAAACCAGTTCATAGCTAGACAACTGTTGCTGTCACTATTGTAGCTCATATTTCTAAACAACCTTCCAATTAAATTTACGCCGCATATCTTTTTTAAAGATATTTCTTGTTTATCCATTCCCTTTGACAAATGGCGTCAAGCAAGGCCGTGTACTAGCCCAAACACTGGTCGGCACGACGTTCGCTGCCATGCTCATAGATTCGTTCCAGGATGGTGACAATGGTATACCTATTGGGTATCGCTTTAATGGGAGAAACTTTACAACCCTAGAAGGTTACAAGCCAAATCCAAGGTGCATACAGAGGTGCTTGATGAGCCCCTCTTTGTTCATTACGAAAACACACCTATACAAATCCATAGTAAATTTTACCGCAGAAAAATTTAAGACAAAATTGTGGTATTTGTCCACAATCTGTATATGAGGGCAGAAATAAGAAAAATAAAGTTTACTCCTGTAAACCCCAATTTAATTATATAAAAGTGGGGTTTTGTTTGTTTGATTTAAAGTTTAACGTCCACGTCAACACTGTAAAGGTCATTTTGGAGACGTTGCTTCCAATTTTGTCGGACTTTTACCCGACATTTAGATCAAATGACATCTCAAGCCCTGTCGCCCAATGAAATCAGTAGCGTTTATATGCATGGGCGGTCCAACTCGCACCGCTTTGCCTGGGCAGGCTTATATCCACTAAGCTGATAACCAGTACTCGTGTTAGGTGGGGTACATGGGGGTCAGAATAATACAAGCGTGTTTACGTAATGTGATTACATGGCAATGGTAGCTCCAACTGAAGAGATGAAACAGGTGTAGATCAAGTATCTGACTCCTGTGACAGCTATGACCTCACAATCAGCATAAAAAATACTGAGGTGGTCCATCAACCATAGCACAGTGAAAGATCAAAGATTGCAAGTGGAAGACAAGTTTATCTACCTTTGGAGCACACTGTCACTGCATACTGATGATATAGTCAATGCCAAGCCAATGTCGAATTACATTTTCTTGTCCTTTGGGATCATTGATTCCATTGTTGAATTTTGAAAATATTTGACGGTCACTGGTGAGGCCTAATTGGCCGAAACTAGCTAGTCTGGCCCAGAAAACATGTACACTCCATATGTTCGAGTTCTGTGGTGTATTCCTTGCTTCCAGAGGATAACCCTTTTATAGAACATATTGCAAAAGGTAGTGCAACATTTGACCGGCTACGTGGAAGCGTTTGGGATCGAAATGGAATCAGTCTTGACACACAGCTGAAAGTCTATATAATTGGGACCACCTTGAACCCCACTTTTAAGTGGTAAATTTGGGGTTTACAGGGGCACGTCTTTTCTTAATGCTGCTCAGAAACATTGATTGTGGGTACTCATTGGAACCGCCGCATCGAGGCCATTCTAATGAGTATTCACAATCTATATTTGAACAGAAACAAGAAAAAATAACACATTATTTTTCATCAGAAAATTTTAATTTTGGGTGCTAAAATTTTAATATATATTTAAATAGGCTTGTTTTCGCAATGGCAACCTTGATTTAACGTTAAATCAACGTTGATTGTCTTCTGTTGGCCATTTACCGTATTTCTGATTTACAGCATGGTCCTCAAATGTGCATGCACGGTCTGTCAGTAGGGTTAGGCGCATGACTAATTGCGTGAAGCTGGCAACCCAAAGTCTCTTCTATATGTTTGGGATAGAAGCATCCATGGTGTAGTGGTTATGCTACTCTCCTCATAAACCAGAGCCGTGCAATCGATTCCGGGCTTATCCAGACTTTCAGTTGGGTCTTTAAACCGAGATCTCGCCTCCGTATGACCTAAGCTGTAGTTGGGACGTAAAACTCGAACATATGCATACATAATACATGTTTGGGAGCAAAGTCGCTGACGAATCTACGCTGGCTCGGCAGAGCGTTTTGGGGGAGGGGGGAAAAGTTATCTTACCTTTAAGAGTTGACCCCTATTGACATGGGAGACAAAAACACTTTTGTAGGAGTTGCCTCCCCTGAGGGTGTACCCATTCCCCTTAAACCCTGAATGGGGGATGATGTGTTTTGCAGCCCAGACGCACTCAAATTTTACGTCCTGTTGTTGGGTAATGCTAACGCGCCTGACCGTAGCGGACGTAAAATGCTTAAACTTTACAACACAGTACAACACAATGCAATGTGGTGCTTTGGAGGAGGGGGTGGGCGAGGGTGGGGGTGGGGTGGGGATGGGGGGAGAAGGCGATTTCTGTCAACGTATGTTTCACCTGCACAGCTGACACTCATTGTGTAGGCAACCTCAAGTTAATGCTCCGATCCGATGGACGGTGCACTTTGTGGCAGTCATCCACCGTCCCCGTCAACACTGTATAGGTCATTTTGGAGAGTTGCTTCCCATTTTATGGTACTTTTACCCGACATTGAGATGAAATGACATCTCAAGCTCTGCCGCCCAATGAAACCAATAGGGTTCATAATCATGTACGGGCCGACTCGCACCGCTTTGGCTGGGCAGGCTTAGATCCTCTAAGCAGTTTACCAGTACTTGTTTGCGAATCGGTTTCAACTCTGCGTGGAAGCATCATGCAGCCCATCTTTTTCTTCAAGCCCCGGTCACGCAAATGGTGACAATGGAGCGTGTTTGGACACCGACGTTTAATCGCCGCTTGCCGGGGATCGAACCCAAGACCTCTACATGTTCCACGCAAATTGTTTGAAGTAATACAACATTATCTTCATATAAATATTTGCAGTCTTTTCAAATGTTGGCCCCTGCCCATTGGGGCTTAAAGAAATAGATTTGGGCTGCACGATGCTTCCATGCCGAGCTGAAAGTGCTGGTAAACCGCTTAGAGGTTCTAAGCCTGCACAGGAAAATTGGGGTCAGCCGGACCGGCCATGCATATAAACCCTATTGGTTTCATTGGTCGACAGGGATTGAGATGTCATTTCATCTCAATGGCGGGTAAACGTCCCACAAAATTGGAAGCAACGTCTCCAAAGTGACATATACAGTGTTGACAGGGACGTTAAACCTCAAATCAAACAAACAAAACTTTTCAAATGCAGTGTGTATAATCAGGAAAGGCAGATTTTTCCCCGCTAAGTAGTTGACTGTTTTTGAGTAATAAGATCGACCAATCGCTGACCACAAATGTGAATAAGAAACTGTGCACGGACAAAAATCGCTCACTCAAGGCAGTCACTGATTGAAATGTTTGCGAAGATCTGCTTGAGTCAAGACTTTTTTTGCTACAGAACTTTTCGACTTTGGTGTCTATATTTATGGTAAGAACGTTCATCTTACATTTGTTTAACTTCTTAACGTTTTAAAATCCCAAGACTTTGCGCGACCGGTGATTTTTTTTTCTGCCGTTTTCTTTCTGAAGTTCATTGTACCGCGCAAACACCATCGGTCTTTTTTTGTCGCACCTGCTATTAGCATGGTGCAATATCCATCCGTTCGACCGTCCGTTTGCCAGTGCGTCAACATTTGCGACAACCCCAGCTACACCCAAATGGCCAAACCCAGCAGGCAAACGTCGCTAGGGCAACGTCAAATCAACGTCGGTGCAACGTCACAACGTTGCACCGACGTTGATGTGACGTTGCATAACGTCATGACGTTCTACCGACGTTGATGTGACGTCCTAATTACGTCATGTGCCTGCTTGGAACTTAATAGCCTTTGGTAGAATTCTTGTTTTTTTCTGTTTTTGGTGGTTTTGACTTTATTTGAAAAAAGGACAAAAGAAATTAAAAAAAAAAAAAAATAATAATTCAACCAAACCGTCAGCATGGTTCTGGCACAGGCACTTACCATTGGTACATGGTGTCTATGTAACGTCGTTTCAACGTCAATGTAATACTGTGACGTTGCATCGCCGTTGATACGACGTTGCTTACACAGTGTGTACCCACTTGGTTGTTTCCTAGTGTTCCATAGTGGAAAACAAAGTCTGTTGTAATGAACACCGCTCTTATCCTAAATGTATATATGGTGAATTTCGTTCGTTCGTTTAGGTTAAGGCTTTTTATGTCTGCCATGGTCAAGCGGACAGAACTCCATAGCTCCACAACAAGACATATGTTAAGTGCTTCTGGGCTGCAAATCGTGGCAGTTTGTCCAACAAGAGTAAATCATAGCGTTGAGCTGCCGGTGCCCGACCATAGAAAAATGAAGCACTGCCTGTTTTTTTTTTTAATTTAAAAGGCTGATCGAAAAATGAGCCGAAAATGTGTAGAAATCAGTGCCAATACGACTGCAAATCGTGATTTCTATACTTTGCTCAATAGCGATAAGTGATTCAATAGTGCTCTTTCTTTTTGCCGCTTGATATTGGCCATTTGACCAAGGCTGCTAATGGTGCATGCCTATGCAGGTTTCCATGCAGGAACACACACGGCTTAAAGTTCAGAGGAAGAAGACTGGTCGCAAGTCTTGCTTTCAACACTGAGACAACATATGATATAAGATAATAATGGTTATGATAATGATAATAGTAATAGTAAAAGATGACAATCATAATAATAATGATAAAGACATACTATTTACATGCTGAAAAGGATGGTGAAGATTATACTAAGAAAAGACAGGCTTAAAATATGATTATTATAATCAGAATGAAAACCGTGCAAGAACATAGTTTTCATGGAAGTTAACAGTTTTACATGATCAAGTTGATTCTTAACATACTATTTACATGCTGAAAAGGAAGGTGAAGATTATACAAAGACAAGACAGGTTTTATGTACAGTGTCAGAGGAGAGATCTGAAGAGAAGATTATATGGATAGGGAAAGAAGAGACCCTTAATTTGCTATCTTCTTCTTCTTCAAATCCAGCTTTGACGTGTTTTTTTTTCCAAGATTTTTTTTTTTGTGGACATTGCTGAGGGTAAACATTTGTTAATACAATAGATACTTAAAAACAAAAGACCAAACATGTGGCAAAAATAGTTTACCAGGGACCAAATTCTTATCAAACAAACTAGCAAACAATATCATTACTCATGTATAAAGGTGTTGTCTTTGGTCAGCTGTAACACTTGATATGAAAACTGTTGATCCTTTGAAGATTTTTTCTTTTGTATTCAGACTTGTGTGAAGTTAGGCTGATTATACCAATTGCTATTAATATCATCTGTAGACAGTTGGTTAATATGTTTGGTTGGACAAAAGATCCTAAATTGATTTGTAAACATAGCTGACAAACAAGCTGCTTATGCAAGTGGCTGATTAATAAATTTATTGAAATTTACAAATAATAGATCTTAAAACACAAAGGGATGTATACAGTTTGGATAGGTAATTATAGAAACATGATTGATTACCCCTGGTGTGTGACAGAACTGTTAATAGCTTAATTGCTTTTAATACTCTGTTGCTAAATGGTCACTGGTTTCCACGAGAAGAAGAAAAAAAAAAAAGCCAAAAAATAAACAAAACAAACACACTCACATACAAAAAAGTTGGAAAGTTTTAGCTTTCACACCAATTAACCCTTGTCCTGCTGAATATTTAAATATACCACACCCACTGATTATCAGCCAATCAAATTACTTGATATAATTTATTGCTACAATTTCATAAACTGTATGCCAAACAGTGTAGATCCTGATCAGATGGCTTCTTCAGAAGCCATCTGATCTGGATCTACATTGTTTGAAAGACAAGGCATATCCAGTCTCAGCAGGACAAGGGTTAAGCAATCATACTATCCACATTGACCATCAAACAGACACATACCGGTATAGAGATTCATTCAGTGACATCAAATATGGATGTTTGTGTACATATATACAGCTACTGATTATTTAGAGGATTGGCCTGCAGGTTTCAGTGATTGCCCCTCTCTTCGTTATTTCACAGTACTACAGCTTAATATACCCTTGAATTGCCCTATTCTATTGATTTACTTTCCCATTTTTATGATGAAAGTGGTACACGATTCAAGCTCGCCCCACTGGAAAGCGGGGGAGGTCAGTAACCAATCGAAAGTAGAAAGTTTAGCCCACTAACATCCTTGCATCTAGGTATAGATATAATGAATATAGTAAAATTAAGGTTCCTTTTGATTTGTTTTCCCAATTTTATGATGATAGTGGTACGCGATTCAAGCTCGCCCCGCTGAAAGCGGGGGAGGTCAGTAACCAATCGAAATAAGAAAGTTTTGTCCACTATCATCCCTGCATCTTGGTATTGATATAATGAATATGGTAAAATTAAGGTTTTCCCACTTTTATGATGATAGAGGTACGCGATTTAAGCTCGCCCCGCTGAAAGCGGGGGAGGTCAGTAACCAATCAAAATTAGTAAGTTTTATCCTCTATCATTCCTGCTTCTTGGTTTAAATAATAGATTGGTAGTTTGTATTTTTAATGTATGTAAAAACTGCTTCCCTTATTTCAAATGAATATTTTTTGTTTGGATTTAGTAGCAGTTTTACACTTAAATTAGTATCTGCTAACCCCTGTATACTATTGATGGTTTCATTAAGCATTTTCCTGTGTCCATTATGTTGGGAGCAGTGGAGAAAATAATGAGCTGTGTCCTCTATATCCCCACAATGAGGACATAGAGGGTGAATTTGCATTTCTGTTGGCATTTATTAGATTGCTTAGATTTGCTTAAAATTCGTTTGATGAGGCAATTCTATCAAGTGCTCACTTCATGTTTCCATCGAAAGAATAAGAAATTATCCCAAATCATACTCGTTGCCCATTTATAGTTTGATGAAGTAATGCTATCAAGTACCCACAACATGTTTGTTTTGGGGAATGGAGTAAAATTATTCCAAAATCCTCATTACTCATGACCCTGTGTTATATTAAGTATCTTCTATCTATATACGATCTGCGATCGGTCACATTTGAGCATGACTCGCAGGTGTACATTACATATACTCCGGTTTTTGCAGGGTGAAAGCCTAGACCGTAATAATGTAATTACGATGGGGTCTTTAACGTGCACAGGGGATGACTCTCCCTGCACAGGGGGCCTCCACTTGACGTCCCGATCCGAAGGACGGTGCACTTTTTGGCATTCATCTCTGAAATGATGCCAATGGAGTGTGTTCGGACACCGAAATAATCACCGCCGCCGGAGATCGAACCGGAGGCCTCTAGCATCAGAGGCTAGTGAACTAACCACTGAGCTATCACGGTCCTTGTTAACATTACGAAAACACGCATGTTCAAATACATTGAAAATCTTACGACCAAAAACATTAAAAATGAATGTTTCAAAGTTTCAGGAAGTTCCAATCTTTACTGAAGGATTTGTGCTGATGACAAGGTAAAAAAACAGGCATTTTCAGCCTTCAAGCGGACGTAACTCTATGAGAAATAAGCAGACGACATCACCAGGTTTCAAACTCATCTGAATTTCCAATTCCAACCTACTTATTTCAACTTAACCGGCAGTTTTCCCGTCGGTTTATTAAAGAGCAGATGCGTCAGAAAACACTGACGCGCTACACAAGAATTTGTGTTACAAGTGACAAGTAAGTTAAAGTAACAGCAATCCATACTTAACATCACCATCCAGTACCGGTAAACCTACAAAAGAGGGCGGAGCTAAGCGACTGTCCAAAATCTACCGCATCCCACCTTCAGACTCGCGCTGCATATTGAATATTGTCTGGTCTCCGCGGGTCATGTAAAAATTCACTTTTACATGTAATATCACCAATTAACGTATATGATTGTAGTAGAAAATAGTAGATCAGTGTTGCGTAAGAGGTTTATCTATAGAGTCTGGGCTGGTGTCGTGGGTTGGGCTTGGCAAACATTGGAGACCAAGATCGGGCGCCACAGTACGCGGCGTCTGATCGGGGTCTACACTGTTTGCATACAAAAAGTGGAATTTGGGGGTTGAACAAAACAGTTTGAATCTCAGTCCGGGACTATTTTCCCAGCCCACACTCTGTGACAGTCGACCAATCAGTACCTATACAAGTTCAGACATAGAAGACACGGGTACGTCATGACGGACGGGTGGTGGTCGCAAGCGCTGGATACGGTAGGAGGGCGCGGGCCTGTTGACGGGAAGCAGCTGCATTGATTGTCAGATTGTTTTTAGTTTATTATATTCACTGACCTCTTCTCATCAGGGCAATTGGGGCACTCGGAGACGCTTCTCCTTTACACTGGGGTCGCCTTTCCATTGAGTTCGCGAGGGCCGAAGACTGTCCGGTCTGATTACATACATGCGAATACCTTTATCTATTATGGTTGACAAGTTAGTCATAGCAGCACATGGTTTCAGCTTATATTAATAAGATCTGACAGCTTGATGAGAACAATGTTTCTAAAACTGATTAACACTGCTAGAGCATATTACCTAATATTTTAACCCTCCATGAAATAACAGAATTAACCTGGAAATTGTTGTTCCACACTTTGCTTTCTTTATATTTTTGACACAAATCCTGGTAATTTATAATGTAAAGACCAGACTTCCTCCTTGTGCAATTCCAATACATACAGAAATGAACACAACAGGAGGCTCAGTTATAAAGTGGCTGAAGTGAACATAACATCCCCTAACTTTGCAAACAATGTAGATCGAGATCAGCAGACTTTTGAAGAAGCAGTGTGATCAGGTCCTACACCGTTTGTCAATTGTGTTAAGAAATTTGAATGTTTGATAGACAGCAATGGGTGTGGCTAAATTAATTTATTCAGCAGGATAAGGGTTGTCTGCAAAAGTTCTCAGTAATCACAAGACAGATTGTTCTGATTTTTTGGGATATGGTAGATATGAATATGAAGTTGTGCAGGAAGGTTTCAAAATTTAAAAGGGTGGACCCCAAAGGTCTCCTAGGGGCACGCAAAAATCTGCCCAAATCTCTTACGGAGTTCTCCGTAACCGTTGAGTAGAGCAATTACGTATTAAGTGACAAATATATATTTTTGGTTTGGTCGCCATGAGGCGGGCAAACCGGGTCTAATGACCAGATTGTAACTGTTCCATGGAGGGGCACGTGATGCGATCAACCAATCAGCTTTAACGATGATGCAATACTATACTCCAATTACAGGAGACAGCCTGTCTGAATAGCTAGCGAAACAGACCGAAAAGCAAGTGTTTCAACTCCAACAATAAATATCTTAAGGGAAATGGATACATCTGGCAGATGTGGCAGTTTGTCTACCATTTTTACCGTATTTCGAAACACACCTATACAAATACATTGTCATTTATGGCCAGAGAAAGAGAAATTAAAAAATTTTAAAAGAAAAATTGGAATATTTGCCTATTTTTTTTCTCAAAACGTAGATTGCGGGGAGTCGATAGAAACGCCTCGACGAGGCGATTCTATCGAGTACCCGCAATCTAGTGTCTCAGAGCATGAATACGGGAATTAATGTATCAGAATTGTTACTGGTGACACGCCAAATGACAAATGTCATGTCAAATGACATTCATACACCAGGATGTATACCCCTGCAAACCCGAGCTTTACTATATAAAAGTGAAGATTATATTCTCTTGTCCTTTGGGATCATTGATTCCATTGTGTGAATTTTTGAAAATATCTGAGGGTCACTGATGAGGCCTAATTGGCCGAAACTAGCTAGTCTGGCCCAGAAAACATGTACACTCCATATTTTTTAGTTCTGTGGTGTATTTCTTGCTTCCAAAGGATAGCCCTTATCTAGAACATATTTAACTTCACTTCAACTGGTGTATGGTAATGTGTGGTGGCGGTAAAACGTCTCCCTGTCCTACATCATTGTGTAGATTATATTTTCTTGTCCTTTGGGATCATTGATTCCATTGTGGAATTTTGATATCTTAGGGTCGATACCTACCGGGGTCGGCAACGTGGAGATTGATTATGAAATCTTTTCTATGGTCATTCTGTCCCATCCGCTAATTCAGGAAGGGCAGCGGTCAGATTTTGGCGACAGAATGTGCACTGAACTAGTAAACCGCTTACGATAAGCCTGCTCAGGAAAAGCGTGGATAGGTACACTGACAGCCAAAACATGACCCAAATCAGTGTTGACTGGGCCGTTAAATACAAATAAACAAAACTTGCAGAGTTTACTTCACACAGATAGGAATAGATTTATATATTCTGAACATCTTTCGGTACGCTAATAGCTCTAATGTTACGGATATGTAAATGTTGGAAAGACAGAGAACGTTAATTCTAGTAGCAAAGACTTGAAAATGTTTTTACACACCCAGCGATCTTTTTTATGTTTGGTTTTACGATCCTTTCATGATTATTTTACTCACATCAAGCCGATCGTTTCCTCATTTATAAAGATCGCTGGGTGTAACGGGCCTCCGTGGCCTAGTGGATAAGAGTGCTGACTCTTAATCATTAGGTCTCTCAACGCTGTAGGTTTGAGCATGGCTCAGGTCACATAATGAGAAGTTCTGCAACGGAAAGTCAGGAGGTTTTCCATTGGGTACTCCAGTTTTCGCTCACCTCTGATTAACGATCGGCTTGATGTGAGTAAAATAATCATGAAAGGATCGTAACACCAAACATAAAAAAGATCGCTGGGTGTGTAAAAACATTTTCAAGTCTTTGCTACTAGAATTAACGTCAGTGCCAAGGTCGAAGGTTCTAACTTTTCCAAATATATGAAATATTTAGGGAGCAAAACAAAGTCATAACGTTGATGGGTCGTCGTTTATTGTTCTTGAGCCCAGCACAGATAGCACTAGTTTCTGTTCAAAAACTTCATGACTACTAAGTGACCTGTAACCATTTACAGACTGAGTTGTCAAAAGACTTTTTGTCGCATTGGGTGGGTGCTATTGTAACCGATAAGCCGAGAGTGGTGTTCTTTATTTCCACTCAATACTTGACGTTTTACTAATCAGTTTCTTTTACAATTAAATTGTGATCCGGAAAGATATACAAAAGGATTGCAAATTTCAGGTTTTTGCGGAGGTACCGCTAAAAGAAACTGCCGAGGTTTAAGATACAGTCTGATTCGCAGCACTTTGTCTGGGCAGGCTTAGATCTTCCTAGGCGGTTCAGCAATACTTAAAAGTTCGGTCGGTTTCAGCTCATGTAGTTCAATATATTGCCCCAAGGTCTAATCGGCCCCGTCCATCGGGGATTGAAGAAATAGATTGGGCTGCATGATGCTTCCACGCAGTTCTAAGCCTGCCCAGGAAAAGTGGCTCGAGTCGGACTGTTCATGCATTTCAACCATAAAGTTTCACTGGGCGACAGATTGGACGCAATGTCTCAAAAAAGTCTCATACAGTGTTAACAGGAACGTTAACAACAAATGAAACATGTGACCTGGACCTGAAACGGTTCCCCCAATAAATGCGCCTTATCGTAAGGAGAAAAAATATATCTTATACTTTAGTACTGTATTCTGAATCGTTTGTAGCATAAAATGCATTCTCACTTTTCCAATACAAAAGCATATGTGTCAAAGTTTGACCTAGGCACAAAGAAGGTCAAGGTCAACCCAGGGTCACCATTTTAGCCATTTATGATGGGCCTACGTCCCAGATGCTATTTATCAAGGTTCGTGGAAATCTGCCCAGTGGTTCTGGAGAAGACTATTTTTGAAGGGTTTTTACCATATATGGCTTGACGGCCATTTTGGTCATGTGACCTGGACCCCATGAGCAAATTTTGGTTTCCCCCATCCCATAGAGGCTCCATATGAAATTTGACTTCAATCGGCCCAACGGTTTCCGAGGAGAAACAGTTCGAAAATTTTCACATTTTTCGCCTCGGCGAGGCTATACTAAATGGAATGTAATATTTCGCAAGTTCATTGGTTAGATCTCATTGATATCTACCAGTATGCCAAAAATTGTTTCAATATTCCAAGCGGTTAAGTCATTATCACCAATTTTCACAAACGGGTTACGGACGGACAGACTGACACACTGACAGAATGACAGAATGACACGGTGATTTTAGGGCACTCTTAGAAAATCAACCGACTTCAGCCGGTCGCTTTTTCTGCGGGTCATGCAATAGATAACCAAGGTCCTATAGAAGGCCTGATGACTTAAGAAAGATCTTTCTATAAACCCGTTTGAAAAACAACAACAACAACAACAACAACACAAAAAAAAAAGTCGTATTAAGTTATGGGGTTGGTGTCCGTCCGTCCGTAAACTTTTTTTTTTCGTTTCCGTATAACTCCTACTATTCAGTATTCATCCGATCCAGCCTAAAATATGTATGTAGTATTCTAAGATGTGATGATGTGCCTTAAGTTTCGAGAATTACTGTCCACCAAATATTAACAGAGTTATGACCATTGAAAAATTCGGTTTACATTTTCCTTTGGTTAAGTTTTGTGCTATACATGTGTTTATACTTGCCATGGCGTTAAACAATTTACCACAAAATACTCATCACTACCTACCCCTCCTGATACCAAGGTCACAGACTTCGAAATTTTATATACACGTTTTGTATTAAAAATAGAAGTGGAGGCAATGATCAGGAATCGTTACAATCAACCCACAGCTCCCATCAGAGACACCAAAGGGAAAGACACACAAACATGAAACAACAGTGTGTGTGTGTGTGTGTGTGTGTGTGTGTGTGTGTGTGTGTGTGTGTGTGTGTGTGTGTGTGTGTGTGTGTGTGTGTGTGTGTGTGTGTGTGTGAATGAAACAACAGACCCTAATGGAAACACCAATAGCGGAAAGCCAAAAGGACAGTTACTTTCCCATAAAATGGCCAATTGGCTATCCAAAATAAAATAACATAAGCGGCACAAACATCCAAAGACAAACCATAACAAAAACAAACCGCGACAGAAGAACTGCCTTGGAACGGTCAGCGGAAATGAATTCCACTGGGGCACTTAAACCGATTTGACGTGGCCACAATCTTCGCCCTTACTTCAGTCGCGATTTAGAAAAATAATTTGCTCAGTCCGCATGAAGGCCTCCAAACTTCAGACAAACCATAACAAAAATATACCGCGACAGAAGAGCCGCCTTGGAACGTTTAAAGTTTATTATTTTTTGAATAAAAATAATAAAGTGGGATAATGATATCAGCTGGCTCAAATCAGAATGTAGACTCACAAGACCAAACCTATTGGATGCCTTTTGAAAGCAGCCAACTTGTTATTATTATTTTCTGTCAGACTATGGGGAGCTTATACCACTGAATATTTTCCGTAGGCGACAATAGTAACCCTTTTCATGCTCCAACAAAAAAACTACACATACAAAACTGTCCACAACTTACTTATTTATAGACTCTGAGCCATCCTAGCTCAACAAGTTGATGAGAAAAAATCCACATGTTGCCCTGCTCCTTTTCAAGTTACGGTCCGCCATGTTTGTTTACATGCAGATTCGCAATGAATACAAGCCGGCTCTTTAACGGAGAGGTGACAATATAAAATCAACAACAATTTCTTTGAGCTTGCAGATATAATTATAAAACACACATCATTGTATTCCCTTATAACTATCCTTTTCTCACATTGAAATGAAACATGAGTTATTTATCCAATTGAAGCCTGCCTGGTATTTAGACTGCACATAAAAGCTCTGTCCCAAAGTGATAAAACCCAGTACCTCAAGTATTTAGTGCAAAGCTACCTTTAATGGGAATGCATACACCTTCAGGGGAGGCAACTCCTTCAAAAGTATTTTTGTCTCCCGTGTCAATCTGAGTAATGTGCCCACAATGTTAGTTTGAAAACTCATTCAAGCTTTTATCCCCAATTTGCTTATATGTATATTTCAGGAAGATACGTTCAAAACTTAGGCATTTATGATGCTGACAATGTCAAAAATGGACATTTTCAGCAATCAAAGGGACATATCTCTATGATAAATAGACCGACTTACTAGTCTTCGAACGCTTCGGTGATGACAATGTCAAAAATAGACATTTTCTACAATCAAAGGGATGTAACTTTATGATGAATAGGCCAACCTCACCAGTTTTCGAAACTCATCCGCGCTTTTATCCCTGACTTGCTTGTTTGTAAGTTTCATGAAGATTCGATCGAAAATGAACAAGCAGCAGTGATGAAAAGGTCGAAAATAAGCATTTTCAGCAAAATAGGGGACATAACTGTAATTAATCGACAGACATCGCTAGTTTTCAAACCAATCCGAGCTTTTATCCCTGACTTACTTAAATATAGGTTTCAAGAAGATCCGATGAAAACTGAAGAAGTTACGGTGATGACAAGGTCAAAATAGGCATTTTTTTTGACAATCAAAGGGACGTAACTCAATGATAAATAGGCTGACCTCATCAGTTTTCAAACTGATCCAAGCTTTTATCTCTGAAGTTTCAAGAAGATCCCATAAGAACTGAAGGAGTTACGATGACGGCAAGGTCAAAATAGGCATTTTTTTTTGCAATCAAAGGGACGTAACTCAATGATAAATAGGCTGACCCCATCAGTTTTCAAACTGATCCAAGCGTTTATCCCTGATTTACTTACATAGAAGTTTCAAGAAGATTCGTTCAAAATTGAAGAGGCGGCGGTGATGGAGAGGTCGAAAATAAGCAATTTCTGCAACCAAAGGGACGTAACTCTATGATAAATAGGCTGACCTCATCAATTTTTGAACTCATGTAAGCTTTTATCCCTCACTTACATACATGTAAGTTTCTAGAAGCTCCGATAAAAACTGAAGGGGCTACGGTGATGACAAGGTCAAAAATAGGCATTTTCTGAAATCAAGGGGGACATAACTCTGAAATATAGGCCGACCTCACCAATTTTTTAAACTCAGCCGAGGTTTTATCCCATACTTACATGTAAGTTTCAAAATCATCCGATGAAAACTGAAGGGGCTACGGTGATGACAAGGTCAAAAATAGGCATTTTCAGCATCCCTGACTTATTTGTTTGTAAGTTTCAAGAAGATCCGATTAAAATTGAAGACAAGGTAAAAAATAAACATTTTTAGCAAATTAGGGGACATGACTTCGTGGATAATCGACCGCCATGACCAGTTTTCGAACTCATCCGTGCTTTTATCTCAGACTTACTTGTTTGTACGTTTCAAGAAGATTCGATCGTTTCAAGAAGATTCGATCAAAACTGACGGGCCACCGGTGACGACAACGTCAAAAATAACCATTTTCAGCAACGAAGGGGATATAACTCCATAAGGAATCGAACGACATTGCTAGTTTTCGACTCGTCAGAGCTTTTAACCTTGACTTACTTGTTTGTAAGTTTCAGGAAGATTCAATCAAAACCGAAGGGGCTACGGTGATGACACGGTCAAAAATAGGCAGTTTCAGCAATCAAGGTGACGTAACTCTATGATTAATGGGCCGACTTGGCCGGTATTCGAACTCATCCGAGTTTTTATCCCCAGCCACCTTACATAAAAGTTTCAGAAAGTTCCGATCAAAACTGAAGGCGCTACGGTGATGACAAGCATTTTCACATTGTAAGTTCATGGGACCTTGTGGTTGCCATAGCAACCAAAGCTTTCGTTCGTTTTCGAAAACAAAGCTTATGTCATCAATGCTCCACCAGAGGCATGCGTAGTTGAGATCAGCCTGCAGGTTGCAGAGATATAACTGGTCAAAGCTGTGGACGGACGGACGACGGACGAGCCACTATACTATAAGCTCCCCTGGAGCCGCTAAAAATGGAAATCGTGATAGTTTTCCAATCTCTGCCTCAAACGGTTTGAATCCCGTTAGAACCGCTTCAACGACGCGGTAGAGAACTAATGAGTAGCTACAATGTATATTTTCGAGCAGAAATGATAAAAATAATGAATTTTTTAACAGAAATAAAAAGAAAAGATATACATCCCTGTAAACCCAAGTTTCACTCCATAAAAGTTGTGTTTAATAAGGTCAAGATTATATAGGCGTGTTTTCATGATGATTCTGTTTACATGTTTACTCTTAGCTTGTTAGAAACCAGCAGGCACATGACGTAATTGCGACGTCACATGAACGTCGGTACAACGTAATGACCTTTATGCAACGTCACACCAACATCGATGTAACGTAATGACGTTGCACGGACGTTGATTTGACTTTGCCCTAGCGACGTGTTCCTGCTGGGAATTCCTATCAAATGATCTCGTGTGTTTCAGAGCCTGAGAGGTCCTTCATTCGCCTGAAGACTACAGCTTTGAAGCTGAAGCAGTGGCTTCAAGAATTATGACCAGAGCCGTCTGTGCTATCGAAGTTACCTGACAGAGGAGCATGGAAGAAGCTTGCTTTGCTGTAAGTTGTTCTGAATACATGTAGTAGTTCATCATAATAAATAATAATTTTTGTCATCTACAACTTGTGGGCATTCATTCCAATTGCCTCAGTGAGGCAGCGCTATTTAATAAATACCCACAACATAGCTTCAGATTGATAATTAAGGAAAATTACCTTGAATTGTCAGCAAATACACACCTTACCTTTTACAAGGATAATAGTTCGTGATGGCCATTCTTAACAACATTTGAGAAATATTACTGTTTGTGTAATGAGACCAATTCATGCTCTGAACTGTCTGTTGGAGAAAGGGCAACAGTGGTTACAGGAAGACAGCTCTGTTGGTGATACCTCAGCTTTGGCTTTGCGCTTTTCCCGTTTCTGCTCAGCTTCACTGTTTCTTTTTCTTTTTGCCTTCTATCCACAAGCGCCCCTTCAGATGTGGCCTCGCAACTTTGCTATGTCCTGAACAAGTTGTTCCCATGACTCTGTTGGTAAGTGGAAGTCCTTGAGGGAGGCGTTTAGGGTGTTTTTGTTTGATTTGAGGTTTTACGTCCCCGTCAACACTGTATGTCATTTTGGAGACGTTGCTTCCACTTTTGTGGGACCTTTGTCCCGACATTGAGATGAAATGACACCTCAAGCCCTGCCGCCCAATGAAACCAATAGGTTGTATAAGTATGGACGGTCCGACACTCGCAACGCTTTGCCTGGGCAGGCTTAGATCCTCTCAGCGGTTTACCAGTACTCGTGTGCGGGTCTGTTTCAGCTCTGCGTGGAAGCATCATGCAGCCCATCTATTTCTTCAAGCCCCGATGGGCGGGGGCCGATGTTGTCGCCAGGAGTCTTTAATCTTGTTTATATGGTACATGTATTTGTGTAAGGTGTCAAGTGTCGAAACACAGATTGAGGTGCACCAAATAATAATAATAATAAATTCATTATTTTAATGACAGTAACAAAAATAATATCATTTGGCTTCTGCCTCCCGAAACAGTCCGGCAAACTAGGGTATGACAAAAACTTCGTCCTCCTGAGCCTGCAATAATTCCATTTCAGCGTGCGCACCCGCACAGTCTAATAAGCGCCTCAGTTTTGAGCTAACTACTGTAGGATCCCTAAACGAACGGCATCCCTAAGTGTCCGACAAAATCAAAGTTTTTCGGAAAGCTGTTGAAAAAGGTGGAGAACGATCAATTATGACATAGTATGTGAAAATTTTGCGAAAATATTTTTGAAAAATATTCAAAATTCAACTTTAACTGTTTTCTTGTCGGACACTTAGGGGTGACCCAAGTATCCATAGATGTCCATCATCCCTAAATGTCCGACAACATGAAAATTAACTTAAAATAGTTTTTTATCTTTCATATATATAAAAGACAAATTCACGTTAAACCTATGTTAAAAAATGTTCACCTTCGAAACTAAGCATCTTAATAAGGGATCATCCCTAAATGTCCGCCAGCTTGACAAGTAACATAGGAAATATTTCTTGTGGCTAATAATCAATTATAATTTAAATAAACAAGACAAAATACGTCAAACCTATGTTAAAAATTCTACCATCGGAAATCTTATTAATGGATCCCAATTTGTCCGTCATCCCTGAATATCCGCCATCCTGAAAATTAACTGAGAAAATATCTTTTGGTTTAATCAATATTTATTCATTGCAATAATAAGCAAGTTACAACAGAACAATTTACAATGACAGGATCTTAAAAAGGATCCCAATATTTGCGTCATCCCTTAACCAGTTTTGTACCAAATGGAATCTTCCTCCTTATATATAGCAGGAGTTCATTTCAAAATTTAGGGGCGACAGCTTGTGTTTTCCTCAAAATTTATTTGGAAAATGAGTGAACTTTGAGCAAACAGCAAAATAATCTACATTAGTATTATATAAAAAGACAAACTAATGTTAAACTTATGTTAACAAATCAAACATCGGAAATAAGCATGTTGATAATGGATCCCAAAACGTCTGTCATCTCTGAATGTCTGCCAACATGACAACATGGCTAATTATCAATTCTGATTATATAAACAAGACAAAATAACGTTAAACCTATTTTAAACAAGACTACCATCAGAAATAAGCATCTTAATAAGGGATCCAAATATGTTTGTCATCCCTAATTATCCGCCATTAATATCATTATTATTATTATTATTATTATTATTAATATTTCTGCTACTGTGGTCTTTATGTATTTATTTATCGAAAAGGTACTCTGTTTTAAAAAAAAATCATACAGCAATTTAAAGATTTCACCACACACACATGCTAACATCATGAAAACACGCCTATATAATTCTGGTCCCCTTGAACCCCACTTTTATATAGTAAAACAGGGGTTTACAGGGGTAAACATTATTTTCTTATTTCTGCTCTAATTATAGATTGCGGGTACTCGTTAGAACCGCCTCGATGAGGCGGTTCTAACGAGTAAAACAATCTATATTTTGAGCAGAAATAAGAAAAATATCACAACATTTCGTCTTAACATTTGCATTTTTACGGCGGAAAAAAATGTTCACTGTATTTGTATAAGCGTGTTTTCGTAGTGAATTGCTTCTTTGAATTCTCCAGAAGTTTCCTCTTCCGGAAGACAAAAATGGTGATATATGTATTTAATGTTTCTTATTTCTAGTCCAAACATAGATTGTGGATGCTCGTAAGAATTACCTCAACCATGTTTTGTCAACATTTCGGAGAATAATGTATACCTCGTAAATAGCACTTTTCTCTTTAAAATGTGCGGTTTGCAGGTAATAATTGCGTATGTTTTGATGTGTATTCAATCTGACTTTCCTAGGCTGTTAAACACGCATTGTTACTTGAACAGTAAAGTCAATGACAAGAACATAAAATACAGCTCTTTCAAGATTATTTCACTTATTTTGAGCCGATCGTTAATCAGAGGTGGGAGAATATAAGAATCTGATGTTGGATTCTGTTGTAGATGGGCGTTTCCAACCCAAGGGATGGCCTTGCTGAACGGAACCGAGGCTATGCCGAGGTTCCGCTCAGCACGGTCATCCCGAGGGTTGGAAATGCCCATCTAACAACAGAACCCCATATTGGATTCTTTTTTTTTTTGCACAACACCTCCCAAACATTTCCTTTTTATTTTTTTTTTAACGTTTCATTTTTTTTTGTCCACTATACTTTTCATTTTTTTTATTTAACAATATTCATGCTATTAATCCCCTGTTTTGTCGGTTAGTTTTGACAGCTCGCATTTGGCGTCTCGCATGTATAGCCCGAGCGAGGCTCGAACCACAGCGGTGAGCGACTTAATAATTAAGAGTTAGCGCTATTACCCTTTAGGCCACGGAGGCCCATTAAGAAAAGGTGTCTTCCATATTATATTCCAAGCATAAATTGTGGTGTGCTCATGAGAATCGTCTCGGTGAAGGGATACAAACAAGCACCCACAGTCTGTTGCCAACGACCATATACACGTATTTTAAATCCCGCTTGATCATTTTATGTAGAGAAAAGTTGGGCTCCATCACGCTAAAATGGCGTCTCTATTATCTCTAAAAGTAACATTTTTTTCAGATGGCAATGTTTGTTATAGTTGAGCCAGCGCACGACAAAACCTACAATAATACATGTGCGTCCAGCTAAGTCTCAGAACAGCCTGATCAGAGTCTTTGCTGTGCGCTCTAAGGGTAGCTAAGGACCCAATGTTACTCCATGCAGCGAGAGAATTCTCTTGTTTTACTATATGGATGCACAGGCTGATCTGATTCTTCGCTTGACGCACATGTCTTATTGTAGGTTTTGTCGTGCGCTGGTTCGTTTGTTAATTAGGCCACAGGTTTTACTACGTATTTTAAATAGTAGCAGAACGGGAAAAATGTAGTAAAACGTAGTTTGTTTGTTTGATTTGAGGTTTAACGTCCCCATCAACACTGTAAAGGTCATTTCGGGGACGTTGCTTCCAATTTTGTGGGACTTTTACCCAACATTGAGATGAAATGACATCTCAAGCCCTGCCGCCCAATGAAACTAATAGGGTTTATTAGCATGGACGTTCCGCCTCGCACCACGGTTATTGGACAGGCTTAGATCCTCTAAGCGGTTTACCAGTACTAGTGTGCGGGCCGGATTCAGCTCTGCGTAGTGAAAACGTATTACGTACATAGAGGATCTTACATGAGTGTTCATTGGTTATTAAATTTATTAAACGAGTTGAGGACAAGGGATAAAATGCGGACTTCGCCGAATATTCTATCCCTTTTGTTCAACGAGTCTAATAAATTTAATAATACATGGGCACGAATGCAAGATTCTTTTTATCATATGCCATTAAACACGCATTTTATTCTCGATTGTTTAACAAAAATGTCAATAGTCCGTCATTCGTAAACACGACGTCGTTAAGGACGTCGTACAGGTAATGTTATGGGGCGTATCTTACTAATTTGAAAATTTAATCCGCTAGTGGATTTAGAATTTATTACATGGCGTTATAACACTCTAATACGCGACGTCAAATGATAAAGCAATATAGGCGACAGTCTCAATGTCACGTAATGAGGGCTGTTTTACTACGCATTTCTAAACGTAGCAGAACGGCAATAAACGTGGTAAAACGTAGTGAAAACGTATTACGTATAGCTATATAGGCCACAGTCTCAATGTCACGTAATGAGGACTAAGTTTTACTACGTATTTTAAAACGTAGTTGAATGGCGATAATTGTAGTAAAAAGTTGTGAAAACAGAGTACATATGGCTATATATGGCTACATACTTGACCCAGCTACGTTTGTTTTGAAATTTTCAAAATTCCTTCGAATTTCAATGGCTCGAACATTATTGGGACCTCGAAAATCTGTTCGAAACAGGGATAGTTCGAGCCACTGAGGGTTACTGTCTGGAGGCATAAAAAGATACATTTCGGTGTTCTATAATGAAAATGTATGCAGTGTGTACTCATTAGAATCGCCTCATATACAATTGTGCCATGTACCATCAATATATCTCAAAGGGAAATGGGGTTATGGCCATCAAAAGGTTATATTATCAGGGCAGATAATTAAAAAACCAGGGCACCCAGAGCTGTGGTTCTTCAAAACTCAAAACTCACATGATACATCTGCTTAACCTCATGTACAACTGTACCAAGTAACATCAATATATCTTAAAGGGTATTTGAGATGTGGCCATCATAAGGTAGTGATTCTATATCATTGGAAGGGGAGATAACTAAAAAACCATGGCACCCAGAGTTGTGGTTCTTGTACATGACACACCGTCTCGGCCTTGTGAACAACTGTGCCAGGTATCATTAATATATCTTAAAGGGTATTGGAGTTATTGCCATCACAAGGTAGTCACTCTATTTTATTGGAAGGACTCAAAAACCATGGCAGCCAGACTTGTGGTTCTTGTGCATGCCTTGTGAACAACTGTGCCAGGTATCATCAATATATCTTTAAGGGTATTGGAGTTATGGCCATCACAAGGTAGTCACTCTATTTTATTGGAAGAGGAGATAACTCAAAAACCATGGCAGTCAGAGTTGTGGTTCTTGTGCATGACACGCTGTCTCAGCCTTGTGAACAACTGTGCCAGGTACCATCAATATATCTCAAAGGGTATTGGAGTTATGGCCATCACAAAGTAGTCATTCTATTTTATTAAAAGTGGAAGTAACTAAAAAAGTATGGCATCCGGAGTTCTGGTTCTTGCGCATGACACGCCGTCTCAGCCTTGTGAACAATTGTGCCAAGAACTATCAATGAATCTCAAAGGGTATTGGAGTTATGGCCATCACAAGGTTGCGTCTACGGACGGACGGACGGGCGGACGGACGGACGGACGCAAAACTGATCGCTATAAAAAAAACGTTGTACCGACGTTGATGTGACATCACAATAACGTCATGTGCCCGCTTGGAGGTTTTCACCTTCGATTTGACTTTTAAGAAAATTCTATCGAACGTACTTGTAAATTTCAGAGGTCCTTCTTTCACCTCAAGACTACAGCTTTGAAGCTGAAGCAATCGGTCCAGGATGAAGTTGCCGGACAGAGAAGCAGGGAAGAAGCTGCCTTTGCTGTAAGTTGTTCTGAATAGTGATAGGTCCAAGCAAGCACATGATGTAACTGTGACGTCACATCAATGTCACATGACGTTGCACCGACGTTGATGTGACGTTGCCATAGCGACGTGTACCTGCTTGGGTGGATTTTATGTGATAATTGAGGAATTTTTGTCAGTTCTTCTTGATAATCTATGTTGTGGGTATTTCATTAGAACCTCTTAAGTGGCAATTCTAATAATTACCAACAAGAATAGTTTTATATATGGAGAACTAAGGAAATAACCTTTCATTTACCACCAGATATTCACCGTATTTGTCGCATTAGCCTCCGTGGTGTAGTGGCTATTCTACTCGCCTTGTAAACCAGGGGTCGCAGGATCGATCTCGGCTTTTCTCCATACTTAAACCGAGGTCCCGTTTCCGTATGACCTTAGTTCTTGGTGAGACGTAAAACTCAAACTCATTGACTCACCGTATTTGTCGCTATGTTAGTATTTTATGTTTTGTATAAAGCAAGTACCATTCCAAGGTATGAGAAATGTCATGTGTTCGACAGTGTCTACACATTAGCAAGACTACTACTTCAAACCCTACTTTACATGTAGAAAAGTGGGATTTTGCAGGCAGCGTCTTATTGTTGCTCCAATTCATAGACTGTTGTCAAACAGGTTCCCCTTAAAAATGTCAGTTTTAACCATGTAGGGGAAGTGCCGTAACAAATGTTGAGAACTGGTGGCCCTATCCCATTGCTTGTTTTGCAATAAAATATTATTAAACTATCAAGCAGTTCTAATGAGAACCTACAATTTGTTGCAGAATCCTATGCAAGATTGTTTAAAAGAGAATTTCATATTTTTGGCAGTCTCCAACCATTAGTAAGTCTAAACATGAGTACCATTGCAAACTCCACTTTGTATTGAGAAAAGTTTGATTTTGCAGGTGTAGCGTCTTATTTTTGCTCCAATTCATAGATTTTGTCAGTCATGTGTTCCTCAGCCAAGCAGTCCAATGAGTACCTACCATCTTTTTATCGAGTGTGTGTAATGAACACCCCTATAAACCCCACATTAGATGGAGAAAACTGAAGTTTACAGGGGTGTACATTATTTTCATTTCTGCTCCAAAATATAGGTGGTATTTGTTTCTAACGAGCACCCAAAGCCAATGTTTGAAGGTAATGTTTGAAGAAGTGAGAGATAAAAATCACTAATATACACCTGGGGCTAGTTGTTTAACTCTTATCCTGCTGTTCACGACAACCCCTATATTTGCAAACAGTGTAGATCCAGATCAAATGGCTTCTGAAGAAGCCATCTGATCAGGATCTACACTGTTTGGCATTCAGTTTATGAATTTGTAGGAATAAATTACATCAAGTAATCTGATTGGTTTAAAGTCAGAGATGGATGTGGCTAAAATGAATATTCAGCAGGATAAGGGTTAAAACATCTTTAGCTTAACGAGTGTGTGTGTGTGTGTGCGTGTGAATTCGGGTTTAACGTCGCTTTCAACAATTTTTCAGTCATATCACGACGGTGTCTGGTTGCGACAGGGAGCTCAATGCTCACGTTTATAGTGCTGCCTCACTGAAGTATCATGTCCCAGACACATTACATGATACCACACCCAGTCACATTATCCTGACACTGGATCGACCAGTCCTAGCTCTACCCCGTAAATCTGAGTGCCAAGCGAGGAGCAGCTAGTACCATTTTTAACGACTTTGGTATGTCGCGGCCCGGGATCGAACCCGAGACCTCCCGTTCCTCGGAGCGGACACTCTACCAACTGAGCTATCGGGGCCGGTTTAGCTTAACGAGCTAGTTAGTGGAAAAATTGTAAATTGTTCTAGCAAATGCAATATCTAAAATGCTGGTATTTCTGCTGAAAATATGTGAGCAGCTCATTATTACGATAACACATCCGTGTCATATAGTACATTTTTCAAACCTCAAAAAAGGCATTTTTTTTCTGATGAACATGATCATGATGAAAATGTGTGATATTTTTCTTATTTATACTCCATATATGTTTTGGATGCTCGTTAGGACCGCCTCATTGAGGCGGTTCTAACGAGTACCCACACCATATGTTTTGGAGAAGAAATAAGGAAAATTATGTTTACCCCTGTAAACCCCAGTTTTCTCTATATAAAGTGGGGTTTAGGGTGTCTTTAATTCACGGACTTGCTCACGTGATGTTTTGCATCTGCTAAAGCGGCTCACATTTTTCAGCAAAAATATTTGCCATATTAAATTATCAAAGTTTTAACAATATGTTAATTAACGACGACGTTATTTTTGAACAACTGGCCCCAGAGAACTGAACATTTTGGAGATATGAGAGAATGGTAGGTAAAGGCGTATATCAAATTTTCATTTATGTCTTTATAATGAAAACTCCTTTGAACCCGATTTCATAGAGAAACGTGGGTTTGGGGGGATTTTCAGAATTTCAGTATTTCCCTTATTTTTGTTCAGTATTTTCCATTAGAACTCCCCACGTGAGACTGTTCTTACGAGTACCCACACTCTATATAATATAAACTAGGGTCAATTTATCAACTCTAACACTGGGCGTCAATATAGGCAATAGACAAATCTAATGGTGTATTGAGTGATAAATCAACAGGCGGAAGATTGCGAGGCGAAGAGCCGCCTTTTTATCCCGTTTCATGACGTCATTCATTGTTACTTTGACGTTAGATGGTGTAACGCCATCGGTTTCTTGTATCAGTTAGGAGGACTGATTGATATGTTGTGAGCCTCGTATTGAAGGAGGCTCGCAGGGATGTTCTTCTTAGCTCATCTGTCACGTAGTGACAAGATGAGCTTTTGTGATCAGTTTTTGTCCGTTGTGCGTCAGTGCGGCCGTCCGTCCGTTCATCGGTCCGTCCATCCATCCGTCCGTGCTTCCGTAAACAATTTCTTCAAACACATCTCCTCCTAAACAACTGATCGGATTTTGACCAAACTTCACAGGAATGATCCAAAGGTAGCCCCTTTTCAACGTTGTTCATATGGTTCCGATCCGTTGCACATCCAGGTCATAGGATCCAAAAATAGATTTGTTTTACTGAAAACTTAAAAAATTTCTTCTCTGAAACCGAAAGGCCCAGAATTTTGATACTTGGTATGAAGCTTCATCTAGTGGACCTCTTCCAAGATTGTTCAAATTATGGCCCTGGGGCCAAAAATGCTCCCGCACCGGGGTACACTAGTTTAATATAGGGATCAACCATCTTTTGTTAATGCATTCACATTCGCCGGGTCCCGATGAAGCTGTTGAACATGAGACCGCTAGGCCGAATGTTCAAATATCTTCATTGGGATCCAGCAAATGTTAATGCAATGAAATAACCATGGATGATCGTTGTTCTTGCATAACTTACGATTCCGACAGCAAATTTTGACGAAAACGCCCAAAAGCGCCATATAAATTCCATATAAACTCTTCATATGCGACCGGCAAACCAAAATGGCGGCGAGTTCAGAATTTTGTTTACAGTGACGTTGTCATGCAGTAAACCCTCTGACGTCATCATAGAACCCTAAAACGCTAGGTTCAGGACGATAGCGTTACATCGCTCAACGTAACGTAAACAAAGCAAAGCCCGTATTGTGATAACAAAAGCTCAAATCCATGCGAATTTCATGATTTGAACATGGTTTTTGCTGTTTGAGCACGGCTTTCGGTCCATTTGACAATGGCTTCAAACAGTCAAGCGCATAGGTATTTATGCAAGAATATAGGGACCAACCATAATTTTTCATGCATTAACATTCGCCGGGTCCCGAGGAAGCTGTGTGAACATGAGGCCGCCAGGCCGAATCTTAAATATCTTCCGAGTGATCCGGCAAATGTTAATGCAATGAAATAACCATGGATGATCCTTGTTCTTGCATCACTTACGATTCTGACAGCAGATTTTGCGAAAATGCCCGAAGGCTCCATATAAACTCCATATAAACACTTCAGATGCGACCGGCGAACCAACATGGCGGCCGGTTCAGTGAGTGAGTGTTTGAGTTTTACGTCCCACCAACAGCTAAGGTCATACGGAGACGTAACGTACACAAAGCAATGCCTGTCTTGTGAGACCAAAAGCACAATCCATGTTCAAAGAGCACGCGAATTCCATTTGAACATGGTTATTGCTGTTTGAGCACGGCTTTCGGTCCATTTGACAATGACTTCAAACAGCCACGCGCGTTGATATTTATGCAAGAACATAGGCTTCGCACCGCCCATCGGGGCTTGAAGAAATATTTGGGCTGCATGATGCTTCCACGAAGAGCTGAAACACGAGTACTGATAAAAACAGCTTAGAGGATTTAAGCTTGCCCAGGCAAAGCGGTGCGAGTCGGACCGCCCATGCTTATAAACCCTATTGGTTGCATTGGGCGACAGGGCTTGGGATGCCATTTCATCTCAGTGTCGGATAAAAGTCCCACAAAATTGGAAGCAACGTCTCCAAAATGACCTATACAGTGTTGACGGGAACGCAAAACCTCAAATCAAACAAACAATCAAAGAACATAGGCTTATACTGTATTGGGAAAACCTTAAAAACTCTTCTGGTCTGAAACCAGAAACTCAGAGTACTGGTAAACCGCTTAGAGGATCTAAGCATGCCCAGGCAAAGCGTGCTAATAAACCCTATTGGTTTCATTGGGCGACAGGGCTTGAGATGACATTTTATCTCAGTGTCGGGTTGGAAAGCAACGTTGGAAGCAACGTCTCCAAAATGACCTGTACAGTGTTGACGGGGACGTTAAACCTCGAGTCAAGCAAACCAGAAAGCTCAGGTCTTTGATATTTGGTACGAAGCTTCATCTAGTAGACCTCTACCAAGATTATATAAATTATAGTCCGGGGGTGGGGGGGGGGGCAAAAATGCCCCCGCGCTGGGGGCCACTGGTTTCACACAGGCGTACAGAGAAAATCTTTAAAAATCTTCTTGTCTGAAACCAGAAGGCCCAGTTCTTTGATATTTGGTATGTAGCTTCATCTTGTAGATCTCTACCAAGTTTGTCCAAATTATAGCCCTTGGACCAAAAAAAAACAACACAAAACCCGCTCCGGGCCCACGAGTATCTTAGACTTATATAGGAAAAAACATTTAAAATTCTTCTTGTTTCAAACAAGAAGGCCCAGGGTTTTGATATTTGGCATGACGCTTTATCTAGTGTGCCTCTGAGATTGTTCAAATTATAGCCCTGGGGTCAAAAATGCCGCCGCGCCGGGCCCACTGGTTTTATAGTCCTAACAAATTGACCTGAAACTGGTGAAATCTATTAACATAATTTCACACCCGACTGAATTCGTGTATTTATCTTCGCCGTCTCCCGAAGATTGCGATATTGTTATTCAATACATAGAGGTCGGCAAATGGGTCGCAATTCACGAGATGCCGAAAATTCACTAGACGTATACGAAAGCCGACGAGGCGATAACACTGATTAATTTATATCTTGCATAAAGGTCAGTCTCATGTCAAATTGTTCGAACTATACATAGATTTATATAGGGAAAACTTTTAAAAATCTTCTTGTCTGAAACCAGAATTTGATATTTGGAATGAAGCTTTATCTAGTGGACCTTTACCAAGATTGTTCAAATTATTGCCCTCGGGCCAAAAATGGCCTCGCCCCAGGACCCACATGTTTTACATAGGCTTGTATAGGGAAAATATTTAAAAATCTTCTTGTCTGAAACCAGAAAGCCGAGGTCTTTGATATTTGGCATGAAGCTTCATCTAGTGAACCGCTATTGCAGTTGTTCAAATTATAGCCATGGGGCCCAAAAATACCTCCGCGCCGAGACCCACTAGTTTTACGTAGGCTTATATAGGAAAAAAAAAACTTTAAAAATCTTCTTGTCTAAAACCAGAAGGCCCAGGTCTTTGATACTTGGTATGAAGCTTCATCTAATGGACCTTTACCAAGATTGTTCAAATTAAAGATTACAGCCCTTGGGTAAAAAATAGCCCCGCCCCAGGGCCCACATGTTTTACGTAGTCTTACATAGGGAAAATCTTTAAAAAATCTTCTTGTCTGAAACCAGAAGGCCGAGATATTTGATATTTGGTATGAATCTTCGTGTAGTGGACGTTTACCAAGATTATTTAACTTGAAGCCCTGGGACCAAAAATGGCTTTGCTTCGTGTTTTACATAGGATTAATGCCTTGGTACTACGACCTAAACTACTTATATAGGGAATAACTTTAACATCTTCTTGTCTGAAACCAGAAGGCCTAGATCTTTGATATTTGGTATGAAGCGTCATCTAATGGAACTCTTCCAAGATTGTTCAAGTTATAGCCCTGGGGCCAAAAACGGCCCCGCACCAGGGCCCACGTGTTTTACATAGGCGTATATAGGGAAAACTTTAAAAAAAAATGTCTGAAACCGGTAGGCCCAGGTCTTTAATATTTTATATTAAACTTCCTATGGTGGACCTCTACCAAGATTGTTCAACTTATTACCCTTGGGCCAAAAATGGCACTGCCACGGGTTTTACATAGACTAATATAGGGAATACCTTAAAAATAATTTTGTCTGAAACCAAAAGGCCTAGATTTTTTATATTTATCTTGTGGACCTCTTCCAGGATTGTTCAAATTATAGCCTAGGGGCCAAAAATGGCCTCGCCATAGGCCCACATGTTTTTGTTTTACATAGACTTATTAGCTCACCTGACGTCAGAGCACGAAGTGCTCATGATGAGCTATTGTGATCAGTCAATGTCGGGCGTGCGTCGTCCGTCATCCTGTGTGCGGTGTCAACAATTTGCTTTAAATACGAACTCCTCCTAAAACATTGGGCAAACTCGATTCAAACTTCACAGGAATGTTGCCTAGGTAGCTGCCTACAAAAATAGCTAAGATGGTTCCGCTCCGATGAACAAGATGGCCGCCAGAACTTAAAATAGAAAACTCTTTAAATGACAACTCTCCTGTACCCTTCGGCCAATTTCATTCAAACTTCATAGGCCTATTGCTTATGTGACCCTCTTCCTGGTGTATGAATGTCATTTGACGTGTCACCAGTAACAATTCTGAGTCTGATACCAAAATAGCTAAAACGGTTCTAATGCAATGAGCAAATTGGACGCCGGAGCGAAAAATAGAAAAAAAAAAAAACATCGCAAATTTGCCTCAAACGCGAACTTCTCCTAAACCCTTGGGCCAGTTTGATTCAAACTTTACAGGAATGTTGCCTAGGTGTCTCCATCCCAAAATAACTTAAATCGTTCCACTCCGATGAACAAGCTGGCTGCCAGAGCTAAAAATAGCAAAAATATTCCAACGACAACTTCTACTTCACCCTTGGGCCAATTTCTTTCAAACCTAATAGGAAGTTGTTGCTTAGGTGGCCTTTTACGAAATTTGTTAAATCGGTTCTGCTCTGATGAGCAAAATGGCCACCAGAGCTAAAAATAGAAAAACATCCTAAAGGACTTCGGAAACTATGGGGGGTTTTATGCCTCAATTTTGAAAGCTTCTGCAAGCGTCTGTAGTGTGTATATATGGAATTGACCTAATGTATACTAAAAACTGACGTATGTCGAACATCATGGCATTTACCAAATGTAGAAGGATGGCACACTAGTAGAAAAATTCCACATTGAAGTGGGCGGGGGTGATAATTTTTGAAAAAAATATAAGGTAAAAAAATGACAATTCCATGTTTCATTTTCAAGTTGATATCAAGTTAGGGCTATTACAACTCAAAATTTTAACATATAGTGCTATGCACACATAAAACGCAGGTGCACTACTTCAATGAATTTTACACCAGGAGGTACAGTGCTCATCACAAATGGACACACCTGTACATAAATAATAATATTAGATATACACCTGTTATTTATAGAAGACAGGTAGCCTGCTCATTCAGGTATAACATACCTGTATTCTGTATGTACACTATATATGCTCAGCCAGGCATAAATATGTCCTTAGTTTAAAAATAAACCCTACTGTATAATGATACAGTATAGTTCCAAATCCTGTGAAGTTTTTCAATGATAGCGCTAAGCATGCATGTTGGTTTTTAGGATTTTCCACAGCCTTCCCCCCCCCCCCCTTGCCCAAACACGACAGTTGGTCAGAGGATGTATAAGTTAAAAATACAAATGTATGCCAAATTGTTTTATTGGGCAAGGTGGGGAACATATACTTATTTAAAAGTTTCTGTTTCCTATGCAACTTTATAGAAACTTGACTCAATTAAGCCAAAAATCAACAAAATTAATATTTGAGCTGTAGACCAAAATGCATATCATAATAGAACAAAGTATTACCTTTAAGTTGCCTCTGTTATGAGTTCGTTTGGTTAAATTTGAGAATTTTATAATTTCCGGGGCAAATGTCTTAACAAAGTTTCCGAAGTCCTTTGCTTCAAACACGAACTCCTCTTAAGTCCTCGTGCCAATTTGATTCAAACTTCACAGGAATGTTGCCCGGGTGGCTTCTACCAAAATAACTAAAATTATTCCACTCCCAATGAAAAAGTTGGCCGCCAGAGCTAAAAATAGAAAAATCTTTTAACGACAATACCTCCTGTACCATTGGGCCAATTTCTTTCAAACTTTATAGAAATGTTTCTTATGTGACCTTCAACCAAAATAGCTCAAATTGTCAGCTCAAATGAGCAAAATGGCCGACAGTGCTAAAAATAGAAACCATCATCAAATAGCTCAAATTGTCAGCTCAAATGAGCAAAATGGCAGACAGTGCTAAAAATAGAAACCGCCATCAATTTGCTTCAAACGCAAACACCTTCTAAACCCTTGGGCCAATTTGATTTAAACTTCATAAGTATGTTGCCCAGGTGACTTCCTATCAAAATAGCTAAAATCGTTCTGCTCTAATGAACAAGATAGTCGTCAGAACTAAAAAAATCTGTAAACGACAACTCCTCCTGTACCCTCGGGCCAATTTCATTCAAGCTTCATAGGAATGTTGCTTAGGTGAGCCTCTAGTAAACGCGCTATAACAGATATGCTCACATGAGCCAGTTCGGCCGCCAGAGCAAAAAAATAAATAAATAAATAAAAAAACATTGTAAATTTGCTTCTAATTTGAACTCATTCTTAACCCCTTCGGATAATTTGATTCAATCTTCACAAGGAATGTTACCTTGGTGGCTCCCTACAAATATAGCTACAATCATTCTACTTTGATAAACAAGTTGGCTGATAGAGCTAAAGATAGCAAAACTTAAATTTGCTAAAAACGTGAATTCCTCCTAAAGCTTAAAGCAAATTTTATTCAAACTTCACAATAATGTTGCCTGTGTGACTCCCTACCAAATAGCTAAATTCGTTCCACTCTGATGAACAAGATGGCCCCTAGAGCTAAAGGTAGAATGTACTAGTGACATTGGCACTCAGGTGAGCGAATCAGGGCCATCTGGGCCTTCTTGTTTGTATATAACACGGTTGTTTAAGTAACACGGTTTCTGCTTTGGATCTAATTAATAGCGTTAAAAAGAGGTTAACTTATTGTGGTGTATTGAAACAAAAAGAAAATAACATCTCAATAATCTAAAAACCGAAGTAACGAATTCTGACTGCCATGAAACTTTAAAGTTTTAGCAGATTTTATGTATCATATTTATTTATGTGTAAAATGTCGAAAACGTCATCCTAAACCAATTACTAAATGTAAACCAAGTTTAACACAATAAACACAAATGTGTTTGTTAACACTATTTTATGATGTATACGCAAATTTCTTTCGACTAAACAGAGAAAAAGGACATGCATGATCATTTAACCCTTATCTTCCTGTTCACGACAACCCCTATCTTTGCAAACAGTGTAGATCCAGATCAGATGGCTTTCTGATCAGGATCCACACTGTTTGGTATTCAGTTTATGAATTTGTAGCAATAAATTACATCAAGTAATTTGATTGGTTGATAGACAGAAATGGGTGTGGCTTAAATGAATATTCAGCAAGATAAGGGTTGATACATTTATTTTTGCAGTCCATACATATTTTGTTTGGATGCAACACAGCTGTTTAGATTTGATGTTTGAGAAATCAGTATCTTATAATGGTGATGTCACAGAACTGGTTTATTGCAAACCTTGCCTACAGATGTGGGAATGACTGTCTTGTTATTTTGGGTGGTGAAATGCAGTTTGCAAAGATAACAGCAAATCGTTGCCTCCCCAAAGGATAAGTGTCCATTACGAAAACACGCCCATTCAAATACATTGTAAATTTTTCGCCGAAAAAAAACAACTAAAAATTTAAGATGGAAAATTGTGATATTTTTCTTATTTCAGCTCAAAGGACAGATTGTAGGTACTCGTTAGAACCGCCCCTCTTCGAGGCGGTTCTAACGAGTACCCACAATCTATATTTTAACTCCCAGTTTTACTATATAAAAGTGGGGTCCAAGGGGGGTCAAAATTACATAGGCGTCTTTTTGTGATGCAGTACAGTTAGCCCCGTTCTAAGTCCTGTGTTTGTTTCGAAATAGTTCTGTCTGCATAGAATGGTTGTCAGCAAAATAAAATCCAATACATGTATTATCTGCAAATAAACCCTGTGAAAACGGGACATTACAAGATATACCTCAACCCCTTTATAACACTATGTTGAACGCCAAAGCAGAAAATTGTTTTCGTTAAATATCCATGTTGTTTCCAAATAAAAATGAATAGATTGTATAGAAAAATGACCACTTATGATCCTTTTTACTATTTAATATGTACATTTTTATTCGTTTTATACAATGGCCATTTATGATATTTTTTCAATATAATCTATTCATTTTTGGGATTCAAACCATTTTATATCCAAAATCATGTTTCAGTGAACTGTGTAATAAACAAGTTGTGTTGCATGGGGTTTTTGGACAGTATTTAAGGGAATATACTGATGCAAATTTTTGACATTTTGAAAAGCAACTGGTGCTGTGCCGTGTGGCGGCCGTAAAAAGTCTCCCCGTACATCCATCATAGTGCAGATTATATTTTCTGGTCCTTTGGGATCATTGAGTTCATTTAAAATTATTTTGAAAATAGAGTTCCGCTTAAGCCGGTGCTAGGGGGCGTGGCCGGTGTAGCACATTTCAGTACTGGTCATGAACAGACTCAATAAAACCGAGTCTGCTATTTTCGTTTATTTTGTGTATTCTCTGCTTCCAGAGGATCTAACTATTCAGAACTTATTTATCTTCACTGCAGCTGGTGCTGTGCCGTGTGGCGGCCGTAAAAAGTCTCCCCGTACATCCATCATAGTGCAGATTATATTTTCTGGTCCTTTGGGATCATTGAGTTCATTTAAAATTATTTTGAAAATAGAGTTCCGCTTAAGCCGGTGCTAGGGGGCGTGGCCGGTGTAGCACATTTCAGTACTGGTCATGAACAGACTCAATAAAACCGAGTCTGCTATTTTCGTTTATTTTGTGTATTCTCTGCTTCCAGAGGATCTAACTATTCAGAACTTATTTATCTTCACTGCAGCTGGTGCTGTGCCGTGTGGCGGCAGTAAAAAGTCTCCCCGTACATCCATCATAGTGCAGATTATATTTTCTGGTCCTTTGGGATCATTGAGTTCATTTAAAATTATTTTGAAAATAGAGTTCCGCTTAAGCCGGTGCTAGGGGGCGTGGCCGGTGTAGCACATTTCAGTACTGGTCATGAACAGACTCAATAAAACCGAGTCTGCTATTTTCGTTTATTTTGTGTATTCTCTGCTTCCAGAGGATCTAACTATTCAGAACTTATTTATCTTCACTGCAGCTGGTGCTGTGCCGTGTGGCGGCCGTAAAAAGTCTCCCCGTACATCCATCATAGTGCAGATTATATTTTCTGGTCCTTTGGGATCATTGAGTTCATTTAAAATTATTTTGAAAATAGAGTTCCGCTTAAGCCGGTGCTAGGGGGCGTGGCCGGTGTAGCATATTTCAGTACTGGTCATGAACAGACTCAATAAAACCGAGTCTGCTATTTTCGTTTATTTTGTGTATTCTCTGCTTCCAGAGGATCTAACTATTCAGAACTTATTTATGCGAGCTCATCACCTTTTTAGCTGACCTGAGCGGAAGATTCCGGGGGAGCTATTGGGACCACCCTCGGGTCCATCGTCGTCGTTTGTTCACAATTACTTCAAACGGCATCTTCTCCTAAACCACTTGTCAGATTTTGACCAAGCTTCACAGGAATGATCCTTAGGTGGTCCCCTTCCAAAGTTGTTCAAATGATTCCGGTCCGTTGCACATCTACGTCACAGGAGCTAAAATAGATTTTTTTTGCCGCCGCATCGAAGATTGAGTGTTTCGGTTTTCCGTACGTACGTACGTGCGCGTGTGCGTACGAATGTACATCCTGTACGCATGTGTGTACATACGTGATCCTGTTAGACTCCGGTTAAGGTATTTGTACCAGGTAGAACTTGAGCTCATATTTTCCAAACCATAAGATAGATTTGGTATATATTTAGTATGATGATAGATATAGGTCCCTAGTTTTATTCAGCAATACCCCCGCCCATACCCATGACCTCAAGGTCAAGGTCACGGACTTAGAAATTTCAAACTGTTTAATGAATTTGGTTTCAAATTTGGTATGATGATACATATAGGTCCAAAGATTTATTCAGCAATACCTCTACTAATAACCATGGCCTCAAGGTCAAGGTCACGGACTAAGAATTTTTTAAAGTTTAAGACCCAGGTTAAGGTAATTGTAAAAGGTAGAACTAGAGCTCATATTTTCCTAACGGTGCAATGAATTTGGTTCATATTTGGTATGATGATACCTATAGGTCCAAAGGTTTATTCAGCAATTCCCCCACCAATACGCATGACCCATGGACTTAGAATGTTTTAATGTTTAAGACTCGGGTTAAGGAATTTGTATCAGGTAAAACTTGAACTTTTATGATTCCACTTGGTTCATATTTGGTTTGATAATACAGGTCCAAAGTTTTATTCAGTAACATCCCCACCCATGCCTATGACCTCAAGGTCAAGGTCACAGACTTAGAAATTTGTAACATTTTTAAACGTTCATATTTTGAAAACCATATGATAGATTGGGTTTATATTAGGTATGCTTATATCAACAGGTCCAACGTGGCATACAGCAATACCTCACCTATGTACGTGACTTCAAAGTCAAGGTCACAGACATAGAAATATTTTAATTTAAAGTATGTTAAAAGCTCATATTTTCCAAACTATATTTTGGATTTGCTTCATATTTGGTAGGGTGATAGTTACAGGTCCATAGTTTTATTCAGCCATACAACTACCCCTTGTGTAAAGGTCAAGGTCACAGACTTGGATTTTTTTTATGTTAGCGATTTTAGAGCTTATATTTTCCAAACCATATAATAGATTTGCTTCATATTTGTAATGGTGATAGATACAGGTAAACAATTCATTCAGCTATTACCCCGCCCTTGAACAGGACCTCAAGGCCAATGTCACGGACTTAGATATTTCAATGTTGGAGTTTAAAGAGCGCATATTTTACAAACCATTTGATGGATACGATTCAAATGTGGAATGATGATACATATAGGTCCAAAGATTTATTCAGCAATACCCCTACTCATAACCATGGCCTCAAGGTCAAGGTCACGGACTAAGAATTTTTTAAAGTTTAAGACCCAGGTTAAGGCATTTGTAAAAGGTAGAGCTGGAGCTCATATTTTCCTAACGGTGTAATGAATTTGGTTCATATTTGGTATGATGATACCTATAGGTCCAAAGGTTTATTCAGCAATACCCCCACCAATACGCATGACCCATGGACTTAGAATGTTTTAATGTTTAAGATCCGGGTTAAGGAATTTGTATCAGGTAAAACTTGAACTTTTATGATTCCACTTGGTTCATATTTGGTTTGATAATACAGGTCCAAAGTTTTATTCAGTAACATCCCCACCCATGCCTATGACCTCAATGTCAAGGTTACAGACTTAGAAATTTGAAACATTTTTTTAAGCGTTCATATTTTGAAAACCATACGATAGATTGGGTTTATATTAGGTATGCTTATATCAACAGGTCCAACGTGGCATACAGCAATACCTCACCTATGTGGCCGCCCCCGCCCATAGGGGCTTGAAGAAATATATGGGCTGCATGATGCTTCCACGCAGAGCTGAATCCGGCCAACACACTAGTACTGGTAAACCGCTTAGAGGATCTAAGCCTGTCCAGGAACCGCGGTGCGAGGCGGACCGTCCATGCTAATAAACCCTATTGGTTTCATTGGGCGACAGGGCTTGAGATGTCATTTCATCTCAATGTCTGGTAAAAGTCCCACAAAATTGGAAGCAACGTCTCCAAAATGACCTTTACAGTGTTGACGGGGACGTTAAACCTCAAATCAAACAAAAAAAAAAACCTCACCTATGTACGTGACTTCAAAGTCAAGGTCACAGACATAGACATTTTTTTAAATTAAAGTATGTTAAAAGCTCATATTTTCCAAACCATATTATGGATTTGCTTCATATTTGGTATGGTGATAGTTACAGGTCCATAGTTTTATTCAGCCATACAGCTACCCCTTGTGTAAAGGTCAAGGTCACAGACTTGGATTTTTTTTTTATGTTAACGATTTTAGAGCTTATATTTTCCAAACCATATAATAGATTTACTTCATATTTGTAATGGTGATAGATACAGGTAAACAACTATTCATTCAAGTAATTACCCCGCCCTTAAACAGGACCTCAAGGTCAATGTCACGGACTTAGAATCTAAATTTTTAATGTTAGATATTAAAGAGCGCATATTTTACAAACCATTTGATGGATAAGATTCAAATGTGGTATGATGATAAATATTTTTTTCGAAGGCTGAATCGTCAATACCCCGATCTGTGCCCTTGACCTTAAGGACTCTGTTCCAGGTGAGCTTTGTTGTTCAATGACAGCGCAGCTGTTGTTGCAACATGATTTTTATTGGGGGAGGCGGGACCCTGTGTGCGGGCATCTGTGTCCTATTGATACATTAAAACATAAAAAAAAATCTTCTTCTCTGCAACTACAAGGCCCAGTTCTTTGATATTTGGTATGTAGCTTCGTCTAATGGACCTCTGCGAAGACTGCCCAAATTATAGCACCGAGGCCCACTTGTTTTACATAGACTTATAAGGAAACAACAAAAAAAAAACAACTTTAAAACCTTCTTGTCTGAAACGAGAAGGCCCAGGTCTTTGACATTTTTATGCCCCCGCCTATTCGAAGAATAGCGGAAGGGCATTAAGTTTTACCCCTGTCCGCACCAACGAAACGACATTTAGGGGGCAAAAAATTTGGACACTTAAGTATATATTCGTGAGTCCAAATGGACTTTATTCCGTTATTTTGGTACTTAAGTGGCAAAAATTGTCTCTTAGGTGGCTTGCCGCTTAAGAGAATTTTCCGCTTAAGTAGTCAATATGCCGACGCCTAGCCACTTAAGTATCCATTTGTGAGAACGTCCGTCCGTTTGTTCGTCCGTTCGTTCGTCCGGTGACATCGTGTCCGGGCCATAACTCCTAAACCTTATGGAATATATTCATGAAACTTCACAGTTGCATTCATCACACTGAGACGATGTGTCATGAACAAGGAAGACAACTCTTGCATTTTTGGTTTTTGAATTATCTGCCCTTGACTTAGTACCATATAGTAAACCGTGTCCGGACCATAACTCCTAAACCGTATAGAATATATTCATGAAACTTCACAGGTGCATTAATCACACTGAGACGATGTGTCATGAACAATAAAGACAACTCTTGCATTTTTGGTTTTTGAATTATCTGCCCTTGACTCAGTACCATATAGTAAACCGTGTCCGGGCCATAACTCCTAAACCGTATGGAATATATTCTTGAAACTTCACAGGTGCATTAATCACACTTAGACGATGTGTCATGAACAAAGAAGACAACTCTTGCATTTTTGGTTTTTGAATTATCTGCCCTTGACTTAGTACCATATAGTAAGCCGTGTCCGGGCCATAACTCCTAAACCGTATGGAATGTATTCATGAAACTTCACAGGTGCATTCATCACACTGAGACGATGTGTCATGAACAAGGAAGACAACTCTTGCATTTTTGGTTTTTGAATTATCTGCCCTTGACTTAGTACCATATAGTAAACCGTGTCCGGGCCATAACTCCTTAATCGTACGGAATATATTCATGAAACTTCACAGGTGCATACATCATACTTGGACGATGTGTCATGAACAAGGAAGACAACTCCTGCTTGTTTAGTTTTTGAATTATCTGCCCTTGACTTACATCCATATATAGTCAAATGGTATGTCGTGTCCGGGCCATAACTCCTAAACCGTATGGAATATATTCATGAAACTTCACAGGTACATTTATCACACTTAGACGAGGTGTCATGAACAAGGAAGACAACTTTTGCATTTTTGGTTTTTGGATTTTCTGCCCTTGACTTAGTACCATATAGTAAACTGTGTCCGGGCCATAACTTCTAACCGTATGGAATATATTCATTAAACTTCACAGGTGCATTCATCACACTTAGACGATGTGTCATGAACAAGGAAGACAACTCTTGCATTTTTGGTTTTTGAATTATCTGCCCTTGACTTAGTACCATATAGTAAACCGTGTCCGGGCCATAACTCCTAAGCCGTATGGAATATAATCATGAAACTTCACAGGTGCATCAATCATACTTGGACGATGTGTCATGAACAAGGAAGACAACCCCTGCTTGTTTAGTTTTTGAATTATCTGCCCTTGACTTACATCCATATATAGTCAAATGGTATGTTGTGTCTGGACCATAACTCCTAAACCGTATGGAATATATTCATGAAACTTCACAGGTGCATTCATCACACTGAGACGATGTGCCATGAACAAGGAAGGCAACTCTTGCATTTTTGGTTTTTTGAATTATGCTCTTGTGTGTGTGTGTGTGTGAATTCGGGTTTAACGTCGCTTTCAACAATTTTTCAGTCATATCACGACGGTGTCTGGTTGCGACAGGGAGCTCAATGCTCACGTTTATAGTGCTGCCTCACTGAAGTATCATGTCCCAGACACATTACATGATACCACACCCAGTCACATTATCCTGACACTGGATCGACCAGTCCTAGCTCTACCCCGTAAATCTGAGTGTCAAACGAGGAGCAGCTAGTACCATTTTTAACGACTTTGGTATGTCGCGGCCCGGGATCGAACCCGAGACCTCCCGTTCCCCGGAGCGGACACTCTACCAACTGAGCTATTGGGGCCGGTATTATGCTCTTGACTTAAAACCATATAGTAAAGCGTGTCTGGGCCATAACTCCTAAACCGTATGGAATATATTCATGAAACTTCACAGGTGCATTCATCACACTGAGACGATGTGCCCTGAACAAGGAAGGCAACTCTTGCATTTTTGGTTTTTGGATTATCTGCCCTTGATGCATATATTTTATGATTGATTTGAAGTACTGTTGTAATATTTTTTATGAGTGGCATTTGGCGGGGGCATCCGTGTCCTATGGACACTTTTTCTAGTTCTTATTTAGCTTCATCTAGTGAACCTCTACCGTATTTGTTCAAATTATAGCCCTGGGGCTAAGGGAAAACCTTAACAATCTTCTTGTCTGAAACCAGAAGTCCCAGGTTTTTGATATTTGGGATGTAGCTTCACCTAGTGGACCTCTACCAAGATTGTTCAAATTATAGCCAAGGGGCCAAAAATGGCTCCACCCCGGTGACCACTGGTTTTACATAGACTTATAAGGGAAAAAGATTTAAAAATCTTCTTGTCTGAAACCAGAACGCCCAGGTCTTTGATATTTCGTATGTAGCTTAAACTAGTTGACCTCTACCAAGACTATTCAAATTATAGCTTAAGGGCCAAGACTGGCCCCGCCCCGGGCCTACTTGTTTTAGATAAGGGACTTATAAGGGAACAACCTTAAAAACATCCTTGTCTGAAACCTGAAGGCCCAGGTCTTTGATATTTCGTATGTAGCTTCAACTAGTTGACCTCTACCAAGACAGTTCAAATTATACCTTTAGGGCCAAGAATGTCCCCGCCCTTGGCCTACTTGTTTTAGATAAGGGACTTATAAGGGAACAACCTTAAAAACATCCTTGTCTGAAACCTGAAGGCCCAGGTCTTTGATATTTAGTATGTAGCTTCATCTAGTGGACCTCTACCAAGATTTTCAAACTGTAACCATGGGATCAAGAATGGCCCCGCCGCAAGGTCCACTTGTTCTACATAGACTTATAAGGAAAAAACCTTTAAAAATCTTGTCTGAAACCAGAAGACCCAGGTCTTTGACATTTGGTATGTAGCTTCATCTAGTTGACCTCTACCAAGGTTGTTCAAGTTATAGCACGGGGGCCAAAAATGGCCCTGTTCCGGGACCCACTTACTTTACATAGACTTATAAGCAAAAAATATTAAAATCTTGTCTAAAACCGGAAGGCACATGTCTTTGATATTTGGTAAATAGCTTCATCTATTGCGCCTCTATCAAGATTTTCATATTATAGCCCTGGGCCCATCAAAAATGGCTCCGCCCCAAGGCCCGCTGGTTTTACAGACGTACATAGGGAAAACTTTTAAAAATATTCTTGTATGAAACTAGAAGGCCCATGCCTTCGATATTTTGGTATTAAGCGCTCATTTTGTGAACTTCTACCGAAATTGTTAAAATTTTAGACCTGAGATCTAAAATTGATCCCCCCCACACCCCACACCACCACCAGGACAAATCATGCAAATATTTTAGCTCAGGTGAGTGATATAGGACCATAGGTCCTCTTGTTAAGTCCTACTATTCTCTGACTATATATGGTCGTGAAGACAAGAACTGGTCTCATTTGGTCAGTTTATATTGACGAGGTAGCACTCTAAAGTAAACACGACAAGCAGCTTTTGCAAAATGGACACAATCGGTGAACGAGATGGATCCAATATTTGCACAAAAAAGGTTTAACACCTAAGGATATCCATAATCCACTGCATATCAACACTACGGTACAATACTACGGAAAGAGATGTCCCTTCATATGCTACAGTGAAAATGTGGGTGGCGGAATTTAAGCGCGGCAGACAGACCCCGTCCTAGAAGGTCTGTCAATGTTGCAACCCAGAAAAGGTCAAATGATATTGTTATGACTGACAGACGAGTCACTGAAAGATATATAGCCAGTAGAGTTAGTATTTCACAAGAAAGAGTATATTCCATTCCGACAGAGGATCTTGCAATGAGAAAGCTTTCGGTCTGATGGGTAATCTTAAAAAATCTTCTTCTCTGAAACCGCAAAGCCCAGGTCTATGATATTTGGTGTGTAGCTTCATCTAGTGGACCTCTGCCAAGATTGTTCGAATTATAGCCATGGGGTCATAAATGCCCCACAGATGCTTGGGGTCAGGTCACTTGCTAATGTTTTTTTTTCAAAGTTATTTTTGCATTTTACACTTACCATCATCATAAAACATGTTTAGGAACTTCTAGACAAAGTTTTAAAAAATGTCCTTTTTACTATCAAGGCTCAAATAAGTAAATAAATTGTAAGTAAATGGTTTTAAATAGCCTTATATAGGGAAAATCTTTATTTTATTTTATTTGATTTGAGGTTTAACGTCCCCGTCAACACTGTAAAGGTCATTTTGGAGACGTTGCTTCCAATTTTGTGGGACTTTTACCCGACATTGAGATGAAATGACATCTCAAGCCCTGTCGCCCAATGAAACCAATAGGGTTTATTAGCATGGACGGTCCGCCTCGCACCCCGGTTCCTGGACAGGCTTAGATCCTCTAAGCGGTTTACCAGTACTAGTGTGCGGGCCGGATTAAGCTCTGCGTGGAAGCATCATGCAGCCCATATATTTCTTCAAGCCCCTATGGCGGGGGCTTAGGGAAAATCTTTAAAAATCGTCTTCTCTGAAACCAGAAGGCTCAGGTCTTTTATATTATATATGAAGCTTCGTCGGGGGTTTTCAAATTATAGCCCTGGTGCCGAAACTGAAAACGGCTATTTCAGGTACCCACATCCAGTCCGATGATGACGTCATATATGCAGTGGACTTTCTGAACAGCCACGAAAAGTGCTGAGATATTGTGCAGACAACATAATATCTTGTGCGCACAAGATAATATGTTGTGCGAACAAGATATTATGTTGTCCGCACAAGATATTAAGTTGTGTGAACAAGATAATATCTTGTGCGCACAAGATATCATGTTGTCTGCTTAAGATCTATGTTGTGCAGACAAGATATTATCTTGTCCGCACAAGGTAATATCTTGTTCGCACAACTTAGTTTCTTGTTCGCACAGCATATTAAAAAAATCACGTCCCTTCCCGGGTTCCGTATAGGATTATGTTAAGAAATAATACAATATATCCAATAAAATTCAAATCCTTCAATATGAGGCTCACAACATATCAGTTCAGCTCAAATAAGGTAAACGCATATGATACAGTCAGTTATATTGGCGGGATTCCTTTCAACAATGGCGAAAGATAGGCACAATCTGAAGGAATCATTTGATAACATTTTCGTCGACTTTGAGTGTGTTAGAATCGAAACAGATCAGCTCTAGTTCCGTGATTTATTGAGTGATATATCACTGTTTGTCGGTCAGCTGGAAGAACGTGCTCGTGATTTGATCTTATTTGGAACTGACGTCCAAACAGTGATATACCACTCAATAAATCACTGATAGAGCTGATCTATTTCTAAAGCACAACCACATGTCAAGGTGATTAGGCCTACATGGTTATTTTTGTCAGAAAAAAAATCCATAAAAACGTATGTTGTGGGTGTTCATTTGAGCTGCCTCCACCGGTTCAGCTATATACCCGAAACATACGTTTGTAATATGACGTCGCTGAAATGCAGTGGATAACGTCGTGTCATAAATATCGAATGATTACACGTGTAATAACACTTAGGCGGGAATAATAACAAGTTTCATGACAACGACAGCATCCATTTCAACCATGCTTTTTCTGTTGAAAAATTGTCTCTCAAGATCAGGTTTAGAATGATCATATGATAAACATAATCTTGCACTCGCGGTTTATTTGTTTATTCAGAAATTTTTGTCATCAAACACTTATTTACACAGTATAGCTAAGTATTCGAAAACATAAAACAGTTCACTCGCGATCATTTCATTTGAAATTTATGAAACTCGCCAAAGGCTCGTTTCGTAAATTTCACATGGAGTGACCACTCGTGTAAGATCCTCTTTTTATATGGAGAGCCTTCAGTTATCACCAAATGCCGTAACGGGCCTAACTCTTAATCATTAGGTCTCTTAACCACTGTGGTTTGAGCTTGGCTCACCAAGTTCTGCAACGTAAGGTCAGGTGTTTTTCCTCCGGGTACTCAGATTTTCGCACACCTGATTAATTTTCGGTTTGATATAAGTAAAATAATCTTGAAAGGGCTGTGAAATTAAAACAAAACAGCAACAAAATCAACAACAAAAAAAAAAAATCACCAACAACCCACCCATCTTTTCTGTTGCCATGCCATATAAACATTTAACATACAAATTGTAAAGTTTGTGTTGAGGTCTTAAGTCCCTATCAACACTATCTAGGTAATATTGGGATACTTTGCTTCCGGTTTTGTGAGACTTTTACCCGACATTGAGATAAATACATCTTAAGCCATTCAACTCAAAGAAACTGCTAGGGTTTCAGGAGCTGTCCGTCTCGCATGGACAGGATTAGACCTAAGCAGTTTACTAGTACTTGTTGTTCGATAAAGCAGAAATGATTCCATGTTTTCAAACTCAAAGCACTGACAGTGCTGGTATGTCAATTGTCTCGAGTGTAGACAGAAAATGGTCCTGAATGGAGGTTTGGACTGTTTTATTTAACTCTTAAATTTCAGCATTTTAAGTAAATAATGTGGATCCTGACTACACGCCACATAATGGGGCCTCTGATCTGGGTCTATACCCTATGCCAATGACCCTGTACATTAGCTCAGCACAGATTTTACTTTTTACACAGCTCTCTGGTGCCACATAGAGAAGACCAGTGCGAATAACCATACCTGGATTATCCACATAGTCAGTGATAGTCACAGTGGACAAGAACAGGCTGGAAGCTTCCGCAGTAAGCAACTTTAGTTCGATTGATTAACATTTGAACTAAAACCTATTCATGTTTAGCTTGCCTGGACGAAGTCTAGGAAGAGCTATTGCACTACTGTCTGTGTAGGAATTGGCGTCGGCGTCCACATTTACATTGACGTTTTTAAGAGCTCATACCCAGCCGGCACATGACGTAATTGTGACGTCACATCAAAATCGGTACGCCATGACATTTATGCAAATAAAAATAAAAAATGAGGTCCTTTAAGAGCAATAAAAACATTCATAAGAAAGAAGATGGTTTATACTACGTAGTTTCGGCTAATAAAGCCTCATCAGTGACCCTGTAATGATCCGGCAAAGAAAGCCAGAGGAAACATACTGCAATTTTGCGAATTTCGAATAGGCAGTCGATTCAAGACTGATAAAAATCAAAAGGGGGTCCAAATAATTAAAAACCTGTCTAGAATATGAGACTAAACCAAAAATTTATTTCTGATTTCTCAGAATATACACGCTGATCTCAAAGGCCATATCATTTATGCAATGCCATATCAACGTCAGTGCAACGTCATGACGTTGCACCAACGTCGATTTGACGTTGCCCTAACGACGTGTGCGTGCTGGGTATTTTCCAAACCATACATGATGAATTACGTTCATGTTATGATGATAAAGGTTTTAAAACTTTATTATTCTGCAATACCCTAGTCCATGCACAGGACTTTAAGTTCAAGGTAAAGGACTTTTTATATTACTTTTGTTTTCAGAAATCTTTGTTCAAGTTTTTTTTTTTTGTTTTACAGGCTTCTAAGTTTGCTTTTCTTTGCAGACATTAACGTGTGTTTTGCGGTATTTTTTTATGAATATGCTGTAATTTGTAGGTGGCGTTAGGGGAATATTGCATGTCGTGTTTTTTGCGTGTTTTGCTTTTTTCCTTGAATGTATACTTAAACTCTTGTTATCTAAAGCTCCATGGGACTTGAAATTCAATTTGAAGTAACAGTAATTTGAGACAAAATGGTGATGAACCATGAATATTTAGCAAAATGTCAACAAAATGTCTGGAAATATTGTTGTAGTTTGACATTTTGAGAGTCAAGTGTATTTTGATAGATTTTAATTAACTTTGTTTCACAGGAATTTCGCGTGTCGCATATGTTGATCTTTTTTTTCCTGAATGTGTTGTCATCATCGGAAGGGGTAAGTTTCATGTGTTTTCATGGTTAGTGTTCCTTGAATGTACAGTCTATGGTTTTTTAATTGAATCTTCATCTGACTGGAAATTTTGGTTTGGGATAACAGTACGTTTTCTCGCTATGTTGTGGTGTGTTGCTGTTCTTTTTGCCTAAGATGTACATTTATTTGAGTATATTTTACTATAAATTTATTGCTTTGCTTTACAGTTTCTAGTTTTGATGTGGCTTTCCAGGTATTCCGCGTACCACATTTTTTTGCATGTCTTGTTTCCGTGTTTGGATAACATTTGTTAGTTTCGATCCTTTAAGCTTGTGTGTTTTTTATTTGTTTGGCGTTTGATGGTCGGTTGGTTTGGTCTGTGTGGTGTTAAGTTGTTGGTTGGTCATATGGTTGGATTATTGTTGATCAATCTTTATACAACTCAAATTTTGTAATGCTTTTCAAGTGTTTTGCATGTCAAATCTTGATATTTTTATTGATTGTATTTGCACGTAATTTTACTAATTAAGGCTTTGTTTTACAGGCTAATAATTTTGCTTTGCTTTCAGGCATTTCGCGTTTTGCTTGTTTATTTTACTTGTCTGTGACGGTTGCTCATATCCAAGTGCGTGTTACTTTTGATTCTTGGAGATTTTTTGCGTTTAACGGTCGGCTGCTTTATTGAAATAACAGATTGGTTATTTGAAAGGTTGGTCTGTTGCTTGGTTGATATTTTGTTGTTCGTCTCAATGTTCCTTTGAGGCATTTAATGCTCTATAAAATGGCTATCGTATGGAACCAAAGAATAAACCGCAAAACTGCTAAATATGGAATGTAGTGTTTTCAGGACCAGAATATCTAATTTCGGCCAAATAGGCCTCATTGCTGACCCTTAACCGAAATTCCACGATGGAATTAATGATCCCCACCCCCCGTCAAAAAAAAAAAAAAAGTTTAGCGTTTTTTTTTTTTTTTTTATTAGAGAATGTGTTAAAAAATTCTACTTATAAATGGTTTCGTCGTCGTTTGTCGCGCTATATTTTTATTATTTTTTTTTCTTAATTTTGCTTTGCATGCTATAAATATTTCCTTGCTTTGTAGATTTTTTTGCAAACATTGTTATCACGTTGTTGTGGTTGTTTATGTCCATGTTTGTGTTAGTTTCGATTCTTCGAGATTTTATTTGTTTGGCATAGAATGGTTTCTTAATTGTTTGTAATGTAAGTTAGTCAGTCCGTTGGTCAGTCTATTCGGAGGTTCTTTATTGTTTGTCTGGTGATATGTTTCGTTGTTCATGTTCTGTATAGGCGGGCGTGAAATTGCGTTTCTGTTCCGGCGTTTCGCGTGTTAATGTTTTAATGCATTGACTATATTTGTACTTATTCAGGCTTCTAATTTTGATGTGTTTCTGTGTATAAAGTGGTGATTGGTTTGCTGTTCGAAGGTGGTTAAGTCAAGTCAAATGGGGTCGGGTCGAGCCCTCTACTGTACCATGTAATCCAGTACTATCTGTTTCATGGTGCGCGTAGTTATGTCGTGTTATTTTGTCGCAGTGGTCGCGTTGCTTTGTCGCGTTGTTTTAATATTTAGGTGTTTTGTTTATTTGCTATACTTTTGTTTTGCTTTGTGTGTTGTAAATTTGTTGTTTGCTTCGTAATCTGTGTGGTTTATATTGTGTATCATTTTCTTGCGTGCCATATTGTTGCGCTATTTATTTCTATGTTACTGTAATGTGGCTTTGGTTTTGCTGTTCAGGCATTTCATGTGTTAGCTTTTTTTTCTGCAAACATGTTATATCGTTGAGGTGGTTGTTCATGTCCTTGTCTGTGTTAATTTGATTCTCCATGATATTTTTGTTTGGCATAGAATGATTTCTTAATTGTTTGTAATGTAAGTTAGTCAGTCGATCGGTCGGTCTGTTCGGAGGGTCTTGGTTGCTTGTCTGGTGATAGGTTTCGTTGTTCATGTTCTGTATAGGCGGGCGTGAAATTGCGTTTCTGTTCAGGCGTTTCGCGTGTTAATATTTTTATGCATTGAATATATTTGTACTTATTTAGGCTTCTAATTTTGATGTGTTTCTGTGAGTGAGTGAGTGAGTTTTAGTTTTACGTCCCACCAACAGCTAAGGTCATACGGAGACGGGGATGTGTTTCTGTGTATGAAGTGTTGATTGGTTTGCTGTTTGGCAGTGGTTATGTCAAGTCAGATCGGGTCGGGTGGAACCCTCTACTGTACCATGTAATCCAGTACTATCTGTTTCATGGTGCGCGTTATTTAGTCGTCTTATTTTGTCACAGTGTTCGCGTTGTTTTGTCGCGTTGTTTTAATATTTCAGTGTTATTTTGGTTACTTTCTATAATTTTGTTATTGTTAATTTTGCTTTGTTTTGTATGTTGTTAATTTGTTGTTTGCTTTGTAATTTGCGAGGTTTATATTATGTAACATTTTGTTGCGTGCCATTATGTTGCGCTATTTATTTCTGTGTTACTGTCATGTTGCTTTCATTCTGCTGTTCAGGCATTTCATGTGTTTAGCTTTATTTCTATTTGTTTATTCTTGAGTGTGCTTAATTGTTTTTGTACAAAGCTTATTTTGTTTGGTTGGATGTGTGTTTTTTGATGTGTATTTTTGTATGAAGTGGTGAATAGTTTCGTGTTTTCAGATGCACAGATAATTCAGATGGGGTCAGATGGAACACTCAACTGATACAATGTAACCCAGTACTATCTGTATCATGGCGGTGTTTAGTGGTTGTTTTGTTCGTGTTTTTGTGTTGGTTGGTCGGTTGCTTGGTCGTTTGCTTCTTAGGTCGGTCGTTTGGCTATTAGATTGTTTGGGTGGTCGTTTGCTGATTCGGTCGGATGGCTCTTTGTTTACTTATTAGTCTGGTTGACTGGTCGTGTCCTTATTAATATGGTTGGTTGGTCGTTTGCTTATTCGTTTGGTTGGTTATTTACTAATTAGGTTGATTGGTTTGTCGTTTGCTTGATAGGTCGGTTGGTTGGTTTCTTGGTTGGTCGTTTACTTATTGGGTAGAACAGGCTGGGAGCTTCTGCAGTAAGTAACTTTAGTTCGATTGATTAACATTTGAACTAAAACCTATTAATTTTTAGCTTGCCTGGACGAAGTCTAGGAAGAGCTATTGCACTACTGTCTGTGTAGGTTTTGGCGTCGGCGTCCCCATTTACATTGACGTTTTTAAGAGCTCATACCCAGCCGGCACATGACGTAATTGTGACGTCACATCAACGTCGGTACGTCATGACATTTATGCAATGCCATATCAACGTCGGTGCAACGTCATGACGTTGCACCAACGTCGATTTGACGTTGCCCTAACGACGTGTGCGTGCTGGGTATTTTCCAAACAATACATGATGAATTACGTTCATGTTATGATGATAAAGGTTTTAAAACTTTATTATTCTGCAATACCCTAGTCCATGCACAGGACTTTAAGTTCAAGGTAAATGACTTTTTATATTACTTTTTTTCAGAAATCTTTGTTCAAGTTTTTTTTTGTTTTACAGGCTTCTAAGTTTGCTTTTCTTTGCAGACATTAACGTGTGTTTTGCGGTATTTTTTTATGAATATGCTGTAATTTGTAGGTGGCGTTAGGGGAATATTGCATGTCGTGTTTTTTGCGTGTTTTGCTTTTTTCCTTGAATGTATACTTAACTCTTGTTATCTAAAGCTCCATGGGACTTGAAATTCAATTTGAAGTAACAGTAGTTTGAGACAAATGGTGATGAACCATGAATATTTAGCAAAATGTCAACAAAATTTCTGAAAATATTGTTGTAGTTTGACATTTTGAGAGTCAAGTGTTCTCGGTAGATTTTAGTTAACTTTATTTCACAGGAATTTCGCGTGTCGCATATGTTGATCTTTTTTTCCTGAATGTGTTGTCATCATCGGAAGGGGTAAGTTTCATGTGTTTTCATGGTTAGTGTTCCTTGAATGTACAGTCTATGGTTTTTTAATTGAATCTTCATCTGACTGGAAATTTTGGTTTGGGATAACAGTAAGTTTTCTCGCTATGTTGTGGTGTGTTGCTGTTCTTTTTGCCTTAGATGTACATTTATTTGAGTATATTTTACTATAAATTTATTGCTTTGCTTTACAGTTTCTAGTTTTGATGTGGCTTTCCAGGTATTTCGCGTATCATATTTTGTGTGTGTGTGTGTGTATTTTTTTTTTTAATTTGTTGTAGTATGTTCGTAGGGTTGTGGGAATATTGCATGTCTTGTTTCCGTGTTTAGATAACAATTGTTAGTTTCGATCCTTTAAGCTTGTTTGTTTTTTATTTGTTTGGCGTTTGATGGTCGGTTGGTTTGGTTTGTGTGGTGTTAAGTTGTTGGTTGGTCATATGGTTGGATTATTGTTGATCAATCTTTATACAACTCAAATTTTGTAATGCTTTTCAAGTGTTTTGCATGTCAAATCTTGATATTTTTATTGATTGTATTTGCACGTAATTTTACTAATTAAGGCTTTGTTTTACAGGCTAATAATTTTGCTTTGCTTTTAGGCATTTCGCGTTTTGCTTGTTTATTTTACTTGTCTGTGACGGTTGCTCATATCCAAGTGCGTGTTACTTTTGATTCTTGGAGATTTTTTGCGTTTAACGGTCGGCTGCTTTATTGAAATAACAGATTGGTTATTTGAAAGGTTGGTCTGTTGCTTGGTTGATATTTTGTTGTTCGTCTCAATGTTCCTTTGAGGCATTTAATGCTCTATAAAATGGCTATCGTATGGAACCAAAGAATAAACCGCAAAACTGCTAAATATGGAATGTAGTGTTTTCAGGACCAGAATATCTAATTTCGGCCAAATAGGCCTCATTGCTGACCCTTAACCGAAATTCCACGATGGAATTAATGATCCCCACCCCCGTCAAAAAAAAAAAAAAAAGTTTAACGTTTTTTTTTTTTTTATTAAGGAATGTGTTAAAAAAATTCTACTTATAAATGGTTTCGTCCTCGTTTGTCGCGCTATTATTTTGTTCTTAATTTTGTTTTGCATGCTTTAAATATTTCCTTGCTTTGTAGATTTTTTTGCAAACATTGTTATCACGTTGTTGTGGTTGTTTATGTCCAAGTTTGTGTTAGTTTCGATTCTTCGATATTTCATTTGTTTGGCATAGAATGGTTTCTTAATTGTTTGTAATGTAAGTTAGTCAGTCCGTCGGTCGGTCGGTCAATTCGGAGGTTCTTTATTGCTTGTCTGGTGATATGTTTCGTTGTTCATGTTCTGTATAGGCGGGCGTGAAATTGCGTTTCTGTTCCGGCGTTTCGCGTGTTAATGTTTTAATGCATTGACTATATTTGTACTTATTCAGGCTTCTAATTTTGATGTGTTTCTGTGTATAAAGTGGTGATTGGTTTGCTGTTCGAAGGTGGTTAAGTCAAGTCAAATGGGGTCGGGTCGAGCCCTCTACTGTACCATGTAATCCAGTTATATCTGTTTCATGGTGCGCGTAGTTATGTCGTGTTATTTTGTCGCAGTGGTCGCGTTGCTTTGTCGCGTTGTTATAATATTTAGGTGTTTTGTTTATTTGCTATTTTGTTTTGCTTTGTGTGTTGTAAATTTGTTGTTTGCTTCGTAATCTGTGTGGTTTATATTGAGTATCATTTTCTTGCGTGTCATGTTGTTGCGCTATTTATTTCTATGTTACTGTAATGTGGCTTTGGTTTTGCTGTTCAGGCATTTCAAGTGTTAGCTTTTTCTGCAAACATGTTATATAGTTGAGGTGGTTGTTCATGTCCTTGTCTGTGTTAATTTGATTCTCCATGATATTTTTGTTTGGCATAGAATGATTTCTTAATTGTTTGTAATGTAAGTTAGTCAGTCGATCGGTCGGTCTGTTCGGAGGGTCTTGGTTGCTTGTACGGTGATATGTTTCTTTGTTCATGTTCTGTATAGGCGGGCGTGAAATTGCGTTTCTGTTCAGGCGTTTCGCGTGTTAATATTTTTATGCATTGGATAAATTTGTACTTATTCAGGTTTCTAATTTTGATGTGTTTCTGTGTATGAAGTTTTGATTGGTTTGCTGTTTGGCAGTGGTTAAGTCAAGTCAGATCGGGTCGGGTGGAACCATCTACTGTACCATGTAACCCAGTACTATCCGTTTCATGGTGCGCGTTATTTAGTCGTCTTATTTTGTCGCAGTGTTCGCGTTGTTTTGTCGCGTTGTTTTAATATTTCAGTGTTATTTTGGTTACTTGCTATAATTTTGTTATTGTTAATTTTGCTTTGTTTTGTATGTTGTTAATTTGGTGTTTGCTTTGTAATTTGCGAGGTTTATATTGTGTAACATTTTGTTGCGTGCCATTATGTTGCGCTATTTATTTCTGTGTTACTGTCATGTTGCTTTCATTCTGTTGTTCAGGCATTTCATGTGTTTAGCTTCATTTCTATTTGTTTATTCTTGAGTGTGCTTAATTGTTTTTGTACAAAGCTTATTTTGTTTGGTTGGATTATATTTTTGATGTGTGCTTTTGTATGAAGTGGTGAATAGTTTCGTGTTGTCAGATGCACAGATAATTCAGATGGGGTCAGATGGAACACTCAACTGATACAATGATACTGATACTGATACAGTACTATCTGTATCATGGCGGTGTTTAGTGGTTGTTTTGTTCGTGTTTTTGTGTTGGTTGGTCGTTTGCTTATTCGGTCGGTCGTTTGCTTATTCGGTCGGTCGTTTGCTTATTAGATTGTTTGGGTGGTCGTTTGCTGATTCGGTCGGATGGCTGTTTGTTTACTTATTAGTCTGGTTGACTGGTCGTGTCCTTATTAATTTGGTTGGTTGGTCGTTTGCTTATTCGTTTGGTTGGTTATTTACTAATTAGGTTGATTGGTTTGTCGTTTGCTTGATAGGTCGGTTGGTTGGTTTCTTGGTTGGTCGTTTACTTATTGGGTAGATTGGTTGTTTGGTGGTTTGCTTATTAGGTTGTTTGGAAATTTGCTTATTCGGTTAGTTGGTTGGTAGTTTGCTTATTCGGTTAATATGTTGGTCGTTTGTAAATTTATGTGCTTTGCTTTACAGCTTCTAATTTGGCTTTTTCATTTCCATGCATTTCCCGTATTGCGTGTTTTTTTGTTGTATTTTTTTTCATATTTTATTATTATTTTTTTAATGTGTAGTAGTATGTTGGTTGTGGGAATATTGCATGTCGTGTTTCGCGTGTTTTGTTCTTTTTTTCCTTATATTTACAGTTGGTTCTCTTTACCGTAACCCTAAACAACTTGCATTTTTTTTTTCTAAGAGATAGTATTAGTTTGAGATAATAGATGTCGTTCTATTATATTTAGCAAAATTTCAACAAATATTGCTCTAAAAATTTAGTTTCACATAAGCAGTCGTTTAAGATATTAGTGTTTGACATAATGGGCGAACTTTATTTCGTATTTGCATTGCAGACTTTTACTTTAGCTTTGCTTTTCAAGCTTTCGGTGTATCACGTGTTGTGTGTTTTTGTTTTTTCTTGTGTTGTGTGGGAAGGGGTAGGAGCATATGGTATATCAGGCTTCATGTGTTTTGCTGTTCTTTGTCATTGAATTTAAATTTGACCTTTTGTTGATCTTAAACTCCATCTGATTGGCAATTTTGATTTCAGATAAGAGTAGTTTGATATAAAATGAATACTAATGAATATTTAGAAAAAAATCAAAGCTAATTCAAATATTTTATCCGACTAAGGTAATAGTTCCAGATATTTGTTTTATGAGATAATGCGACCAACTGTATTTCACTTTTAAACAAAAGCGCCAAATGTTTCAAGGAAAAACAAGAACAACATAACACATGAAATTAAGCAACGTCTCATCAATGTCTATGCAACATACTGTCAGTACGTATAGAACATATGCACGTTTCCAGCAGGCACATAAGGATTATGCATCGTCATTTGTTTGCATGCTGCATGTTTTTATATGTTGTCTTAGATTGTATTTTGCAATGCTTTCGTTTGTTTTGCTTGTAAAATACTTCATATTTTTATTGCTTTTTGCATGTAATTGTACAAAATAAGGCTTTGTTTTACAGGCCAATAATTTTGCTTTTCTTTCAGGCATTTCGCGAATTGCTTGTTTATTTAACTTGTTTGTGATGGTTGCTTGTTTCCAACTTTGTGCTGCCGTTTGTTCTAGGAGACATTTTTGCGCTGAACGGTTGGCTGCTTGACTAAATAACAGTTTGGTTATCCAGGCTTCTAATTTTGATGTAAGTGGTGATTGGATTGCTGTTTGGCAATGGTTCAGTCAAGTCAGATGGGGTCGGGTCGAACCCTCTACTGGTACCATGTAATCCAGAACTATCTGTTTCATGATGCGTGTTGTTTTGTAGTGTTATTTTGTCGCAGTGTTCGCGTTGTTTTGTCGCGTTGTTTTAATATTCCAGTGTCATTTTGTTTACTTGCTATAATTTTGTTATTGTAAATTTTGCCTTGCTTTGTGTGTTGTAAATTTGTTGTTTTATTTGTAATTTGTGTTGTTTATATTGTGTATCATTTTTTGCGGGCCATGCTTTTGCGCTATTAATTCTGTGTTACTGTAATGTTGCTTTGATTTTGCTGTTCAGGCGTTTCATGTGTTAGCTTTTTTCTTCAAACGTTGTTATATCATTGATGTGGCTGTTCATGTCCTTGTCTGTGTTAATTTAATTCACCGAGAGTATTTGTTTGGCATAGAATGATTTCTTAATTGTTTGTAATGTAAGTTAGTCAGCCAATCGGTCGGTCGGTCGGTCTGTACGGAGGTTCTTGGTTGCTTGCCTAGTGATATGTTTCGTTGTTCATGTTCTGTATAGGCGGGCGTGAAATTGCGTTTCTGTTCAGGTGTTTCGCGTGTTAATATTGTAATGCATTGAAAATATTTGTATTTATTTAGGCTTCCAATTTTGACGTGTTTCTGTGTATGAGTTGGTGACTGGCTTGGTGTTTGGCAGTGGCTCAGTCAAGTCAGATGGGGTCGGGTCGAACCCTCTACTGGTACCATGCAATCCAGTACTTTCTGTTTCATGGTGCGCGTTGTTTAGTCTTGTTATTTTGTCGCATTGTTCGCGTTGTTTTGTCGCGTTGTTTTAACCCATATATGACAATGGAATCTTCCACCTGAATAAGTTTGGTGTTGTCCATTTCCAATTATGGGTGTGCCAGGTTTGTTTTGTTTACGGTAAATTTTCCAGAAATGCATGTGCTATAAGACAACAGTGTTGACCCAAATCAGATGCCACATTCTGTGGCATCTGATCTGGGTCTACACTGTTTGCCAATGTCGCACAAATGGGACGCAAGGCATATATGGGTTAATATTCCAGTGTTTTTTCGTTTACTTGCTATAATTTTGTTCTTGTTAATTTTGCTTGGACTTGTATGTTGGGTTAATTGGTTGGTCGTTTGGTTAGTTGGCTTGGTTTTCTTTTGTCTAGTTTGTGTAGTGTTGAACAGATTCATGTTTGGTAGATGCACATTAAGTCAGATGGGGTCGGGTCGAACCCTCTACTGGTACCATGTAATCCAGTACTATCTGTTTCATGATGCGCGTTGTTTTGTCGTGTTATTTTGTCGCAGTGTTCGCGTTGTTTTGTCGCGTTGTTTTAATATTCCAGTGTTTTTGTGTACTTGCTATAATATTGTTATTGTTAATTTTGCTTTGACTTGTATGTTGGGTTAATTGGTTGGTCGTTTGGTTAGTTAGCTTGGTTTTTTTTTTGCTAGTTTGTCTAGGGTTGAATAGTTTCGTGTTTGGTAGATGCACATTCAAGTCAGATGGGCTCGGGTTGTACCCTCTACTGGTACCATGTAATCCAGTACTATATGTATCATGCTGGTGTTTAGTGGTTGTTTCACTTTTGATTTGTGTTGTTTGGTCGATTATTTTGTCGTTTGTGTTTTCGGTTGGTCAGTCGGTCGTTTTGCTTATTCGGTCGGTTGTTGGTTGTTAACTTAATAGGTTGGTTGGTTGGTCGTTTGCTTATCAGTTTGGTTGGTTGGTCGTTTGCTTATTAGGTTGGTTGGTTGCACTGTCAAGTCAGGTGGGGGTCGGGTCGAACCCTCTACTGGTGCCATGTAATCCAGTACTATCTGTATCATGTTGGTTTTTTGTGGATGTTTCGTTTGGGTTTTGTGTTGTTCGGTTGGTTGGTTGGACGTTGGCTTATTTGGTTGATCGGTTGGTCGTTTGCTTATTCGGTCGGTCGGTTGGTTGGTTGTTTGTTTATTCTGTCAGTCGGTTGGTAGGTTGTTTACTTATTAGGTTGGTTGGTTCGTCGTTGGCTTATTCGGTTGGTTGATTGGTTGTTTTACATATTTGGTTGGTCGTTTGTTTGAGATTGGTTGGTTCGTCGTTTCTTTTAAGGGTGGTTTGCTCTTTACTTATTAGGTTGGTTGGTTGATTGTTTGCTTATTCGGTTGGTTTCTTGTTTAGTCGTTTCCTTATTCGGTTGGTCGGCTGGTTGGTTTTTGGTTTATTCGGTTCGTTGCTTGGCCGTTTGCTTATTAGGATGGTCGTTGGCCGTTTGCTTATTCGGTGGGATAGTTGTTTGCCTGCTTATAAGGTTGGTTGGATGGTCGTTTGCTTATTAGGTTGGTTGGTGGGTCGTTCGCTTATTGGGTATGTTGGCTGGTCGTTTGCTTATTCGTTTGGTTCGTTGGTTGTTCGCTTATTCGGTTGGTTCATTGGTTGTTTGCGTATTCGGTTGGTTCGTTTAGTCATTCGTGTATTCGGTTGGTTGGTCATTTGCTTATTCGGTTGGTTAGTTTGTAGTTTGCTCATTCGGTTAATTGGTCTGTCGTGTGGTTATTTGACTGGTAAGTTGGTCCTGTTGGTTCTTTGGTGGTTTTCTAGTGTATAGTTTGTGTTGTGGTGAATGGTTTCTTGTTTTGCAGATGCAGTCAAGTGAGATGGGGTCGGGTCGAACCCTCTACTGGTACCATGTAATCCAGTTCTATCCGTATCATGGCGGTGTTTTGTGGTTGTTTGGTTTTTGTTGGTTGGTCAGTTGGTTGGTCTGTGGTTCATTCGTTTGGTCGGTTGGTCGTTTGTTTATTTGGTCGGTTGGTTGATTGGTTGTTTGCTTATTAGGTTGGTTGGTCGTTTGCTTATTTGGTTTGTAGGTTGTTTACTCGTTTGCTTATTCGGTTGGTTGGTCACTTGCTTATTCGGTTAATTGGTTGGTCGTTTGGTTATTTGTTTGGTTAGTTGGTCCTGTTGGTTCATAGGTTTTTTGTTTACATGTTAGTTTGGTTCGTTGGTCGTTTGCTTATTATTTTCGTTGGTTGGTTACTAATTAGGTTTGTGTTACCTTTGCTTAATAGGTCGCTTAGTCGGTTTGTTGGATTTGCACGTTTGCTTATTCGGTTTGTTGATTTAGTCGTTTGCGTTTTTTGGTTGGTTGGTCATTTGCTTATTCGGTTGGTTGGTTGGTTTGTAGTTTGCTTATTTGGTTAATTGGTTGGTCGTTCGGTCATTTGGTTAGCTTGTCCGGTTGGTTTATTGGTGTTTGTGTGTCTAGTTTGTCTAGTGGTGAATGGTTTCTTGTTTTACAGATGCACAGTCAAGTCAGATGGGGTCGGGTCGAACCCTCTACTGGTACCATGTAATCCAGTACTATCTGTATCATGTTGGTGTTTGGTGGTTGTTTTGTTTGTTTTGTGTTGGTTGGTCGTTTGCTTAATAGGTCGGTAGGTCGTTTTGTTTGTTGGTCGGTTGCTTATTCGGTTGGTTGTGTCATTTGCTTATTCGGTTGGTTGGCCATTTGCTTATTCGGTTGGTTGATTGGTTGGTTGGTAGTTTGCTTATTATGCTAATTGGTTGGTCGTTGGTATTTTGGTTGGTTTGTTGGTTCTGTTGGTTCAGTTGGTTCATTGAAAGTTTTATTGTCTGGTGAATGGTTTCGTGTTTGGCAGATATGGGGTCGGATCGATCCCTCTACTGGCATCATGTAATCCAGTACTATCTGTAACATGGTGGTATTTAGTAGTTGTTTGGTTTGTGTTTTGTGTTGGTTGGTCGGCTGGTTGTTTGTTGCCTTATTCGGTTCGTCTGTTTTGCGTATGCATATAAGGATGAACGGTGGGCCGTTTCCTTATTCGGTCGGTTGGTTGTTTGCTTACTTATTAGGTTGGTTGGATGGTCGTTTGCTTATTAGGATGGTTGGTTGGTCGCTTGCTTATTGGGTTGGTTGGTTGGGTGTTTGCTTATTTCGTTTGGTCGGTTGGTTGTTTGCTTATTCGGTTGGTTCGTTGGTCGATTGCGTATTCGGTTAGTTCATTGTTTAGTCATTCGTATATTCGGTTGTTTGGTCATTTGCTTATTCGGTTTGTTGGTTTGTAGCTTGCTTATTCGGTTAATTGGTTGGTTAGTTGGTCCGTTTGGTTCATTGATGGTTCTTGTGTCCAGTCCAGTTTGTTTAGTGGTAAATGGATTCGTGTTTGGCAGGTGCACAGTCAGGTCAGATGGGGTCGGGTCGAACCCTCTACTGGTACCCTGTAATCCAGTACTATCTGTATCATGGCGGTGTTTCGTAGTTGTCTTGTTTGTGCTTTTGTTGGTTGGTCGGTTGGTTTGCCGTTGGTTTATTCGGTTGGCCGGTTGGTCGTTTATTCGGTCGGTTGGTTTGTTGGTTGTTTGCTTATCAGGTTGGCTGGTTGGTCGTTTGCTTATTCGGTTTGTTGGTTGTTTAATCGTTTGCTTATTCGGTTGGTTAGTCGTTGGCTTATTGGGTTAATTGGTTGGTCGTTTGGTTATTTGTTTGGTTAGTTGGTACTGTTGGTTCATTGGTGGTGACTGGCTTGGTGTTTGGCAGTGGTTCAGTCAAGTCAGATGGGTTCGAGTCTAAACCTCTACTGGTACCATGTAATCCAGTGCTATCTGTTTCATGATGCGCGTTTTTTGTCGTGTTATTTTGTCGCAGTGTTCGCGTTGTTTTGTCGCGTTGTTTTAATATTCCAGTGTTTTTTTTTTTTTTTTTTTTTTTGTTATTTTTTTGTTTACTTGCTATAATTTTGTTATTGTTAATTTTGCTTTGACTTGTATTTTGGGTTAATTGGTTGGTCGATTGGTCGTTTGGTTAGTTATCTTGGTTTTCTTTAAGCTAGTTTGTCTATTGTTGAATAATGTCGTGTTTGGAAGAGGCACATGCAAGTCAGATGGGATCGGGTCGAACCCTCTACTGGTACCATGTAATCCAGTACTATCTGTTTCATGATGGGCGTTGTTTTGTCGTGTTATTTTGTCGCAGTGTTCGCGTTGCTTTGTCGTGTTATTTTAATATTTCCCTGTTATTTTGTTTACTTGCTATAATTTTGTTATTGCAAATTTTGCCTTGCTTTGTGTGTTGTAAATTTGTTGTTTGCTTTGTAATTTGTGTGGTTTATATTGTGTATCATTTAGTTGCGTGTCATGCTGTAGCGCTATTTATTTCTGTGTTACTTTGATGTTGCTTTGATTTTGCTGTTCAGGCATTTTATGTGTTAGCTTTTTTCTGCAAACGATGTTATATCATTGATGTGATTGTTCATGTCCTTGTCTGTGTTAATTTAATTCACCGAGAGTTTTTGTTTGGCATAGAATGATTTCTTAATTGTTTGTAATGTAAGTTAGTCAGTCGATCGGTCGGTCTGTTCGGAGGTTCTTGGTTGCTTGCCTGGTGATATGTTTCGTTGTTCATGTTCTGTATAGGCGGGCGTGAAATTGCGTTTCTGTTCAGGTGTTTCGCGTGTTAATATTTTAATGCATTGAATATATTTGTACTTATTTAGGCTTCTAATTTTGATGTGTTTCTGTGAATGAGGTGGTGACTGGCTTGGTGTTTGGCAGTGATTCAGTCAAGTCAGATGGGGTCGGGTCGAACCCTCTACTGGTACCATGTAATCCAGTACTATCTGTTTCATGGTGCGCGTTGTTTAGTCGTGTTATTTTGTCGCAGTGTTCGCGTTGTTTTGTCGCGTTGTTTTTATATTCCAGTGCTTTTTTGTTTACTTGCTATAATTTTGTTATTGTTAATTTTGCTTTGACTGGTATGTTGGGTTAATTGGTTGGTTGTTTAGTCGTTTGGTTAGTTAGCTTGGTTTTCTTTTGGCTAGTTTGTCTAGTGCTGAAAAGTTTCGTGTTTGGTAGATGCACATTCAAGTCAGATGGGGTCGGGTCGAACCCTCTTATGGTACCATGTAATCCAGTACTATCTGTTTCATGATGCGCGTTGTTTTGTCGTGTTATTTTGTCGCAGTGTTAGCGTTGTTTTGTCGCGTTGTTTTAATATTTCACTGTTATTTTGTTTACTTGCTATAATTTTGTGATTGTAAATTTTGCCTTGCTTTGTGTGTTGCAAATTTGTTGTTTGCTTTGTAATTTGTGTTATATTGGGTATCATTTTGTTGCGGTTCATGCTGTTGCGCTATTTATTTCTGTGTTACTGTAATGTTGGTTTGATTTTACTGTTCAGGCGTTTTATGTGTTAGCTTTTTTCTGCAAACGTTGTTATATCATTGATGTGGCTGTTCATGTCCTTGTCTGTGTTAATTAAATTCACCGAGTTTTTGTTTGGCATTGAATGATTTCTTAATTTTTTGTAATGTAAGTTAGTCAGTCGATCGGTGGGTCGGTCGGTCTGTTCGGAGGTTCTTGGTTGCTTGCCTGGTGATATGTTTCGTTGTTCATGTTCTGTATAGGCGGGCGTGAAATTGCGTTTCTGTTCAGGTGTTTCGCGTGTTAATATTTTAATGCATTGAATATATTTATAATTTTGTTATTGTTAATTTTGCTTTGACTTGTATGTTGGGTTAATTGGTTGGTTGTTTGGTCGTTTGGTTAGTTAGCTTGGTTTTCTTTTGGCTAGTTTGTCTAGTGCTGAATAGTTTCGTGTTTGGTAGCTGCACATTCAAGTCAGATGGGGTCGGGTCGAACCCTCTACTGGTACCATGTAATCCAGTACTATCTGTTTCATGATGCGCGTTGTTTTGTCGTGTTATTTTGTCGCAGTGTTCGCGTTGTTTTGTCGCGTTGTTTTAATATTTCACTGTTATTTTGTTTACTTGCTATAATTTTGTGATTGTAAAGTAGAGGTTAAACAAAGACCAGGAATTGATACAATTAACTTACTCCACCCACAAAAGACACCAAAGGGAAAGAAATACAAACATTAAGCGACCAGACCATAATGGAAACCTAAACAAAGGAAGGCCATAAGGACAGTTACTTTCCCACAAAATGGCCATATGGTCATCCAAAATAAAAAGACACAAGTGATACACACAGTAAGTAACAAACAACAACATAAATAAATCGCCAATAAATTTTGCCTTGCTTTGTGTGTTGTAAATTTGTTGTTTGCTTTGTAATTTGTGTGATATTGTGTATCATTTTGTTGCGGTTCATGCTGTTGCGCTATTTATTTCTGTGTTACTGTAATGTTGGTTTGATTTTACTGTTCAGGCGTTTTATGTGTTAGCTTTTTTCTGCAAACGTTGTTATATCATTGATGTGGCTGTTCATGTCCTTGTCTGTGTTAATTTAATTCACCGAGAGTTTTTGTTTGGTATTGAATGATTTCTTAATTGTTTGTAATGTAAGTTAGTCAGTCAATCGGTCGATCGGTCGGTCTGTTCGGAGGTTCTTGGTTGCTTGCCTGGTGATATGTTTCGTTGTTCATGTTCTGTATAGGCGGGCGTGAAATTGCGTTTCTGTTCAGGTGTTTCGCGTGTTAATATTTTAATGCATTGAATATATTTGTACTTATTTAGGCTTCTAATTTTGATGTGTTTCTGTGAATGAGGTGGTGACTGGCTTGGTGTTTGGCAGTGGTTCAGTCAAGTCAGATGGGGTCGGGTCGAACCCTCTAATGGTACCATGTAATCCAGTACTATCTGTTTCATGGTGCGCGTTGTTTAGTCATGTTATTTTGTCGCAGTGTTCGCGTTGTTTTGTCGCTTTGTTTTAATATTCCCGTGCTTTTTTGTTTACTTGCTATAATTTTGTTATTGTTAATTTGCTTTGACTTGTATGTTGGGTTAATTGGTTGGTTGTTTAGTCGTTTGGTTAGTTAGCTTGGTTTTCTTTTGGCTAGTTTGTCTAGTGCTGAATAGTTTCGTGTTTGGTAGATGCACATTCAAGTCAGATGGGGTCGGGTCGAACCCTCTACTGGTACCATGTAATCCAGTACTATCTGTTTCATGATGCGCGTTGTTTTGTCGTGTTATTTTGTCGCAGTGTTTTGTATCATTGATGTGGCTGTTCATGTCCTTGTCTGTGTTAATTAAATTCACCGAGTTTTTGTTTGGCATTTGTGTTGTTCGGTTGGTTGGTTGGACGTTGGCTTATTTGGTTGATCGATTGGTCAATTGCTTATTCGGTCGGTCGGTTGGTTGGTTGTTTGCTTATTCGGTCAGTCAGTTGGTTGGATGTTACTTATTAGGTTGGTTGGTTCGTTGTTGGCTTATTCGGTCGGTTGATTGGTTGTTTTACATATTTGGTTGGTCGTTTGTTTGAGATTGGTTGGTTCGTCGTTTCTTTTTAGGGTGGTTTGCTCTTTACTTATTAGGTTGGTTGGTTGATTGTTTGCTTATTCGGTTGGTTGTTTGTTTAGTCGTTTGTTTATCCGGTTGGTCGGCTGGTTGGTTTTTTGTTTATTCGGTTCTTTGCTTGGCCGTTTGCTTATTAGGATGGTCGGTTGGCCGTTTGCTTATGCGGTCGGGTGGTTGTTTGCCTGCTTATAAGGTTGGTTGGATGGTCGTTTGCTTATTAGGTTGGTTGGTGGGTCGTTCGCTTATTGGGTATTTTGGCTGGTCCTTTGCTTATTCGTTTGGTTGGTTTGATGTTCGCTTATTCGGTTGGTTCATTGGTCGTTTGCGTATTCGGTTGGTTCGTTTAGTCATTCGTATATTCGGTTGGTTGGTCATTTGCTTATTCGGTTGGTTGGTTTGTAGTTTGCTCATTCGGTTAATTGGTCGGTCGTGTGGTTATTTGGCTTGTTAGTTGGTCCTGTTGGTTCTTTGGTGGTTTTCTAGTGTATAGTTTGTCTTGTGGTGAATGGTTTCTTGTTTTGCAGATGCACAGTCAAGTGAGATGGGGTCGGGTCGAACCCTCTACTGGTACCATGTAATCTAATACATCTGTATCATGGCGGTGTTTTGTGGTTGTTTGGTTTTTGTTGGTTGGTCGGTTGGTTGGTCGTTGGTTCATTCGGTTGGTCGATTGTTTATTTGGTCGGTTGGTTGATTGGTTGTTTGCTTATTAGGTTGGTTGGTCGTTTGCTTATTTGGTTTGTAGGTTGTTTACTCGTTTGCTTATTCGGTTGGTTGGTCACTTGCTTATTCGGTTAATTGATTGGTCGTTTGGTTATTTGTTTAGTTAGTTGGTACTGTTGGTTCATTGTTTGTTTGTTTACATATTAGTTTGGTTCGTTGGTCGTTTGCTTATTATTTGCGTTGGTTGGTTACTAATAAGGTTTGTGTTACCTTTGCCGCTTAGCCGGTTTGTTTGATTTGCACGTTTGCTTATTCGGTTTGTTGATTTAGTCGTTTGCGTTTTCGGTTTGTTGGTCATTTGCCTATTCGGTTGTTTGGTTTGTAGTTTGCTTATTCGGTAAATTGGTTGGTCGTTCGGTCATTTGGTTAGTTAGTCTGTCCTGTTGGTTCATTGGTGTTTTTGTGTCTAGTTTGTCTAGTGATGAATGGTTTCTTGTTTTGCAGATGCACAGTCTTGTTGGTCTTGTTGTTTCTTTGATGGTTCTTGTGTCTAGTCCAGTTTGTCTAGTGGTAAATGGTTTCGTGTTTGGCAGGTGCACAGTCAAGTCAGATGAGGTCGGGTCTAACCCTCTACTGGTACCATGTAATCCAGTACTTTCTGTATCATGGCGGTGTTTCGTGGTTGTCTTGTTTGTGCTTTTGTTGGTTGGTCGGTTGGTTTGCCGTTTGTTTATTCGGTTGACCGATTGGTCGTTTATTTTGTCGGTTGGTTTGTTAGTTGTTTGCTTATTAGCTTGGCTGGTTGGTCGTTTGCTTATTCGGTTTGTTGGTTGTTTACTCGTTTGCTTATTAGGTTGGTTAGTCGTTTGCTTGTGGGGTTAATTGGTTGGTCGATTGGTTATTTGTTTGGTTAGTTGGTACTGTTGGTTCATTGGTGGGGTTTGGCTTGGTGTTTGGCAGTGGTTCAGTCAAGTCAGATGGGGTCGGGTCGAACCCTCTAATGGTACCATGTAATCCAGTACTATCTGTTTCATGGTGCGCGTTGTTTAGTCATGTTATTTTGTCGCAGTGTTCGCGTTGTTTTGTCGCTTTGTTTTAATATTCCCGTGCTTTTTTGTTTACTTGCTATAATTTTGTTATTGTTAATTTGCTTTGACTTGTATGTTGGGTTAATTGGTTGGTTGTTTAGTCGTTTGGTTAGTTAGCTTGGTTTTCTTTTGGCTAGTTTGTCTAGTGCTTAATAGTTTCGTGTTTGGTAGATGCACATTCAAGTCAGATGGGGTCGGGTCGAACCCTCTACTGGTACCATGTAATCCAGTACTATCTGTTTCATGATGCGCGTTGTTTTGTCGTGTTATTTTGTCGCAGTGTTCGCGTTGTTTTGTCGCGTTGTTTTAATATTTCACTGTTATTTTGTTTACTTGCTATAATTTTGTTATTGTAAATTTTCCTTGCTTTGTGTGTTGTAAATTTGTTGTTTGCTTTGTAATTTGTGTGGTTTATATTGTGTATCATTTTGTTGCGGTTCATGCTGTTGCGCTATTTATTTCTGTGTTACTGTAATGTTGGTTTGATTTTACTGTTCAGGCGTTTTATGTGTTAGCTTTTTTCTGCAAACGTTGTTATATCATTGATGTGGCTGTTCATGTCCTTGTCTGTGTTAATTAAATTCACCGAGTTTTTGTTTGGCATTTGTGTTGTTCGGTTGGTTGGTTGGACGTTGGCTTATTTGGTTGATCGATTGGTCAATTGCTTATTCGGTCGGTCGGTTGGTTGGTTGTTTTTCTTATTCGGTCAGTCAGTTGGTTGGTTGTTTACTTATTAGGTTGGTTGGTTCGTCGTTGGCTTATTCGGTCGGTTGATTGGTTGTTTTACATATTTGGTTGGTCGTTTGTTTGAGATTGGTTGGTTCGTCGTTTCTTTTTAGGGTGGTTTGCTCTTTACTTATTAGGTTGGTTGGTTGATTGTTTGCTTATTCGGTTGGTTGTTTGTTTAGTCGTTTGCTTATCCGGTTGGTCGTCTGGTTGGTTTTTTGTTTATTCGGTTCTTTGCTTGGCCGTTTGCTTATTAGGATGGTCGGTTGGCCATTTGCTTATGCGGTCGGGTGGTTGTTTGCCTGCTTATAAGGTTGGTTGGATGGTCGTTTGCTTATTAGGTTGGTTGGTGGGTCGTTCGCTTATTGGGTATTTTGGCTGGTCCTTCGCTTATTGGGTATTTTGGCTGGTCCTTTGCTTATTCGTTTGGTTGGTTTGATGTTCGCTTATTCGGTTGGTTCATTGGTCGTTTGCGTATTCGGTTGGTTCGTTTAGTCATTCGTATATTCGGTTGGTTGGTCATTTGCTTATTCGGTTGGTTAGTTTGTAGTTTGCAAATTCGGTTAATTGGTCGGTCGTGTGGTTATTTGGCTTGTGAGTTGGTCCCGTTGGTTCTTTGGTGGTTTTCTAGTGTATAGTTTGTCTTGTGGTGAATGGTTTCTTGTTTTGCAGATGCACAGTCAAGTGAGATGGGGTCGGGTCGAACCCTCTACTGGTACCATGTAATCTAATACATCTGTATCATGGCGGTGTTTTGTGGTTGTTTGGTTTTTGTTGGTTGGTCGGTTGGTTGGTCGTTGGTTCATTCGGTTGGTCGGTTGGTCGATTGTTTATTTGGTCAGTTGGTTGATTGGTTGTTTGCTTATTAGGTTGGTTGGTCGTTTGCTTATTTGGTTTGTAGGTTGTTTACTCGTTTGCTTATTCGGTTGGTTGGTCACTTGCTTATTCGGTTAATTGATTGGTCGTTTGGTTATTTGTTTAGTTAGTTGGTACTGTTGGTTCATTGTTTGTTTGTTTACATATTAGTTTGGTTCGTTGGTCGTTTGCTTATTATTTTCGTTGGTTGGTTACTAATAAGGTTTGTGTTACCTTTGCCGCTTAGCCGGTTTGTTTGATTTGCACGTTTGCTTATTCGGTTTGTTGATTTAGTCGTTTGCGTTTTCGGTTTGTTGGTCATTTGCCTATTCGGTTGTTTGGTTTGTAGTTTGCTTATTCGGTAAATTGGTTGGTCGTTCGGTCATTTGGTTAGTTAGTCTGTCCTGTTGGTTCATTGGTGTTTTTGTGTCTAGTTTGTCTAGTGATGAATGGTTTCTTGTTTTGCAGATGCACAGTCTTGTTGGTCTTGTTGTTTCTTTGATGGTTCTTGTGTCTAGTCCAGTTTGTCTAGTGGTAAATGGTTTCGTGTTTGGCAGGTGCACAGTCAAGTCAGATGAGGTCGGGTCTAACCCTCTACTGGTACCATGTAATCCAGTACTTTCTGTATCATGGCGGTGTTTCGTGGTTGTCTTGTTTGTGCTTTTGTTGGTTGGTCGGTTGGTTTGCCGTTGGTTTATTCGGTTGACCGATTGGTCGTTTATTTTGTCGGTTGGTTTGTTAGTTGTTTGCTTATTAGCTTGGCTGGTTGGTCGTTTGCTTATTCGGTTTGTTGGTTTTTTACTCGTTTGCTTATTAGGTTGGTTAGTCGTTTGCTTGTGGGGTTAATTGGTTGGTCGTTTGGTTATTTGTTTGGTTAGTTGGTACTGTTGGTTCATTGGTGGGGTTTGGCTTGGTGTTTGGCAGTGGTTCAGTCAAGTCAGATGGGTTCGAGTCGAACCCTCTACTGGTACCATGTAATCCAGTACTATCTGTTTCATGATGCGCGTTGTTTTGTCGTGTTATTTTGTCGCAGTGTTCGCGTTGTTTTGTCGCGTTGTTTTAATATTTCACTGTTATTTTGTTTACTTGCTATAATTTTGTGATTGTAAAGTAGAGGTTAAACAAAGATCAGGAATTGATACAATTAACTTACTCCACCCACAAAAGACACCAAAGGGAAAGAAATACAAACATTAAGCGACCAGACCATAATGGAAACCTAAACAAAGGAAGGCCATAAGGACAGTTACTTTCCCACAAAATGGCCATATGGCCATCCAAAATAAAAAGAAACAAGTGATACACACAGTAAGTAACAAACAACAACATAAATAAATCGCCAATAAATTTTGCCTTGCTTTGTGTGTTGTAAATTTGTTGTTTGCTTTGTAATTTGTGTGGTTTATATTGTGTATCATTTTGTTGCGGTTCATGCTGTTGCGCTATTTATTTCTGTGTTACTGTAATGTTGGGTTGATTTTACTGTTCAGGCGTTTTATGTGTTAGCTTTTTTCTGCAAACGTTATATCATTGATGTGGCTGTTCATGTCCTTGTCTGTGTTAATTTAATTCACCGAGAGTTTTTGTTTGGTATTGAATGATTTCTTAATTGTTTGTAATGTAAGTTAGTCAGTCGATCGGTCGGTCGGTCGGTCTGTTCGGAGGTTCTTGGTTGCTTGCCTGGTGATATGTTTCGTTGTTCATGTTCTGTATAGGCGGGCGTGAAATTGCGTTTCTGTTCAGGTGTTTCGCGTGTTAATATTTTAATGCATTGAATATATTTGTACTTATTTAGGCTTCTAATTTTGATGTGTTTCTGTGAATGAAGTGGTGACTGGCTTGGTGTTTGGCAGTGGTTCAGTCAAGTCAGATGGGGTCGGGTCGAACCCTCTAATGGTACCATGTAATCCAGTACTATCTGTTTCATGTTGCGCGTTGTTTAGTTATGTTATTTTGTCGCAGTGTTCGCGTTGTTTTGTCGCTTTGTTTTAATATTCCCGTGCTTTTTTGTTTACTTGCTATAATTTTGTTATTGTTAATTTTGCTTTGACTTGTATGTTGGGTTAATTGGTTGGTTGTTTAGTCGTTTGGTTAGTTAGCTTGGTTTTCTTTTGGCTAGTTTGTCTAGTGCTGAATAGTTTCGTGTTTGGTAGATGCACATTCAAGTCAGATGGGGTCGGGTCGAACCCTCTATTGGTACCATGTAATCCAGTACTATCTGTTTCATGATGCGCGTTGTTTTGTCGTGTTATTTTGTCGCAGTGTTCGCGTTGTTTTGTCGCGTTTTTTTTAATATTTCACTGTTATTTTGTTTACTTGCTATAATTTTGTGATTGTAAATTTTCCTTGCTTTGTGTGTTGTAAATTTGTTGTTTGCTTTGTAATTTGTGTGGTTTATATTGTGTATCATTTTGTTGCGGTTCATGCTGTTGCGCTATTTATTTCTGTGTTACTGTAATGTTGGTTTGATTTTACTGTTCAGGCGTTTTATGTGTTAGCTTTTTTCTGCAAACGTTGTTATATCATTGATGTGGCTGTTCATGTCCTTGTCTGTGTTAATTAAATTCACGAAGTTTTTGTTTGGCATTTGTGTTGTTCGGTTGGTTGGTTGGACGTTGGCTTATTTGGTTGATCGATTGGTCAATTGCTTATTCGGTCGGTCGGTTGGTTGGTTGTTTGCTTATTCGGTCAGTCAGTTGGTTGGTTGTTTACTTATTAGGTTGGTTGGTTCGTCGTTGGCTTATTCGGTCGGTTGATTGGTTGTTTTACATATTTGGTTGGTCGTTTGTTTGAGATTGGTTGGTTCGTCGTTTCTTTTTAGGGTGGTTTGCTCTTTACTTATTAGGTTGGTTGGTTGATTGTTTGCTTATTCGGTTGGTTGTTTGTTTAGTCGTTTGCTTATCCGGTTGGTCGGCTGGTTGGTTTTTGGTTTATTCGGTTCTTTGCTTGGCCGTTTGCTTATTAGGATGGTCGGTTGGCCGTTTGCTTATGCGGTCGGGTGGTTGTTTGCCTGCTTATAAGGTTGGTTGGATGGTCGTTTGCTTATTAGGTTGGTTGGTGGGTCGTTCGCTTATTGGGTATTTTGGCTGGTCCTTTGCTTATTCGTTTGGTTGGTTTGATGTTAGCTTATTCGGTTGGTTCATTGGTCGTTTGCGTATTCGGTTGGTTCGTTTAGTAATTCGTATATTCGGTTGGTTGGTCATTTGCTTATTCGGTTGGTTGGTTTGTAGTTTGCTCATTCGGTTAATTGGTCGGTCGTGTGGTTATTTGGCTTGTTAGTTGGTCCTGTTGGTTCTTTGGTGGTTTTCTAGTGTATAGTTTGTCTTGTGGTGAATGGTTTCTTGTTTTGCAGATGCACAGTCAAGTGAGATGGGGTCGGGTCGAACCCTCTACTGGTACCATGTAATCTAATACATCTGTATCATGGCGGTGTTTTGTGGTTGTTTGGTTTTTGTTGGTTGGTCGGTTGGTTGGTCGTTGGTTCATTCGGTTGGTCGGTTGGTCGATTGTTTATTTGGTCGGTTGGTTGATTGGTTGTTTGCTTATTAGGTTGGTTGGTCGTTTGCTTATTTGGTTTGTAGGTTGTTCACTCGTTTGCTTATTCGGTTGGTTGGTCACTTGCTTATTCGGTTAATTGGTTGGTCGTTTGGTTATTTGCTTAGTTAGTTGGTACTGTTGGTTCATTGTTTGTTTGTTTACATATTAGTTTGGTTCGTTGGTCGTTTGCTTATTATTTTCGTTGGTTGGTTACTAATAAGGTTTGTGTTACCTTTGCTTAATAGGTCGCTTAGCCGGTTTGTTTGATTTGCACGTTTGCTTATTCGGTTTGTTGATTTAGTCGTTTGCGTTTTCGGTTTGTTGGTCATTTGCTTATTCGGTTGTTTGGTTTGTAGTTTGCTTATTCGGTAAATTGGTTGATCGTTCGGTCATTTGGTTAGTTAGTCTGTCCTGTTGGTTCATTGGTGTTTTTGTGTCTAGTTTGTCTAGTGATGAATGGTTTCTTGTTTTGCAGATGCACAGTCTTGTTGGTCTTGTTGTTTCTTTGATGGTTCTTGTGTCTAGTCCAGTTTGTCTAGTGGTAAATGGTTTCGTGTTTGGCAGGTGCACAGTCAAGTCAGATGAGGTCGGGTCGAACCCTCTACTGGTACCATGTAATCCAGTACTTTCTGTATCATGGCGGTGTTTCGTGGTTGTCTTGTTTGTGCTTTTGTTGGTTGGTCGGTTGGTTTGCCGTTGGTTTATTCGGTTGACCGGTTGGTCGTTTATTTTGTCGGTTGGTTTGTTAGTTGTTTGCTTATTAGCTTGGCTGGTTGGTTGTTTGCTTATTCGGTTTGTTGGTTGTTTACTCGTTTGCTTATTAGGTTGGTTAGTCGTTTGCTTGTGGGGTTAATTGGTTGGTCGTTTGGTTATTTGTTTGGTTAGTTGGTACTGTTGGTTCATTGGTGGGGTTTGGCTTGGTGTTTGGCAGTGGTTCAGTCAAGTCAGATGGGTTCGAGTCGAACCCTCTACTGGTACCATGTAATCCAGTACTATGTTTCATGGTGGGCGTTGTTTAGTCGTGTTATTTTGTCGCAGTGTTCGCGTTGTTTTGTCGCGTTGTTTTAATATTTCAGTGTTTTTTTTTTTTTTGTTTACTTGCTATAATTTTGTTATTGTTAATTTGCTTTGACTTGTATGTTGGGTTAATTGGTTGGTCGTTTGGTTAGTTAGCTTGGTTTTCTTTTGGCTAGTTTGTCTTGTGTTGAATAGTTTCGTGTTTGGTAGATGCACATTCAAGTCAGATGGGGTCGGGTCGAACCCTCTACTGGTACCATGTAATCCAGTACTAGCTGTTTCATGATGCGCGTTGTTTTGTCGTGTAATTTTGTCGCAGTGTTCGCGTTGCTGTCGCTTTATTTTAATATTTCACTGTTATTTTGTTTACTTGCTATAATTTTGTTATTGTAAATTTTGCCTTGCTTTGTGTGTTGTAAATTTGTTGTTTGCTTTGTTATTTGTGTGGTTTATATTGTGTATCAGTTTGTTGCGTGTCATGCTGTTGCGCTAATTATTTCTGTGTTACTGTAATGTTGCTTTGATTTTGTTGTTCAGGCGTTTCATGTGTTAGCTTTTTTCTGCAAACGTTGTTATATCATTGATGTGATTGTTCATGTCCTTGTCTGTGTTAATTTAATTCACCGAGAGTTTTTGTTTGGCATAGAATGATTTCCTAATTGTTTGTGTTGTAAGTTAGTCAGTCGATCGGTCAGTCGGTCGGTCTGTTCGGACGTTCTTGGTTGCTTGCCTGGTGATATGTTTTGTTGTTCATGTTCTGTATAGGCGGGCGTGAAATTGCGTTTCTGTTCAGGTATTTCGCGTGTTAATATTTTAATGCATTGAATATATTTGTACTTATTTTGGCTTCTAATTTTGAAGTGTTTCTGTGTATGAGGTGGTGGCTGGCCTGGTGTGTGGCAGTGGTTCAGTCAAGTCAGATTGGGTCCGGTCGAACCCTCTACTGGTACCATGTAACCCAGTACTATCTGTTTAATGGTGCGCGTTGTTTAGTCGTGTTATTTTGTCGCAGTGTTCGCGTTGTTTTGTCGCGTTGTTTTAATAGTCCAGTGTTTTTTGTTTACTTGCTATAAATTTGTTATTGATAATTTTGCTTTGACTTGTATGTTGGATTAATTGGTTGGTCGTTTGGTCGTTTGGTTAGTTAGCATGGTTTTCTTTTGGATAGTTTGTCTAGTGTTGAATAGTTTCGTGTTTGGTAAATGCACATTCAAGTCAGATGGGGTCGGGTCGAACCCTCTACTGGTACCATGTAATCCAGTACTATCTGTTTCATGATGCGGGTTGTTTTGTCGTTGTCGCTTTGTTTTAATATTTCACTGTTATTTTGTTTACTTGCTATAATTTTGTTATTGTTAATTTTGCTTGGACTTGTATGTTGGGTTAATTGGTTGGTTGTTTGGTTAGTTAGCTTGGTTTTCTTTTGGCTAGTTTGTCTAGTGTTGAACAGTTTCGTGTTTGGTAGATGCACATTAAGTCAGATGGGGTCGGGTCGAACCCTCTACTGGTACCATGTTATCCAGTACTATCTGTTTCATGATGCGCGTTGTTTTGTCGTGTTATTTTGTCGCAGTGGTCGCGTTGTTTTGTCGCGTTGTTTTAATATTCCAGTGTTGTTTTGTTTACTTGCTATAATTTTGTTATTGTTAATTGTGCTTTGACTTGTATGTTGGGTTATTTGGTCGGTCGTTTGGTCGTTTGGTTAGTTAGCTTGGTTTTCTTTTGGCAAGTTTGTCTAGGGTTGAATAGTTTTGTGTTATGTAGATGCACATTCAAGTCAGATGGGCTCGGGTCGCACCCTCTGCTGGTACCATGTAATCCAGTACTATATGTATCATGCTGGTGTTTAGTGGTTGTTTTACTTGTGATTTGTGTTGTTTGGTCGATTGTTTTGTCGTTTGTGTTTTCGGTTGGTCAGTCGGTCGTTTTGCTTATTCGGTCGGTTGTTGGTTGTTAATTTAATAGGTTGGTTGGTTGGTCGTTTGCTTATGAGTTTGGTTGGTTGGTCGTTTGCTTATTAGGTTGGTTGGTTGCACAGTCAAGTCAGGTGGGGTCGGGTCGAACCCTCTACTGGTACCATTTTATCCAGTACTATCTGTATCATGTTGGTGTTTTGTGGATGTTTCGTTTGGGTTTTGTGTTGTTCGGTTGGTTGGTTGGACGTTAGCTTATTTGGTTGATCGATCGGTCGTTTGCTTATTCGGTCGGTCGGTTGGTTAGTTTTTTGTTTATTCGGTCAGTCGGTTGGTAGGCTGTTTACTTATCAGTTTGGTTGGTTCGTCGTTGGCTTATTCGGTCGGTTGACTGGTTGTTTTACATATTTGGTTGGTCGTTTGTTTGAGATTGGTTGGTTCGACGTTTCTTTTGAGGTGGTTTGCTCTTTACTTATTAGGTTGGTTGGTTGATTGTTTGCTTATTCGGTTGGTTGCTTGTTTAGTCGTTTGCTTATTCGGTTGGTCGGCTGGTTGGTGTTTGGTTTATTCGGTTCGTTGCTTGGTCGTTTGCTTATTAGGATGGTCGTTGGCCGTTTGCTTATTCGGTCGGATGGTTGTTTGTCTGCTTATAAGGTTGGTTGGATGGTCGTTTGCTTATTAGGTTGGTTGGTGGGTCGTTCGCTTATTGGGTATGTTGGCTGGTCCTTTGCTTATTCGTTTGGTTGGTTGGTTGTTCGCTTATTCGGTTGGTTCATTGGTCGTTTGTGTATTCGGTTGGTTCGTTTAGTCATTCGTGTATTCGGTTGGTTGGTCATTTGCTTATCCGGTTGGTTGGTTTGTAGTTTGCTCATTCTGTTAATTGGTCGGTCGTGTGGTTATTTAGCTTGTTAGTTGGTCCTGTTGGTTCTTTGGTGGTTTTCTAGTGTATAGTTTGTCTTGTGGTGAATGGTTTCTTGTTTTGCAGATGCACAGTCAAGTCAGATGGGGTCGGGTCGAACCCTCTACTGGTACCATCTAATCCAGTACTATCTGTATCATGGCGGTGTTTTGTGGTCGTTTGGTTTTTGTTGGTTGGTCGGTTGGTGGGTCGTTGGTTCATTCGGTTGGTCGGTTGGTCGTTTGTTTATTTGGTCGGTTGGTTGATTGGTTGTTTGCTTATTAGGTTGGTTGGTCGTTTGCTTATTTGGTTTGTAGGTTGTTTACTCGTTTGCTTATTCGGTTGGTTGGTCACTTGCTTATTCGGTTAATTGGATGGTCGTTTGTTATTTGTTTGGTTAGTTGGTCCTGTTGGTTCATTGGTTGTTTGTTTACATATTAGTTTGGTTCGTTGGTCGTTTGCTTATTATTTTCGTTGGTTGGTTACTAATTAGGTTTGTGTTACCTTTGCTTAATAGGTCGCTTAGTCGGTTTGTTGGATTTGCTCGTTTGCTTATATGGGTGGTTGATTTAGTCGTTTGCGTTTTCGGTTGGTTGGTCATTTGCTTATTCGGTTGGTTGGTTTGTAGTTTGCTTATTCGGTTACTTGGTTGGTCGTTCGGTCATTTGGTTAGTTAGTTTGTCCTGTTGGTTCATTGGTGTTTTTGTGTCTAGTTTGTCTAGTGGTGAATGGTTTCTTGTTTTGCAGATGCACAGTCAAGTCAGATGGGGTCGGGTCGAACCCTCTTCTGGTACCATGTAATCCAGTACTATCTGTATCATGTTGGTGTTTGGTGGTTGTTTTGTTTGTTTTGTGTTGGTTGGTCGTTTGCTTAATAGGTCGGTAGGTCGTTTTGTTTGTTGGTCGGTTGCTTATTCGGTTGGTTGTGTCATTTGCTTATTCGGTTGGTTGGCAATTTGCTTATTCGGTTGGTTGATTGGTTGGTTGGTAGTTTTCTTATTATGCTAATTGGTTGGTCGTTTGGTATTTTGGTTGGTTTGTTGGTTCTGTTTGTTCAGTGTAAGTTTTCTTGTCTCTAGTTCGTCTGGTGAATGGTTTCGTATTTGGCAGATATGGGGTCGAGTCGAACCCTCTACTGGCATCATGAAATCCAGTACTATCTGTAGCATGGCGGTATTTAGGGGTTGTTTGGTTTGTGTTTTGTGTTGGTTGGTCGGCTGGTTGTTTGTTGCCTTATTCGGTTCGTCTGTTTTGCGTTTGCATATTAGGATGGTCGGTGGGCCGTTTCCTTATTCGGTCGGTTGGTTGTTTGCTTACTTATTTGGTTGGTTGGATGGTGGTTTGCTTATTAGGTTGGTCGGTTTGTCGCTTGCTTATTGGGTGGTTGGTTGGCTGTTTGCTTATTTCGTTTGGTCGGTTGGTTGTTTGCTTATTCGGTTGGTTCGTTGGTCGATTGCATATTCGGTTAGTTCATAGTTTAGTCATTCGTATATTCGGTTGTTTGGTCATTTGCTTATTCGGTTGGTGGGTTGGTTTGTAGCTTGCTTATTCGGTTAATTGGTCGGTCGTTTGGTTATTTGGTTGGTTAGTTTGTCGTTTTGGTTCATTGATGGTTCTTGTGTCTAGTCCAGTTTGTCTAGTGGTAAATGGTTTCGTGTTTGGCAGGAGGACAGTCAAGTCAGATGGGGTCGGGTCGAACCCTGTACTGGTACCATGTAATCCAGTACTGTTTGTATCATTGCGGTGTTTCGTGGTTGTCTTGTTTGTTCTTTTGTTGGTTTGTCGGTTGGTTTGCCGTTGGTTTATTCGGTTGGCCGGTTGGTCGTTCATTTGGTCGGTTGGTTTGTTGCTTGTTTGCTTATTAGGTTGGCTGGTTGGTCGTTTGCTTATTCGGTTTGTTGGTTGTTTACTCGGTTGCTTATTCGGTTGGTTAGTCGTTTGCTTATTGGGTTAATTGGTTGTTCGTTTGGTTATTTGTTTGGTTAGTTGGTACTGTTGGTTCATTGGTGGTTTTCTTGCGTCTAGTTTGTTTGTTTGCTTTTTTTTCCTTATTTTCGCATAGTTTTCCGTCCTTTTGTTTTCGCTTTGTATTTGCATTGTGCTTTGCTTTGTATGTTTAATTTGTTCTTTGATTTATATGTATAATTTGTTCTTTGCTTTATATGTTGTTAATTACTTCTTTATTTCGTAGCTGGTGTGGTGTTGTGTGGTGTGGTGTTGTGTGGTGCGGCCTGGTGTGGTGTGGTATGGTGTGCTTGTCGTTTTGTCGCGTCATCGCGTACCGCGCTTTTTATTTATTTGCTTATTTAGTATGTATTTTGCTTATTTAGTATGTATTTTGCTTTACTTTGTATTTTGTAAATTTTTGCTTTGTTTTGTAGCTTGTGTGGTGTGGGGTGTGGTTTGGTGTGGTGTGAGGTGGTGTGAGGTGCACATTTCGTCGCGTGTCGTGCCATTGCGTGTATCGTTATTTGTTTATTTTTTCTAATAATTTAACTATTGTTGTTTTGCTTTGCTTTGTTTGTTAATTTGTTCTTTGCTTTGTAGCTGGTGTGGTGGGGTGTGGTGTGGTGTGGTGAGGAGTGGTGTGGTTTGCGCGTCATTTTGTCGCGTCGTCGCGTGTCGCGCTTTTTCTTTCTTTCTGTATTTATTTATTGTTTGTTATTTTGCTTTGCTTTGTGTGTTGCTAATTGGTTCTTTGCTTTGTAGCTTTTTTGTTTTGCTTTTTTTCTGCAGACATTGTTGTCTGCGCAGACGAGGTTGTCTGCTTAAGGTTGGCTTCTTGTATGGGACTTCCAAAGTACCAGTTTCGCCAAAGCTGCAGGAAGGTATTGTAATAGGCCTTGCAGCCGGTAGTAGGCCTTGTGCCTAAAGGGTGTCCGGCTGTCCGTAGGGCAAATGGGAGCGGCCCCGCCTGTAACCTCTGCGTCATAGTACAAGTCAGGGTTGCGCATTGCTGGACGACACTATCTTACGTCAAGGTATGAGGTCAGAGCTGTGAATTGGGATAACATCAAGGAACCCAGCCCATATTGACCTTCATCTAGAATGTGGATTCGATTAAATACCATATAACCATCGTGTGTACAAACGATAACGTTTGGTTTTCTGAAGTAAAGTCATCATCGGTGTCCTCAAGATATAAAAGAGGCAGCATATACAGCACTCGATTGCTCACTCTTGGAATATGGTAGCATGTATCAGTGACTCCCAGGGCGTAGTCCTTCGAGAAGTGAAACAGATCAGAACAGAACTCCTAGATTTGTAACTAGCAGTTACTCATTTGAAACTAGGAGTATGGCTGGAATACTAGAAATATTGAGATTGGAGTTATATAAGAGAGAGTAGGCTTTTTCTATTGTACAAGCCTAAAAAGTGCTAAGCTATGCGCTGTAGAAGTCATCATTGGCATTTCAGACGCCTACTGGAAAAACCGATATTTACGAGAAGTTCTTCTTTTCTGAGAACATTAGAGATTGGAAGACCTTCGATGAGATGGTGCAGAGGATAAATCTGCAAAGTTTACCTCTTTGGTGAGAACTAGGGACTACTAGGTGAATGTAATTTGACTATCACAAGTAACAATTCTGTTTCTAAATTCGAACTAGACTGAATTTACTATCAGTCAATGGCTATGCTGCACCGTGTCTGTGTAGCCGAGGGCTACTTCGTGTCTGTGAAGCAGCTACCTCGTGTAGCTTCTACATATGTATTCCAGCCTTTGCATCCGTGTCCGTGGGGACTATGAAAGCAGGGTCCTCGTCCCAGTCCCCGGGTGCAGTTGTTTTCGATGTACTTAACATTACCTTACATTGTTAAGAACATGTAAGAGCTTCGAAAACAATTGTAGCGAATGCTTTCATTATTCATTCTATAAATATTATTTTTAGCTCACCTGTCACGTAGTGAGAAGATGAGCTTTTGTGATTACGTTTTGTCCGTCGTGCTTGCGTCCGTTCATCCGTAAACAATTATTTCGTCCACGGAGATTGACCGATAGAGAATAAAATGGGACAAATCATGTTATGAAAATGAATCAGAATTGACATAGATCAGTCTTTGCTTGCAATGGTTTCATTGGTCTTTAAAGCAAGCCGCAAATAACCTGACCAAGTTGCACAGATGTGCAGGCTGATCTTAATCTTTGCTAGGTACGCATGTAAATTTGTACTTGGTTCAACTTTTAAGTGCTTTTTTCGTGCCAGATTTGTTTTTGGTAACTTTTCCTGAAATCAGACAAAGACGGTTTCGTTTCGTTTAACCCTTAAATTCCAGTATAATCAAACAGTATAGATTCTATCAGACGCCGCGTGATTTGGTATCTGATCTGTGTCTACACTGTTTATCAATGTCCAAGTCCATAAGCCCAGTCCAGATTTTAGTTATACAGCCCTCTGACGTCAGAAGTATTTGTGCTGCTATAACTACTATTGACAGGATCTTGTACATGGTCATCAAAAGCCACTTGGACAATAGCAGGCAGGAAGCTTTTTTATTTATTTTGTTGTAGTGTGCTGGTAAGGATGGTTGAATATTGTATGCCGTGTTTCGTGTGTTTTCTGTTTTTTTCAATCAATGTACAGTCGTCTCTCGTTATCTTAATGACAAAGGACTTGAAATTTGGTTGAGATAATAGTAGTTGAAGAAAAAGGTATCGTACGCAAATATTGAGAAAATTTTAACAATAATACACACACTTGTACCTAACGTTTCGTAAACAATTGATTTTGCTTGGCAATTTGACCTCACTTAGCGCAGTGGGAGCTGATGGTTCTGTTGATGTCTGCTTATAACTATGTATATCCACGTTATATTTCGTTCCATAGGTCGCGGGTACCGGAAAGGTATGAGAATCTCGTGATTGGAGACAAACTTTATAATATTGAGCCAGCGCATGACAAAACCTACAAAAAGACATATGCGCCAAACGAAGACTCAGATCAGCTTGTGCATCCATGTAGCCTGATCAGAGTCTTCGTTGTGCGCTCTAGGGATAGCTAAGGACCAACTGCTCCTCCAAGTAGCATGAGAATTCTGGCTATACTATATGGATGCGCATGCTGATCGGATTCTTCGCTGGACGCACATGTCTTATTGTAGGTTTTGTCGTGCGCTGGCTCATATTGTCTGAGCCATGTCATAAGAAACAAGGGGACCTGTTTTTTGTTGTTGTTGTTGTTTTTATCATCATGCGTCAACAGAGTCAAAGATTCAAGTTTTTCAAACTTACAGTTTCGAAATGTTTTGCTGGCACAGTTTCAAAGATAAGTTTTCTCATGACGTGGCTCATAATGGAAACACCGTGTGGCTAATATATGGAACTAATATGGAACTAATATGAGATATATTTTTCTTTCTTGTGTTGTGTAGGAAGGGGTAAGAGCATACGATATATCAGACTTCATGTAATTTGCTGTTCTTTGTCATTGAATTTACATTTGACCTTTTGTTGATCTTAAACTTCATCTGTCTGGCAATTTTGATTTGAGATAACAGTAGTTTGATATGAAAGGAATACTAATGAATATTTAGAAAAAAAATCAAAACTAGACTTAGGCACTAGTTCCAGATATATGTATTATGAGATAATGCGACCAACAAAAGCGCCAAATGTACGTTCACGAAAAAACAACAACAAAAAAACACATGAAATTAAGAAACGTCTCATCAACGTCTATGTAACATGTTGTCAGTACGTATAGAACATATGCATGTTTCCAGCATGTACATCAGTAATATGCATCGTTGTTGTTTGCATGCTGTATGTTTTTATATGTTGTCTTAGATTGTATTTTGCAATGCTTTCGAGTGTTTTGCATGTCAAATGCTTTATATTTTTATTGCTTTTTTGCATGTAATTATACCAATTAAGGCTTTATTTTACAGGCCAATAAGTTTGCTTTTCTTTCAGGCATTTCGCGTATTGCTTGTTTATTTTACTTGTTTGTGATAGGAGCTCATTTTCAAGTTTGTGCTACTTTTGGTTCTTGGCGACCTTTTTGCGTTTAACGGTTAGCTGCTTAATGAAATAATAGTTTGGTTATCCAGGCTTCTAATTTGGATGTAAGTGATGAATGGACTGCTGTTTGGCAATGGTTAGGTCAAGTCAGATGGGGTCGGCTCGAACCCTCTACTGGTGCCATGTAATCCAGTACTATCTGTTGCATGGTGAGTGTTGTTTTGTCGTGTTATTTTGTCGCAGTGTTCGCGTTGTTTTGCCACGTTGTTTTAATATTTCACTGTTATTTTGTTTACTTGCTATAATTTTGTTATTGTAAATTTTGCCTTGCTTTGTGTGTTGTAAATTTGTTGTTTGCTTTGTAATTTGTGTGGTTTATATTGTGTATCATTTTGTTGCGTGTCATGCTGTTGCGCTATTAATTTCCACGTTACCGCAATGTTGCTTTGATTTTGCTGTTCAGGCATTTCATGTGCTAGCTTTGTCCTGCAAACATGTTATATCGTTGATGTGGGTTTTTTTGTGTCCGTGTCTGTGTTATTTGATTCTCCGAGATTTTTTGTTTGGCATAGAATGATTTCTTAATTGCTTTTAATGTAAGTTAGTCAGTCGATCGGTCTGTTCGGTGGTTCTTGGTTGCTTGTCTGGTGATATGTTTAGTTGTTCATGTTCTGTATAGGCGGGCGTGAAATTGCGTTTCTGTTCAGATATATCGCGTGTTAATGTTTTAATGCATTGAATATATTTGTACTTATTTAGGCTTCTAATTTTAATGTGTTTCTGTGTATGAGGTGGTGATTGGCTTGATGTTTGGCAGTGGTCGATTGGTCGTTTGGTTAGTTATCTTGGTTTTCTTTAAGCTAGTTTGTCTATTGTTGAATAATGTCGTGTTTGGAAGAGGCACATGCAAGTCAGATTGGGTCGGGTCCAACCCTCTACTGGTACCATGTAATCCAGTACTATCTGTTTCATGGTGTGCGTTGGTTTGTCGTGTTATTTTGTCGCAGTGTTAGCGTTGATTTGTCACGTTGTTTTAATATTTCAGTGTTATTGTGTTTACTGTCTATAATTTTGTTATTGTTAATTTTGCTTTGATTTGTATGTTGTTAATTTGTTGTTTGTTATGTAATTTGTGAGGTTTATAATTTGTGTCATTTTGTTGCGTGCCATGCTGTGGCACTTTTTTTTCTGTGTTACTGTCATGTTGTTTTCATTCTGCTGTTCAGGTTAGTTGGTTGGTAGTTTGCTTATTCGGTTAATTTGTTGGTCGTTTGTAAATTTATGGCTTTGCTTTACAGCTTCTAATTTGGCTTTTTCATTTCCATGCATTTCCCGTATTGCGTGTTTTTTTTTTTCTTCATATTTTATTATTATTTTTTTAATGTGTTGTAGTATGTTGGTTGTGGGAATATTGCATGTCGTGTTTCGCGTGTTTTGTTCTTTTTTTCCTTAAATTTACAGTTGATTTTCTTTACCGTAACCCTAAACAACTTGTAATTTTTTCTTAGAGACAGTATTAGTTTGAGATAAAAGATATCGTTCTCTAATATTATGCAAAATTCCAACAAATATTGCTCTAAAAATTTAGTTTCACAGTCGTTTGAGATATTAGTGTTTGGCATAATGAGCGAACTTCATTTCGTATTTGCATTGCAGACTTTTACTTAAGCTTTGCTTTTCAAGCTTTCGGTGTATCACGTGTTGTGCGTTTTTTTTTCTTGTGTTATGTGGGAAGGGGTAGGAGCATATGGTATATCAGGCTTCATGTGTTTTGCTGTTCTTTGTCATAGCCACCTTTCAAATTATATGCATGTTTTACATTCCAAAACCAGAACGAGGCTAAGCTGGCAAACAGTAGTAGAGTTAATAATGGCTACAACTGAAGCTTCCCTTGCTACTTTTTCTGAAACAAAATCAACTTATTTTCATTGTTGTATACCAAGTTGTACTTTGATGGTAGATATGATACAGCCTTGTCTATTCCCCAAATTGCTAACATTGAAGTGTATAGGAAACAAATTATCATTAAAATAAGATGAAGGGTCCAATTTAAACGTTAGAACAATACTGGTGATCCATAATATTTCTGTAGCAAAGTTTAAAAAAAAGAAACAGCTGAAATACCTTTCAACAAAATATCCTTTCTTTTATGTCTAAAGTAGAGCACTTCCAGAACTGATATTAACCCTTTTTGTACCAAATGGATTCTTCCTACTTATATAAAGCAGGAGTCCATTTCAAAATTTAGGGGTGCCATGTTGTATTATCTTTTAAGATTTATTTGAAAAAAGAAAACAGCTGAACAATTTGCAAAAAAAAAACAGCTGAACTTTTTGCAAACAGTGTAGGCCCTGATCAGGCACTGCGTTTTGCAGCAGCAGTGTTTGCCAGTATCCCATTCTGGAGTTTCTGGTACAAAATGGGTCATTTGTTAATCTTAATGTTACCGTAGAAAATCCAAAGATGCCACGTACAGACATCGCGTCTAACTGCTCGACTGTTGAGAACATGTATATATATGGCTGATCTGGATGATTTTTTTTGTTTGTATTGGAGTTTAACGACCCAGTCAACACTATTTAGGTCATTTTTGAGCCAGTCAGTTAACCTATCAACACTTTTTCTGGGCAGGCTTATACGTAAGCTGTTAACCAGTACAGTGCACATTCTGGAAACTTACAACTGTCCTTCTTGAATCAGCAGAAGGCAGACAATGACCGTAGAAAAGATTTCATGATCTATCGCCACGAAAGAATGTTGCCGACCCCGACAGGTATCGAACCCTCGTCCTGCTGATCACCTGTCAGATGCGCATCTGACTGAGCTACCAAGGCCAGCCTGATCTGGATGAACAAACAACTGCCACATTAAAATTGAGTCAGCCAGGACAGAATGTCAAACACTTAAACAACAGCTATATTTAGAAAGTTTGGGTGTAGCAAGATTTTCCACAGACAGTAGTTTGAAAAACTTTTACACATGGTTTTCTTCTGACGAGCTGTTCCGTCGTTTACTAAATGCATTGAGCCAAGTGCTTCAAACATGCAAAGTGCTTACTACATGGCCAGTTAGATGTACAGTAGGTTTAGCCAGGTGTAAAAGATGCATGTTTTTATATATAATATTATATAGATGGGTTTATCATTTTATCATGTTTACGTTTTGGTTACGGGTTGTCCTCCTTTTGCAAGACTTAAGTGTTCACTTCAATTGCTCAGTAGCAACAGTAAGCAGACAAATTGTCACTAGGGGCTTATCCATGAGCTTTTGCCAGACTTCTTTAAGCAGTTGTGTCCGAGTACCAGGGTAATAGCAGACTGCTGAGATACAAACTCAACAGCCTTCTTCACTAGTTTTTAACGTTCAGTCCTACTCAAATTATATGTATATAGGAACCAACACTTTTACATGCCCCCTTTTCATGGTGCTGTTACATTCATATCTTCTTTGAATACAGGCTGCATGTCAGATGTTGAAATAAAGTTATCTGGCCTGCTAGACTTGCGTGAACCAAGGGATCGATGGTGTGATGGTAGATGAATGCTTCATTTTGCGTAAATTGTTTACTACAAAAGGCATCAGACTCCACATTTCTCACTCTCAGATCAGCAAAAAAAAAAGAAGAAAAAAAAGAAAAAAGTTTTCTCCTAGTGAAGTCAATGATATTGAATAAATGGCAACGAACCTAGAATCAATGCCGGCGAATCAAGGAAACCGTTTGTTTGATCACCATGACCCCTTTCATTAGCATTTGTTTTATACCCACCTTTAATACATATTTCTTAGAGGGCACATCCTTCCACTTGGGCAGGAATTGTTGTTTACCTCTTTTTTCCATAGTCTACAGGCCACAGAAGATAGAAGTGAAGGCAATGATCAGAAATCGATACATTTAACCCACATCTCTCATCAGAGACTTTGTTTGTTTGTTTGTTTGATTTGAGGTTTAACGTCCCTGCCAACACTGTAAAAGTCATTCTTGAGACGTTGCTTCCAATTTTGTGGGACTTTTACCCGACATTGAGATGAAATGACATCTCAAGCCCTGTCGCCCAATGAAACCAATAGGGTTTATTAGCATGGACAGCCTCGCACCGCGGTTCCTGGACATGCTTAGATCCTCTAAGCGGTTTACCAGTACTAGTGTGCGGGCCGGATTCAGCTCTGCGTGGAAGCATCATGCAGCCCATATATTTCTTCAAGCCCCCCAAATGGAAAGAAATATGAACATGAATTTGATTGGTTTGTTTGAGTTGTAGTTTAACGTCCCTGTCAACACTGTGTAGGTCATTTTGGAGACGTTGCTTCCAATTTTGTGGGACTTTTATCCGACATTGAGATGAATTGAAATCTCAAGCCCTGTTGCCCAATGAAACAAATAGGGTTAACCGCTTATAAGCATGGACGGTCCGACTCATACTGCTTTGCCTGGGCATGCTTAGCTCCTCTAAGCGGTTTATCAGTACTCGTGTGCGGTCGCTTTCAGCTTTGCATGGAAGCATCATGCAGCCCACCTATTTCTTCTATTAATTAAGTAAATAAACCCTAATGGAATCATCATTAGGGGAAAGCCAACAGGACAGTTACTTTCCCACAAAATGGACAATTGACTTTCCTGTCATCATTGAAGGTCCTGACCAGACTGTGTAGATGCACAGTCTGAAATGAGTCTTCACCAGTTGCAAGTTTTGTTTTGTGATGCACCTGCTCAAATAATACTAAAGCTGATCAGTCGTATACAATGTGATGTTAGTGAGAACACTCTCCGTTAATGAAGCAAGTTGCCACTTAAATAGATAGGTGCCTTAATCAGAAGAAGTGTGGTACACTATCCATAGGAAATATGATATGTAGTTGTTTACATTTCTCATCTTAACATGATTATTTTTCCATGAATTTGTTTGATAAGTCAAAAGAGCAAAACAAAATGGGTCTTGTGTCAAAACACTTAAGCAAAAGTAGGAACTTAGAAGAGAAAAAAGTAAGAGAACCAGCCTCTGTAACCTAAGCTGAAACACTTGTCCCCTTAACTTATATGACTTCTCCTGAAGATGACTTTTTGGATTTAAAGAAAATGGTAATGTTAGGAATTAATATTCTAGCCTGACCTCTTTCATTACATGATGCTATCATTCTGTTGCTAGTAATCTCAGCCAGCTTATATGTTTGCCAGCTTAGCCTCGTTCTGGATATATATTAATATTAATGAGCTATAATATTAAGAAAGGTCTATTGAATTTGCATTTGACCTTTTGTTGATCTTAAACTCCATCTGATTGGCAATTTTGATTTCAGATAAGAGTAGTTTGATATAAAGGAATACTAATGAATATTTAGAAAAAAAATCAAAACTAATTCCAAAAATTTTATCCGACTAAGGTAATAGTTCCAGATATTTGTTTTATGAGGAAATGCGACCAACTGTATTTTACTTTTAAACAAAAGCGCCAAATGTACGATCAAGGAAAAACAAGAACAGCAAAACACATGGAATTAAGCAACATCTCATCAATGTCTATGCAACATAATGTCAGTACGTATAGAACATATGCATGTTTCCAGCAGGCACATAAGGATTATGCATCGTCATTTGTTTGCATGCTGCATGTTTTTATATGTTGTCTTAGATTGTATTTTGCAAAGCTTTCGTTTGTTTTGCTTGTAAAATGCTTCATATTTTTATTGCTTTTTGCATGTAACTGTACCAAATAAGGCTTTGTTTTACAGGCCAATAAATTTGCTTTTCTTTCAGGCATTTCGCGAATTGCTTGTTTATTTTACTTGTTTGAGATGGTTGCTCGTTTCCAACTTTGTGCTATTGTTTGTTCTAGGAGAAATTTTTGCGCTTAACTGTTGGCTGCTTGACTAAATAACAGTTTGGTTATCCAGGCTTCTAATTTTGATGTAAGTGGTGATAGAATTGCTGTTTGGCAATGGCTCAATCAAGTCAGATGGTGTCGGGTCGAACCCTCTACTGGTACCATGTAATCCAGTACTATCTGTTTCATGATGCGCGTTGTTTTGTCGTGTTATTTTGTCGCAGTGTTCGCGTTATTTTGTCGCGTTGTTTTAATATTTCACTGTTATTTTGTTTACTTACTTTAATTTTGTTATTGTAAATTTTGCCTTGCTTTGTGTGTTGTAAATTTGTTGTTTGCTTTGTAATTTGTGTGGTTTATATTGTGTATCATTTTGTTGCGTGTCATGCTGTTGCTCTTTTTATTTCTGTGTTACTGTAGTGTTGCTTTGATTTTGCTGTTCAGGCGTTTCATGTGTTAGCTTTTTTCTGCAAACGTTGTTATATCATTGATGTGGTTGTTCCTGTCCTTGTCTGTGTTAATTTAATTCACCGAGAGTTTTTGTTTCGCATAGAATGATTTCTTAATTGTTTGTAATGTAAGTTAGTCAGTCGATCGGTCGGTCTGTTCGGAGGTTCTTGGTTGCTTGCCTGGTGATATGTTTCGTTGTTCATGTTCTGTATAGGAGGGCGTGAAATTGCGTTTCTGTTCAGGTGTTTCGCGTGTTAATATTTCAATGCATTAAATATATTTGTACTTATTTAGACTTCTAATTTTGATGTGTTTCTGTGTCTGAGGTGGTGACTGGCTTGGTGTTTGGCAGTGTTTCAGTCAAGTCAGATGGGGTCGGGTCGAACCCTCTACTGGTACCGTGTAATCCAGTACTATCTGTTCTTGGTGCGCGTTGTTTAGTCGTGTTATTTTGTCGCAGTGTTCGCGTTGTTTTGTCGCGTTGTTTTAATATTCCAGAGTTATTTTGTTTACTTGCTATAATTTTGTTATTGTTAATTTTGATTTGACTTGTATGTTGGGTTAATTGGTTGGTCGTTTGGTTAGTTAGCTTGGTTTTCTTTTGGCTAGTTTATCTAGTGTTGAATAGTTTCGTGTTTGGTAGATGCACATTCAAGTCAGATGGGGTCGGGTCGAACCCTCTACTGGCACCATGTAATCCAGTACTATCTGTTTCATAATCCGCGTTGTTTTTTCGTGTTATTGTTTCGCAGTGTTCGCGTTGTTTTGTCGCGTTGTTTTAATATTCCAGTGTTGTTTTTTTGTTTACTTGCTATAATTTTGTTATTGTTAATTTTGCTGTGACTGGTATGTTGGGTTAATTGGTTGGTCGTTTGGTCGTTTTGTTAGTTAGCTTGGGTTTCGTTTGGCTAGTTTGTCTAGGGTTGAATAGTTTCGTGTTTGGTAGATGCACATTCAAGTCAGATTGGCTCGGGTCGTACCCTCTACTGGTACCACGTAATTAAGTACTATATGTATCATGCTGGTGTTTAGTGGTTGTTTTGTTTGTGATTTGTGTTGTTTGGTCGATTGTTTTGTCGTTTGTGTTTTCGGTTGGTCAGTCGGTCGTTTTGCTTATTCGGTCGGTTGTTGGTTGTTAACTTAATAGTTTGGTTGGTTGGTCGTTTGCTTATCAGTTTGGTTGGTTGGTCGTTTGCTGATTAGGTTGGTTGGTTGCACAGTCAAGTCAGGTGGGGTCGGGTCGAACCCACATACTGGTACCATGTAATCCAGTACTATCTGTATCATGTTGGTGTTTTGTGGATGTTTCGTTTGGGTTTTGTGTTGTTCGGTAGGTTGGTTGGACGTTAGCTAATTTGGCTGATCGGTTGGTCGTTTGCTTATTCGGTCGGTCAGTCGGTTGGTTGTTTGTTTATTCGGTCAGTCGGTTGGAAGGTTGTTCACTTATTATGTCGGTTGGTTCGCCGTTGGCTTATTCGGTCGGTTGATTGGTTGTTTTACATATTTGGATGGTCGTTTACTTGAGATTGGTTGGTTCGTCGTTTCTTTTTAGGGTGGTTTGCTCTTTACTTATTAGGTTGGTTGGTTGATTGTTTAGTCGTTTGCTTATTCGGTTGGTAGGCTGGTTGGTTTTTGGTTTATTCGGTTCATGTTTGGCCGTTTGCTTATTAGGATGGTCGGTTGGCCGTTTACTTATTCGGTCGGATGGCTGTTTGCCTGCTTATAGGGTTAGATGGATGGTCATTTGCTTGTTAGGTTCGTTGGTGGGTCGTTCGCTTATTGGATATGATGGCTGGTCCTTTGCTTATTCGTTTGGTTGGTTGGTTGTTCGCTTATTCGGTTGGTTCATTGTTCGTTTGCGTATTCGGTTGGTTCGTTTAGTCATTCGTGTATTCGGTTGGTTGTTCATTTGCTTTTTCGGTTGGTTGGTTTGTAGTTTGCTCATTCGGTTAATTGGTCGGTCGTGTGGTTATATGGCTTGTTAATTGGTCCTGTTGGTTCTTTGTTGGTTTTCTAGTGTATTATTTGTCTTGTGGTAAATTGTTTCTTGTTTTGCAGATGCACAGTCAAGTCAGATGGGGTCGGGTCGAACCCTCTACTGGTACCATGTAATCCAGTACTATCTGTATCATGGCGGTGTTTTGTGGTTGTTCGGTTTTTGTTGGTTGGTCGTTGGTTCATTTGGTTGGTCGATTGGTCGTTTGTTTATTTGGTCGGTTGATTGATTGGTTGTTTGCTTATTAGGTTGGTTGGTCGTTTGCTTATTTGGTTTGTAGGTTGTTTACTCGTTTGCTTATTCGGTTGGTTTGTCACTTGCTTATTCGGTTAATTGGTTGGTCGTTTGGTTATTTGTTTGGTTAGTTGGTCCTGTTGGTTCATTGGTTGTTTGTTTACATATTAGTTTGGTTCGTTGGTCGTTTGCTTATTATTTTCGTTGGTTGGTTACTAAATAGGTTTCTGTTACCTTTGCTTAATAGGTCGCTTAGTCGGTTTGTTGGCTTTGCATGTTTGCTTATCCGGTTTGTTGATTTGGTCGTTTGCGTTTTCGGTTGGTTGGTCATTTGCTTATTCGATTGGTTGGTTTGTAGTTTGCTTATTCGGTTAATTGGTTGGTCGTTCGGTCATTTGGTTAGTTAGTTTGTCCTGTTGGTTCATTGGTGTTTTTGTGTCTAGTTTGTCTAGTGGTGAATGGTTTCTTGTTTTGCAGATGCACAGTCAAGTCAGATGTGGTCGTGTCGAACCCACTACTGGTACCATGTAATCCAGTACTATCTGTATCATGTTGGTGTTTAGTGGTGTTTTATTGTTTTGTGTCGGTTGGTCGTTTGCTTAATAGGTCAGTAGGTCGTTTTGTTTGTTGGTCGGTTGCTTATTCGGTTGGTTGTGTCATTTGCTTATTCGGTTGGTTGGCCATTTGCTTATTCGGTTGGTTGATTGGTTGGTTGGTAGTTTTCTTATTATGCTAATTGGTTGATCGTTTTGTAGTTTGGTTGGTTTGTTGGTTCTGTTGGTTCATTGTAAGTTTTCTTGTCTCTAGTTTGTCTGGTGAATGGTTTCGTGTTTGGCAGATATGGGGTCGGATCGAACCCTCTACTGGCATCATGTAATCCAGTACTATCTGTAACATGGCGGTATTTAGTAGTTGTTTGGTTTGTGTTTTGTGTTGGTTGGTCGAATGGTTGTTAGTTGCCTTATTCGGTTCGCTGTTTTGCGTTTGCATATTAGGATGGTCGGTGGGCCGTTTCCTTATTCGGTCGGTTGGTTGTTTGCTTACTTATTAGGTTGGTTGTATGGTCGTTTGCTGATAATGTTGGTTGGTTTGTCGCTTGCTTATTGGGTTGGTTGGTTGGGTGTCTGCTTAATTGTTTGGTCGGTTGGTTGTTAACTTATTCGGTTGGTTCGTTGGTCGATTGCGTATTCGGTTAGTTCTTTGTTTAGTCATTCGTTTATTCGGTTGTTTGGTCATTTGCTTCTTTTGTTGGTTGGTTGGTTTGTAGCTTGCTTATTCGGTTAATTGGTTGGTCGTGTGGTTATTTGGTTGGTTAGTTGGTCTTGTTGGTTCATTGATGGTTCTTGTGTCTAGTCCAGTTTGTCTAGTGGTAAATGGTTTCGTGTTTGGCAGGTGCACAGTCAAGTCAGATGGGGTCGGGTCGAACCCTCTACTGGTACCATGTAATCCAGTACTTTCTGTATCATGGCGGTGTTTCGTGGTTGTCTTGTTTGTGCTTTTGTTGGTTGGTCGGTTGGTTTGCCGTTGGTTTATTCGGTTGGCCGGTTGGTCGTTTATTTGGTCGGTTGGTTTGTTGGTTGTTTGCTTATTAGGTTGGCTGGTTGGTCGTTTGCTTATTCGGTTTGTTGGTTGTTTACTCGTTTGCTTATTCGGTTGGCAAGTCGTTTGCTTATGGGGTTAATTGGTTGGTCGTTTGGTTTTTTGTTTGGTTAGTTGGTACTGTTGGTTCATTGGTGGTGACTGGCTTGGTGTTTGGCAGTGGTTCAGTCAAGTCAAATGGGTTCGAGTCGTACCCTCTACTGGTTCCATGTAATTCAGTGCTATCAGTTTCTTTGTGCGCGTTGTTTTGTCGTGTTATTTTGTCGCAGTGTTCGCGTTGTTTTGTCGCGTTGTTTTGTCGCGTTGTTTTAATATTCCAGTGTGTTTTTGTTTTGGTTTACTTGCTTTAATTTTGTTATTGTTAATTTTGCTTTGACTTGTATGTTGGGTTAATTGGTTGGTCGTTTGGTCGTTTGGTTAGTAAGCTTGGTTTTCTTTTGGCTAGTTTGTCTAGTGTTGAATAGTTTCGTGTTTGGTGGATGCACATGCAAGTCAGATGGGGTCGGGTCGAACCCTCTACTGGTACCATGTAATCCAGTACCATCTGTTCCATGATGCGCGTTGTTTTGTCGTGTAATTTTGTCGCAGTGTTCGCGTTGCTTTGTCACGTTATTTTAATATTTCACTGTTATTTTGTTTACTTGCTTAAATTTTGTTATTGTAAATTTTGCCTTGCTTTGTGTTTTGTAAATTTGTTGTTTGCTTTGTAATTTGTGTGGTTTATATTGTGTATCATTTTGTTGCGTGTCATGCTGTTGCGCTATTTATTTCTCTGTTACTGTAGTGTTGCTTTGATTTTGCTGTTCAGGCGTTTCATGTGTTAGCTTTTTTTTGCAAACGTTGTTATATCATTGATGTGATTGTTCATGTCCTTGTCTGTGTTAATTTAATTCACCGAGAGTTTTTGTTTGACATAGAATGATTTCTTAATTATTTGTAATGTAAGTTTGTCAGTCGATAGGTCGGTCAGTCGGTCTGTTCGGAGTTCTTGGTTGCTTGCCTGGTGATATGTTTCGTTATTCATGTTCTGTAAAGGCGGGCTTGAAATTGCGTTTCTGTTCAGGTGTTTCGTGTGTTAATATTTTAATGCATTGAATATATTTGTACTTATTTAGGCTTCTAATTTTGATGTGTTTCTATGTATGAGGTGGTGACTGGCTTGGTGTTTGGCAGTGGTTCAGTCAAGTCAGATGGGGTCGGGTCGAACCCTCTACTTGTACCATGTAATCCAGTACTATCTGTTTCATGGTGCGCGTTGTTTAGTCGTGTTATTTTGTCGCAGTGTTCGCGTTGTTTTGTCGCGTTGTTTTAAAATTGCATTGTTTTTTGTTTACTTGCTATAATTTTGTTATTGTTAATTTTGCTTTAACTTGTATGTTGGATTAATTGGTTGGTCGTTTGGTTAGTTAGCTTAGTTTTCTTTTGGCTAGTTTGTCTAGTGTTGAATAGTTTCGTGTTTGGTAGATGCACATTCAAGTCAGATGGGGTCGGGTCGAACCCTCTACTGGTACCATGTTATCCAGTACTATCTGTTTCATGATGCGGGTTGTTTTGTCGTGTTATTTTGTCACAGTGTTCGCGTTGTTTTGACGCGTTGTTTTAATATTTCACTGTTATTTTGTTTACTTGCTATAATTTTGTTATTGTTAATTTTGCCTTGCTTTGTGTGTTGTAAATTTGTTGTTTGCTTTGTATTTTGTGTGGTAGATATTGTGTATCATTTTGTTGCGTGTCATGCTGTTGCGCTATTTATTTCTGTGTTACTGTAATGTTGCTTTGATTTTGCTGTTCAGGCGTTTCATGTGTTAGCTTTTTTTCTGCAAACGTTGTTATATAATTGATGTGGCTGTTCATGTCCTTGCCTGTGTTAATTTAATTCAACGAGAGTTTTTGTTTGTCATAAAATGATTTCTTAATTGTTCGTAATGTAAGTTAGTCGGTCGATCGGTCGGTCGGTCGGTCGGTCTGTTCGGAGGTTCTTGGTTGCTTGCCTGGTGATATGTTTCATTGTTCATGTTCTGTATAGGCAGGCGTGAAATTGCGTTTCTGTTCAGGTGTTTCGCGTGTTAATATTTTAATGCATTGCATATATTTGTACTTATTTAGGCTTCTAATTTAATGTTTTTCTGTGTATGAGGTGGTGACTGGCTTGGTGGATGGCAGTGGCTCAGTCAAGTCAGATGGGATCGGGTCGAACCCTCTACTGGTACCATGTAATCCAGTACTATCTGTTTCATGGTGCGCGTTGTTTAGTCGTGTTATTTTGTCGCAGTGTTAGCGTTGTTTTGTCGCGTTGTTTTAATATTCCAGTGTTTTTTTGTTTACTTGCTATAATTTTGTTATTGTTAATTTTGCTTTGACTTGTATGTTGGGTTAATTGGTTGGTCGTTTGGTTAGTTAGCTTGGTTTTCTTTTTGCTAGTTTGTCTAGTGTTGTTGGTTGTTAACTTATCAGTTTGGTTGGTTGGTCGTTTGCTTATTAGGTTGGTTGGTTGCACAGTCAAGTCAACTCTACTGGTACCATGTAATCCAGTACTATCTGTATCATGTTGGAGTTTTGTGGATGTTTCGTTTGGGTTTCGTGTTCGGTTGGTTGGTTGGACGTTGGCTTACTTGGTTGATCGGTTGGTCGCTTGCTTATTCGGTCGGTCGGTTGGTTAGTTGTTTGTTTATTAGGTAAGTCGGTTGGTAGGTTGTTTAATTATTAGGTTAGTTGGTTCGTCGTTTGCTTATTCGGTCGGTCGATTGGTTGTTTTACATATTTGGTTGGTCGTTTGTTTTGAGGGTGGTTTGCTCTTTACTTATTATGTTGGTTGGTTGATTGTTTGCTTAATCGGTTGGTTGCTTGTTTAGTCGTTTACTTATTCGGTTGGTCGGCTGGTTGGTTTTTGATTTATTCGGTTCGTTGCTTGGCCGTTTGCTTATTAGGATGGTCGTTGGCGGTTTGCTTATTCGGTCGGATGATTGTTTGCCTGCTTATAAGGTTGGTTGGATGGTCGTTTGCTTATTAGGTTGGTTGGTTGGTCGTTCGCTTATTGGGTATGTTGGCTGGTCCTTTGCTTATGCGTTTGGTTGGTTGGGTGTTCGCTTATTCGGTTGGTTCATTGGTCGTTTTCGTATTCGGTTGGTTCGTTTAGTCATTCGTGTATTCGGTTGGTTGGTCATTTGCTTATTCGGTTGGTTGGTTTGTAGTGTGCTCAGTCGGTAAATTGGTCGGTCGTGTGGTTATTTGGCTTGTTAGTTGGTCCTGTTGGTTCTTTGTTGGTTTTCTAGTGTATAGATTGTCTTGTGGTGAATGGTTTTCTTGTTTTGCAGATGCACAGTCAAGTCAGATGGGGTCGGGTCGAACCTACTGCTACCATGTTATCCAGTACTATCTGTATCATGGCGGTGCTTTGTGGTTGTTTGGTTTTTGTTGGTTGGTCGGTTGGTTGGTCGTTGGTTCATTAGGTTGGTCGGTTGGTCGTTTGTTTATTTGGTCGGTTGGTTGATTGGTTGTTTGCTTATTAGGTTGGTTGGTCGTTTGATTATTTGGTTTGTAGTTTGTTTACTCGTTTGCTTATTCGGTAGGTTGGTCACTTGCTTATTCGGTTAATTGGATGGTCTTTTGGTTATTTGTTTGGTTAGTTGGTCCTGTTGGTTCATTGGTTGTTTGTTTACATATTAGTTTGGTTCGTTGGTCGTTTGCTTATTATTTTCGTTGGTTGGTTACTAATTAGGTTTGTGTTACATTTGCTTAATAGGTCGCTAAGTCGGTTTGTTGGATTTGCACATTTGCTTATTCGGTTGGTTGATTTAGTCGTTTGCGTTTCCGGTTGGTTGGTCATTTGCTTATTCGGTTGGTTGGTTTGTAGTTTGCTTATTCGGTAAATTGGTTGGTCGTTCGGTCATTTGGTTAGTTAGTTTGTTCTGTTGGTTCATTGGTGTTTTTGTGTCTAGTTTGTCTAGTGGTGAATGGTTCCTTGTTTTGCAGATTCACAGTCAAGTCAGATGGGGTCGGGTCGAACCCTCTACTGGTACCTTGTAATCCAGTACTATCTGTATCATGTTGGTGTTTGGTGGTTGTTTTGTTTGTTTTGTGTTGGTTGGTCGTTTGCTTAATAGGTCGGTATGTCGTTTTGTTTGTTGGTCGGTTGCTTATTCGGTTGGTTGTGTCATTTGCTTATTCGGTTGGTTGGCCATTTGCTTATTCGGTTTGTTGATTGGTTGGTTGGGTTTGTAGTTTGCTTATTATGCTAATTGGTTGGTCGTTTGGTGTTTTGGTTGGTTTGTTGGTTCTGTTGGTTCATTGTAAGTTTTCTTGTCTCTAGTTTGTCTGGTGAATGGTTTCGCGTTTGGCAGATATGGGGTCGGATCGAACCCTCTACTGGCATCATGTAATCCAGTACTATCTGTAACATGGCGGTATTTAGTGGTTGTTTGGTTTGTGTTTTGTGTTGGTTGGTCGGCTGGTTGTTTGTTGCCTTATTTGGTTCGTCTGTTTTGCGTTTGCATATTAGGATGGTCGGTTGGCCGTTTCCTTATTCGGTCGGTTGGTTGTTTGCTTACTTATAAGGTTGGTTGTATGGTCGTTTGCTGATAAGGTTGGTCGGTTTGTCGCTTGGTTATTGGGTTGGTTGGTTGGGTGTTTTCTTATTTCGTTTGGTCGGTTGGTTGTTTGCTTATTCGATTGGTTTGTTGGTCGATTTCATATTCGGTTAGTTCATTGTTTAGTCATTCGTATATTCGGTTGTTTGGTCATTTGCTTATTCGGTTGGTTGGTTTGTAGCTTGCTTATTCGGTAAATTGGTTGGTCGTTTGGTTATTTGGTTGGTTAGTTGGTCCTGTTGGTTCATTAATGGTTCTTGTGTCTAGTCCAGTTTGTTTAGTGGTAAATGGTTTCGTGTTTGGCAGGAGGACAGTCAAGTCAGATGGGGTCGGGTCGAACCCTCTACTGGTACCATGTAATCCAGTACTGTCTGTATCATGGCGGTGTTTCGTGGTTGTCTTGTTTGTGCTTTTGTTGGTTTGTCGGTTGGTTTGCGGTTGGTTAATTCGGTTGGCCGGGTGGTCGTTTATTTGGTCGGTTGGTTTGTTGGTTGTTGGCTAATCAGGTTGGCTGGTTGGTCGTTTGCTTATTCGGTTTGTTGGTTGTTTACTCGGTTGGTTATTCGGTTGGTTAGTCGTTTGCTTATTGGGTTAATTGGTTGGTCGTTTGGTTATTTTTTTGGTTAGTTGGTACTGTTGGTTCATTGGTGGTTTTCTTGCGTCTAGTTTGTTTGTTTGCTTTTTTCCTTATTTTCGCATAGTTTTCCTGCGTTTTGTTTTCGCTTTCTCTTTGCATTGTGCTTTGCTTTGTATGTTTAATTTGTCATTTGCTTTATATGTTTAATTTGTTCTTTGCTCTATATGTTGTTAATTACTTCTTTATTTTGTAGCTGGTGTGGTGTTGTGTGAAGTGGTGTTATGTGGTGCGGCCTGGTGTGGTGTGGAATGGTGTGCTTGTCGTTTTGTCGCGTCATCGCGTGCCGCGCTTTTTATTTATTTGCTTATTTATTATTTATTTTGCTTATTTATAATGTATTTTGCTTTACTTTGTATGTTGTTAATTTGTTCTTTGTTTTGTAGCTTGTGTGGTGTGGGGAGTGGTGTTAGGTGGTGTGAGGTGCACATTTCGTCGCGTGTCGCGCCGTTGCGTGTCTTCGTTATTTGTTTATTTTTCTATTTATTTAACTATTGTTGTTTTGCTTTGCTTTGTATGTTAATTTGTTCTTTGCTTTGTAGCTGGTGTGGTGGGGTGTGGTGTGGTGTGGTGAGGAGTGGTGTGGTTTGCGCGTCGTTTTGTTGCGTCGTCGCGTGTCGCGCTATTTCTTTCTTTCTGTATTAATTTATTGTTTTTTTTTTTTTGTTATTTTGCTTTGCTTTGTGTGTTGCTAATTGGTTCTTTGCTTTGTAGCTTTTTTGTTTTGCTTCTTTTCTGCCGACATTGTTGTCGGCGCAGACGAGGTTGTCTGCTTAAGGTTGGCTTCTTGTATGGGACTTCATAAGTACCAGTTTCGCCAAATTTTGTTATTGTTTATTTTTCCTTTGACTTGTATGTTGGGTTAATTGGTTGGTCGTTTGGTCGTTTGGTTAGTTAGCTTGGTTTTCTTTTGGCTAGTTTATCTAATGTTGAATAGTTTCGTGTTTGGTAGATGCACATTCAAGTCAGATGGGGTCGGGACGAACCCTCTACTAGTACCATGTAATCCAGTACTATCTGTTTCATGATGCGCGTTGTTTTTTCGTGTTATTTTGTAGCAGTGTTCGCGTTGTTTGTCGCGTTGTTTTAATATTCCAGTGTTCTTTTTGTTTACTTGCTATAATTTTGTTATTGTTAATTTTGCTTTGACTTGTATGTTGGGTTAATTGGTTGGTCGTTTGGTCGTTTTGTTAGTTAGCTTGGTTTTCTTTTGGCTAGTTTGTCTAGGGTTGAAAAGTTTCGTGTTTGGTAGATGCACATTCAAGTCAGATTGGCTCGGGTCGTACCCTCTACTGGTACCATGTAATTAAGTACTATATGTATCATGCTGGTGTTTAGTGGTTGTTTTGTTTGTGATTTGTGTTGTTTGGTCGATTGTTTTGTCGTTTGTGTTTTCGGTTGGTCAGTCGGTCGTTTTGCTTATTCGGTCGGTTGTTGGTTGTTAACTTAATAGTTTGGTTGGTTGGTCGTTTGCTTATCAGTTTGGTTGGTTGGTCGTTTGCTGATTAGGTTGGTTGGTTGCACAGTCAAGTCAGGTGGGGTCGGATCGAACCCACATACTGGTACCATGTAATCCAGTACTATCTGTATCATGTTGGTGTTTTGCGGATGTTTCGTTTGGGTTTTGTGTTGTTCGGTAGGTTGGTTGGACGTTAGCTAATTTGGCTGATCGGTTGGTCGTTTGCTTATTCGGTCGGTCAGTCGGTTGGTTGTTTGTTTATTCGGTCAGTCGGTTGGAAGGTTGTTCACTTATTATGTCGGTTGGTTCGCCGTTGGCTTATTCGGTCGGTTGATTGGTTGTTTTAAATATTTGGATGGTCGTTTACTTGAGATTGGTTGGTTCGTCGTTTCTTTTTAGGGTGGTTTGCTCTTTACTTATTAGGTTGGTTGATTGATTGTTTAGTCGTTTGCTTATTCGGTTGGTAGGCTGGTTGGTTTTTGGTTTATTCGGTTCGTGTTTGGCCGTTGCTTATTACGATGATCGGTTGACCGTTTACTTATTCGGTCGGATGGCTGTTTGCCTGCTTATAGGGTTAGATGGATGGTCGATTGCTTATTAGGTTCGTTGGTGGGTCGTTCGCTTATTGGGTATGATGGCTGGTCCTTTGCTTATTCGTTTGGTTGGTTGGTTGTTCGCTTATTCGGTTGGTGCATTGTTCGTTTGCGTATTCGGTTGGTTCGTTTAGTCATTCGTGTATTCGGTTGGTTGTTCATTTGCTTTTTCGGTTGGTTGGTTTGTAGTTTGCTCATTCGGTTAATTGGTCGGTCGTGTGGTTATATGGCTTGTTAATTGGTCCTGTTGGTTCTTTGTTGGTTTTCTAGTGTATAAGTTGTCTTGTGGTAAATTGTTTCTTGTTTTGCAGATGCACAGTCAAGTCAGATGGGGTCGGGTCGAACCCTCTACTGGTACCATGTAATCCAGTACTATCTGTATCATGGCGGTGTTTTGTGGTTGTTTGGTTTTTGTTGGTTGGTCGGTTGGTTGGTCGTTGGTTCATTCGGTTGGTCGATTGGTCGTTTGTTTATTAGGTCGGTTGATTGATTGGTTGTTTGCTTATTGGGTTGGTTGGTCGTTTGCTTATTTGGTTTGTAGGTTGTTTACTCGTTTGCTTATTCGGTTGGTTTGTCACTTGCTTATTCGGTTAATTGGTTGGTCGTTTGGTTATTTGTTTGGTTAGTTGGTCCTGTTGGTTCATTGGTTGTTTGTTTACATATTAGTTTGGTTCGTTGGTCGTTTGCTTATTATTTTCGTTGGTTGGTTACTAAATAGGTTTCTGTTACCTTTGCTTAATAGGTCGCTTAGTCGGTTTGTTGGCTTTGCATGTTTGCTTATCCGGTTTGTTGATTTGGTCGTTTGCGTTTTCGGTTGGTTGGTCATTTGCTTATTCGATTGGTTGGTTTGTAGTTTGCTTATTCGGTTAATTGGTTGGTCGTTCGGTCATTTGGTTAGTTAGTTTGTTGGTTCATTGGTGTTTTTGTGTCTAGTTTGTCTAGTGGTGAATGGTTTCTTGTTTTGCAGATGCACAGTCAAGTCAGATGCGGTCGGGTCGAACCCACTACTGGTACCATGTAATCCAGTACTATCTGTATCATGTTGGTGTTTAGTGGTGTTTTATTGTTTTGTGTTGGTTGGTCGTTTGCTTAATAGGTCGGTAGGTCGTTTTGTTTGTTGGTCGGTTGCTTATTCGGTTGGTTGTGTCATTTGCTTATTCGGTTGGTTGGCCATTTGCTTATTCGGTTGGTTGATTGGTTGGTTGGTAGTTTTCTTATTATGCTAATTGGTTAAGCGTTTTGTAGTTTGGTTGGTTTGTTGGTTCTGTTGGTTCATTGTAAGTTTTCTTGTCTCTAGTTTGTCTGGTGAATGGTTTCGTGTTTGGCAGATATGGGGTCGGATCGAACCCTCTACTGGCATCATGTAATCCAGTACTATCTGTAACATGGCGGTATTTAGTAGTTGTTTGGTTTGGGTTTTGTGTTGGTTGGTCGACTGGTTGTTAGTTGCCTTATTCGGTTCGCTGTTTTGCGTTTGCATATTAGGATGGTCGGTGGGCCGTTTCCTTATTCGGTCGGTTGGTTGTTTGCTTACTTTTTAGGTTGGTTGTATGGTCGTTTGCTGATAAGGTTGGTTGGTTTGTCGCTTGCTTATTGGGTTGGTTGGTTGGGTGTTTGCTTAATTGTTTGGTCGGTTGGTTGTTTGCTTATTCGGTTGGTTCGTTGGTCGATTGCGTATTCGGTTCTTTGTTTAGTCATTCGTTTATTCGGTTGTTTGGTCATTTGCTTCTTCTGTTGGTTGGATGGTTTGTAGCTTGCTTATTCGGTTAATTGGTTGGTCGTGTGGTTATTTGGTTGGTTAGTTGGTCTTGTTGGTTCATTGATGGTTCTTGTGTCTAGTCCAGTTTGTCTAGTGGTAAATGGTTTCGTGTTTGGCAGGTGCACAGTCAAGTCAGATGGGGTCGGGTCGAACCCTCTACTGGTACCATGTAATCCAGTACTTTCTGTATCATGGCGGTGTTTCGTGGTTGTCTTGTTTGTGCTTTTGTTGGTTGGTCGGTTGGTTTATTCGGTTGGCCGGTTGGTCGTTTATTTGGTCGGTTGGTTTGTTGGTTGTTTGCTTATTAGGTTGGCTGGTTGGTCGTTTGCTTATTCGGTTTGTTGGTTGTTTACTCGTTTGCTTATTCGGTTGGCAAGTGGTTTGCTTATGGGGTTAATTGGTTGGTTGTTTGGTTTTTTGTTTGGTTAGTTGGTACTGTTGGTTCATTGGTGGTGACTGGCTTGGTGTTTGGCAGTGGTTCAGTCAAGTCAGATGGGTTCGAGTCGTACCCTCTACTGGTACCATGTAATTCAGTGCTTTCAGTTTCTTTGTGCGCGTTGTTTTGTCGCGTTGTTTTAATATTCCAGTGTGTTTTTTTGGTTTACTTGCTTTAATTTTGTTATTGTTAATTTTGCTTTGACTTGTATGTTGGGTTAATTGGTTGGTCGTTTGGTTAGCTTGGTTTTCTTTTGGCTAGTTTGTCTAGTGTTGAATAGTTTCGTGTTTGGTAGATGCACATGCAAGTCAGATGGGGTCGGGTCGAACCCTCTACTGGTGCCATGTAATCTAGTACCATCTGTTTCATGATGCGCGTTGTTTTGTCGTGTAATTTTGTCGCAGTGTTCGCGTTGCTTTGTCACGTTATTTTAATATTTCACTGTTATTTTGTTTACTTGCTTAAATTTTGTTATTGTAAATTTTGCCTTGCTTTGTGTTTTGTAAATTTGTTGTTTGCTTTGTAATTTGTGTGGTTTATATTGTGTATCATTTTGTTGCGTGTCATGCTGTTGCGCTATTTATTTCTCTGTTACTGTAGTGTTGCTTTGATTTTGCTGTTCAGGCGTTTCATGTGTTAGCTTTTTTTCTGCAAACGTTGTTATATCATTGATGTGATTGTTCATGTCCTTGTCTATGTTAATTTAATTCACCGAGAGTTTTTGTTTGGCATAGAATGATTTCTTAATTATTTGTAATGTAAGTTTGTCAGTCGATAGGTCGGTCAGTCGGTCTGTTCGGAGGTTCTTGGTTGCTTGCCTGGTGATATGTTTTGTTATTCATGTTCTGTAAAGGCGGGCGTGAAATTGCGTTTCTGTTCAGGTGTTTCGTGTGTTAATATTTTAATGCATTGAATATATTTGTACTTATTTAGGCTTCTAATTTTGATGTTTTTCTATGTATGAGGTGGTGACTGGCTTGGTGTTTGGCAGTGGTTCAGTCAAGTCAGATGGGGTCGGGTCGAACCCTCTACTTGTACCATGTAATCCAGTACTATCTGTTTCATGTTGCGCGTTGTTTAGTCGTGTATATTGTCGCAGTGTTCGCGTTGTTTTGTCGCGTTGTTTTAAAATTGCAGTGTTTTTTTGTTTACTTGCTATAATTTTGTTATTGGTAAGTTTGCTTTAACTTGTATGTTGGATTAATTGGTTGGTCGTTTGGTTAGTTAGCTTGGTTTTCTTTTGGCTAGTTTGTCTAGTGTTGAATAGTTTCGTGTTTGGTAGATGCACATGCAAGTCAGATGGGGTCGGGTCGAACCCTCTACTGGTACCATGTAATCCAGTACCATCTGTTTCATGATGCGCGTTGTTTTGTCGTGTAATTTTGTCGCAGTGTTCGCGTTGCTTTGTAACGTTATTTTAATATTTCACTGTTATTTTGTTTACTTGCTTAAATTTTGTTATTGTAAATTTTGCCTTGCTTTGTGTTTTGTAAATTTGTTGTTTGCTTTGTAATTTGTGTGGTTTATATTGTGTATCATTTTGTTGCGTGTCATGCTGTTGCGCTATTTATTTCTCTGTTACTGTAGTGTTGCTTTGATTTTGCTGTTCAGGCGTTTCATGTGTTAGCTTTTTTTCTGCAAACGTTGTTGTATCATTGATGTGATTGTTCATGTCCTTGTCTGTGTTAATTTAATTCACCGAGAGTTTTTGTTTGGCATAGAATGATTTCTTAATTATTTGTAATGTAAGTTTGTCAGTCGATAGGTCGGTCAGTCGGTCTGTTCGGAGGTTCTTGGTTGCTTGCCTGGTGATATGTTTCGTTATTCATGTTCTGTAAAGGCGGGCGTGAAATTGCGTTTCTGTTCAGGTGTTTCGTGTGTTAATATTTTAATGCATTGAATATATTTGTACTTATTTAGGCTTCTAATTTTGATGTGTTTCTATGTATGAGGTGGTGACTGGCTTGGTGTTTGGCAGTGGTTCAGTCAAGTCAGATGGGGTCGGGTCGAACCCTCTACTTGTACCATGTAATCCAGTACTATCTGTTTCATGGTGCGCGTTGTTTAGTCGTGTTATTTTGTCGCAGTGTTCGCGTTGTTTTGTCGCGTTGTTTTAAAATTGCAGTGTTTTTTTGTTTACTTGCTATAATTTTGTTATTGTTAATTTTGCTTTGACTTGTATGTTGGATTAATTGGTTGGTCGTTTGGTTAGTTAGCTTGGTTTTCTTTTGGCTAGTTTGTCTAGTGTTGAATAGTTTCGTGTTTGGTAGATGCACATTCAAGTCAGATGGGGTCGGGTCGAACCCTCTACTGGTACCATGTTATCCAGTACTATCTGTTTCATGATGCGGGTTGTTTTGTCGTGTTATTTTGTCGCAGTGTTCGCGTTGTTTTGACGCGTTGTTTTAATATTTCACTGTTATTTTGTTTACTTGCTATAATTTTGTTATTGTTAATTTTGCCTTGCTTTGTGTGTTGTAAATTTGTTGTTTGCTTTGTATTTTGTGTGGTATATATTGTGTATCATTTTGTTGCGTGTCATGCTGTCGCGCTATTTATTTCTGTGTTACTGTAATGTTGCTTTGATTTTGCTGTTCAGGCGTTTCATGTGTTAGCTTTTTTCTGCAAACGTTGTTATATAATTGATGTGGCTGTTCATGTCCTTGCCTGTGTTAATTTAATTCAACGAGAGTTTTTGTTTGTCATAAAATGATTTCTTAATTGTTCGTAATGTAAGTTAGTCGGTCGATCGGTCGGTCGGTTGGTCTGTTCGGAGGTTCTTGGTTGCTTGCCTGGTGATATGTTTCATTGTTCATGTTCTGTATAGGCGGGCGTGAAATTGCGTTTCTGTTCAGGTGTTTCGCGTGTTAATATTTTAATGCATTGCATATATTTGTACTTATTTAGGCTTCTAATTTTAATGTTTTTCTGTGTATGAGGTGGTGACTGGCTTGGTGGATGGCAGTGGCTCAGTCAAGTCAGATGGGATCGGGTCGAACCCTCTACTGGTACCATGTAATCCAGTACTATCTGTTTCATGGTGCGCGTTGTTTAGTCGTGTTATTTTGTCGCAGTGTTAGCGTTGTTTTGTCGCGTTGTTTTAATATTCCAGTGTTTTTTTTGTTTACTTGCTATAATTTTTTTATTGTTAATTTTGCTTTGACTTGTATGTTGGGTTAATTGGTTGGTCGTTTGGTCGTTTGGTTAGTTAGCTTGGTTTTCTTTTGGCTAGTTTGTCTAGTGTTGTTGGTTGTTAACTTATCAGTTTGGTTGGTTGGTCGTTTGCTTATTAGGTTGGTTGGTTGCACAGTCAAGTCAACTCTACTGGTACCATGTAATCCAGTACTATCTGTATCATGTTGGAGTTTTGTGGATGTTTCGTTTGGGTTTCGTGTTGTTCGGTTGGTTGGTTGGACGTTGGCTTACTTGGTTGATCGGTTGGTCGCTTGCTTATTCGGTCGGTCGGTTGGTTAGTTGTTTGTTTATTCGGTCAGTCGGTTGGTAGGTTGTTTAATTATTAGGTTGGTTGGTTCGTCGTTTGCTTATTCTGTCGGTTGATTGGTTGTTTTACATATTTGGTTTGTCGTTTGTTTGAGATTGATTGGTTCGTCGTTTCTTTTGAGGGTGGTTTGCTCTTTACTTATTAGGTTGGTTGGTTGATTGTTTGCTTAATCGGTTGGTTGCTTGTTTAGTCGTTTGCTTATTCGGTTGGTCGGCTGGTTGGTTTTTGATTTATTTCGTTGCTTGGCCGTTTGCTTATCAGGATGGTCGTTGGCCGTTTGCTTATTCGGTCGGATGATTGTTTGCCTGCTTATAAGGTTGGTTGGATGGTCGTTTGCGTATTATGTTGGTTGGTGGGTCGTTCGCTTATTGGGTATGTTGGCTGGTCCTTTGCTTATTCGTTTGGTTGGTTGGGTGTTCGCTTATTCGGTTGGTTCATTTGTCGTTTGCGTATTCGGTTGGTTCGTTTAGTCATTCGTGTATTCGGTTGGTTGGTCATTTGCTTATTCGGTTGGTTGGTTTGTAGTTTGCTCATTCGGTAAATTGGTCGGTCGTGTGGTTATTTGGCTTGTTAGTTGGTCCTGTTGGTTCTTTGTTGGTTTTCTAGTGTATAGATTGTCTTGTGGTGAATGGTTTTCTTGTTTTGCAGATGCACAGTCAAGTCAGATGGGGTCGGGTCGAACCCTCTACTGGTACCATGTAATCCAGTACTATCTGTATCATGGCGGTGCTTTGTGGTTGTTTTGTTTTTGTTAGTTGGTCGGTTGGTTGGTCGTTGGATCATTAGGTTGGTCGTTTGTTTATTTGGTCGGTTGGTTGATTGGTTGTTTGCTTATTAGGTTGGTTGGTCGTTTGATTATTTGGTTTGTAGTTTGTTTACTCGTTTGCTTATTCGGTTGGTTGGTCACTTGCTTATTCGGTTAATTGGATGGTCTTTTGGTTATTTGTTTGATTAGTTGGTCCTGTTGGTTCATTGGTTGTTTGTTTACATATTAGTTTGGTTCGTTGGTCGTTTGCTTATTATTTTCGTTGGTTGGTTACTAAATAGGTTTCTGTTACCTTTGCTTAATAGGTCGCTTAGTCGGTTTGTTGGCTTTGCATGTTTGCTTATCCGGTTTGTTGATTTGGTCGTTTGCGTTTTCGGTTGGTTGGTCATTTGCTTATTCGATTGGTTGGTTTGTAGTTTGCTTATTCGGTTAATTGGTTGGTCGTTCGGTCATTTGGTTAGTTAGTTTGTCCTGTTGGTTCATTGGTGTTTTTGTGTCTAGTTTGTCTAGTGGTGAATGGTTTCTTGTTTTGCAGATGCACAGTCAAGTCAGATGGGGTCGGGTCGAACCCACTACTGGTACCATGTAATCCAGTACTATCTGTATCATGTTGGTGTTTAGTGGTGTTTTATTGTTTTGTGTTGGTAGGTCGTTTGCTTAATAGGTCGGTAGGTCGTTTTGTTTGTTGGTCGGTTGCTTATTCGGTTGGTTGTGTCATTTGCTTATTCGGTTGGTTGGCCATTTGCTTATTCGGTTGGTTGATTGGTTGGTTGGTAGTTTTCTTATTATGCTAATTGGTTAAGCGTTTTGTAGTTTGGTTGGTTTGTTGGTTCTGTTGGTTCATTGTAAGTTTTCTTGTCTCTAGTTTGTCTGGTGAATGGTTTCGTGTTTGGCAGATATGGGGTCGGATCGAACCCTCTACTGGCATCATGTAATCCAGTACTATCTGTAACATGGCGGTATTTAGTAGTTGTTTGGTTTGGGTTTTGTGTTGGTTGGTCGACTGGTTGTTAGTTGCCTTATTCGGTTCGCTGTTTTGCGTTTGCATATTAGGATGGTCGGTGGGCCGTTTCTTTATTCGGTCGGTTGGTTGTTTGCTTACTTATTAGGTTGGTTGTATGGTCGTTTGCTGATAAGGTTGGTTGGTTTGTCGCTTGCTTATTGGGTTGGTTGGTTGGGTGTTTGCTTAATTGTTTGGTCGGTTGGTTGTTTGCTTATTCGGTTGGTTCGTTGGTCGATTGCGTATTCGGTTAGTTCTTTGTTTAGTCATTCGTTTATTCGGTTGTTTGGTCATTTGCTTCTTCTGTTGGTTGGATGGTTTGAAGCTTGCTTATTCGGTTAATTGGTTGGTCGTGTGGTTATTTGGTTGGTTAGTTGGTCTTGTTGGTTCATTGATGGTTCTTGTGTCTAGTCCAGTTTGTCTAGTGGTAAATGGTTTCGTGTTTGGCAGGTGCACAGTCAAGTCAGATGGGGTCGGGTCGAACCCTCTACTGGTACCATGTAATCCAGTACTTTCTGTATCATGGCGGTGTTTCGTGGTTGTCTTGTTTGTGCTTTTGTTGGTTGGTCGGTTGGTTTATTCGGTTGGCCGGTTGGTCGTTTATTTGGTCGGTTGGTTTGTTGGTTGTTTGCTTATTAGGTTGGCTGGTTGGTCGTTTGCTTATTCGGTTTGTTGGTTGTTTACTCGTTTGCTTATTCGGTTGGCAAGTGGTTTGCTTATGGGGTTAATTGGTTGGTTGTTTGGTTTTTTGTTTGGTTAGTTGGTACTGTTGGTTCATTGGTGGTGACTGGCTTGGTGTTTGGCAGTGGTTCAGTCAAGTCAGATGGGTTCGAGTCGTACCCTCTACTGGTACCATGTAATTCAGTGCTTTCAGTTTCTTTGTGCGCGTTGTTTTGTCGCATTGTTTTAATATTCCAGTGTGTTTGTTTGGTTTACTTGCTTTAATTTTGTTATTGTTAATTTTGCTTTGACTTGTATGTTGGGTTAATTGGTTGGTCGTTTGGTTAGCTTGGTTTTCTTTTGGCTAGTTTGTCTAGTGTTGAATAGTTTCGTGTTTGGTAGATGCACATGCAAGTCAGATGGGGTCGGGTCGAACCCTCTACTGGTACCATGTAATCTAGTACCATCTGTTTCATGATGCGCGTTGTTTTGTCGTGTAATTTTGTCGCAGTGTTCGCGTTGCTTTGTCACGTTATTTTAGTCGGAGGTTCTTGGTTGCTTGCCTGGTGATATGTTGCGTTATTCATGTTCTGTAAAGGCGGGCGTGAAATTGCGTTTCTGTTCAGGTGTTTCATGTGTTAATATTTTAATGCATTGAATATATTTGTACTTATTTAGGCTTCTAATTTTGATGTGTTTCTATGTATGAGGTGGTGACTGGCTTGGTGTTTGGCAGTGGTTCAGTCAAGTCAGATGGGGTCGGGTCGAACCCTCTACTTGTACCATGTAATCCAGTACTATCTGTTTCATGGTGCGCGTTGTTTAGTCGTGTTATTTTGTCGCAGTGTTCGCGTTGTTTTGTCGCGTTGTTTTAAAATTGCAGTGTTTTTTGTTTACTTGCTATAATTTTGTTATTGGTAAGTTTGCTTTAACTTGTATGTTGGATTAATTGGTTGGTCGTTTGGTTAGTTAGCTTGGTTTTCTTTTGGCTAGTTTGTCTAGTGTTGAATAGTTTCGTGTTTGGTAGATGCACATGCAAGTCAGATGGGGTCGGGTCGAACCCTCTACTGGTACCATGTAATCCAGTACCATCTGTTTCATGATGCGCGTTGTTTTGTCGTGTAATTTTGTCGCAGTGTTCGCGTTGCTTTGTAACGTTATTTTAATATTTCACTGTTATTTTGTTTACTTGCTTAAATTTTGTTATTGTAAATTTTGCCTTGCTTTGTGTTTTGTAAATTTGTTGTTTGCTTTGTAATTTGTGTGGTTTATATTGTGTATCATTTTGTTGCGTGTCATGCTGTTGCGCTATTTATTTCTCTGTTACTGTAGTGTTGCTTTGATTTTGCTGTTCAGGCGTTTCATGTGTTAGCTTTTTTTCTGCAAACGTTGTTATATCATTGATGTGATTGTTCATGTCCTTGTCTGTGTTAATTTAATTCACCGAGAGTTTTTGTTTGGCATAGAATGATTTCTTAATTATTTGTAATGTAAGTTTGTCAGTCGATAGGTCGGTCAGTCGGTCTGTTCGGAGGTTCTTGGTTGCTTGCCTGGTGATATGTTTCGTTATTCATGTTCTGTAAAGGCGGGCGTGAAATTGCGTTTCTGTTCAGGTGTTTCGTGTGTTAATATTTTAATGCATTGAATATATTTGTACTTATTTAGGCTTCTAATTTTGATGTGTTTCTATGTATGAGGTGGTGACTGGCTTGGTGTTTGGCAGTGGTTCAGTCAAGTCAGATGGGGTCGGGTCGAACCCTCTACTTGTACCATGTAATCCAGTACTATCTGTTTCATGGTGCGCGTTGTTTAGTCGTGTTATTTTGTCGCTGTGTTCGCGTTGTTTTGTCGCGTTGTTTTAAAATTGCAGTGTTTTTTTGTTTACTTGCTATAATTTTGTTATTGTTAATTTTGCTTTGACTTGTATGTTGGATTAATTGGTTGGTCGTTTGGTTAGTTAGCTTGGTTTTCTTTTGGCTAGTTTGTCTAGTGTTGAATAGTTTCGTGTTTGGTAGATGCACATTCAAGTCAGATGGGGTCGGGTCGAACCCTCTACTGGTACCATGTTATCCAGTACTATCTGTTTCATGATGCGGGTTGTTTTGTCGTGTTATTTTGTCGCAGTGTTCGCGTTGGTTTGACGCGTTGTTTTAATATTTCACTGTTATTTTGTTTACTTGCTATAATTTTGTTATTGTTAATTTTGCCTTGCTTTGTGTGTTGTAAATTTGTTGTTTGCTTTGTATTTTGTGTGGTATATATTGTGTATCATTTTGTTGCGTGTCATGCTGTCGCGCTATTTATTTCTGTGTTACTGTAATGTTGCTTTGATTTTGCTGTTCAGGCGTTTCATGTGTTAGCTTTTTTCTGCAAACGTTGTTATATAATTGATGTGGCTGTTCATGTCCTTGCCTGTGTTAATCTAATTCAACGAGAGTTTTTGTTTGTCATAAAATGATTTCTTAATTGTTCGTAATGTAAGTTAGTCGGTCGATCGGTCGGTCGGTTGGTCTGTTCGGAGGTTCTTGGTTGCTTGCCTGGTGATATGTTTCATTGTTCATGTTCTGTATAGGCGGGCGTGAAATTGCGTTTCTGTTCAGGTGTTTCGCGGGTTAATATTTTAATGCATTGCATATATTTGTACTTATTTAGGCTTCTAATTTTAATGTTTTTCTGTGTATGAGGTGGTGACTGGCTTGGTGGATGGCAGTGGCTCAGTCAAGTCAGATGGGATCGGGTCGAACCCTCTACTGGTACCATGTAATCCAGTACTATCTGTTTCATGGTGCGCGTTGTTTAGTCGTGTTATTTTGTCGCAGTGTTAGCGTTGTTTTGTCGCGTTGTTTTAATATTCCAGTGTTTTTTTTGTTTACTTGCTATAATTTTGTTATTGTTAATTTTGCTTTGACTTGTATGTTGGGTTAATTGGTTGGTCGTTTGGTCGTTTGGTTAGTTAGCTTGGTTTTCTTTTGGCTAGTTTGTCTAGTGTTGTTGGTTGTTAACTTATCAGTTTGGTTGGTTGGTCGTTTGCTTATTAGGTTGGTTGGTTGCACAGTCAAGTCAACTCTACTGGTACCATGTAATCCAGTACTATCTGTATCATGTTGGAGTTTTGTGGATGTTTCGTTTGGGTTTCGTGTTGTTCGGTTGGTTGGTTGGACGTTGGCTTACTTGGTTGATCGGTTGGTCGCTTGCTTATTCGGTCGGTCGGTTGGTTAGTTGTTTGTTTATTCGGTCAGTCGGTTGGTATGTTGTTTAATTATTAGGTTGGTTGGTTCGTCGTTTGCTTATTCGGTCGGTTGATTGGTTGTTTTACATATTTGGTTTGTCGTTTGTTTGAGATTGATTGGTTCGTCGTTTCTTTTGAGGGTGGTTTGCTCTTTACTTATTAGGTTGGTTGGTTGATTGTTTGCTTAATCGGTTGGTTGCTTGTTTAGTCGTTTGCTTATTCGGTTGGTCGGCTGGTTGGTTTTTGATTTATTTCGTTGCTTGGCCGTTTGCTTATCAGGATGGTCGTTGGCCGTTTGCTTATTCGGTCGGATGATTGTTTGCCTGCTTATAAGGTTGGTTGGATGGTCGTTTGCGTATGAGGTTGGTTGGTGGGTCGTTCGCTTATTGGGTATGTTGGCTGGTCCTTTGCTTATTCGTTTGGTTGGTTGGGTGTTCGCTTATTCGGTTGGTTCATTGGTCGTTTGCGTATTCGGTTGGTTCGTTTAGTCATTCGTGTATTCGGTTGGTTGGTCATTTGCTTATTCGGTTGGTTGGTTTGTAGTTTGCTCATTCGGTAAATTGGTCGGTCGTGTGGTTATTTGGCTTGTTAGTTGGTCCTGTTGGTTCTTTGTTGGTTTTCTAGTGTATAGATTGTCTTGTGGTGAATGGTTTTCTTGTTTTGCAGATGCACAGTCAAGTCAGATGGGGTCGGGTCGAACCCTCTACTGGTACCATGTAATCCAGTACTATCTGTATCATGGCGGTGCTTTGTGGTTGTTTTGTTTTTGTTAGTTGGTCGGTTGGTTGGTCGTTGGTTCATTAGGTTGGTCGTTTGTTTATTTGGTCGGTTGGTTGATTGGTTGTTTGCTTATTAGGTTGGTTGGTCGTTTGATTATTTGGTTTGTAGTTTGTTTACTCGTTTGCTTATTCGGTTGGTTGGTCACTTGCTTATTCGGTTAATTGGATGGTCTTTTGGTTATTTGTTTGTTTAGTTGGTCCTGTTGGTTCATTGGTTGTTTGTTTACATATTAGTTTGGTTCGTTGGTCGTTTGATTATTATTTTCGTTGGTTGGTTACTAATTATGTTTGTGTTACATTTGCTTAATAGGTCGCTAAGTCGGTTTGTTGGATTTGCACATTTGCTTATTCGGTTGGTTGATTTAGTCGTTTGCGTTTCCGGCTGGTTGGTCATTTGCTTATTCGGTTGGTTGGTTTGTAGTTTGCTTATTCGGTAAATTGGTTGGTCGTTCGGTCATTTGGTTAGTTAGTTTGTTCTGTTTGTTCATTGGTGTTTTTGTGTCTAGTTTGTCTAGTGGTGAATGGTTCCTGATTTTGCAGATTCACAGTCAAGTCAGATGGGGTCGGGTCGAACCCTCTACTGGTACCTTGTAATCCAGTACTATCTGTATCATGTTGGTGTTTGGTGGTTGTTTTGTTTGTTTTGTGTTGGTTGGTCGTTTGCTTAATAGGTCGGTATGTCGTTTTGTTTTTTGGTCGGTTGCTTATTCGGTTGGTTGTGTCATTTGCTTATTCGGTTGGTTGGCCATTTGCTTATTCGGTTTGTTGATTTGTTGGTTGGGTTTGTAGTTTGCTTATTATGCTAATTGGTTGGTCGTTTGGTGTTTTGGTTGGTTTGTTGGTTCTGTTGGTTCATTGTAAGTTTTCTTGTCTCTAGTTTGTCTGGTGAATGGTTTCGCGTTTGGCAGATATGGGATCGGATCGAACCCTCTACTGGCATCATGTAATCCAGTACTATCTGTAACATGGCGGTATTTAGTGGTTGTTTGGTTTGTGTTTTGTGTTGGTTGGTCGGCTGGTTGTTTGTTGCCTTATTCGGTTCGTCTGTTTTGCGTTTGCATATTAGGATGGTCGGTTGGCCGTTTCCTTATTCGGTCGGTTGGTTGTTTGCTTACTTATTAGGTTGGTTGTATGGTCGTTTGCTGATAAGGTTGGTCGGTTTGTCGCTTGGTTATTGGGTTGGTTGGTTGGGTGTTTTCTTATTTCGTTTGGTCGGTTGGTTGTTTGCTTATTCGATTGGTTTGTTGGTCGATTTCATATTCGGTTAGTTCATTGTTTAGTCATTCGTATATTCGGTTGTTTGGTCATTTGCTTATTCGGTTGGTTGGTTTGTAGCTTGCTTATTCGGTAAATTGGTTGGTCGTTTGGTTATTTGGTTGGTTAGTTGGTCCTGTTGGTTCATTAATGGTTCTTGTGTCTAGTCCAGTTTGTTTAGTGGTAAATGGTTTCGTGTTTGGCAGGAGGACAGTCAAGTCAGATGGGGTCGGGTCGAACCCTCTACTGGTACCATGTAATCCAGTACTGTCTGTATCATGGCGGTGTTTCGTGGTTGTCTTGTTGTGCTTTTGTTGGTTTGTCGGTTGGTTTGCGGTTGGTTAATTCGGTTGGCCGGGTGGTCGTTTATTTGGTCGGTTGGTTTGTTGGTTGTTGGCTAATCAGGTTGGCTGGTTGGTCGTTTGCTTATTCGGTTTGTTGGTTGTTTACTCGGTTGGTTATTCGGTTGGTTAGTCGTTTGCTTATTGGGTTAATTGGTTGGTCGTTTGGTTATTTTTTTGGTTAGTTGGTACTGTTGGTTCATTGGTGGTTTTCTTGCGTCTAGTTTGTTTGTTTGCTTTTTTCCTTATTTTCGCATAGTTTTCCTGCGTTTTGTTTTCGCTTTCTCTTTGCATTGTGCTTTGCTTTGTATGTTTAATTTGTCATTTGCTTTATATGTTTAATTTGTTCTTTGCTCTATATGTTGTTAATTACTTCTTTATTTTGTAGCTGGTGTGGTGTTGTGTGAAGTGGTGTTATGTGGTGCGGCCTGGTGTGGTGTGGAATGGTGTGCTTGTCGTTTTGTCGCGTCATCGCGTGCCGCGCTTTTTATTTATTTGTTTATTTATTATTTATTTTGCTTATTTATAATGTATTTTGCTTTACTTTGTATGTTGTTAATTTGTTCTTTGTTTTGTAGCTTGTGTGGTGTGGGGTGTGGTGTTAGGTGGTGTGAGGTGCACATTTTGTCGCGTGTCGCGCCGTTGCGTGTCTTCGTTATTTGTTTATTTTTCTATTTATTTAACTATTGTTGTTTTGCTTTGCTTTGTATGTTAATTTGTTCTTTGCTTTGTAGCTGGTGTGGTGGGGTGTGGTGTGGTGTGGTGAGGAGTGGTGTGGTTTGCGCGTCGTTTTGTTGCGTCGTCGCGTGTCGCGCTATCTCTTTCTTTCTGTATTAATTTATTGTTTTTTTGTTATTTTGCTTTGCTTTGTGTGTTTCTAATTGGTTCTTTGCTTTGTAGCTTTTTTGTTTTGCTTCTTTTCTGCAGACATTGTTGTCGGCGCAGACGAGGTTGTCTGCTTAAGGTTGGCTTCTTGTATGGGACTTCATAAGTACCAGTTTCGCCAAAGCCTGCAGGAAGATATTGTACTAGGCCTTGCAGCCGGTAGTAGGTCTTGTGCCTAAAGGGTGCCCGGCTGTCCGTAGGGCAAATGGGAGCGGCCCCGCCTGTAACCTCTGCGTCATAGTACAAGTCAGGGTTGCGCATTGCTGGACGACACTATCTTACGTCAAGGTATGAGATCAGAGCTGTGAATTGGGATAACATCAAGGAACCCAGCCCATATTGACCTTCATCTAGAATGTGGATTCGATTAAATACCATATAACCATCGTGTGTACAAAGGAAATACCTTTGGTTTTCTGAAGTAAAGTCATCATCGGTGTCCTCAAGATATAAAAGAGGCAGCATATACAGCACTCGATTGCTCACTCTTGGAATATGGTAGCATGTATCAGTGACTCCCAGGGCGTAGTCCTTCGAGAAGTGAAACAGATCAGAACAGAACTCCTAGATTTGAAACTAGTAGTTACTCATTTGAAACTAGGAGTATGGCTGGAATACTAGAAATATTGAGATGGGAGTTATATAAGAGAGAGTAGGCTTTTTCTATTGTACAAGCCTAGAAAGTGCTAAGCATTCCATCAGATAACAATTGCTACCTCAGTTATGCGCTGTAGTCATCATTGGCATTTCAGACGCCTACTGGAAAAACTGATATTTACGAGAAGTTCTTCTTTTCTGAGAACATTAGAGATTGGAAGACCTTCGATGAGATGGTGCAGAGGATAAATCTATAAAATTTACCTCTTTGGTGAGAACTAGGGACTACTAGGTGAATGTTATTTGACTATCACCAGTAACAATTCTGTTTCTAAATTCGAACTAGACTGAATTTACTATCAGTCAATGGCTATGCTGCACCGTGTCTGTGTAGCCGAGGGCTACTTCGTGTCTGTGGAGCAGCTTCCTCGTGTAGCTTCTACATATGTATTCCAGCCTTTGCATCCGTGTCCGTGGGGACTATGAAAGCAGGGTCCTCGTCCCAGTCCCCGGGTGCAGTTGTTTTCGATGTACTTAACATTACCTTACATTGTTAATCAGCCATCAACTTTGCATGTAAGAACATGTAAGAGCTTCGAAAATAATTGTAGCGAATGCTTTCATTATTCATTCTATAAACGTAGTGACAAGATGAGCTTTTGTGATTACGTTTCGTCCGTCGTGCGTGCGTCCGTTCATCCGTAAACAATTATTTCGTGGAGATTGACCGATAGAGAATAAAATGGGACAAACCATGTTATGAAAATGAATCAGAATGGACATAGATCAGTCTTTGCTTGCCATGGTTTCATTGGTCCTTAAAGCAAGCCGCAAATAACCTGACCAAGTTGCACAGATGTGCAGGCTGATCTCAATCTTTGCTAGGTACACATGTAAATTTGTACTTGGTTCAACTTTTAAGTGCTTTTTTCGTGCCAGATTTGTTTTTGGTAACTTTTCCTGAAATCAGACAAAGACGGTTTCGTTTCGTTTAACCCTTAAATTCCAGTATAATCAAACAGTATAGATTCTATCAGACGCTGCGTGATTTGGTATCTGATCCGTGTCTACACTGTTTATCAATGTCCCAGTCCATAAGCCCAGTCAAGATTTTAGTTATACAGCCCTCTGACGTCAGAAGTATCTGTGCTGCTATAACTACTATTGACAGGATCTTGTACATGGTCATCAAAAGCCACTTGGACAATAGCAGGCAGGAAGCTTTTTTATTTATTTTGTTGAAGTGTGCTGGTAAGGATGGTTGAATATTGTATGCCGTGTTTCTTGTGTTTTCTTTTTTTTTTCAATCAATGTACAGTCGTCTCTCGTTATCTTAATCTCAAAGGACTTGAAATTTGGTTGAGATAATAGTAGTTGAAGAAAAAGGTATCGTACGCAAATATTGAGAAAATTTTAACAATAATACACACACTCGTACCTAACGTTTCGTAAACAATTTATTGTGCTTGGCAATTTGACCTCACTTAGCGCAGTGGGAGCTGATGGTTCTGTTGAGGTCTGCTTATAACTGTATGTGTATCCACGTTATATTTCGTTCCATAGGTCGCGGGTGCCGGGAAAGGTATGAGAATCTCGTGATTGGAGACAAACTTTATAATATTGTGCCAGCGCATGACAAAACCTACAAAAAGACATATGCGCGAAACGAAGACTCAGATCAGCTTGTGTATCCATGCAGTCTGATCAGAGTCTTCGTTGTGCGCTATAGAGATAGCTTAGGACCCAATGCTCCTCCATGAAGCATGAGAATTCTGGTTATACTATATGGATGCGCATGCTGATCGGATTCTTCGCTGGACGCACATGTCTTAATGTAGATTTTGTCGTGCGCTGGCTCATACAATATGAGCCATGTCATAAGAAACAAGGGGACCTGTTTTTTGTTGTTGTTGTTGTTGTTTTTATCATATGCGTCAACAGAGTCAAAGATTCAAGTTTTTCAAACTTACAGTTTCGAAATGTTTTGCTGGCACAGTTTCAAAGATTAGTTTTCTCATGACGTGGCTCATAATGGAAAAACCCTGTGACTAATATATGGAACTAATATGAGATATATTTTTCTTTCTTGTGTTGTGTAGGAAGGGGTAAGAGCATACGATATATCAGACTTCGTGTAATTTGCTGTTCTTTGTCATTGAATTTACATTTGACCTTTTGTTGATCTTAAACTTCATCTGTCTGGCAATTTTGATTTTAGATTACAGTAGTTTGATATGAAAGGAATACTAATGAATATTTAGAAAAAATCAAAACTAGTTGTGAAAATTTTATCCGACTCAGGCACTAGTTCCAGATATTTGTTTTATGAGATAATGCGACCAACAAAAGCGCCAAATGTACGTTCACGAAAAAACAACAGCAACAAAATACATGAAATCAAGAAACGTCTCATCAATGTCTATGTAACACGTATAGAACATATGCATGTTTCCAGCATGTACATCAGTAATATGCATCGTTGTTGTTTGCATGCTGTATGTTTTTATATGTTGTCTTAGATTGTATTTTGCAATGCTTTCGAGTGTTTTGCATGTCAAATGCTTTATATTTGTATTGTTTTTTTTTGCATGTAATTATACCAATTAAGGCTTTACTTTACAGGCCAATAAGTTTGCTTTTCTTTCAGGCATTTCGCGTATTGCTTGTTTATTTTACTTGTTTGTGATGGTTGCTCATTTCCAAGCTTGTGCTACTTTTGGTTTTTGCGTTTAACGGTTAGCTGCTTGATGAAATAACAGTTTGGTTATCCAGGCTTCTAATTTTGATGTAAGTGATGATTGGACTGCTGTTTGGCAATGGTTAGGTCAAGTCAGATGGGGTCGGGTCGAACCCTCTACTGGTACCATGTAATCCAGTACTATCTGTTTCAAGGTGAGTGTTGTTTTGTCGTGTTATTTTGTCGCAGTGTTCGCGTTGTTTTGCCACGTTGTTTTAATATTTCACTGTTATTTTGTTTACTTGCTATAATTTTGTTATTGTAAATTTTGCCTTGCTTTGTGTGTTGTAAATTTGTTGTTTGCTTTGTAATTTGTGTGGTTTATATTGTGTATCATTTTGTTGCGTGTCATGCTGTTGCGCTATTAATTTCCATGTTACCGTAATGTTGCTTTGATTTTGCTGTTCAGGCATTTCATGTGTTAGCTTTGTTCTGCAAACATGTTATATCGTTGATGAGGTTTTTTGTGTCCGTGTCTGTGTTATTTTGATTCTCCGAGATTTTTTGTTTGGCATAGAATGATTTCTTAATTGCTTTTAATGTAAGTTAGTCGGTCGATCGGTCTGTTCGGTGGTTCTTGGTTGCTTGTCTGGTGATATGTTTAGTTGTTCATGTTCTGTATATGCGGGCGTGAAATTGCGTTTCTGTTCAGATATATCGCGTGTTAATGTTTTAATGCATTGAATATATTTGTACTTATTTAGGTTTCTAATTTTAATGTATTTCTGTGTTTGAGGTGGTGATTGGCTTGGTGTTTGGCAGTGGTTCAGTCAAGTCAGATGGGGTCGGGTCCAACCCTCTACTGGTACCATGTAATCCAGTACTATCTGTTTCATGGTGTGCGTTAGTTAGTCGTGTTATGTTGTCGCAGTGTTAGCGTTGATTTTTCGCGTTGTTTTATTATTTCAGTGTTATTGTGTTTACTGGCTATAATGTTGTTATTGTTAATTTTACTTTGATTTGTATGTTGTTAATTTGTTGTTTGTTATGTAATTTGCGAGGTTTATAATGTGTGTCATTTTGTTGCGTGCCATGCTGTGGCACCTTTTTATTTCTGTGTTACTGGCATGTTGCTTTCATTCTGCTGTTCAGGTTAGTTGGTTGGTAGTTTGCTTATTCGGTTAATTTGTTGGTCGTTTGTAAATTTATGGCTTTGTTTTAAAGCTTCTAATTTGGCTTTTTCATTTCCATGCATTTCCCGTATTGCGTGTTTTTTTCTTCATATTTTATTATTATTTTTTTAATGTGTTGTAGTATGTTGGTTGTGGGAATATTGCATGTCGTGTTTCGCGTGTTTTTTTCTTTTTTTCCTTACATTTACAGTTGAATCTCTATACCGAAACCCTAAACAACTTGTATTTTTTTCTTAGAGACAGTATTAGTTTGAGATAATAGATATCGTTCTCTAATAGTTAGCAAAATTTCAACAAATATTGCTCTAAAAATTTAGTTTCACATAAGCAGTCGTTTGAGATATTAGTGTTTGACATAATGAGCGAACTTCATTTGTATTTGCATTGCAGACTTTTACTTTAGCTTTGCTTTTCAAGCTTTCGGTGTATCACGTGTTGTGCGTTTTTTTTTTCTTGTGTTGTGTGGAAAGGGGTAGGAGCATATGGTATATCAGGCTTCATGTGTTTTGCTGTTCTTTGTCATTGAATTTACATTTGACCTTTGTTGATCTTAAACTCCATCTGATTGGCAATTTTGATTTCAGATAAGAGTAGTTTGATATAAAGGAATACCAATGAATATTTAGAAAAAAATCAAAACTAATTCAAAAAATTTTATCCGACTAAGGTAATAGTTCCAGATATTTGTTTTATGAGAAATGCGACCAACTGTATTTTACTTTTAAACAAAAGCGCCAAATGTACGATCAAGGAAAAACAAGAACAACAAAACACATGTAATTAAGCAACGTCCTATCAATGTCTATGCAACATAGTGTCAGTACGTATAGAACGTATGCATGCTTCCAGCAGGCACATAAGGATTATGCATCGTCATTTGTTTGCATGCTGCCTGTTTTTATATGTTGTCTTAGATTGTATTTTGCAATGCTTTCGTTTGTTTTGCTTGTAAAATGCTTCATATTTTTATTGCTTTTTGCATGTAATTGTGCCAAATAAGGCTTTGTTTTACAGGCCAATAATTTTGCTTTTCTTTCAGGCAATTCGCGAATTGCTTGTTTATTTTACTTGTTTGTGATGGTTGCTCGTTTCCAACTTTGTGCTATGGTTTGTTCTAGGAGACATTTTGCGCTTAACTGTTGGCTACTTGACTAAATAACAGTTTGGTTATCCAGGTTTCTAATTTTGATGTAAGTGGTGATAGGATTGCTGTTTGGCAATGGTTCAGTCAAGTCAGATGGGGTCGGGTCGAACCCTCTACTGGTACCATGTAATCCAGTACTATCTGTTTCATGATGCGCGTTGTTTTGTCGTGTTATTTTGTCGCAGTGTTGCGTTGTTTTGTCGCGTTGTTCTAATATTTCACTGTTATTTTGTTTACTTGCTATAATTTTGTTATTGTAAATTTTGTCTTGCTTTATGTGTTGTAAATTTGTTGTTCGTTTTGTTATTTGTATGGTTTATATTGTATATAATTTTGTTGCGTGTCATGCTATTTCGCTGTTTATTTCTGTGTTACTGTAGTGTTGCTTTGATTTTGCTGTTCAGGCGTTTCATGTGTTAGCTTTTTTCTGCAAACGTTGTCATATCATTGATGTGGTTGTTCATGTCCTTGACTGTGTTTATTTAATTCACCGAGAGTTTTTGTTTGGAAAAGAAAGATTTCTTAATTGTTTGTAATGTAAGTTAGTCAGTCGATCGGTCGGTCGGTCGGTCTGGTCGGAGGTTCTTGGTTGCTTGCCTGGTGATATGTTTCGTTGTTCATGTTCTGTATAGGAGGGCGTGAAATTGCGTTTCTGTTCAGGTGTTTCGCGTGTTAATATTTTAATGCATTGAATATATTTGTACTTATTTAGGCTTCTAATTTTGATGTGTTTCTGTGTATGAGGTGGTGACTGGCTTGGTGTTTGGCAGTGGTTCAGTCAAGTCAGATGGGGTCGGGTCGAACCCTCTACTGGTACCGTGTAATCCAGTACTATCTGTTTCATGGTGCGCGTTGTTTAGTCGTGTTATTTTGTCGCAGTGTTCGCGTTGATTTGTCGCGTTGTTTTAATATTCCAGTGCTTTTTTTGTTTACTTGCTATAATTTTGTTATTGTTAATTTTGCAATGACTTGTATGTTGGGTTAATTGGTTGGTCGTTTGGTTGTTTGGTTAGTTAGATTGGTTTTCTATTGGCTAGGGTTGAATAGTTTCGTGTTTGGTAGATGCACATTCAAGTCAGATGGGCTCGGGTCGTACCCTCTACTGGTACCATGTAATCAAGTACTATATGTACCATGCTGGTGTTTAGTGGTTGTTTTGTGTGTGATTTGTGTTGTTGTTTGGTCGATTGTTTTGCCGTTTGTGTTTTCGGTTGGTCAGTCGGTCGTTTTGCTTATTCGGTCGGTTGTTGGTTGTTAACTTAATAGGTTGGTTGGTCGGTCGTTTGCTTATCAGTTTGGTTGGTTGGTCGTTTGCTTATTAGGTTGGTCGGTTGCACAGTTTATCTAGTGTTGAATAGCTTCGTGTTTGGTAGATGCACATTCAAGTCAGATGAGGTCGGGACGAACCCTCTGCTGGTACAATGTAATCCAGTACTATCTGTTTCATGATGCGCGTTGTTTTGTCGTGTTATTTTGTCGCAGTGTTCGCGTTGTTTTGTCGCATGGTTTTAATATTGCAGTGTTTTTTTTGTTTACTTGCTATAATTTTGTAATTGTTAATTTTGCTTTGACTTATATGTTGGGTTAATTGGTTGGTCGTTTGGTCGTTTTGTTAGTTAGCTTGGTTGTCTTTTGGCTAGGGTTGAATAGTTTCGTGTTTGGTAGAGATGCACATTCAAGTCAGATGGGCTCGGGTCGTACCCTCTACTGGTACCATGTAATCAAGTACTATATGTACCATGCTGGTGTTTAGTGGTTGTTTTGTGTGTGATTTGTGTTGTTGTTTGGTCGATTGTTTTGTCGTTTGTGTTTTCGGTTGGTCAGTCGGTCGTTTTGCTTATTCGGTCGGTTGTTGGTTGTTAACTTAATAGGTTGATTGGTCGGTCGTTTGCTTATCAGTTTGGTTGGTTGGTCGTTTGCTTATTAGGTTGGTTGGTTGCACAGTCAAGTCAGGTGGGGTCGGGTCGAACCCTCTACTGGTACCATGTAATCCAGTACTATCTGTATCATGTTGGTGTTTTGTGGATGTTTCGTTTGGGTTTTGTGTTGTTCGGTTGGTTGGTTGGACGTTGGCTTATTTGGTTGGTCGGTTGGTCATTTGCTAATTCGGTCGGTCGGTCAGTTGGTTGGTTGTTTGTTTATTCGGTAAGTCGGTTGGAAGGTTGTTTACTTATTAGGTTGGTTGGTTCGTCGTTGGCTTATTCGGTCGGTTGATCGGTTGTTTTACATATTTGGTTGGCCGTTATTTTGAGATTGGTTGGTTCGTCGTTTCTTTTTAGGGTGGTTTGCTCTTTACTTATTAGGTTGGTTGGTTGATTGTTTAGTCGTTTGCTTATTCGGTTGGTCGGCTGGTTGGTTTTTGGTTTATTCGGTTCGTTGCTTGGCCGTTTGCTTATTAGGATGGTCGGTTGGCCGTTTGCTTATTCGGTCGGATGGTTGTTTGCCTGCTTATAAGGTTGGTTGGATGGTCGTTTGCTTATTAGGTTGGTTGGTGGGTCGTTCGCTTATTGGGTATGTTGGCTGGTCCTTTGCTTATTCGTTTGGTTGGTTGGTTGTTCGCTTAAAGTTCGTTTGCGTATTCGGTTGGTTCGTTTAGTCATTCGTGTATTCGAATGGTTGGTTATTTGCTTATTCGGTTGGTTGGTTTGTAGTTTGCTCATTCGGTTAATTGGTCGGTCGTGTGGTTATTTTGCTTGTTAGTTGGTCCTGTTGGTTCTTTGATGGTTTTCTAGTGTCTAGTTTGTCTAGGGGTGAATGGTTTCTTGTTTTGCAGATGTACAGTCAAGTCAGATGGGGTCGGGTCCTCTACTGGTACCATGTAATCCAGTACTATCTGTATCATGGCGGTGTTTTGTGGTTGTTTGGTTTTTGTTGGTTGGTCGGTTGGTGGGTCGTTGGTTCATTCGGTTGGTCGGTTGGTCGTTTGTTTATTTGGTCGGTTGGTTGATTGGTTGTTTGCTTAAAGGTTGGTTGGTCGTTTGCTTATTTGGTTTATTAGGTTGTTTACTCGTTTATTTATTCGGTTGGTTGGTCACTTGCTTATTCGGTTAATTGGTTGGTTGTTTGGTTAGTTGGTCCTGTTGGTTCATTGGTTGTTTGTTTACATATTAGTTTGGTTCGTTGGTCGTTTGCTTATTATAGGTCGCTTAGTCGGCTTGTTGGATTTGCACGTTTGCTTATTCGGTTGGTTGATTTAATCGTTTGCGTTTTCGGTTGGTTGGTCATTTGCTTATTCGGTTGGTTGGTTTGTAGTTTGCTTATTCGGTTAATTGGTTGGTCGTTTGGTCATTTGGTTAGTTAGTTTGTCCTATTGGTTCATTGGTGTTTTGTGTCTAGTTTGTCTAGTGGTGAGTGGTTTCTTGTTTTGCAGATGCATAGTCAAGTCAGATGGGGTCGGGTCGAACCCTCTACTGGTACCATGTAATCCAGTACTATCTGTATCATGTTGGTGTTTAGTGGTTGTTTTGTTTGTTTTCTGTTGGTTGGTCGTTTGCTTAATAGGTCGGTAGGTTGTTTTGTATGTTGGTCGGTTGCTTAACCGGTTGGTTGTGTCATTTGCTTATTCGGTTGGTTGGTCATTTGCTTATTCGGTTGGTTGATTGGTTGGTTGGTTGGTAGTTTGCTTATTATGCTAATTGGTTGGTCGTTTGGTATTTTGGTTGGTTTGTTGGTTCTGTTGGTTCATTGTAAGTTTTCTTGTCTCTAGTTTGTCTGGCGAATGGTTTCGTGTTTGGCAGATATGGGGTCGGGTCGAGCCCTCTACTGGCATCATGTAATCTAGTACTATCTGTAACATGGCGGTATTTAGTGGTTGTTTGGTTTTTGTTGGTTGGTCGGCTGGTTGTTTTTTGCCTTATTCGGTTCGTCTGTTTTGCGTTTGCATATTAGGATGGTCGGTTGGCCGTTTCCTTATTCGGTCGGTTGGTTGTTTGCTTACTTATTAGGTTGGTTGGATGGTCGTTTGCTTATTAGGTTGGTTGGTTGGTTGGTCGCTTTCTTATTTGGTTGGTTGGTTGGGTGTTTGCTTATTTCGTTTGGTCGGTTGGTTGTTTGCTTATTCGGTTGGTTCGTTGGTCGATTGCGTATTCGGTTAGTTCATTGTTTAGTCATTCGTATATTCGGTTGTTTGGTCATTTGCTTATTCGGTTGGTTGGTTGGTCTGTAGCTTGCTAATTGGTTAATTGGTTGGCCGTGTGGTTATTTGGTTGATTAGTTGGTCCTGTTGGTTCATTGATGGTTCTTGTGTCTAGTCCAGTTTGTCTAGTGGTAAATGGTTTCGTGTTTGGCAGGTGTACAGTCAAGTCAGATGGGGTCGGGTCGAACCCTCTACTGGTACCATGTAATCCAGTACTATCTGTATCATGGTGGTGTTTCGTGGTTGTCTTCTTTGTGCTTTTGTTGGTTGGTCGGTTGGTTTGCCGTTGGTTTATTCGGTTGGCCGGTTGGTCGTTTATTTGGTCGGTTGGTTTGTTGGTTGTTTGCTTATTAGGTTGGTTGGTTGGTCGTTTGCTTATTCGGTTTGTTGGTTGTTTACTCGTTTGCTTATCCGGTTGGTTAGTCGTTTGCTTATTGGGTTAATTGGTTGGTCGTTTGGTTATTTGTTTGGTTAGTTGGGACTGTTGGTTCATTGGTGGTTTTCTTCCGTCTAGTTTGTTTATTTGCTTTTTTTCCTTATTTTCGCATAGTTTTCCTGCGTTTTGTTTTCGCTTTGTCTTTGCATTGTGCTTTGCTTTGTATGTTTAATTTGTTCTTTGCTTTTTATGTTTAATTTGTTCTTTGCTTTATATGTTGTTAATTACTTCTTTATTTTGTAGCTGGTGTGGTGTTGTGTGGTGTGGTGTTGTGTGGTGCGGCCTGGTGTGGTGTTGTGTGGTGTGGCATGGTGTGCGCGTCGTTTTGTCGCGTCATCGCGTGCCGCGCTATTTATTTATTTGTTTATTTATCATTTATTTTGCTTATTTATTATGTATTTTGCTTTACTTTGTATGTTGTTTATTTGTTCTTTGTTTTGTGTGGTGTGGGGTGTGGTGTGGTGTGGTGTGGAATGGTGTGGTGTTGTTTGAGGTGGTGTGAGGTGCACATTTCGTCGGTTGTCGTGCCGTTGCGTGTATCGTTATTTTTCTATTTATTTAACTATTGTTGTTTTGCTTTGCTTTGTATGTTAATTTGTTCTTTGCTTTGTATGGTGGGGTGTGGTGTGGTGTGGTGTGGTGAGGAGTGGTGTGGTTTGCGCGTCGTTTTGTCGCGTCGTCGCGTGTCGCGCTATTTCTTTCTTTCTGTATTTATTTATTGTTTGTTTGTTATTTTGCTTTGCTTTGTGTGTTGCTAATTGTTGCTAATTGGTTCTTTGCTTGTAGCTTTTTTGTTTTGCTTTTTTTTTACTGCAGACATTGTTGTCTGCGCAGACGAGGCTGTCTGTTTAAGGTTGGCTACTTGTATGGGACTTCCAAAGTACCAGTTTCGCCAAAGCCTGCAGGAAGGTATTGTAATAGGCCTTGCAGCCGGTAGTAGGTCTTGTGCCTAAAGGGTGCCCGGCTGTCCGTAGGGCAAATGGGAGCGGCCCCGCCTGTAACATCTGCGTCATAGTACAAGTCAGGGTTGCGAATTGCTGGACGACACTATCTTACGTCAAGGTATGAGGTCAGAGCTGTGAATTGGAATAACAACAAGGAACCCAGCCCATATTGACCTCCATCTAGAATGTGGATTCGATTAAATACCATATAACCATCGTGTGTACAAAGGAAATATAACGTTTGGTTTTCTGAAGTAAAGTCATAATCGGTGGAATATGGTAGCATGTATCAGTGACTCCCAGGGCGTAGTCCTTCGAGAAGTGAAACAGATCGGAACAGAACTCCTTGATTTGTAACTAGCAGTTACTCATTTGAAACTAGGAGTATGGCTGGAATACTAGAAATATTGAGATGGGAGTTATATAAGAGAGAGTAGGCGTTTTCTATTGTACAAGCCTAGAAAGTGCTAAGCATTCCATCAGATAACATTGCTACCGCAGCTATGCGCTGTGGAAGTAATCATTGGCATTTCAGACGCCTGCTGGAAAAACTGATATTTACGAGAAGTTCTTCTTTCCTGGGAACATTAGAGATTAGAAGACCTTCGATGAGATGGTGCAGAGGATAAATCTACCAAGTTTAACTCTTTGGTGAGAGTTAGGGACTACAAGGTGAATGTTATTTGACTATCACTGGTAACACTTCTGTTTCTGAATTCGAACTAGACTGACTTTACTATCAGTCAATGGCTATGCTGCACCGTGTCTGGGTAGCCGAGGGCTTCTTCGTGTCTGTGAAGCAGCTACCTCGTGTAGCTTCTACATATGTATTCCAGCCTTTGCATCCGTGTCCGTGGGGACTATAAAAGCAGGGTCCTCGTCCCAGTCCCCGGGTGCAGTTGTTTTCGATGTACTTAACATTACCTTACATTGTTAATCAGCCATCAGCTTTGCATGTAAAAACATGTAAGAGCTTCGAAAACAATTGTAGCGAATGCTTTCATTATTCATTCTATAAATATTATTTTGAGCTCACCTGTCACGTAGTGACAAGATGAGCTTTTGTGATTACGTTTTGTCCGTCGTGCGTGCGTCCGTTCATCCGTAAACAATTATTTCGTGGAGATTGACCTATAGAGAATAAAATGGGACAAACCATGTTATGAAAATGAATCAGAATGGACTTAGATCAGTCTTTGCTTGCCATGGTTTCATTGGTCCTTAAAGCAAGCCGCAAATAACCTGACCAAGATGAACAGATGTGCAGGCTGAACTTAATCTTTGCTAGGTACACCAGTAAATTTGTACTTGGTTCAACTTTTAAGTGCTTTTTTCGTGCCAGATTTGTTTTTGGTAACTTTTCCTGAAATCAGACAAAGACGGTTTCGTTTCGTTTAGCCCTTAAATTCCAGTATAATCAAACAGTATAGATTCTATCAGACGCCGCGTGATTTGGTATCTGATCCGTGTCGACATTTTTTATCAATGTCCCAGTCCATAAGCCCAGTCCAGATTTTAGTTATACAGCCCTCTGACGTCAGAAGTAGTTGTGCTGCTACAAATACTATTGACAGGATCTTGTACATGGTCATCAAAAGCCACTTGGACAATAGCAGGCAGGAAGCTTTTTTATTTAATTTGTTGTATTGTGTTGGTAGGGATGGTTGAATATTGTATGTCGTGTTTTGTGTGTTTTCTTTTTTTTCAATCAATGTACAGTCGTCTCTCGTTATCTTAATCTCAAAGGACTTGAAATTTGGTTGAGATAGTAGTAGTTGAAGAAAAAGGTATCGTACGCAAATATTGAGGAAATTTTAACAATAATACACACACTCGTACCTAACGTTTCGTAAACAATTGATTTTGCTTGGCAATTTGACCTCACTTAGCGCAGTGGGAGCTGATTGTTCTGTTGAGGTCTGCTGATAACTGTATGTGTATCCACGTTATATTTCGTTCCATAGTTCGCGGGTGCCGGGAAAGGTATGAGAATCTCGTGATTGGAGACAAACTTTATAATTTTGAGCCAGCGCATGACAAAACCTACAAAAAGACATATGCGCCAAACGAAGACTCAGATCAGCTTGCACGTCCATGCAGTCTGGTCAGAGTCTTCGCTGTGCGCTCTAAGGATAGCTAAGGACCCAATGCTCCTCCATGTAGCATGAGAATTCTGGCTATACTATATGGATGCGCATGCTGATCGGATTCTTCGCTGGACGCACATGTCTTATTGTAGGTTTTATCGTGCGCTGGCTCATATTGTATGAGCCACGTTATAAAAAAAAAACAAGGGGACCTGTTTTTTTTTTTTTTTTTTTTTGTTGTTGTTGTTGTCGTTTTTATCATATGCGTCAACAGATTCAAAGATTCAAGTTTTTCAAACTTACAGTTTCGAAATGTTTTGCTGGCACAGTTTCAAAGATAAGTTTTCTCATGACGTGGCTCATAATGGAAACACATTGTGGCTAATATATGGAACTAATATGAGATATATTTTTCTTTCTTGTGTTGTGTAGGAAAGGCATACGATATATCAGACTTCATGTTATTTGCTGTTCTTTGTCATTGAATTTACATTTGACCTTTTGTTGATCTTAAACTTCATCTGTCTGGCAATTTTTGATTTTAGATAACAGTAGTTTGATATGAAAGGAATACTAATGAATATTTAGAAAAAAATCAAAACTAGTTGCGAAAATTTTATCCGACTTAGGCACTAGTTCAAGATATTTGTTTTATGAGATAATGCGATCAACAAAAGCGCCAAATGTACGTTCACGAAAAAAAAAAGAACAACAAAACACATGAAATTAAGCAACGCTTCATCAACGTCTATGTGACATGATGTCAGTACGTATAGGACATATGCATGTTTCCAGCAGGTACATCAGTAATATGCATCGTCATTTGTTTGCATGCTGTATGTTTTTATATGTTGTCTTAGATTGTATTTTGCAATGCTTTCGAGAGTTTTGCATGTCAAATGCTTTATATTTTTATTACTTTTTTGCATGTAATTACACCAATTAAGGCTTTACTTTACAGGCCAATAAGTTTGCTTTTCTTTCAGGAATTTCGCGTATTGCTTGTTTATTTTATTTGTTTGTGATGGTTGCTCATTTCCAAGTGTGTGCTACTTTTGGTTCTTTTAGACCTTATTGCGTTTAACGGTAAGCTGCTTGATGAAATAACAGTTTGGTTATCCAGGCGTCTAATTTTGATGTTAGTGATGATTGGACTGGTGTTTGGCAATGGTTAGGTCAAGTCAGATGGGGTCGGGTCGAACCCTCTACTGGTACCATGTAATCCAGTATTATCTGTTTCATGGTGAGTGTTGTTTTGTCGTGTTATTTGGTCGCAGTGTTCGCGTTGTTTTGCCACGTTGTTTTAATATTTCACTGTTATTTTGTTTACTTGCTATAATTTTGTTATTGTAAATTTTGCCTTGCTTTGTGTGTTGTAAATTTGTTGTTTGCTTTGTAATTTGCGAGGTTTATATTGTGTATCATTTTGTTGCGTGTCATGCTGTTGCGCTATTAATTTCCATGTTACCGTAATGTTGCTTTGATTTTGCTGTTCAGGCATTCCATGTGTTAGCTTTTTCTGCAAACATGTTATATCGTTGATGTGGTTTTTTTGTGTCCGTGTCTGTGTTATTTTGAGTCTCCGAGATTTTTTGTTTGGCATAGAATGATTTCTTAATTGCTTTTAATGTAAGTTAGTCAGTCGATCGGTCTGTTCGGTGCTTCTTGGTTGCTTGTCTGGTGATACGTTTAGATGTTCATGTTCTGTACAGGCGGGCGTGAAATTGCGTTTCTGTTCAGATACATCGCGTGTTAATGTTTTAATGCATTGAATATATTTGTACTTATTTAGGCTACTAATTTTAATGTGTTTCTGGATATGAGGTGGTGATTGGCTTGGTGTTTTGCAGTGGTTCAGTCAAGTCAGATGGGGTCGGGTCCAACCCTCTACTGGTACCATGTAATCCAGAACTATCTGTTTCATGGTGCGCGTTGGTTAGTCGTGTTATTTTGTCGCAGTGTTCGCGTTGATTTGTCGCGTTGTTTTAATTTTTCAGTGTTATTGTGTTTACTGGCTATAATTTTGTTATTGTTAATTTTGCTTTGATTTCTATGTTGTTAATTTGTTGTTTGTTATGTAATTTGCGAGGTTTATGATGTCTGTCATTTTGTTGCGTGCCATGCTGTGACACTTTTTATTTCTGTGTTACTGTCATGTTGCTTTCATTCTGCTGTTCAGGTTAGTTGGTTGGTAGTTTGCTTATTCGGTTTATTTGTTGGTCGTTTGTAAATTTATGGCTTTGCTTTACAGCTTCTAATTTGGCTTTTTCATTTCCATGCATTTCCCGTATTGCGTGTTTTTTTTTTCTTCATTTTTTATTATTATTTTTTTAATGTGTTGTAGTATGTTGGTTGTGGGAATATTGCATGTCGTGTTTCGCGTGTTTTGATCTTTTTTTCCTTAAATTTACAGTTGATTCTCTTTACCGTAACCCTAAACAACTGGTATTTTTTTCTTAGAGACAGTATTAGTTTGAGATAATAGATATCGTTCTCTAATAGTTAGCAAAATTTCAACAAATATTGCTCTAAAAATTTAGTTTCACATAAGCAGTCGTTTGAGATATTAGTGTTTGACATAATGAGCGAACTTCATTTCGTATTTGCATTGCAGACTTTTACTTTAGCTTTGCTTTTCAAGCTTTCGGTATATCACGTGTTGTGGGTTTTTATTGTGTTGTGTGGGAAGGGGTAGGAGCATATGGTATATCAGGCTTCATGTGTTTTGCTGTTCTTTGTCATTGAATTTACATTTGACCTTTTGTTGATCTTAAACTCCATCTGATTGGCATTTTTGATTTCAGATAAGAGTAGTTTGATATAAAAGGAATACTAATGAATATTTAGAAAAAAATTAAAACTAATTCCAAAAATTTTATCCGACTAAGGTAATAGTTCGAGATATTTGTTTTATGAGATAATGCGACCAACTGTATTTTACTTTTAAACAGAAGCGCCAAATGTACGATCAAGGAAAAACAAGAACAACAAAACACATGGAATTAAGCAACGTCTCATCAATGTCTATGCAACATAATGTCAGTACGTATAGAACATATGCATGTTTCCAGCAGGCACATAAGGATTATGCATCGTCATTTGTTTGTATGCTACATGTTTTTATATGTTGTCTTAGATTGTATTTTGCAATGCTTTCGTTTGTTTTGCTTGTAAAATGCTTCATATATTTATTGCTTTTTGCATGTAATTGTACCAAATAAGGCTTTGTTTTACAGGCCAATAAGTTTGCTTTTCTTTCAGGCATTTCGCGAATTGCTTGTTTATTTTACTTGTTTGTGATGGTTGCTCGTTTCCAACTTTGTGCTATTGTTTGTTCTAGGAGACATTTTTGCGCTTAACTGTTGGCTGCTTGACTAAATAACAGTATGATTATCCAGGCTTCTAATTTTGATGTAAGTGCTAAATGGATTGCTGTTTGGCAATGGTTCAGTCAAGTCAGATGGGGTCGGGTCGAACCCTATACTGGTACCATGTAATCCAGTACTATCTGTCTCATGATGCGCGTTGTTTTGTCGTGTTATTTTGTCGCAGTGTTCGCGTTGTTTTGTCGCGTTGTTTTAATATTTCACTGTTATTTTGTTTTTGTGTGTTGTAAATTTGTTGTTTGCTTTGTAATTTGTGTGGTTTGTATTGTGTATCATTTTGTTGAGTGTCATGCTGTTGCGCTATTTATTTCTGTGTTACTTTAGTGTTGCTTTGATTTTGCTGTTCAGGCGTTTTATGTGTTAGCTTTTTTCTGCAAACACTGTTACATCATTGATGTGGTTGTTCATGTCCTTGTCTGTGTTAATTTAATTCACCGAGAGTTTTTGTTTGGCATAGAATGATTTCTTAATTGTTTGTAATGTAAGTTAGTCAGTCGATCGGTCGGTCGGTCGGTCTGTTCGGAGGTTCTTGGTTGCTTGCCTGGTGATATGTTTCGTTGTTCATGTTCTGTATAGGCGGGCGTGAAATTGCGTTTCTGTTCAGGTGTTTCGCGTGTTAATATTTTAATGCATTGAACATATTTGTACTTATCTAGGCTTCTAATTTTGATGTGTTTTTGTGTATGAGGTGGTGACTGGCTTGGTGTTTGGCAGTGGTTCAGTCAAGTCAGATGGGGTCGGGTCGAACCCTCTACTGGTACCGTGTAATCCGGTACTATCTGTTTCATGGTGTGCGTTGTTTAGTCGTGTTATTTTGTCGCAGTGTTCGCGTTGATTTGTCGCGTTGTTTTAATATTCCAGTGTTTTTTTTTTTTTTTTTTTTTTGTTTACTTGCTATAATTTTGTTATTTTTAATTTTGCTTTGACTTGTATGTTGGGTTAATTGGTTGGTCGTTTGTTAGTTGGCTAGTTTATCTAGTGTTGAATAGTTTCGTGTTTGGTAGATGCACATTCAAATTAAAATCAAATTCAAGTCAGATTGGCTCGGGTCGTACCCTCTACAGGTACTATGTAATCCAGTACTATATGTATCATGCTGGTGTTTAGTGGTTGTTTTGTTTGTGATTTGTGTTGTTTGGTCGATTATTTTGTCGTTTGTGTATTCGTTTGGTCAGTCGGTCGTTTTGCTTATTCGGTCGGTTGTTGGTTGTTAACTTAATAGGTTGGACGGTTGGTCGTTTGCTTATCAGTTTGGTTGGTTGGTCGTTTGCTTATAAGGTTGGTTGGTTGCACAGTCAATTCAGGTGGGGTCGGGTCGAACCCTCTACTGGTACCATGTAATCCAGTACTATCTGTATCATGTTGGTGTTTTGTGGATGTTTCGTTTGGGTTTTGTGTTGTTCGGTTGCTTGGTTGGACGTTGGCTTATTTGGTTGAGCGGTTGGTCGTTTGCTTATTTGGTCGGTCGGTTGGTTGGTTGTTTGTTTATTCGGTCAGTCGGTTGGTAGGTTGTTTACTTATAAGGTTGGTTGGTTCGTCGTTTGCTTATTCGGTCGGTTGATTGGTTGTTTTACATATTTTGTTTGTCGTTTGTTTGAGATTGGTTGGTTCGTCGTTTCTTTTTTGGGTGGTTTGCTCTTAACTTATTAAGTTGGTTGGTTGACTGTTAGTTGTTTGCTTATTCGGTTGGTCGGCTGGTTGGTTTTTGGTTTATTCGGTTCGTTGTTTGGCCGTTTGCTTATTAGGATGGTCGGTTGGCCGTCTGCTTATTCGGTCGGATGGTTGTTTGCCTGCTTATAAGGTTGGTTGGATGGTCGTTTGCTTATTAGGTTGGTTGTGAGGTCGTTCGCTTATTGGGTATGTTGGCTGGTCCTTTGCTTATTCGTTTGGTTGGTTGGTTGTTCGCTTACGTTCGTTTGCGTATTCGGTTGGTTCGTTTAGTCATTCGTGTATTCGGTTGGTTGGTCATTTGCTTATTCGGTTGGTTGGTTTGTAGTTTGCTCATTCGGTTAATTGGTCGGTCGTGTGGTTATTTGGCTTGTTAGTTGGTCCTGTTGGTTCTTTGGTGGTTTTCTAGTGTCTAGTTTGTCTAGTGGTGAATGGTTTCTTGTTTTGCAGATGCACAGTCAAGTCAGATGGGGTCGGGTCGAACCCTCTACTGGTACCAAGTAATCCAGTACTATCTGTATCATGGCGGTGTTTTGTGGTTGTTTGGTTTTTGTTGGTTGGTCGATTGGTTGGTCGTTGGTTCATTCGGTTGGTCGGTTGGTCGTTTGTTTATTTGGTCGGTTGGTTGTTTGCTTATTAGGTTGGTTGGTCGTTTGCTTATTTGGTTTGTAGGTTGTTTACTCGTTTGCTTATTTGGTTGGTTGGTCACTTGCTTATTCGGTGAATTGGTTAGTCGTTGGGTTATTTGTTTGGTTAGTTGGTCCTGTTGGTTCATTGGTTGTTTGTTTACATATTAGTTTGGTTCGTTGGTCGTTTGCTTCTAATAGGTCGCTTAGTCGGTTTGTTGGATTTGCCGTTTGCTTATTCGGTTGGTTGATTTAGTCGTTTGCGTTTTCGGTTGGTTGGTCATTTGCTTATACGGTTGGTTGGTTTGTAGTTTGCTTATTCGGTTAATTGGTTGGTCGTTCGGTCATTTGGTTAGTTAGTTTGTCCTGTTGGTTCTTTGGTGTTTTTGTGTCTAGTATGTCTGGTTGTGAATGGTTTCTTCTTTTGCAGATGCATAGTCAAGTCAGATGGGGTCGGGTCGAACCCTCTACTGGTACCATGTAATCCAGCACTATCTGTATCATGTTGGTGTTTAGTGGTTGTTTTGTTTGTTTTGTGTTGGTTGGTCGTTTGCTTAATAGGTTGGTAGGTTGTTTTGTTTGTTGGTCGGTTGCTTATTCGGTTGGTTGTGTCATTTGCTTATTCGGTTGGTTGGCCATTTGCTTATTCGGTTGGTTGATTGGTTGGTTGGTAGTTTGCTTATTATGCTAATTGGTTGGTCGTTTGGTATTTTGGTTGGTTTGTTGGTTCTGTTGGTTCATTGTAAGTTTTCTTGTCTCTAGTTTGTCTGGCGAATGGTTTCGTGTTTGGCAGATATGGGGTCGGGTCGGACCCTCTACTGGCATCATGTAATCCAGTACTATCTGTAACATGGCGGTATTTAGTGGTTGTTTGGTTTGTGTTTTTTGTTGGTTGGTCGGCTGGTTGTTTGTTGCCTTATTCGGTTCGTCTGTTTTGCGTTTGCATATTAGGATGATCCGTTGGCCGTTTCCTTATTCGGTCGGTTGGTTGTTTGCTTACCTATTAGGTTGGTTGGATGGTCGTTTGCTTATTAGGTTGGTTGGTTGGTCGCTTGCTTATTGTGTTGGTTGGTTGGGTGTTTGCTTATTTCGTTTGGTCGGTTGGTTGTTTGCTTATTCGGTTGGTTGGTTGGTCGATTGCGTATTCGGTTAGTTCAATGTTTAGTCATTCGTATGATCGGTTGTTTGGTGATTTGCTTATTCGGTTGGTTGGTTGGTTTGTAGCTTGCTTACTCGGTTAATTGGTCGGTCGTGTGGTTATTTGGTTGGTTAGTTGGTCCTGTTGGTTCATTGATGGTCCTTGTGTCTAGTCCAGTTTGTCTAGTGGTAAATGGTTTCGTGTTTGGCAGGTGCACAGTCAAGTCAGATTGGGTCGGGTCGAACCCTCCACTGGTACCATGTAATCCAGTACTATCTGTATCATGGCGGTGTTTCGTTGTTGTCTTGTTTGTGCTTTTGTTGGTTGGTCGGTTGGTTTGTCGTTGGTTTATTCGGTTGGCCGGTTGGTCGTTTATTTGGTCGGTTGGTTTGTTGGTTGTTTGCTTATTAGGTTGGTTGGTTGGTCGTTTGCTTATTCGGTTTGTTGGTTGTTTACACGTTTGCTTATTCGATTGGTTAGTCGTTTGCTTATTGGGGTAATGGGTTGGTCGTTTGGTTATTTGTTTGGTTAGTTGGTACTGTTGGTTCATTGGTGGTTTTCTTGCGTCTAATTTGTTTGTTTGCTTTTCCTTATTTTCGCATAGTTTTCCTGCGTTTTGTTTTCGCTTTGTCTTTGCATTGTGCTTTGCTTTGTATGTTTAATTTGTTCTTTGCTTTATATGTTTAATTTGTTCTTTGCTTTATATGTTGTTAATTACTTCTTTATTTTGTAGGTGGTCTTGTGTGGTGTGGTGTTGTGTGGTGCGGCCTTGTGTGGTGTGGTGTGGTTATGGTGTGCGCGTCGTTTTGTTGCGTCATCGCGTGCCGCGCTATTTATTATTTGTTTATTTATTATGTATTTTTGCTAATTTATTACGTATTTTGCTTTACTTTGTATGTTGTAAATTTGTTCTTTGTATGTAGCTTGTGTGGTGTGGTGTGGTGCGGGGTCTGGTGTGGTGTGGTATGGTGTGGTGTGGTGTGAGGTGCACATTTCGTCGCGTGTCGCGCCGTTGCGTGTATCGTTATTTGTTTATTTTTCTATTTATTTAACTATTGTTGTTTTGCTTTGCTTTGTATGTTAATTTGTTCTTTGCTTTGTAGCTGCTGTTGTGGGGTGTGGTGTGGTGTGGTGAGGAGTGGTGTGGTTTGTTTGTTATTTTGCTTTGCTTTGTGTGTTGCTAATTGGTTCTTTGCTTTGTAGCTGTTTTGTTTTGCTTTTTTTCTGCAGATATTGTTGTCTGCGCTGACGAGGTTGTCTGCTTAAGGTTGGCTTCTTGTATGGGACTTCCAAAGTACCAGTTTTGCCGAAGCCTGCAGGAAGGTATTGTAATAGGCCTTGCAGCAGCCGGTAGTAGGTCTTGTGCCTAAAGGGTGCCCGGCTGTCCGTATGGCAAATGGGAGCGGCCCCGCCTGTAACCTCTGCGTCATAGTACAAGTCAGGGTTGCGCATTGCTGGACGACACTATCTTACGTCAAGGTATGAGATCAGAGCTGTGAAATGGAATAACATCAAGGAACCCAGCCCATATTGACCTTCATCTAGAAAGTGGATTCGATTAAATACCATAAAACCATCGTGTGTAAAAAGGAAATATAACGTTTGGTTTTCTGAAGTAAAGTCATCATCGGTGTCCTCGAGATATAAAAGAGGCAGCATATACAGCACTCGATTGTTCACTCTTGGAATATGGTAGCATGTATCAGTGACTCCCAGGGCGTAGTCCTTCGAGAAGTGAAACAGATAAGAACAGAACTCCTACATTTGTAACTAGCAGTTACTCATTTGAAACTAGGAGTATGGCTGGAATACTAGAAATATTGAGATGGGAGTTATATAAGAGAGAGTAGGCGTTTTCTATTGTACAAGCCTAGAAAGTGCTAAGCATTCCATCAGATAACATTGCTACCTCTGCTATGCGCTGTAGGAGTCATCATTGGCATATCAGACGCCTACTGGAAAAACTGATATTTACGAGAAGTTCTTCTTTCCTGAGAACATTAGAGATTGGAAGACCTTCGATGAGATGGTGCAGAGGATAAATCTACAAAGTTTACCTCTTTGGTGAGAACTAGGGACTACTAGGTGAATGTTATTTGACTATCACCAGTAACACTTCTGTTTCTGAATTCGAACTAGACTGACTTTACTATCAGTCAATGGCTATGCTGCACCGTGTCTGTGTAGCCGAGGGCTACTTCGTGTCTGTGAAGCAGCTTCCTCGTGTAGCTTCTACATATGTATTCAAGCCTTTGCATCCGTGTCCGTGGGGACTATGAAAGCAGGGTCCTCGTCCCAGTCCCCGGGTGCAGTTGTTTTCGATGTACTTAACATTACCTTACATTGTTAATCAGCCATCAGCTTTTCATGTAAGAACATTTAAGATCTTCGAAAACAATTGTAGCAAATGCTTTTATCATTCATTCTATAAATATCATTTTTAGCTCACCTGTCACGTAGTGACAAGATGAGCTTTTGTGATTACGTTTTGTCCGTCGTGCGTGCGTCCGTTCATCCGTAAACAATTATTTCGTGGAGATTGACCGATAGAGAATAAAATGGGACAAACCATGTTATGAAAATGAATCAGAATGGACTTAGATCAGTCTTTGCTTGCCATGGTTTCATTGGTCCTTAAAGCAAGCCGCAAATTACCTGACCAAGTTGCAAAGATGTGCAAACTGATCTTAATCTTTGCTAGGTACACCAGTAAATTTGTACTTGGTTCAACTTTTAAGTGCTTTTTTCGTGCCAGATTTGTTTTTGGTAACTTATCCTGAAATCAGACAAAGACGGTTTCGTTTCGTTTAACCCTTAAATTCCAGTATAATCAAACAGTATAGATTCTATCAGACGCCGCGTGATTTGGTATCTGATCCGTGTCTACACTGTTTATCAATGTCCCAGTCCATAAGCCCAGTCCAGATTTTAGTTATACAGCCCTCTGACGTCAGAAGTATTTGTGCTGCTAAAAATACTATTGACAGGATCTTGTAAATGGTCATCAAAAGCCACTTGGACAATAGCAGGCAGGAAGCTTTTTTATTTAATTTGTTGTAGTGTGCTGGTAGGGATGGTTGAATATTGTATGTCGTGTTTCGTGTGTTTTCTTTTTTTTCAATCAATGTACAGTCGTCTCTCGTTATCTTAATCTCAAAGGACTTGGAATTTGGTTTAGATAATAGTAGTTGAAGAAAAAGGTATCGTACGCAAATATAGAGAAAATTTTAACAATAATACACGCACTCGTACCTAACGTTTCGTAAACAATAGTTTATGCTTTGCAATTTGACCTCACTTAGCGCAGTGGGAGCTGATGGTTCTGTTGAGGTCTGCTTATAACTGTATGTGTATCCACGTTATATTTCGTTCCATAGGTCGCGGGTGCCGGGAAAGGTATGAGAATCTCGTGATTGGAGACAAACTTTATGATATTGAGCCAGCGCATGACAAAACCTACAAAAAGACATATGCGCCAAACGATGAGTCAGATCAGCTTGCGCATCCATGCAGTCTGATCAGAGTCTTCGCTATGCGCTCTAAGGATAGCTAAGGACCCAATGCTCCTCCATGTAGCATGAGAATTCTGGCTATACTATATGGATGCGCATGCTGATCGGATTCTTCGCTAGACGCACGTGTCTTATTGTAGGTTTTGTCGTGCGCTGGCTCATATTATATGAGCAATGTCATAAGAAGCAAGGGGACCTGATTTTTTGTTGTTGTTGTTGTTGTTGTTTTTATCATATGCGTCAAAAGAGACAAAGATTCAAGTTTTTCAAACTTAACTTTCGAAATGTATTTGCTGGCACAGTTTCAAAGATAAGTTTTCTCATGACGTGGATCATAATGGAAACACCCTGTGGCTAATATATGGAACTAATATTAGATATATTTTTCTTTCTTGTGTTGTGTAGGAAGGGGTAAGAGCATACGATATATCAGACTGTTCTGTCTCTGGTCGGGCTCATCGGAGTCTAACTGTTGGTTTTCTTTTGCTCCAGCATTTCAGTGGTTTCTTGCTGTCGAGTCCTCACCGTTGTCTCACCTCTGTGGTTCTTTGATTTCTGTGTTCACGGAGATGTTGCACTGATGAGTTAGGAGGCCTTCATGCGGACTGAACAAATTATTTGTCTAAATCGCGACGGAAGTAAGGGCGAGGATTGTGGCCACGTAAAATCGATTTAAGCCCCCCAGTGAAAATCTTCCACTGACCGTTCCAAGGCGGCACTTCTGTGGCGATTTATTTATGTTGTTGTTTGTTACTTACTGTGTGTATCAGTTGTACGTCTTTTAATTTTGGATGGCCATATGGCCATTTTGTGGGAAAGTAACTGTCCTTATGGCCTTCCTTTGTTTAGGTTTCCATTATGGTCTTGTCGCTTAATGTTTGTATTTCTTTCCCTTTGGTGTCTTTTATGGGTGGAGTAAGTTAATTGTATCAATTCCTGATCTTTGTTTTACTTCTACTTTTCATGTAATTTGCTGTTCTTTGTCATTGAATTTACATTTGACCTTTTGTTCATCTTAAACTTCATATGTCTGGCAATTTTGATTTTAGATAAAAGTAGTTTGATATGAAAGGAATACTAATGAATATTTAGAAAAAATCAAAACTAGTTGCGAAAATTGTATCCGACTTAGGCACTAGTTCCAGATATTTGTTTTATGAGATAATGCGACCAACAAAAGCGCCAAATGTACGTTCACGGAAAAACAAGAACAACAAAACACATGAAATTAAGCAACGTCTCATCAACGTCTATGTAACATGATGTCAGTACGTATAGAACATATGCATGTTTCCAGCAGGTACATCAGTAATATGCATCGTTGTTGTTTGCATGCTGTATGTTTTTATATGTTGTCTTAGATTGTAGTTTGCAATGCTTTCGAGTGTTTTGCATGTCAAATGCTTTATATTTTTATTGCTTTTTTGCATGTAATTATACCAATTAAGGCTTTACTTTACAGGCCAATAAGTTTGCTTTTCTTTAGGCTTTTCGCGTATTGCTTGTTTATTTTATTTGTTTGTGATGGTTGCTCATTTCCAAGTTTGTGCTACGTTTGGTTCTTGGAGACCTTTTGCGTTTAACGGTTAGCTGCTTGATGAAATAACAGTTTGGTTATCCAGGCTTCTAATTTTGATGTAAGTGATGATTGGATTGCTGTTTGGCAATGGTTAGGTCAAGTCAGATGGGGTCGGGTCGAATCCTCTACTGGTACCATGTAATCCAGTACTATCTGTTTCATGGTGAGTGTTGTTTTGTCGTGTTATTTGTCGCAGTGTTCGCGTTGTTTTGCCACGTTGTTTTAATATTTCACTGTTATTTTGTTTACTTGCTATAATTTTGTTAATGTAAATTTTGCCTTGCTTTGTGTGTTTTAAAGTTGCTGTTTGCTTTGTAATTTGTGTGGTTTATATTGTATATCATTTTGTTGCGTGCCATGCTGTCGCGCTATTAATTTCCATGTTACCGTAATGTTGCTTTGATTTAGCTGTTCAGGCATTTCATGTGTTAGCTTTTTTCTGCAAGAATGTTATATCGTTGATGTGGTTTTTTGTGTCCGTGTCTGTGTTATTTTGATACTCAGAGATTTTTTGTTTGGCATAGAATGATTTCTTAATTGCTTTTAATTTAAGTTAGTCAGTCGATCGGTCTGTTCGGTGGTTCTTGGTTGCTTATCTGGTGATATGTTTAGTTGTTCATGTTCTGTATAGGCGGGCGTGAAATTGCGTTTCCGTGCAGGCATATCGCGTGTTATTGCTTTAATGCATTGACTATATTTGTACTTATTTAGGCATCTAATTTTAATGTGTTTCTGTGTATGAGGTGGTGATTGGCTTGGTGTTTGGTAGTGGTTCAGTCAAGTCAGATGGGGTCGGGTCCAACCCTTTACTTGTACCATGTAATCCAGTACTATCTGTTTCATGGTGCGCGTTGTTTAGTCGTATAATTTTGTCGCAGTGCTCGCGTTGATTTGTCGCGTTGTTTTAATATTTCAATGCTATTGTGTTTATTGGCTATAATTTTGTTATTGTTAATTTTGCTTTGATTTGTGTGTTGTTAATTTGTTGTTTGTTATGTTATTTGCGAGGTTTATAATGTGTGTCATTTTGTTGCGTGTCATGCTGTGGCACTTTTTATTCCTGTGTTACTGTCATGTTGCTTTCATTCTGCTGTTCAGGCAATTCGGGTGTTACGCTTTTGTTCTATTTCTTTAATCGTGGGTGTGCTTAATTGTGTTTGTGCTTATTTTGTTTGGTTTTATTATACTTGTGATGGGTCTTTGTGTATGAAGTGGTGAATGGTTTCGAGTTGTCAGATGCACTGACAAGTCAGATGGGGTCGGACCGAACCCTCTACTGATACCATGTAAACCAGTACTATCTGTATCATGGCGGTGTTGAATGTTTGTTTTGTTCGTGTTTTGTGTTGGTTGTCGTTTGCTTATTGGGTTGATCGTTTGCTTATTAGGTTGTTTGTGTGGTCGTTTGCTGATTCGGTCGGTTGGCTGTTTGTTTACTTATTAGTTTGTTTGGTTGGTCGTTTCATTATTAATTTGGTTATTTGGTCGTTTGCTTATTCGTTTGGTTGGTTGTTTACTAATTAGGTTGGTTGGTTTGTCGTTTGCTTGATAGCTCGGTTGGTTGGTTTGTTGGTTGGTCGTTTGCTTATTAGATTGATTGGTTATTGGGTCGTTTGCTTATTCGGTTGTTTCGTAATTTGCTTATTCGGTTGGTTGGTTGGTAATTTGCTTATTCGGTTATTTGGGTTGTCGTTTATAAATTTATGGCTTTGCTTTTCAGCTTCTTATTTGGCTTTGCTTCCCCTGCATTTCGCGTATTGTGTGTTTTTATTTCATATTTTATTAAATTTTTTTTAATGTGTTGTAGTATGTTGGTTGTGGGAATATTGCATGTCGTGTTTCGCGTTTTTTGTTCTTTTTTTTTTGTTTTCCTTAAATTTACAGTTGATTCTCTTTATCCTAAACACCAAGGGACTTGTATCTTTTTCTAAGAGACAGTTTTAGTTTGAGATAATAGATGTCGTACTCTATTATTTAGCAAACTTTCGATTGCATGCCGTGATTTTATTTTTAAACAGAAGCGCCAAATGTACGTTCAAGGAAAAACAAGAACAACAAAATACATGGAATTAAGCAACCTCTCAACAACGTCTATGCAACATGATGTCATTACGTACAGAACATATGCATGTTTCCAGCAGGCACATTAGGATTATGCATCGTCATTTGTTTGAATGCTGCATGTTTTTATATGTTGTCTCCGATTGTATTTTGCAATGTTTTTGGAGTGTTTTGCATGTCAAATGCTTTATATTTTTATTGCTTTTTTGCATATAGTTGTCCCAATTAAGGCTATGCTTTACAGGCCAATTATTTTGCTTTTCTTTCAGGCATTTCGCGTATTGCTTGTTTATTTTACTTGTTTGTGATGGTTGCTCATTTCCAAGTTTGTGCTATTTTTGGTTGTTGAAGACTTTTTTGCATTTAACGGTTGGCTGCTTGGTAAAATAACGGTTTGGTTATCCAGACTTCTAATTTTGATGAAAGTGGTGATTGGCTTGCTGTATGGTAATGGTTAGGTCGTCAGATGGGGTCGGATCGAACCCTTTACTGGTACCATGTAATCCAGTACTATCTGTTTCATGGAGCGCGTTGTTTTGTCGTGATGTTTTAATGTTTCCCTGTTATTTTGTTTACTTGCTATAACTTTGTTTTTGTAAATTTTGCCTTGCTTTGTGTGTTGTAAATTTGTTATTTGCTTTGTAATTTGTGTGGTTTATATTGTGTATTATTTTGTTGCGTGTCATGCTGCTGTGCTATTTATTTCTATGTTACTGTAATGTTGCTTTGGTTTTGCTGTTCAGGCATTTCATGTGTTAGCTTTTTTTCTGCAAACATGTTAAATCATTGATGTGGTTTTCCGTGTCCGTGTCTGTGTTAATTTGATTCGCCGAGAGTTTTTGTTTGGCATAAAATGATTTCTTAATTGTTTGTAATGTAAGTTAGTCAGTCGATCGGTCGGTCGGTCTGTTCGGAGGTTCTTGGTTGCTTGTCTGGTGATATGTTTCGTTGTTCATGGTCTGTATAGTCGGGCGTGGCATTGCGTTTCTGTTCAAACGTTTGCGTGTTAATGTTTCAATGTATTGAATATATTTGTACTTATTTAGGTTTCTAATTTTGATGTGTTTCTGTGTATGAGGTGGTGATTGGCTTGCTGTTTGTCAGTTGTTCAGTCAAGTCAAATGGGGTCGGGTCGAACCCTCTATTGGTACCATGTAATCCAGTACTATCTTTCATGGTGCACGTTGTTTAGTCGTGTTATTTTGTCGCAGAGTTCGCGTTGTTTTGTCGCGTTGTTTTAATATTTCAGTGTTATTGTGTTTACTTGCTATAATTTTGTTATTGTTAATTTTGCTTTGATTTGTATGTTGTGCGTGGTTTATAGTGTGTATGATTTTGTGGCGTGCTTAATAGGTCGGTTGTTCGTTTGTGTTTTTTTAGGTTGGTTGGTTGTTTGGTTTTTCGGTTGGTCGGTTGCTCGTTTGCTTATTAGGTTGGTTGGTCGTTTGCTCATTCGATCGGTTGCTTGTTTGTTTACTTATAGGTTTGTTTCGTTGGTCGTTTGCTTATTCGGTTGGTTGGTTTGAAAGTTGTTTATTCGGTTAATTGGTTGGTCTTATTAGATTGGTTGGTTGCACAGTCAAGGCAGGTGGGGTCGGGTCGAACCCTCTACTGGTACCATGTAATCCAGTACTATCTGTATCATGTTAGTGTTTTGTGGATGTTTCGTTTGGGTTTTGTGTTGTTCGGTTGGTTGGTTGGACGTTGGCTTATTTGGTTGATCGGTTGGTCGTTTGCTTATTCGGTCGGTCGGTTGGTTGGTTGTTTGTTTATTCGGTCAGTCGGTTGGTAGGTTGTTTACTTATTAGGTTGGTTGGTTCGCTGTTGGCTTATTCGGTCGTTTGGTTGGTTGTTTTACATATTTGGTTGGTCGTTTGTTTGAGGTTGGTTGGTTCGTCGTTTCTTTTTAGGGTGGTTTGCTCTTTACTTATTAGGTTGGTTGGTTGATTGTTTGCTTATTCGGTTGGTTGCTTGTTTAGTCGCTTTCTTATTCGGTTGGTCGGCTGGTGTGTTTTTGGTTTATTCGGTTCGTTGCTTGGCCTTTTGCTTATTAGGATGGTCGGTTGGCCGTTTGCTTATTCGGTCGGATAGTTGTGTGCCTGCGTATAAGGTTGGTCAGATGGGCGCTTGCTTATTAGGTTGGTTGGTGGGTCGTTCGCTTATTGGGTATGTTGGCTGGTCCTTTGCTTATTCGTTTGGTTGGTTGGTTGTTCGCTTATTCGGTTGGTTCATTGGTCGTTATCGTATTCGGTTGGTTCGTTTAGTCATTCGTGTATTCGGTTGGTTGGTCATTTGCTGATTCGGTTGGTTAGTTTGTAGTTTGCTCATTCGGTTAATTGGTTGGTCGTGTGGTTATTTGGCTTGTTAGTTGGTCCTGTTGGTTCTTTGGTGGTTTTCTAGTGTTTAAGTTGTCTAATGGTAAATGGTTTCTTGTTTTGCAGATGCACAGTCAAGTCAGATGGGGTCGGGTCGAACCCTCTACTGGTACCATGTAATCCAGTACTATCTGTATCATTGTGGTGTTTCGTGGTTGTCTTGTTTGTGCTTTTGTTGGTTGGTCGGTTGGTTTGCCGTTGGTTTATTCGGTTGGTCGTTTATTTGGTCGGTTGGTTTGTTGGTTGTTTGCTTATTAGGTTGGCTGGTTGGTCGTTTGCTTATTCGGTTTGTTGGTTGTTTACTCGTTTGCTTATTCGGTTGGTTAGTCGTTTGCTTATTGGGTTAATTGTTGGTCGTGTGGTTATTTGTTTGGTTAGTTCGTACTGTTGGTTCATTAGTGATTTTCTTGCGTCTAGTTTGTTTGTTTGCTTTTTTTTTCTTATTTTCGCATAGTTTTTCTGCGTTTTGTTTTCGCTTTATCTTTGCATTGTGCTTTGCTTTATATGTTTAATTTGTTGTTTGCTTTATATGTTTAATTTGTTATTTGCTTTATATATTGTTGATTCTTTATTTTGTAGCTGGTGTGGTGTTGTGTGGTATGGTGTTGTGTGGTGCTGTCTGGTGTGGTGTGGTGTGGTATGGTGTGCGCGTCGTTTTGTCGCATCATCGCGTGCCGCGCTATTTATTTATTTATTTGTTTATTATTTATTTTGCTTATTTATTATGTATTTTGCTTTACTTTGTATGTTGTTAATTTGTTCTTTGTTTTGTAGCTTGTGTGGTGTGGGGTGTGGTGTGGTGTGAGGTGCACATTTCGTCGCGTGTCGCGCCGTTGCGTGTATCGTTATTTGTTTATTTTTCTATTTATTTAACTATTGTTGTTTTGCTTTGCTTTGTTTGTTAATTTGTTCTTGGCTTTGTAGCTGGTGTGGTGGGGTGTGGTGTGGTGTTGTGAGGAGTGGTGTGGTTTACGCGTCGTTTTGTCGCGTGTCGCGCTATTTTTTTTTTTCTGTACTTATTTATTGTTTGTTTGTTATTTTGCTTTGCTTTATGTGTTGTTAATTTGTTCTTTGCTTTGTAGCATTTTTGTTTTGCTTTTTTTCTGCAGACATTGTTGTCTGGGCAGACGAGGTTGTCTGCTTAAGGTTGGCTTCTTGTATGGGACTTCCAAAGTACCAGTTTCGCCAAAGCCTGCAGGAAGGTATTGTAATAGGCTATGCAGCCGGTAGTAGGTCTTGTGCCTAAAGGGTGCCCGGTTGTCCGTAGGGCAAATGGGAGCGGCCCCGCCTGTAACATCTGCGTCATAGTACAAGTCAGGGTTGCGCATTGCTGGACGACACTATCTTACGTCAAGGCGTGAGGTCAGAGCTGTGAATTGGAATAACATCAAGGAACCCAGCCCATATTGACCTTCATCTAGAATGTGGATTCGATTAAATATCATATTACCATCGTGTGTACAATGGAAATATAACGTTTGGTTTTCTGAAGTAAAGTAATCATTGGTGTCCGCAAAATATAAAAGAGGCAGCATATACAGGACTCGATTGCTCACTCTTTGAATATGGAAGCATGTATCAGTGACTCCCAGGGCGTAGTCCTCAGAGAAGTGAAACAGATCAGAACAGAACTCCTAGATTTGTAACTAGCAGTTACTCATTTGAAACTAGGAGTATGGCTGGAATACTAGAAATATTGAGATGGGAGTTATATAAGAGAGAGTAGGCGTTTTAAATTGTACAAGCCAAGAGAGTGCTAAGCATTCCATCAGATAACATTGCTACCTCGGCAGTGCGCTGTAGAAGTCGTCATTGGCATTTCAGACGCCTACTGGAAAAACTGATATTTTCGAGAAGTTCTACTTTCCTGAGAACATTAGAGATTGGAAGACCTTCGATGAGATGGTGCAGAGAATAAATCTACAAAGTTTACCTCTTTGGTGAGAACTAGGGACTACTAGGTGAATGTTATTTGACTATCACTGGTAACAATTCTGTTTCTGAATTCGAACTAGACTGAATTTACTATCAGTCAATGGCTATGGTGCACCGTGTCTGTGTAGCCGAGGGCTACTTCGTGTCTGTGAAGCAGCTACCTCGTGAAGCTTCTACATATGTATTCCAGCCTTTGCATCCGTGTCCGTGGGGACTATGAAAGCAGGGTCCTCGTCCCAGTCCCCGGGTGCAGTTGTTTTCGATGTACTTAACATTACCTTACATTGTTAATCAGCCATCAGCTTTGCATGTAAGAACATGTAACAGCATCGAAAACAATTGCAGCGAATGCTTTCATTATTCATTCTATAAATATTATTTTAGCTCACCTGTCACCACATCGGTTACCGCGGTACAACGTGACGCGACTGAGTACAACAAACGCTACCATCTTTTTTTTTTTGACAGGAGAAGCGTGAGTTCAATGTTTCCTTTATGTTGGCGAACGTATCACGACTTACGTTTTTCTGTTGCTTTTGCGATGACAACAGATTGTGTTTTTGTTGTTTTGTCCAAATTTTAAGTTATGACACGGTCAGAGAAGGGAAATCAAAGTCATGAATTAGGCCAAAATAGGTACAAAAACCAAACTTCAAGTTTTAAGGGTCTATCAATCAGAAATAAATGACATATAGAGAGCATTCTTGGGTTTTTCATGCCTCTAGGCATCGAAGTAAGTATACTATTTTTAATAATTCATAAAAACATTTAGAATAAGAATCGTACCGATTTTTCTTGGCTCACTACCTTGAAACACGGGTACACCTTACCACGGATCATGTGTTGAGTCTGAGTACACTAAACACGGAACAAATGGAACAACAAACACGGATATGAAAAACCGAATCTGGACGTTTTTACCCATTGTAAGCGCCATTTTTCAAGAAACAGCCAAGAGGAACGATACATATTTGCCCTTTAGTTGAAAAATTACAATATGCACGGTATGCGCTTGGCCATTCCTAAAACAAAAAAAGTGTTTTGGGTTGTAAGGTGTGTTTATGACATGATGACAACTTTTTACAACAGATGCACAATAAACGGTCGCTATAACCCATCAAAAATGTCACAAAATAACATGTTGTTTGTTTGAACCGAGCTTTAACGTCCCCGTCGACACTATTAAGGTCATTTTGGAATTGTTTCCAATTTTGCAAGTCTTTTTATCCGTCATTGAGATTTAAAGACATCTCAAATCTACCACCCAAGGAGAATAATAGGGTTTACATGTATATGAAGGAACGGTCGGACTCGCACCACTTTGCCTGGGAAGACTAAGACCTTCTAAGTGGTTAACCAGTAGTCCTGTGCGACGGAATTCAGCTCTGTTTGGAAGTATTATGCAGTCCATATATTTCCACAAGCAGCTGTGGTTGGGGCCCAAGAATAACTTGTACATAAACATGTAAACAATATAAAACTACAGAGGGACCGTTCAAATAGCCAACAATGAGCTATACTGAGCAAAACCAACTTCAATGAGACAACACTTACAGTGCAACAACAAGAATCTGCAAAATAAGTTGTTAGTACAGAAGTTGCGCATGCACATTGTCTGATCGCTGAAAGCGATCAAATTCTGCGAGCAACGAAAGACTAGCCCCATTTTACAAGTTCTTGCACACCAGACGAGGAAATCCTAGATTTTACCCTGGGATAGAAACTTTTATCCTACCCGGCTTTTCTACGAAGGGCTGACATTGAAGTCGAGAATTCTGGGGTGTTTAACTCAAAGGGTGTCTGATGTGCGCTATTTGTATAGAAATTCGTGTACGCTGCCCGTAATGTGACGTCACTAAACGTCAAAATGGACGTTAGCAGTCGAAATGACCGCATATTCAAAACCTATGTTTTAAGATTTAAGTAATGGCAAGAAAAAGAATCTGAAATGGGTGTGCCCTGAAATGTTTTCTTTGGTAACCATTCTGTTTTACTCACCTCATAAACCAGGTGTCCTGGGTTCGATTTTTGGCTTCTCCAAACTTTCTGACGAGTCGTTAAATGAGGTCCCCTCTCTGTATAACCTTAGCGGGTTGCTGAGACGTATAACTCAAAATACACACACGGCCATTCTCTCCCTTTCACTGACTCAAGAAGGGTGGTTGTCAAATTCTAGCGTAAGAATATGCACTGTGCTGGTTTTATAAGCCTTCAAGGTAAACTAACTGGCTCGATGTGACCTAAATAGTGCTTGCTGGGCTGTTAAACTCCCAACCAAGCGAAGAAACAAGCCCGCCAAAGAAATCAGTGTGAGGGATAGATAGGAACGTTTGTCCATCATACTTAGGGACGTAGCTACCTGTACGCAGATACGCACTTGCGTACACATTACAAACGTAAAAAATAGACGTAAAAGAAAAAGAAGAAGAAAAAGAAGTGGAAGGAGAAGAAGGAAAAAAATAAGAAGAAAAAGAAAAAAGAAGAAGAAAAAGAAGTGGAAGGAGAAGAAGGAAAAAAATAAGAAGAAAAAGAAAAAAGAAGAAGAAGAAAAAGAAGGAGAAGATGATGAAAAAGAAGAAGAAAAAGTAGAAAAAAAGAAGAGGAAGAAAAAACAAAAGAAGCAGAGAGAAGAAGTAAGAAGAAAAAGAAGAAGAAAATGATGATGATGATGAAGAAGAAGAAGAACGAGAAGAAGAAGAAGAAGAAGAAGAAAAACTGTATTTGTCTAGGATATACGCAACACTATTTATTAGCTAGCATAGTTTCCTCCTCTGCCACGGGGACCGCACTTACTGGAAAGAATTTGCTCCCTAATGGGAGCAAATTCTTTCCTGTAAGAGTGGTCCCCATTTGGTAAACGGAGTTATTATTTTTAGTATGGTTTGCGTACAAATGATTTTCTTCCAGCTACGCCCCTGATACTGTTACGACCCACCACTTCTAATCCTGAATTATCTTCCTTGGCCTACAGGTTTATAACCAATGACAACTGCGTCATGGATACGACTCTTTCGCACAGTGTCGATTATTTTTTTTTTTTCAGCTATGCTCCATTCCTTCAATATAGCTGTCATGTCGGAAGATGGTGGCTCGCCCGCGATTTGACTTTCTTCGCAAAAATGACCTCGCGTCAACTTACGGACTTGAAGAAAAGGGGTGAGATGTTACGGCCCGCAGCACCTAACCTATATTATACCTGCCTTGGTTGATTATGCGGAAGACAACTGAGGAAGACAGTTGACTCTTTGGCTTAGTGCTTAGAGCAGTTGATTTTACCCGATTGTCCCAGGTTCGAATCTCACCATAAGCGATTTTTCCCCTTTTTACAACTATGCTTCTCTCCATTGTTACGACATTCATGTCGTAAGAATACCCAAGTAAGAGTCTTATATTCTTTATTTCAGAAAGATACATTATGGCCGAGTTGGAGTTTAGCGATGCTGGTCATCCAGATGACTCCAACACCATGTATACTATTGCCGAACCTAACAGTGAAACTTAGGATTGGGCTCAAGTTTTGTCTGGTGTCTCACAAGGTGCCGTTTTCGGTCCAGTTTTGTTCTTCGTGGACATTAATGACATTTTTACTGACATTGTGTAAAAGGTGACAAAAATTCTACACACCTTTGGCCCGGCCGGGGTTCGAACCCGGGCCGCCGGATTGATAAGCAAATCTACCACGTTGCTGTAAAAGCCGGCTTGTACTGAAAGGCGGAAGTACAGGTGTGCTTTAAACCTATACGCTATGGCATTCTCCCCCTCCACATTGAAATTCGCCCTCGAATTTCTGGGAGTCCGAGAATCATGTGAAATGATACTCAAGGAGTTCTAATGCACGAACCCTCAATTGTATTAGTTCTCCGGTAACACACCCGTGCGACATACTGTTTTTTTCACATCTCCTAAATGGCTAATTCTCTGATGAAAATCCGTGATATGTTACTTATTTATATTGCAAACATAGGTTGTGGGTGCTCGTTAGAATCGTCTCAAGGAGGCGGTTCTAACGTGTACCCACAACCTATGTTTTATAGCAGATATAATAAAAAAGTATGTATATCCCCTTAAATCACAGTTTTCTCTATATAAAGTAAGGGGTGTTCATTTCACGTACTTGCTCGCATGATGTCATGCCACATTTTCATGCCCAACAGCCTAGTCTATCCATTTGGTTCCGAAGTTTACGTTAGTCCTCTGTAACTCTAATTTCCCGGCAGTATACCCAGTCGTCTGCAAACAGTCTTATTTCTGAGTCAATGTCGGTGGAAATATGATTAATATACAGGGAGTATAACAGAGGACTAAGAACAGTCCCATTCGGGACCCAGACAAAACTGGAACACACTCAATATACTCGCCATTAACTCATATTGGGTCCATATCATTTACAACAAGAGCTGAAACTATAGTTGACCAATGCCCCCCGTGGGAGCCAATTTCTGGGTTTTTGCAAAGTTTCAAGGGGAGATAATTCAGCCAAAAATGAAAGAGAGTTATGGCCCTTGGTCAGAATGGGCAAATACTATATGCTCCCCCCCCCCCGAATCAAAGATTCTTCGGGGGTGGGGATGGCGTAAACACTTACTATTTTCAATAGCAAAGAAAGGAATCTATAAATTCAAGTCTCCCCTTCACAACAATGCCGAAACTAAATAAGTTGGGTTTCAGTTGTTCATAAGTGGGGGATGTGGTAAAAACGTTCTGGAAAGCCAGAATAAATGTGTTCACCCGTCCCCTTTGTCCAAGATTTTTACCCAACCCTTTAAATTCGCAAGTGTATAAATTCGGAGATCATAATGAGAATCAAACAGGCATTAAAGAGTATGTAACAGCAAAATGGATCGTTTTGAATTAAAAACAGCATCATGTATCATGCCTTCGCTGGCGGATTAAAGAGTTTTATTTCAATTTATTTCGCCCCCGCCCATCGGGGCTTGAGAAATAAATTGGGCTGCATGGTGCTTCCATGCAGAGCTGAATCTGACCACAAACGAGTACTTGTAAACCGTTTAGAAGGACTAAGCCTGCCCAGGCAAAGCGGTGTGAGCCAGATCGTCCAATGCATATAAGCCTTCTGGTTTCATTGCGCGGCAGGGCTTGAGCTATCATTTCATCTCAATCTCGGTTAAAAGTCCCACAGAACTGTAAGCAACGTCTCCAAAATGACCTAAATAGTGTTTACGGGGACGCTCAATCCCAATTCAAACAAATATTTCAATTTATTAAGAATATAATCCGTGTTTGTTGTACCCAAATTGTGCTGACTAACCGCGTTATGGTGTATCATAACCCGTGGTAAGGTGTACCCTAACAAAAAATCAACCATTGAACCATCCACGGATTCAGTGGATGTTGACATGAACTGGGGCTCAAGCAAATGCATCAAAGGATGCTCTGAAATCGCAATAACATATAAATCACAAAATCATGTGCACAAAAGATGTGTTACTGTCAAAAAACATTTACCGAAGTATGCTTGGGTTGGTGAAAACACACTAGACGAAAGAAAATTGTTTGTGTTTTCGTTAATAATGAACAGAATTCTCTGCAACTGTATCAGTAAATGGTAATACCATTACTCTGCAGCTATGCAAAATAACCACCCAAAAAGATTAGGATCTGGGCTAAAATAAACCTTTTTCTTACCGAAAATACTGCTGTGACGTCATGATTTCTGTAGCGTTCGTTGTACTCTGTCGCGTTCGTTGTACTGCGGTAACCGGTGTGGTCACTACTGTGGTCACGTAGTGACAAGATGAGCTTTTGTGATTACGTTTTGTCCGTCGTGCGTGCGTCCGTTCATCCGTAAACAATTATTTCGTGGAAGTTGACCGATAGAGAATAAAATGGGAATACCATGTTATGAAAATGAATCAGAATGGACTTAGATCAGTCTTTGCTTGCCATGGTTTCATTGGTCCTAAAAGCAAGCCGCAAATAACCTGACCAAGTTGCACAGATGTGCAGGTTGATCTTAATCTTTGCTAGGTACACATGTAAATTTGTACTTGGTTCAACTTTTAAGTGCTGTTTTCGTGCCAGATTTGTTTTTGGTAACTTTTCCTGAAATCAGACAAAGACGGTTTCGTTTCGTTTAACCCTTAAATTCCAGTATAATCAAACAGTATAGATTCTATCAGACGCCGCGTGATTTGGTATCTGATCCGTGTCTACACTGTTTATCAATGTCCCAGTCCATAAGCCCAGTCCAGATTTTAGTTATACAGCCCTCTGACGTCAGAAGTATTTGTGCTGCTATAAATACTATTGACAGGATCTTGTACATGGTCATCAAAAGCCACTTGGACAATAGCAGGCCGGAAGCTTTTTTATTTAACTTGTTGTAGTGTGCTGGTTGAATATTGTATGTCGTGTTTCGTGTGTTTTCTTTTTATGCCCCCGGAATCTAAGAGATTCGGGGGCATATAGTTTTTGGTCTGTCCGTCTGTTTGTCCGTTTGTCTGTTTGTCCGTCTGCAAAAACTTTAACATTGGGCATAACTTTTGAATGCTAAGTGGTACAGCTTTCATACTTCACATGTGTATACCTTATCACAAGACCTTTCCAGTGGTACCATAATTTTTGATCTCGTGACCTTGAACTTGACCTTTGACCTATTTTTTTCAAAATTTTTAAAAACATTAACATTGGCCATAACTTTCGATTGGTAAGTGATAGGGCTTTCATATTTCATATGTGCATTCATTGTCACAAGACCTTTCTAGTGGTCCCATAATTTTTGACCTTGTGACCTTGACCGTGATGTTTGACCTACTTTTTAAAAACTTTAACATTGGCCATAACTTTCGATTGGTAAGTGGTAGGGCTTTCATATTTCACATGTGCATACTATGTCACAAGACCTTTTCAACAATCCCATAATTTTTTACCTTGTGACCTTGACCTACTTTTTTAAGACTTGAACATTGGCCATACCTTTTGATTGCTTAGTGATACTGCTTTCATATTTAACATGCGCTGTCCGGGGGCATCAGTGTTTCACAAACACATCTTTTTTTTTTTTTTTTGTTCAATCAATTTACAGTCGTCTCTCGTTATCTTAATCTCAAAGGACTTGAAATTTGGTTGAGATAAAAGTAGTTGAAGAAAAAGGTATCGTACGCAAATATTGAGAAAATTTTTAACAATAATACACACTCGTACCTAACGTTTCGTAAACAATTGATTTTGCTTGGCAATTTGACCTCACTTAGCGCAGTGGGAGCTGATGGTTCTGTTGAGGTCTGCTTGTAACTGTATGTGTATCCACGTTATATTTCGTTCCATAGGTCGCGGGTGCAGGTAAAGGGAAGAGAATCTCGTGATTGGAGACAAACTTTATATTTTTGAGCCAGCGCATGACAAAACCTACAAAAAGACCTATGCGCCAAACGAAGACTCAGATCAGCTTGCGCATCCATGCAGTCTGATCAGTCTTCGTTGTGCGCTCTAAGGATAGCTAAGGACCCAATGCTCCTCCATGTAGCATGAGAATTCTGGCTATACTATATGGATGCGCATGCTGATCGGATTCTTCGCTGGACGCACATGTCTTATTGTAGGTTTTGTCGTGCGCTGGCTCATATTATATGAGCCATGTCATAAGAAACAAGGGGACCTGTTTTTGTTGTTGTTGTTGTTGTTGTTTTTATCATATGCGTCAACAGAGGCAAAGATTCAAGTTTTTCAAACTTACAGTTTCGAAATGTATTTGCTGGCACAGTTTCAAAGATAAGTTTTCTCATGACGTGGCTCATAATGGAAACACCCTGTGGCTAATATATGGAACTAATATGAGAAGAATTTTGTTCTGACTTTCATTACGAAAACACGCCTATACAAAAACCTTGTAAACTTTACCACCGAAAAAGGGCATATTTTAAGATGAATAAAATGTAATATTTTTCTTATTTCTGCTCAAAATATAGATTGTGGGTATTCGTTAGAACTGCCTCGGTGAGGCGGTTCTAACGAATACCCACAATCTATATTTTAGAGCAGAAATAAGAAAAATAAGGTTTACCCCTGCAAACCCCAGCTTTACTATATAAAAGTGGGTTTCAAGGGGGTCAGAATTTATAGGCCTGTTTTCGTGATGTTTCAAGTTACATGTACAACTCTTCTAAAATATGATACCAGTGAAACAAATTATAAAGAATAAATGGATCAAAGTCTGATCAGAGTCTATGACGTTCACTCTGTCGATCCCAAAGGATCCAGAAAACATTCTGTGTGTGTGTGTGTGTGAATTCGGGTTTAACGTCGCTTTCAACAATTTTTCAGTCATATCACGACGGTGTCTGGTTGCGACAGGGAGCTCAATGCTCACGTTTATAGTGCTGCCTCACTGAAGTATCATGTCCCAGACACATTACATGATACCACACCCAGTAACATTATCCTGACACTGGATCGACCAGTCCTAGCTCTACCCCGTAAATCTGAGTGCCAAACGAGGAGCAACTAGTACCATTTTTAACGACTTTGGTATGTCGCGGCCCGGGATCGAACCCGAGACCTCCCGTTCCCCGGAGCGGACACTCTACCAACTGAGCTATCGGGGCCGGTTAAAGAAAAAAAAAACATTCTGATCAGACTGCGCTGAAATTTAAGAGCATCAAGAGCGCCGTTAATCCTACTTCATAATCGCCTCAGTGAGACGGTTCTAAAAAGTTACCACAGTCTGTGCTTTCGATCAAAATAGGGAAAATAATGACCCCCCCCCCCCCCCCGTATTCACTTATAAAGAGGGGAATATAGAGACACCTGGACATGGACATGTTGACATGGTGAGGCGGCTCTAACAAGTAACCACGATCTGTTTTTGAGTAAAATAAGGAAAATAATAAATACCCCCGTATTAACTGAAAAAGTGGAGCAATAAGGGGGCATTAGTTACACGAACCATCGCGAAAACATGCCTATAAACATTATTTTACTTATTTCTGCTCCAGGACATAGGTTGTGGGTACTCGTGTGTACTCAATGAGGCGGTTCTTACGAGCACCCAAAACCTATGTTTGGACTATAAATAAGAAAAATATCAGACATTTTCATTAAAAAATTGCCGTTTTGAGGTTTGAAAACTGTAATGTATCACACGGATGTGTTATCGTAATGGGTGTGCAACTTTTCCGACTCCCTTATATAGAGTGAGTAAACCAAACAGTTTTAAACCTCTGTCAAAGGATAAGAGAGATTAAGCTTCCAACTGCTGACGAAAATAAGTCAAATTTTGTAAAAGGTTTGAAACTTTGCAGTAAAAACATAAATGGAATAAGAGGGAAAATTCTCGAACTTTTAGCTTTTCTTGAACTTTAACCTTCAGGAAACAAAGACTGATAGTTCAATTACCACATCTGAGCTTTTCCCCGAAACTTGTTAGTACAGTGTCTATAGAAAAGACAGGAACTCTCATGGCGGTGGGGTGAAGTTGCTCATTCACAGAGACATCCCTCACATGCCTTTCATTGGATTGGAAAATGACACCGAATCGGTCTGGGTTAAAGTTTTTGCAAATAAAATTTCTCACTTCGTAGCAAGTTGGTATCGACCATCAAATGGTACAGTCGAAAACTTCGAGTTGTTTACATATCAGCTTGGCCATTACCTCAGTTGGGTGGTGCGCTAAATTTAGAATTTAGAATGAGTTCTTAAAACTATTTACAATCTGCTTTCAGAGGTGTACTAAAACGCACACCTCTGGGTCCCAATCTACACCACGCGGGTTCGAACTCCTCTGCAGTTTTGGCATTTACCACAGAGGAGGGAAGACTGTTCCACTGAGGAATAGTTCTAGGGAAGAAAGAATTCTTCAGGGCATCACTATAGGCCTGGTACCTAAGATATTGACTGTTGTTTAGTTTTGATGCCCTTGTTTGAGTTGAAGTAGTCACAGGGGTCAAGTATTTATCTTTATTAAGAGACACTATTAAGAGACACTGTGTCAGAGTGTATCTTATAAAAGAAGGTTAAAGAGGACTGCTTCCGACGGGCCACTCATCGAGCATTTCACCAACACTACTTCTGTTCCGCCATCGCCTGCAGGTCCATCGGGCAGCCGTCCTCTGAGCCTTCTCAACCTCTTGAACCTGAGTTTTAAGATGGGGATGCCAAACAAGTGATGTATACTCTAGTTGAGGTCTAACCAAGGTTTTGTATGCAACATCCTTTGTCTGCCTAGGTGCAAAAGCCAAATTGCGTCTAAGAAACCCTAATGTCCTAGTTGCCTTAGAGGTAATCTCAGAAATATGTTGACCCCAATCAAGATTATCAGTAATGGTGATACCAAGATATTTTGCGGATTGGACATATTCCAAAGTATGCTGATGTAATGTAAAGTTGAATTTAATCTGCTTGTCTGGAGGGTGCTGTGACACCCTCATTGAATGACACTTGGCCACATTGGACTTCATTTGCCAATCGGCCTCCCAACTTGCTAGGCTATCCAGGTCATATTGTAAGATAAGACAGTCAGAAGAGGTAAATATATTCCTATACAAAACACAATCATCAGCAAACAAGCGAACAGATGACCTGATGTTATCAGGAATATCGTTAATAAATAGGTCGCGGCACAAGGTTAAAAAAAACTCCCGACTGTCCATGTTCTAGGTGACCTCAACTTCAGAGACATTGTTTGGCCCGACAGGCTTAGCAAACAAGGCACAATGCTGATTCAGTCCAAAGGACAACTATTAATTGGCATTATGAAGGATCATGGCGTAGTACAAATTGTTAACTTCCCGAATCGTGATAAGAACACATGGGATCTGATCCTTGCGACTTTGCCAGGACAGTTTGAAGATATGCAGTCTCCAGATAAACTAAGTAACCATGATATTGTCTCCGAATATGTAAAATTCACCTTCAAGAAACCTCGGAGGAAGATGTACTCGTATCAAAAAGGCGAGTATGAAATGATGAGGAAGGATGCGCTCAAATTTGCAAAGAAGAAATGCTTTAATGGTCATTCAGATTCGGTCTGTTCAGGAGAACTTCGATTTTATAACTTCTTTCATTCATACTTCGGCTGAAAATCACATCCCCTCAAAAACTAGTAGGTCTGTATTTTTTATTTCCTGGAACACACCAGTGATAAGAAGAAAAATTCGCAGAAGGAATAATTTTTCTTCAAAGGCAAAAAGGACGGGAAGTAGTAAATTCCGGACAAAATTTGAAAACTTGAGACGTGAAATCAAGACTGGTATAAAAACAAAAATCATCATGATTTATATGTGAATAACTTGGTAGGTGTGATGTAAAGGCAAATCCCAGAGACTTCTACAGATATATCAATAGCCATAAGAAAGGCAGGCAAGGTATCCCGGTCCTTAATAAAAGAGGAGGGGACAGGGTTGCAGAGTCAGACTCTGAAAGGGCAGAGGAACTAGTTGGTCATTTAAATGATGCGTTTAATAAAACTGGATGAAGGTTCCATTGACTTGAAAATGGGTTCATTCATGGATAATATTGTTGTGTCAGTGCAGGAGTGATCAAGTTACTGCAAGGTTTAAACCCCAGTAAAATAGAAGTGAAGGCGATGATCAGGAATCGATACAATTAACCCACAGCTCCCATCGGAGACACCAAAGGGAAAGAAATACAAACATGAAACAACAAACCCTAAACGAAACATCAATATCGGAAAGCCAAAAGGACAGTTACTTTCCCATAAATTAACCAATTGCACCGACGTTGATTTGACGTTGCCCTAGCGACGTGTACCTGCTAGGTTATCTCTTGAGTAAAGTTATTAAAAGTATGGTACGTAACATGTTATTTCGCTTATTTTCGCTGATCACGGCCACGTTGAACCGTAAATTTCTCATTTCGTAAATTTCAGCGCGTGAAGAATTGGTACCAATACCTCGCGAATTTTATAGAAATATAAAAATACGCACGTAGTCAAAGTTCATATAGCAATCAGGCATATTCCTCGCATCGATAAAATAGCCCCCAAAGCTGCTGCATTTTGCATTCGATTCCCATTCCCACATGCAAACCATAATTTTATAAACGTGGAATGAAATTCCAATGTTTTACTGTTGGAACTTCTGGGACACGAGTTAGAATGGGCCGAGTCGCGAGAAAACCTTCCATTGTGTTTCCTAAAAGACACGCCAGCCTGTATAACTATAAAAGCATGTCTTAGCAAGGGCTCATTTTTCTGCTAATGTTTATTTGTAATTATGTGGTTTCTGTTCGGTGGGGTTTCCGCTAACTCTTGATGCTTTGGATAGGTGGCGGTTGATATGATGTACATATGTCGGTGTAATTTTCTCAAGTAATGAACTGTAGAATATTGTCAAAAAATAAAATCCACACACAACATATGTTACCTAAAATTATAAATGTCTTATAACGCGTTTGATTTTAACAATAAAAACTTTCTTCTTCTCCACTTGACTTTCTTTGTAATATAAACTGTATAGGTTTAACGAAAGTCGTGCTGCAAAATAGATAAATTTTAAGATAATGCATATTTTTTCAATTTAAGTCTTGCTTAATCAAAAGATACACACAATTCAACATTTAAACTAACCCTTAATCTCCTCAGTTCAAAGAATCAGAATTTCAGATCAAAGAACAAAAAAATTAATAACATAAATATAAACATCAAAGTTTATTTTCAATCGATGAAAAAATTGCTAAAATGCCTTTTTTCATTGAAATCCTAAAAGCTATTTATTTCTTAAAGGAAATAAAATTGTCCTTTTCTAGATGAGTATATCCTTTAAAGCGAAGTGTTTATATTCACTTTATTAGGCAAAACTTAAATTCAATTCATCTTAAGCCCAGATAATTGAATCTATTTCCTTCTCAAATAAAGATAATTTTAGAAATAGTTCAATTAAATGTAGTGTAACCTTTAGGACAGCAATACAATGATGGCGTCACTGTTGAGACCGAAATGGCCGAGGCTCATTTAAACTTGTACATTTTTCGATTCTGTGTTGTAACCCTTCTTTGAAAAGGAATACATTCATTTTTCAGATTTTTGTTTCGGAGTTGCAATTGACGGTCGACTGGTAATAGCCAAAACACGTTGAAATGGCTATTGGCAGTCGACTGGCAACAGCTAAAACACATTAAAATGGCTATAGCCGATCGATTGGCAATTGCCATTTTAACGTGTTTGGGCTATTACATGTACCATTTGACTGGCACTAAACGGTAGGAGTCGGACCGTCCATGCTTACAAACCCTATTGGTTTCATAGGGCGACAGGGCTTGAGATGTCATTTCATTCCAACGTCGGGTGAAAAGCCCACAAAATTGGACGCAGCGTCTCCAAAATGACATTTACAGTGTTGACGGAGACGTTAAACTTCAAATCAAACAAACAAACAAACAAAGATTTTTGTGACTCGAACTTTGGTTGACCTAAACTGTTCATAGTCACTAATATTGTTGTTTAAGACTTCAACACGGCAATTCTTACACATTTTCTTTGCACAAGTAGTCCTTGAAATGCAGCAATTCTTACAGAAAGATTTTACATGATCTTCTTGCACTGAGAAAAGGTTGCACATCACATTTTGACTGAGAGAATAAATAAATAAAGACTGACTCTGATTATTTTACATACTCGAGCGCCATATAGTGAATATTATAAGGTTGCGTAAGGAACTTAGTGGACACTTTGTTTTGGAACTTGCCAAATTGTACATTTTGCTGTGCCCTGACTGCGGATATGCTCACTTAGAAGACGTATAAGTGCTTCAAGCACTTCAGACACAAAAAATAATATAAACCTGTCCACAAGATATCGCTTTATTATGTTTCTCATTTGTTTCAAATGAAGTTCATAAGAACAGAAAACATATTTACAATCCATCAATAACAATGTTGTGTTTCTTGAATGCAAAAAATGCATTTTTCTAGCAATTCAATTGTAGGTTCCGGTTTGAAATATTGTTAAAATAATGTAAATGACATACAATTGGATTTATAAGGGTACTACAAGAGCATGCATCGCGATAACAAGTCTGTAAAACGAAGATCCCTCTAAACCCCACTTTATATAGAGAAAAGTGGGGTTCACAGGAGTATACATTATCTGTCTTATTTTTACTCAAAAACATAGATTGTAGGTACTCGTTATGCGCTTTTAACGAGCACCCACAATCTATTTTGAGAGCAAAAATAAGAAAGAAAGATGTTATCATTTTTAACTAAAATGTGTTATTTCTGACGCCATGTTGGACGCCATTATTTCAGACGGACTTTGAAAATGAAATTTGATGAACACTAGCCAATATTGTTTGTCAGAATGTACATAATAATAATCGCGCAGTCGATGGTATACCATCGCAAATACCCGCTTTTTATATTCTGACCTTTGACTTTGGGGCCATGTTGGGGTCAAGGTCACACAAAAAATAGTCCAATATGTTCTACATTCCAAGGGTTATCCACTAATCAAGTTTCGGAAGTTCAATCCCAACTTTTTAGAAGATAGGATAAAGTCCTACTTTTTGACCTTTGACCCTGGGAACATGTTGGGGTCAAGGTCACACAAAAAGTAGTCCTATATGTTCTACATTCCAAGGGCTATGCACTAATCAAGTTTCGGAAGTGCAATCCCAATAGTTAAGAAGATATGATAAAGTTCTTCTTTTTTAACTTTGACCCTGGGAACATGTTGGGGTCAAGGTCACACAAAAAGTAGTCCTATATGTTCTACATTCCAAGGGCTATCCACTAATCAAGTTTCGGAAGTGCAATCCCAATAGTTTAGAAGATACGATAAAGTCCTACTTTTTTAACTTTGACTCTGGGGCCATGTTGGGGTCAAGGTCACAAAATGTAGCTCACTGCCATCTACATACCATGTACTATGCACATACAAAGTTCCAAAAGTGTCACTTCATTGGTTGCAGAGGAAATCCATTTACAAGAAACGTGACGGACAGACAGACAGACAGACAGACGGACGGACGGACGGACAGACGTACGGACGACCACTTAACTCTGGTATGAAAACAATATATCCGATTTTTCTTCGAAAAAGCGGGTATAATAATAATAATAATAATAATAATAATAATAATAATAATAATAATAATAATAATATCACAACTAGAATTTCACTTACTACAAAAACACAGGTATTGAACTGGGTCTTGTGTGCAACACATCATCTAATGAAGATGAACATTTCTGCAAAGTAACTTTAAAAAGTTCACAGAGAAATAAGAAAGTTATTGACCGTACACAAAAAAAGCCCTTTTTTACCTTTGACCTCTAAGTATGACCTTGACCTTTGAGGAACAACACATCGTCTCTTGATGGTTAACATTTCTGCCAAGTAATTTCATAATCCATCAAAGAATAAGCAAGTTATTGACTGTACACAAAAAGGTTCCTTTTTGACATTTGACCTCTAGGTATGACCTTGACATTGGAGGAATGGACCTTGGACTTGCATACGACTCTTTGTCTAATGAAGGTGAACATTTCTGCAAGGTTACTTTAAAAAGTCCATCCAAAAATAAAAAAGCTATGGACACAAAAAAGACTTTTTTTACCTTTGACCTCTCTGTATGACCTTGACCTTGGAGGTACCGACCTGGGTCTAGCGCGCAACACATCGTCTCATGATGGTTAACATTTCTGTCAAGTAATTTCACAATCTATCCAGGAATAAGAAAGTTATTGACTGTACACTAAAAAGGTCCCTTTTTTACCTTTGACCTCTTAGTATGACCTTGACCTGTGAGGTACCAACGTAAGTCATAGAAGAGACACATCGTCTCATGGTTGTTAACATTTCTGCCAAGTAGTTTCCAAATCCATCTAAAAATAAGAAAGTTATTGACTAAACATGAAAAAGGCCCCTTTTTAGCTCACCTGGGCCGAAGGCTCCAGGGGAGCTTATAGTATAGTGGGTCCTCCGTCGTCCGTCGTCCGTCCACACTTTTGAGCAGCTATATCTCTGTATCCTGCAGGCTGATCTCAATCATTTCTCATCTGTAGCATGCCTCTGGTGGGGCATTGATGACATAAACTTTTTTTCGAAATCGCTCTAAAATTTTGGTTCCTATGGCAACCACAAGGTCCCATAGACTTACTATGGGAAAATGCTTGTCATCACCGTAGCGCCTTCAGTTTTGATCAGATCTTCCTGAAACATATATGTAAGGTGGCTGGGGATAAAAACTCGGATGAGTTCGAAAACCGGCCAAGTCGGCCCATTTATCATAGAGTTACATCCCTTTGATTGCTGAAAATGCCGATTTTTGACCTTGTCATCACGGTAGCCCCTTCAGTTTTGATCGGATCTTTCTGAAACTTATATGTAAGGTGGCTGGGGATAAAACCTCGGATGAGTTCGAAAACCGGCCAAGTCAGCCCATTTTCATAGACTTACGTCCCTTTGATTGCTGAAAATGCCGATTTTTGACCTTGTCATCACGGTAGCCCCTTCAGTTTTGATCGGATCTTTCTGAAACTTATATGTAAGGTGGCTGGGGATAAAACCTTGGATGAGTTCCAAAACCGGTCAAGTAGGCCCATTTATCATAGAGTTACGTCCCTTTGATTGCTGAAAATGCCGATTTTTGACCTTGTCATCACTGTAGCCCCTTCGGTTTTGATCGGATCTTTTTGAAACTTATATGTAAGGTGGCTGGGGATAAAACCTCGGATGAGTTCGAAAAATTGGCAAGTCGGCCCATTTATCATAGAGTAACGCCCCTTTAATTGCTGAAAATGCCGATTTTTGACCTTGTTATCACGGTAGCCCCTTCAGTTGTGATCCGATCTTTCTGAAACTTATATGTAAGGTGGCTGGGGATAAAACCTTGGAAGAGTTCGAAAACCGGCCAAGTCGACACATTTATCATACAGTTACATCTCTTTGATTGCTGAAAATGCCGATTTTTGAACTTGTCATCACTGTAGCCCCTTCAGTTTTGATCCTATCTTTCTGAAACTTATATGTAAGGTGGCTGGGGATAAAAACTCGGATGAGTTCGAAAACCGGCCAAGTTGGCCCATTTATCATAGAGTTACATCCCTTTGAATGCTGAAAATGCCGATTTTTGACCTTGTCATCATGGTAGCCCCTTCAGTTTTGATCGTATCTTTCTGAAACTTATATGTAAGATGGCTGGGGATAAAACCTCGGATGAGTTCGAAAACCGGCCAAGTCAGCCCATTTTTCATAGACTTACGTCCCTTTGATTGCTGAAAATGCCGATTTTTGACCTTGTCATCACGGTAGCCCCCCCCCCCCCCCCCCAGTTTTGATCGGATCTTTCTGAAACTTATATGTAAGGTGGCTGGGGATAAAACCTTGGATGAGTTCCAAAACCGGCCAAGTAGGCCCATTTATCATAGAGTTACGTCCCTTTGATTGCTGAAAATGCCGATTTTTGACCTTGTCATCACTGTAGCCCCTTCGGTTTTGATCGGATCTTTTTGAAACTTATATGTAAGGTGGCTGAGGATAAAAACTCGGATAAGTTTGAATACCGGCCAAGTCGGCCCATTTATCATAGAGTCACGTCCCTTTGATTGCTGAAAATGCCGACTTTCAACCTTGTCATCACTGTAGCCCCTTCAGTTTTGATCGTATCTTTCTGAAACTTATATGTAAGGTGGCTGGGGATAAAACCTCAGATGAGTTCGAATACCGGCCAAGTCGGCACATTTATCATAGAGTGCCTTTGATTGCTGAAAATGCCTATTTTCGACCTTGTCATCACTGCTGCCCCTTCAGTTTTGAACGGATCTTCATGAAACTTACAAACAAGAAAGTCAGGCAGAAAGCTTGGCGGAGTTTGAAAACTCTTGTTTTTTAACTTGTCATCACCATAGCAACTTCAGTTTAGATCGGATCTTCTTAGCAAGTCAGGAATAAAAGCTTGAATGAGTTTGAAAACCGGTGAGGTCAGCCTGTTTATCATAGAGTTACATTCCACTTGATTTGCAGAAAATGCTTACCCTGTCATCACCATGTCCTCCCATAAAGCCTTCAGGAAAGGTTGGCACTTCCTTAAACTTTGAATTTGTTAGCTCAGGTGAGCGATACAGGACCAAGCTAGCTTGGTCCTCTTGTTTACATTTGACCTCTAAGTATGACCTTGACCTTTGAGGTACCGACCTGCGTCATGCGCGCCATACATACAAACAAACTTCCAAGGGAGATAACTCAAAAAGTATAAATGTGACAGTTATAGTTCTTGCGCTCTGCACGTCGTCTAATATTGATTAACCTTTTACCAGTCAGATACGTGTTTTTACGTGTTTGCACCCCCCCCCCCCCATTTTAAGCCCCAGAAGCACCTAAAATCTGCATTTCTTCACCTGGATAGTTATGTTTGCTTTAGGATTTGTTGGGCAACACCCCCCACCTCACATCCCGAAAAATTTTGGGTGTATGGCCCAACAGGCCGCTAAAATTTATATCTGAGGGTGTCTGGGGTCAAAAATGCCTGAAAATTGATGCTGATAAAACATGCTGCAAACAGTGAAAATGGCCAGTGCCAAACACCTTAATTGCTACCTTGACAGCTGTGTGAAGATTAAAATGTGGTCAAAAATTCATGTGAAAACACACTTTTTGCCAACTTTGAGATGCCCCCTCTTTACCATGACAACAATGATCAAGTCATGAAAGGTTGCAATTGAAAGGCTACTGCCCAATGAACATTCATACCGAGTTTGGTGTAAAACAGACCATCCATTAAGAATCAATGGCTAGTTGAAGTTGCTGTCAGGTGCAACACTATGAAAATCAGCGAAATTCACAAAATCCCTGAGTGGTAAAGGGTTAATGAAGAAAATCCCAACTGACCAAAATAATGTTTTTTTCATTATTTTATTGCAAGAAACAATATTTCAGATATAATAACTGCATTTTAGACTAAAATTCAGTATGTTCCCAGATTTCAGTTAATGAAGAAAATCCCAACTGACCAAAATAATGTTTTTTCATCATTTTATTGCAAGAAACAATATTTCAGATATAATTAATGCATTTTAGACTAAAATTCAGTATGTTCCCAGATTTCAGTTAATGAAGAAAATTCCAACTGCCCAAAATAATGTTTTTTCATCATTTTATTGCAAGAAACAATATTCCAGATATAATAAATGCGTTTTAGACTAAAATTCAGTATGTTCCCAGATTTCAGTTAATGAAGAAAATCCCAACTGACCAAAATTATGTTTTTTCATCATTTTATTGCAAGAAACAATATTCCAGATATAATAAATGCATTTTAGACTAAAATTCAGTATGTTCCCAGATTTCAGTTAACCCTTTACCACTCAGATACGTGTTTTTACGTGTCTGCACCCCGCCCCCCCCCCCCCCGAATTTTAAGCCCCAGAAGCACCTAAAATCTGCATTTCTTAACCCGGATAGTTATGTTTGCTTTAGGATTTGTTGGGGCAAAAAGTGACATGTTTTTTTTCGCCCGCCTCCACACTAAAAATATTCTGGGAGTGGGGGGGGGGGGGGGATGAAGGGGCGGGGGGGGGGTGGTAATGCCCCCCCCCTCACATCCCGAAAAATTTTGGGTGTATGGCCCAAGATAAAAATGTGGTCAAAAATTCATGTGAAAACACACTTTTGCCAACTTTGAGATGCCCCCTCTTTACCATGACAACAATGATCAAGTCATGAAAGGTTGCATTTGAAAGGCTACTGCCCAATGAACATTCATACCGAGTTTGGTGTAAAACATTCCATCCAATATGAAACAGAGGCTTGTTGAAGTTGCTGTCAGGTGCAACACTGTGAAAATCAGCGAAATTCACAAAATCCCTGAGTGGTAAAGGGTTAATATTTATATAAAGTTTCGTGAAGATGGCTTGAACGGTTTTCACCCCGAAAAAAAAATTCAGGGGAGACATAATAACAACAACAACAACTACTACTACTACTACTACTACTACTGATAATAATGAAAACGATGATGACAATAACTAAACTACTACTAATATTACATGGGCCCCTGCCAATCGGGGTTTGCAGAAATAAGCTAGGCTGCATTATGTTTCCACGCAAAGCTGAAACCGACCGCACATGAGTACTGGTAAACCGCTTAAAGGGTCTAAGCCTGTCCAGACAAAATGGTGCGAGTCGGACATCCACTACATATAAACATTTTGGTTTGTTTGGGAGTCAGGGCTTGAGCTGACATTTCATCTCAATACGGGATAAAAGCTTCACAAAATGTGAAGCAACGTCTCCAAAATGATCTAAATAGTGTTGACGGAGATTCAAACAAACTGCTACTACTAATTCTACTATTTACAATAATGATAATTTTAATACTAAAGACATTTTTATAATAAGTATACTCTAACTACAACTCTTACTACTAGCCTGCTCAGGCAAAGTGGTGCAAGTCGGACCCTATTCATGCATTGGTTTCATTGGGTGGCAGGGCTTGAGATGTCATTTCATCTCAATGTAGGGTAAAGCTCCCACAAAATTGGAAGCAGCGTCTCCAAAATGACCTAAATCGGGGACATTTAATCTCAAATCAAACAAAAATACTACAGTAATTACTACACCCACTACTACTACTACTACTACTACTACTACGTTTTAGCCCCCGCCCATCGGGGCTAGAAGAAATATATGGGCTGCATGATGCTTCCACGCAGAGCTGTTACCGACCCGCACACGATAACTGGTAAACCGCTTAGAGGATCTAAGCCTGCCCAAGCAAAGCGGTGCGAGTCGGCCGGTCCATGCTTATAAACCCTATTGGTTTCATTGGGCGGCAGGGCTTGAGATGTCATTTCATCTCAATGTCGGGTAAAAGTCCCATAAAATTGGAAGCAATGTCTCCAAAATGACCTTAACAGTTTTGACGGGGACGTTAAACCTCAAATAAAACAAACAAAAACTACTACTACTACAACTACTACAATAATAATAATAATAATAATAATAATAATAATAATAATAATAGTAATAATAATAATGATAATAATATATTCAAAACGATGATTATAATAATTATACTTACTACTATTTCATCTATTACATCAACTGCTACTGCTACTTCTACAATAAGTATTATGATTTTGATTATTACTATTATGAATAATTATTGTTATATATGTGTTGGAAAAAATATGAATAAACACTTGCTGAAAATTCATCAATAATAATAATAAATATTGAAAACGTTGATACAGATGATAATAATAATAATAATAATGTATAAACACGCACGGCATTAATGGACTCGTGTTGTTCTTGGTGTTGAAAAGGATGGTGCTAAGAATAAAGAAGACTTGAAGAGATTGTGGATATTCGTTAAAACCTCAAAACCTTCGGTTATGCGTTATTTTATAGGCTGTGCCGTGTGGCGGCCGTAAAAAGTCTCCCCGTAAATCCATCAAAGTGCAGATTATATTTGCTGTTCCTTTGGGATCATTGAGTTCATTAAGAATCATTTTGAAAATAGAGTTCGGCTTAAGCCGGTGCTAAGGGGCGTGGCCGGTGTAGCACATTTCAGTACTAGTCGTGAACAGACTCAATAAAACCGAGTCTGCTATTTTCGTTTATTTGGTGTATTCTCTGCTTCCAGAGGATCTAACTATTCAGAACTTATTTATCTTCACTGCAGCTGGTGCTGTGCCGTGTGGCGGCCGTAAAAAGTCTCCCCGTACTTCCATCATAGTGCAGATTATATTTTCTGGTCCTTTGGGATCATTGAGTTCATTTAGAATCATTTTAAAAATAGAGTTCTGCTTAAGCCGGTGCTAGGGGGCGTGGCCGGTGTTGCACATTTCAGTACTGGTCATGAACAGACTCAATAAAACCGAGTCTGCTATTTTCGTTTATTTGGTGTATTCTTTGCTTCAGAAGGATCTTACTATTCAGAACTTATTTATCTTCACTGCAGCTGGTGCTGTGCCGTGTGACGGCCGTAAAAAGTCTCCCCGTACATCCATCATAGTGCAGATTATATTTCCTGGTCCTTTGGGATCATTGAGCTCATTTAGAATCATTTTGAAAATAGAGTTTTTTCTGAAGCCGGTGCTAGTGGGCGTGGCCGGTGTAGCACATTTCAGTACTGGTCATGAACAGACTCAATAAAACCGAGTCTGCTATTTTCGTTTATTTGGTGTATTCTTTGCTTCAGAAGGATCTTACTATTCAGAACTTATTCATAGTGACTTCAAATGGGAATATCAATATCTTCGAAATCTAGCGCTACGAAATCGACAGTAACGGCCAGAAGGCTACAAATCTAATTCCAGCATGCAATTGATCAAAGGATATTCGATCAACAATAAGTAACAGGTTACATGAAGGTGATCTGAGGGCCAGATGTCCGGCAAGAGATCCTCTTCTCACCAGGCAACATCGTGCAGGGCGATATGAGTTTGTCCAAGAACATTAGAACTGACGATTGCAAGACTGGCGTTCAGTTCTGTTCACAGATGAAAGCAGATTTAACCGTTATGTGATCGACGTGTTCGAGTCTGGAGACGACCCGGAGAACGGTAGGAGGACTGCAACATTGTGGAAACAGACATATATGGAGGGTGGGGGGTGGGGGGGGGGGGGTCAGTGATGGTATGGGGTTGAATTTCTTATGAATGCCGATACGTGATAAGCGGAGGTACATTGACTGCATTACGGTATCGGGATGAAATTCTAGATCCTATTGTGAGGTCTTTCGCTGGGGCAATTTCATTCTGATGCAGGACAATGCGCACCCAAATACTGCTAGTGTGTGCACGGATTACCTGAATCGTGAGATTATTGAAATAATGGGCTGGCCGGCACGTTTTTCTGACAGAAAACCCAATAGAACATGTGTGGGACCTTCTTTACAGGCGTATCTCACAGGGCGATCAACCACCAATGACTATTCAAGAACTAACAAATATCCTTAGACATGAGTGGGTAACACTAGCTTTACAAACATTTGGTTCGTAGCATGCCTCGACGATGTCAGGAGTGTTGTGCTGCTCGAGGTGGTCATACACATTACTGACAGGAAAATGTGACTGATTTGCGCATGCCTATGGCATGTGTAATAATCTGACGTAAAGATGGCGATTTCTCAAACATTTATGCAAATTCTTCCTTAACAAGTTACAGGCCGTGATTTGTGAACTTGTTGCCAAGGTTTGCCATTAACATGTTGCAGATAAAGTTATTCATCTTTCTGAATTGTTGTTTCATTATCATTATCCAGCATCTTTATACAATAAGGAAATATGCGTTTGCTCCTTTGTTTTGAGCCGTGTATATTAATGTGGCCGAGCAGGCATTCGACATTGAATCAAGTGTGGTAGCTCAATGGTTGGTGCACTTGTCTATGATGTTAGAGGCCCCGATTCGATTCCCGGCAGCGGTAATAAAACTGCGGTGTCCGAACATGCTCCGGATGAATGCCATTAAGTGCATCGTCCACCGCATTGGGACGTTAACTGGGAATCCCCTGCACGTAGGCCCATTCTGTGCAAGTTAAGGTTCTCTATCGTAAGTACATGATTACTGTGTAAACGCTTTCTTCCTGCAAACCTGGGCCCAGGATTACAATGCGTACTTAGATTTTAAGTACCTACTTAAACTAAGTATTTACTTAACTGTCGTATAAAGTGAACTTCAAAGAATTTCTTTCGTTTAAGTCGATACTTAAACAAAGGAAATACTTAAATATTTAAGGTAACCCAGGTAGGTACCTTAACTTTTAAGATTTGGCCTTGACACATGAATGTATATATCAACAACGGCAAACATGAGAGCTTTTATTTGCTCATAATCACCATTCATGCTCGGTAGCTCAGACGGTAGAGTGTTTGCGTCACATGCGAGAGGCCCTGGGTTCGGGTCCCGGACGAGCTACTTTTGTTTTTCTCCCTGTGGTGCAAGTCGACATTATACTACTGGGATGTATTTCGCTCTTGGTGTGTCAAAGTTTTCGACGAATACAGCTATATAAAAACTTCCCTTTACATAATACTGCATAATACTGGGGACAGGGCAACAATTTATTGTTTGGTGTAGGAAGGTTCTTACAAGCTAAAGGGAGGCCCCCGCCCATAGGGGCTTGAAGACATATATGGGCTGCATGATGCTTCCACGCAGAGCTGAATCTGGCCCGCACACTAGTACTGGCAAAACCGCTTAGAGGATCTAAGCCTGTCCAGGAACCACGGTGCGATGCGGACCGTCCATGCTAATAAACCCTATTGGTTTCATTGGGGGACAGGGCTTGAGATGTCATTTCATCTCATTGTCGGGTAAAAATCCCGCAAAATTGGAAGCAACGTCTCCAAAATGACCTTTACAGTGTTGACGGGGACGTTAAACCTCAAATCAAACAAACAAGCGAAAGGGAGTCTTAAACGACTTGTTTGTTTTTGTCAATGCAAGTTGGTGTGTAAGTTTGATTGATTGATTTGGTGTTTAACGTCCCCGTCAACTCTATGCATGTCATTTTGGAGACGTTGCTCCTATTTTGTGGGACTTTTACCTGACATTGAGATGAAATGACATCTCAAACCCGTCGCGCAATGAAACCAATAGGGTTTATAAGCATGGACGGTCCGACTCGCTCAGCTCTTCCTGGGCAGGCTTAGATCCTGTTAGTCGGTAACTAGTACTCGTGTGCTCTGCGTGTAAGCGTAATGCAGCCCATTTATTTCTTCAAGCCCCGATGGGTGGGCGGGGGCCGACAGGTGTGTGTGTGTGGGGGGGGGGGGGGGGGTAGAGGGAGGCTGGCGCATATCACTTTTGTCTGTTATTTAAAAACTGACCCTGTGGTTCATCGGGTCCATGATCCTACGCTTATGCATGTCCTGCTACTTTTACGCATACCATGTTCACAACGTTCATATGCCGCCTTTATATTCAGTATAATGAAATAGTATGGCGCCACGTGCATTTAAAAAATGACTTTTATTTTTCTGCTGTTCATGACAGTATGAACGAATAGGGTTGCCTTAAAGTAAATGAACTCCGAAGGGGTTCATATAAACTTTGCTAGCGACCCGCTGTCGTTCATACCTTTATGAACATCGAAAAAATATTTCTTATATTTACATTCTTTTTTCCTCATCACTGGGCGAAAAATGCTTATAAGGCAAACTATTAAAGCTGAAAAACATTTACACACGCTGTTTTTCTATAAAGAACGGAACAGAACTGTCGTCGTCAACGCCCAATGAGATCATAGAGAACCATGGTTTAGACTGACGTCACTTGACGTCATTGGAAATCATGTGGCTCGATGCGTTCATGGAAGTATGAACAGCATTGTTTTCTATAGGTTTACATCAGGCTTTACACTTGAAATGAAAATAATTACTATTTTGGCGTGAACAACTGTAACGTATGTCAACGGTGTACTTTTGCTGGGCAATTGGTCATGGTAAAGGCAATAAAATCAAATTTAAAATCCCATTCGATGGCCCCTTTCGTAATTTTCATATGAAAGGACCATTTGTATAAGATTCTCGATATCAAAATTTATGAAATACAAAGAAGTTTTTTTTTGTGTGTGTGTTATTTTGTTTGGATTGATTTGAGATTTAACGTCCTCGCAACACTATTTAGGTTTGGTTTTTGAAGTGTGGCTTCCAAATTTGTCGGACTTTTACCCGACATTGAGATGAAATTACATCTCAAGCTCTGTCGCCCAATGAAACCAACAAGATTTATTTTCATGGTCGGCCCGACATGCACCACTTTGCCTGGACAGGCTTAGACCTTCTAAGTGGTTTACTGGAGGCCGCGTGTGGTCGGCTTGTGCTGGTTGGTTGAGGCAAGGTGACGTGTGTCTTGTGTCACTGGGGCATCCAACTGATATTGGCCACAACCAATCATATGCTTCTTCTCCCTGCCTTGAAATGGCTCAATAAAAAATAAGTTTGAGGTGTACCACCTCCCTTGTAAGCTCGGGCATGTGAGTGATTGAGCATGTTTATGAGGTGAGTTAGTGAGCGCTTTATGTCTCACCAACTGTAAGATTATACGCAGATAAGGACCTCGCTCATAAAAAAGACGGGGAAATCCATGATTTTTATATCCCCTTTTTTTACTCCGACTGGAGCTACGGTTTTCTCCGTGTTTGTCTGCGCGATGTTTGATGAAGTCCTTAATGACTACATCAACTACATGCATGTATAATAATGACATCCGAACTGGGGTTAAGTGTGGGGTGGTTTCTGCGGGAGTCTTCCCTATTCTTCACAATAGCGCAGAATATATTTATTTTCTTTATTATCGTCTTGAATATTATGCAATAAGCCAAGCGGCATGAGAAGGGTTGAATCATGGACAGACTCCATAAAACCGATTTTACAGCCCTCGCCCCTCGGGGCTTGAAGAAACAGATTTGGCTGCATGGTGCTTCCGTGCAGAGCTGAAACTGAGCACACTGGCACGAGTACTGGTAAACAGCTTAAAAGGACTAAGCCTGCCCAGGCGAAGTGGTGTGAGTCAGACCGTCCACTGTATACGAGCATTTTGGTTTCAATGGGCGACAGGGCTTGAGACGTCATTTCATCTCAGTGTCCGGTAAAAGTCCAACAAAATTGGAAGCAACGTCTCCAAAATTACCTACATAGTGATGACGGGGACGTTAAACCTCAATTCAAAAAAGACTCCATAAAACCGAGTTTTGCATTCAAATATTGTATGATTTCTTGTTTCTAAAGGGACCCCGTAGAAACAGCGTTTTAAATATGTCGTGCCAATGTTTGTCCGCACAAATCGAGATCGAATGTGATCCTTCAATGAAACACGTTTTATAGTGTATAAAACATTTTTCATTGTTTATGTAGTGAAATGGCAACTAAACCATCAGATTTCCTATTGTCTCCATTCAATCAAGCAGAAGAAGTGATTTTTGACAGATTGCGGGAAATTTGTGGGCCGCCTACATCAATGTGTAATTGAAATTACGCGCTAATCTTCGTGAAAATTTCCGTCAAAATTACGACTTCATCCGAAGTTAAATACATAGCTAAGTGTGTGTGTGTGTGAATTCGGGTTTAACGTCGCTTTCAACAATTTTTCAGTCATATCACGACGGTGTCTGGTTGCGACAGGGAGCTCAATGCTCACGTTTATAGTGCTGCCTCACTGAAGTATCATGTCCCAGACACATTACATGATACCACACCCAGTCACATTATCCTGACACTGGATCGACCAGTCCTAGCTCTACCCCGTAAATCTGAGTGCCAAACGAGGAGCAGCTAGTACCATTTTTAACGACTTTGGTATGTCGCGGCCCGGGATCGAACCCGAGACCTCCCGTTCCCCGGAGCGGACACTCTACCAACTGAGCTATCGGGGCCGGTTCATAGCTAAGTAAATGGAATAGGCGGCTTTCGAATGAACTTTTTACGGCGTAGCCGTTATGGTCTTGCTTTTGTCCTACATTTTTCGTTACTCCATTGGTCAATAAAACCACATGTCCAAGGAGATGACCATTTCATTGGTCAATGATTTGCATAAATAAATCTACTCAAAAAATACGACAGTTTACCGAAGTTTTAACCTAGGAGATGTTTCATTTTTTTTGTGAGACATGAATGAAAAATATATACAGTTTCGGCTTGCTCACCGTCTTGTCCTTTGATGACCATACGTCATATGTATAATTGTGATTCTAGTGAATTCTGTAACTGCTGCGGTGAATAGCTATTTTGACCTTATTTCACGTGGTTGGTCTATATAGCGAAAGGAACCATTTCGCGAAAGGAAGGTTCCTTTCGCGAAAGGAAGAATTTTCTGCGAAAGGAATTGTTTGTTTGATTTGAGGTTTAACGTCCCCATCAACACTGTGTAGGTCATTTTCGAGACGTTGCTTCCAAGTTTGTGGGACTTTTACCCGACATTGAGATGAAAGACACCTCAAGCCCTGTTGCCCAATGAAACCAATAAAGAGATATAGCATGACAAAAACATGTAATAATCGCATTACAAATTGACAGATGTTTAATTTACAATATATGCTAAATAAAAGTTGCAGTGTATCATTTGTCTTCAGCATACTTTATGTCCTCCATTTTAATACAAAATGGACATTTTCGAATATCATTAATGTTATATAAATTCTGAAAAGGAATAAGTGTAATTTGAGTTTTAGTTAGGTGCACATAAGATCAAGTTTCCGTCCGTTTGTCTGCTCGTCCGTTTGTTCGTCCGTCTATGCGTTTACGTTCACCATAGCGACAACCCTAAATGTTAACCCTAGAATTTGTGTTCAAAAACAGTGAATGAAGTTTTCTTATTTGTTGTGCATATGTACTTGAGATCATATGCTCTTGAAATGAGGTCATGTTTTTAACCTTGACCTTTTACATTGACCATAGCTCAAACAGGCGGGACACCGCCCTCTGCAAAGCTATTTTTCCACGCGTGACATCTGAATTGTTTGACTACAGTAAACCATTTCATAGCTAGACAATTGTTGCTGTCACTATTGTAGCTCATATTGCACGACCCGCAGAAAAAAGCGACCGACTGAAGTCGGTTGATTTTCTAAGAGTGCCCTAAAATCACCGTGTCATTCTGTCAGTCTGTCTGTCCGTCCGTAACCCGTTTGTGAAAATTGGTGATAGTGACTTAACCGCTTGGAATATTTAAACATTTTTTGGCATACTGATAGATATCAATGAGATCTAACCAATGAACTTGCGAAATATTACATTCAATTTAGTATAGCCTCGCCGAGGCGAAAAAATGTGAAAATTTTCGAACAGCTTCTCCTCGGAAACCGTTGGGCCATTTGAAGTCAAATTTCATATGGAGGCTCTATGGGATGGGGGAAACCAAAATTTGCTCATGGGGTCCAGGTCACATGACCAAAATGGCCACCAAGCAATATATGGTCTGTCTGTCTGTCCGTCCGTCCGTAACCCGTTTGTGAAAATTGGTGATAGTGACTTAACGCTTGGAATATTTAAACAATTTTTGGCATACTGATAGATATCAATGAGATCTAACCAATGAACTTGCGAAATATTACATTCCATTTAGTATAGCCTCGCCGAGGTGAAAATGTGAAAATTTTCGAACTGCTTGTCCTCGGAAACCGTTGGGCCGATTAAGGTCAAATTTCATATGGAGCCTCTTTGGGATGGGGGAAACCAAAATTTGCTCATGGGGTCAAGGTCACATGACCAAAATGGCCGCCAAGCCATATATAGTAAAAACCCTTCAAAAATAGTCTTCTCCAGAACCACTGGGCAGATTTCCACGAAACTTGATAAATAGCATCTGGGACGTAGGCCCATCATAAATTGCTAAAATGGTGACCCTGGGTTGACATTGACCTTCTTTGTGCCTAGGTCAAACTTTGACACATATGCTTTTGTATTGGAAAAGTGAGAATTCATTTTATCCTGCAAACGATTCAGAATACAGTACTAAAGTATAAGATATATTTTTGCTCCTTACGATAAGGCGCATTTATTGGGGGAACCGTTTTAGGTCCAGGTCACATGACCAAAATGGCCGCCATACCCATATATGGTAACACTCATAAAGCTAAAAGCATCCGGCGGGTCGTGCACTTCAGCTGAAGCACTGGTTTCTAAACAACCTTCCAATTAAATCTACGCCGTATATCTTTTTTAAAGATATTTCTTGTTAAGGATATACTTTACTAAGATAAGAATTCCTCCTTAAATCGTTAAGTCGACCTTAACTTAAGTAACGATTGTAATCCTGGGCCCTGGAGCGTTAAATGTGACCGATCAGACTAGAATTGAAAACGCTCCAATGTTGATTCGACCCATAGGGGCTTGAATCATGATTTTTTTTTCAGTTTTTCCCCATGATTCAAGCACCTATGATTCGACCGATAGTAGACAGAAATAGAAGTAAGAAAGAATTTGAAACGGTGTTCCAACGTTGACTCAAGGTTTTATTCGGGGCGAGGGAGATGGGGAGGGGGGTCAAAATTATATAGGTGCGTTTTTTATGGTTCGTATCAACGACGAGACACTGGCCAGAGTACCGGACCCGAAAGCTCAGTTGGTAGAGTGTCCGCTCCGGGGAACGGGAGGTCACGGGTTCGATCCCGGGCCGCGACATACCAAATGTCGTTATAAATGGTACTAGCTGCTCCTCGCTTGGCACTCAGATTTACGGGGTAGAGCTAGGACTGGTCGACCCAGTGTCAGGATAATGTAACTGGGTGTGGTATCATGTAATGTGTCTGGGACATGATACTCCAGTAAGGCAGCACTATAAAAGTGAGCATTGAGCTCCCTGTCGCAACCAGGCACCGTCGTGATATGCCTGAAAAATTGTTGAAAGCGACGTTAAACCCGAATTCACATACACACACTGGTCAGAGTATGAAGATGTGCAGGGTGATCCTCATGTGGATGATCCATTATCTAACTAAATAGGCACAGTGCTAGGAACAGTACTTTATTGAGCATCACAGATCATACACAATGATGATGTGTGAGAAAAACGATGTCGGGCCGGCATCGACGAAGATTTTTGAAAGTGTGGACGGACTACGGACGCCGAAGAACGGACGGCGGACAATGGACCATTGGTATGTTATAGCCCAGGAGAGCTAAAATATTATTGACGGAGAGGGCAAATATCGGCAAGCCTACCCCCAATCCGAGCCATATATCTATTTCTCCATATAATGTACATATGTATGATGACTGATATTTGGAATAAACTGACAAAGCTTTGGAAAAAGTCTGACAGAAAAGTAGCTTGGAGAAATAGATTGGGCTGCATAATTCTTCCACGCAAACGATCGCACACGAGGACTGGTAAACCACTTAGCTAAGTCTACCCTGGCAGGCAAAGTGGTGCGAGACGGACCGCCCGTGCATATAAACCCTATCGGTTTCAGGGATTGAGATATCATTTTTAATGAAAGATTCAATCTGTCATCCCTGCATGTTTTAAAGTAAGTCAGGCTTTCATCCGGCTTTGACCGCCATAGATATACGAGTCCGCACAAAATGTAGTCCTGTTTGGCACAGTAATCAAAATTGTACAAGCGTATTAGATATCCTATAAGCGTACAAACTTTTGAAGCAGACAACTTGACGATTTTATCTTACAATTCAGCATTTCATATGAGTCAGTTGCATCATGCGAAGGGTTTGGCGAAGACTGTATACCCAGATTTATGCGGCGTCTGCTTAGCAGTCTGCTCAGGTTTTACACTGTTTTCTATCAGTGCTGTCAATATTTAATCAATAAAGACCAGCCTGCTGTTGGCCAGATCAGCTGCAGACAAGAATATTAATGGGTTTTCTTTCTGACTTTCGAGGTCAAGTTTAGGTCAGTTACAATTAAAGCGTAACTATACCAAATTTAGTGACACAGTGGCCTTTCTGATATTTAATCTTCATCAGTGTGTCTAAACCCCAAAGTTTTGAAACCGAAACGGATGATGGACAAGACCCGGCAAACACAGCACATCCCCCTCCGAGCACACACCGACTGACGTAGCTCATGAGACAGGTCAACTGGAGGCATCAGGCAAGAGACGCCTACCAGGGAACTTATAGGCGTCCCCCACCGAGCCAACATCAGCAAACATGGCCCACACTCCACGGAAGTCCCGGGCATCAGGAAGGAGATTCCCAAAGAAACGAGACTTGCAAAATTTATAATATTACAAAAAGTGGCAACCAAATCCGCTAAGATACATGTCCCACCTGACAAGTCAGTCTTAGTTTTAGAAAAATTAGAAATTTATACTGCAAAAATTAAAGATATAATATAGTTATTTAAATCAGTACTTGAGTACTGACGTCAACACCGCAGTATCAACCTCAGCACTAAGGAACTGATACTGAGCTGATGATACCCTCGGGGACGAACGAATCATCCACCAGCAGAGATACCGACCCAGTGGTTGCAATTAAAGCGTAACTACACCAAATTTAGTGACACAGAGGCATTTCTGATATTTAATCTTCATCAGTGTGTCTCAACCCAAAAGTTTTGAAACCGAAACGGATGACGGACAGCTTAGGTGTATATTGACTTTGCGTGGAGAAATTGGAAAGAAAGGCTGTCCCTTTCAATCCTGGAATATGGTACAGATACTTAGTGTAGATCCTGTGATATAATTCTAGGTGCCATATATTTAGCAGAATGGACGAGCCCAACTTCAGTGATGGAAGAGTGCACTCCAGAAACTCAAGGCAGTGAATAAATCAAAACACTGACAACACTCATGCCGATTGTCTCTAAATGCAGGCTGGTCATGAACGGGGACTTGGACTGATTCGTTTAAACTTAAGATGTCAGTAACTAATGCAAAAAGTGTAGAACAAGATCAGCACAGTTTTCTGGGGCGTTTGATCTGAGTTTACATTGTTTGCCAGATCCAACATTTGATTCATGTGCAGATTTTACAGATAACACTTACATGTACCCAACACTGACAAATGACGCGGCTATATTTGGGTTGATTGTTTGGCATTCGATCCGAAGTTGCTGATAAGAAAAGCGCTTCAGTGCTAATGTCTACGTGACTATCACTGACTTGTCAGAATAACCTTTTGTCTTGTAGAAAATAGCCGCAGTGAGATCAGGGTATTCCATAAGACTGAAGAGGATTATCCTGAAATCATAGGGTGAGCTTGGCAAACAGTGTAGACCAAGACGCGTCTTCTTATCAAAATCTTCACTATTTGTTTAGAATTTCAGAGTAAAATGAAACAGTTTAAATCTCAGCCCAGGACTATTACTCCAACCTAAAGCCCACACTCTCGGTGTTTTGATTCTGAAACCAAACGATTGCATGATTATAACACGCTCGTGCACCATGCCCTTAAGCTAAAAATGTGAAATCAATCAACCGTGACGTCTGGTTACCAGTCCGACCACGTCGATCCTGTGCACCATCCATCTTCACACCATGCAGTACGGATAGAAACCACATGTTCAGGATCAAACTTTTGATGTGTAATGTAAGCTCGTGCCCAGAAATTAAACTGAAATTCGTTCTCAAAAAAAAAAAAGCATTAAGTGAGAGCGTATTGCAACATTTTTCATTAAAGGATCGTATGCGTGCCCCTGGACAGTTAGAACCTTGTCGGAAAGCGGATGACGTTGACTCTGATTTTAGGTGCCACATGTGTGTGATCTATCGTCTATTCTTGCATAAATACCTATGCGCATGGCTGTTTGAAGCCATTATTAAATGGACCGAAAGCCGTGCTCAAAAGCAAAAACCATGTTCAAATCATGAAATTCGCGTGCTGTTTGAACATGGATTTCGAGCTTTTGATATCACAAGACGGGCCTTGCTTTGTTTAAGTTACGTTGAGCGACGTAACGTTACCGCCATGAACGTAGCGTTTTAGGATTCTATTCAGTGACAAGTCGCACTTCAGCGTGTATCACGCCGATTGTTGTTTCCGGGTGTTTCGACGTATAGGTGTAAGGTATGCCGAGTCGATGCGTGCGTAATAGAGTATGACATATCGGGTAAAATAAGCGTAATTGTGTGGCGAGCTATTGCATGTAGTTAGCGAACGCAGCTTAGTGTCATTAAGAACATTCATGATCATGGCTGAGACGTGAACTGAACATCAATCAAGTGCTTAGGCCTCACATGGTTCCATTTGTTTGTTTACGCTCAGAATCCGGGATATCTTATCCAGCAGGATTACGAGCGGACTCATAGTGCTGTTCTTACTCAAAAATGTCTTCAAGTCAATGAAATTCATGTACTGGACTCGCCAACCTTTCTCCTCCGATCTCTTTCCAATAGAGTATCTTTTGGGAGAGGTATCCACAACCGACCTGACAAAATCTGTTACTTATGGAGTGAGTTATCGTTTGAGTTTTACGTCCCACCAACAGCTAAGGTCATACGGAGACGAGACCTCGATTTAAAGACTCATCCGAAAGTCAGGAGAAGCCCGGAATCGATCATTCGACCCCTGGTTTACAAGGTGAAAAGCGTAACCACTACACCACGGAGGCTTCTAATTTTACTTATGGACAGTAGCATTGTTAAAAATTGAATTTTAATGTTTGGTTTTGAAAACGTATATAGTTTCTTTAAAAAATTTGAAACATCGAATGGCGTTTCATAATACCACCGGTCTATAGACATCTGCAAACATATCATATGTTGGAATTTGCAGAATTACCTTTTTAAATTTGAAGATCTTTTAGAAAGGTTTTCTCTGAGTTTTCACAGTGTTATGATTTTCTCATAGAATCTGTCATTTCAGTGCCTGTGGCGCTTTATTATCTCAATGTCGGAAGCAATGCCTCCAAAATAACCTAAATAGTGTTAATGGGGATGACCTCAAATCAAACAAACAAACAATCTGACAGAAAAGCAGAAACATTGGCCACTTAGAGTTTGTTATTCGTCACATGTAATCTTGTATAAAGGGAAAAAATATTGGTTACTTGAGAGGCATAGTTCAGCTTAGATCGGATTTCAATCAGATTGGATTTTTTGCATATCCACCAGGAGTCCTTTTTGGTCCACCCTTTTAAATTTTGAAACCTTCTCTCACAACATCATATTCATATCTTACATATCCAAATATTTCAGAACAATCTATCTTGTGGTTACTGAGAACTTGTCTGGAAAAAATTGGGCGAAAAAAGAGAAGAAACGCAGAAAATCCAATAAGTCTCGCCTTGTAGACTTAACCCTTATCCTTCTGAATAAATTAATTTAACCATACCCATTGCTGACTATCAAACATTCAAATTTCTTAACACAATTAACAGTGTAGGACCTGATCACACTGCTCCTTCAAAGGTCACCTGATCTGGATCTACATTGTTTGCAATAGTAGAGGCTGTTATGTTCAGCGGGATAAGGGTTAGATATACACTTCAGCCACTTTATAACTGAGCCTCCTATTGTGTTCATTTCTGTATGTATTGGAATTGCACAAGGAGGAAGTCTGGTCAGTACATTATAAATTACAAGGATTTGTGTCGAAAATATAAAGAAGTTTTTCTGTGAAAGCAAAATGTGGGACAACAATTTCCAGGGTTAATTTTATTATATCATGGAGGTTTAAAATACATGTATTTGCTCTGGCAGGTTTTTAACTCATTTTTGATTTTTATTTGCCTTCACTGCAGCTGGTGTTGTGCCGTGTGGCGGCCGTAAAACGTCTCCCCGTACATCAACCATAGTGCAGTTTATATTTTACTTTTGGTCCTTTGAGATCAGCGTGAATATTCTGAGAAATCGGAAATATTTATTGGTTTGGACTCATATTCTAGACATGTTTTTAATTATTTGGACCCCATTTTGATTTATATCAGTCTTTGAATCGACTGCCTATTCGAAATTCGCAAAATTGCAGTATGTTTCCTCTGGCTCTCTTTGCCGGATCATAACAGGGTCACTGATGAGGCTTTATTAGCCGAAACTACGTAGTATGACCCATCTTCTTTCTTATGAATGTTTCCATTGCTCTTAAAGGAACTCATTTTTGATTTTTATTTTAATCAGTTTTAAAAACATTGTTCTCAACAAGCTGTCAGACGTTATTGTGACACCATGTGTTTCTAGGAAGGCGAGATGCAGAGGACTGAATTGTTAACCATTATAGATAAAGGTATGCACATATATGTAATCAGACCGGACAGTCGTCGGCAGTCGTGAGCGAACGACAAAGGCGACCCCAGTGGAAAAGGGAAGCGTCCTCGAGTGCCCAGATTGCCCTGATGAGAAGTGGTCACTATCAACAATGTTACAATCATGGCAGCTGCTTCCCGTCATCGGGCCTGAGCTCTACTACCGCATCTAATGCTCGCGACCACCGCCCGTGGCTGAACTTGTATAGGTACTGATTGGTCGATTGTCACCGAGTGTAGGCTGGGAAAATAGTTCCGGACTGAGATTCAAACGGTTTCGTTCAAACCCCAAAGTTCACTTTTTTTATGTGCAGATAGTGTAGACCCCGATCAGACACCGCGTACTGTGGCGCCTGATCTGTATCTCCAGTGTTTGCCAAGCCCTACCCACGACCCAGTCCAGACTCTTATAGTTTACCTCTTACGCAACACTGACCTGCTATTTTCTACTACAATCATATTAGCTAATTGGTGATATTACATGTAAAAATCAATTTTATATGACCCGCGGATATCAGACTATATTAAATCTCAAACAAACAAACAAACAAAGACGGGGTGCAGTAGATTTTTGACAATCGTTAGCTCCGCCCTTTGTGGGTATACCGGTATTGGATGGTGATGTTAAACGGATTGCGGTACTTGTCACTTGTAATACACATTCTGTGTAGCGTGTCGGTGTTTTTAAACGTAACTGCTCTATGATGAACCGACGGGAAAACTGCCGGTTGTGTTGTAATAAGTAGGTTGGGAATGGGAATACAGATGAGTTTGAAAGCTGGTGATGTCTGCCTATCTCTTATAGTTACGTCCGCTTTAATGCTGAAAATGCCTGTTTTTTTTTTACCTTGTCATCAGCACAAATCCTTCAGTAAAGATTGGAACTTCCTGAAACTTTGGATCTGTCATTTTATTTTATTTTTTTTTTTATTTTTTTTTTTTTGGTGGTAAGATTTTCAATGTATTTGAACATGCGTGTTTTAGTAATGTTTTTGGTTTGTTTTATTTGAGGTTTAACGTCCCCATCAACACTGTATATGTCATTTTGGATACGTTGCTTCCAATTTTGTGGGACTTTTACCCAACATTGAGATGAAGTGACATCTCAAGCCCTGCCGCCCAATAAAACCAATAGGGTTTATATGCATGGACTGCCCGACTCACGCCACATTTCCTGGACAGGCTTAGAACCTGTTCGCGGTTTACCAGTACTCATTTGCGGTCAGTTTCAGCTCTGCGTGAAAGCATCATACAGCTCAAGCCGGGCGGGGGACGATTCGTAATGTTAACAAGGACCGCGATAGCTCAGTGGTTAGTTCCCTAGCCTCTGATGATAGAGACCTCCGGTTCGATACCCGGCGGCGATGATTATTTCAGTGTCCGAACACACTCCATTCGCATCATTTTCAGGGCTGAATGCCAAAACGTGCACCGTCCTTCGGATCGGGACGCCAAGTGGAGGCCCCTGTGCAGGGAGAGTCATTCCCCCTGCACGTTAAAGACCGCTATCGTAATTACATTACGGTGTAGGCTTTCATCCTGCAAAAAACGGATTGTATGTAATGTACACCTGCGAGTAATGCTCAAAGGTACCGACTGCAGATCGTATATAGATAGAAGATACTTAATATATAACACAGATTCATGAGTAATGAGGATTTTGGAATAATTTTACTCCATTCCCCAAAACAAACATGTTGTGGGTATTTCATAAACTATAAATGGGCAATGCGTTTGATTTGAGATAATTTCTTATTCTTTCCATGGAAACATGAAGTGAGCACTTCATAGAATTGCCTCATCTAAGCAAATATAAGCAAACTAATGAATGCCAACAGAAATGCAAATTCACCATACATATATTTAGGATTAGAGTGGTGTTCATTACCACAGACTTTTCCACTATGGAACACTATAAAACAACCCGGTGGGCACACGCCGTGTCAACGGCGATGCAACGTCAAAGTATTACATTGACGTTGAAACGACGTTGCCAAGACGTGTGTGCCATGGTAAGAGCCTGTGCCAGGACCATGCTGACGGTTTAGTTGAACTATTTTTTTTTTAATTTATTTTGTCCTTTTTTTCAAATAAAGTGAAACCGCCAAAACAGAAATAAAAACAAGAATTCCACCAAAGGCTATGTTGCGCCAGTAGTAAAATCCCAGCAGGCAAATGACGTAATTGTGACGTCACATCAACGTCGGTACAACGTCATGACGTTCGTGCAACGTCACATTGCACCGACGTTGATTTGACGTCCTAGCGACGTTTGCCTGCTGGGTTTTGCCATTTGGGTGTAGCTAGGATTGTCGAAAATGTTGACGGACTGACAGACGGACGGACGGACGGACGAACGGACGGAAAATCGGACGCCTATATCGCACCATGCTAACAGCAGGTGCGACGTGGACCCCGCCCATCGGGGCTTGAAGAACTAAATGGGCTGCATGATGCTTCCACGCAGAGCTGAATCCGGCCGCACACGAGTAATGGTAAACCGCTTAGAGGATCTAAGCCTGCCAGCGAGTCGGACCGTCTATGCTTATAAACCCTATTGCTTCCATTGGGCGACATAGTTTGAGATGTCATGTCAAAATTGGAAGCAACGTCTTCAAAATGACCTTTATAGTGTTGGCGGGGACGTTAAACATCAAATCAAACAAACAAAAGCAGGTGCGACAAAAACAAAAACAAAATAAAAAAAGACCAAGATGGTGTTTGCGTGGTACAATAAACTTCAGACAGAAAACGGAAGAAAAAAATCACCGATCGCGCAAAGTCTTGGGATTTTAAACGTTTAGCAGAAGTTCAACAAATGTAAGGTGAACTTTATTATCATAAACATAGACACCAAAGTCGAAAAGTTCTGTAACCAAAAAATCTTGAATCTAGCAGATTTTGTCAGACATTTGAAAAGACTGCCAAATGTTGCTATGAAGATAATGTCGTATTACTTAAAACAATTTTCATGGAACATGAAGCCGCTTAAGCTAGAGGTCTTAGGTTCGATCCGCGACAAGCGGTGATAAAACGTCGGTGTCCAAACACGCTCCATTGTCACCATATGCGTGGGTGAATGCCATAAAGTGCACCGTCCATCGGATCGGAGCATTAACTTGAGGTTGCCTACTCAATGAGTGTCAGCTGTGCAGGTTAAACATACGTTGTGATAGATATCGAGAGAAATGGAGCTTGATAGATATCGAGAGAAATGGAGCTGGAAGACGCCGTGACAACGTTTGGCATAACAAAAACATTCAATATGGTGGAAAGATGAAATTGAAAAATATGTGATAGCTTGAAAGAACAATTCCGTGATAAAGGCTGTCAAAAGCCGAAACGTCGGGGATGGTGGAGAATTAATGCGAAAAATAAATGTAATAAAACTGTTTGTGCGTCAAAGATGTTCAAATATAGATTGTGGATAAACATTAGAATGACCTCGATAAGGCGGTTCCAATTAGTACCCACAATTTTTCTGAGCAGTCTTAAGATAAACCCTACCCTATAAACCACCAAATGGGTTTCAAGGTGGTCAGAATTAAATAGACGTGTTTTTGTGATGTGTGCCTGCTATGTCCTTTGTCATGGGTGGGCTCAAGAAGTCCAAGCGAGCACACAACGTGTATCATCGCGACAACGCCATATACACGTTATATGTACATCGATGCAAGACATCGAATTTGATGCGACTCTGTTTAAGTGGGATATCAATTTTCGCCGACCACTGTCGGGAAACAAACTCCGTGGTAGCTATCATATGTGCTTACGTCATACATTCGGAAGTGTGTTAGAAGCCTCTGTGGTCGAGTGGTTACGCTACTCGCCTTAAAAACCAGGGGTCGCAGAATCGATCCCGGGCTTCTCCAGACTTTCGGATGAGTCTTTAAACCGAGGTCCCATCTCCATATGACCTTAGATGTTGGTGGGACGTAAAACTCAAACACTCACTCACTCACTCACTCGGAAGTGTGTTGTCGGAAAACATGTATTTCCATTTCGTTCTTCAATACCTTTCAATGGAGAAATTTGATGAAAAGCGCAGTAGGTGACGCATAAATTTCCCTTTCTTATCTATGTGCTTATCATGCTTACCGAGAACACTTGGGACAAAACATCGAAAAACTGTTAAAGAACAGGGAAAGTTTATGAAAATCCTCTTTCATTTTCCCACTGAAGAAAATACCTCGTCGAAGTTTTTGCAGAGACACAATAATAGAAAGAAGACGTGCACGGAGTTATGGTTATGAGTAAAGTGTGATAACTTCCACGGAACAAACTCATTTGATATGCCTCTAGCTACCGCGGAGTTCGTTTTCCGACAGTGATGTCTCAATGGGGTCAAATTGATATTTTTACAATCCCATGTTGGAAACATATTTCAGGACCCTTGCAAGTAAAATTGCAAAACCCATCACTAGCCTATTTAATTTTCATAAATTTTCAATCGTTGACTATTTATGGCATACAATCATGTAGTCTTGCCACTGCTATTATAAGCTTTTAATTGCTTTTATAATTCATAATATCCCTTAAAATGCGTTTTGTTCTTCGTATGGACAGCCATTGATAAACTGATACACAAAATGCACTCTTAAGAGCTGAACACGTAAAATATCAAAATCGGCTCCATTTAGGATGAAATTTTCTCCACTGAGATGATTTATAATTTACTATTCATAAATATTCAAGTCTAAAATAGTTGGATGAGTGGTAAACAAAACAGACCCTGATGAGACGCCGCGTTTTGCGGCTCCCATCTGGGACTGCACTGTTTGCTTAGGCCTGTCTGTCCTAATACATACGATAATGTATAACATATGGTAAGAGTAAAAACCAGAAAGATAAAATTATGATAAAATCTTGAGTGATTATCAATCGATTATCGATCACAATGGCAGGACAGATAATCAATTATCTTTTCAGCTATGATTTGCCAGTCCTAGCTGTCATATATGGATCAAAATTTGAATGCAGAATATGGTAAACCCCTATAAATGTTAACTCCCTACATAATCTGATAAACCCGCAGAACAGTTCGTCATCCGTTTCGACGTAGTTAAACGTAGTTTGCAGGTAAAACCCCAGCCGACCATGTAACTCAATTATAATGCCCATTAGTAGGACTCAATGTATACCGTTTGACTGTACTATCCAGATGACACGATTATTTGTATCAATTATCTGTACCGTTCTTGTTTTTTTTTTTTTTTTTTTTTTTTTTTTTGTTTTTTGTTTTTGTATGGTTTTTGTCTACTGGTCTACGTAAGGAAACTTTTCAAAATTAGAATAATACAATTATATCCCCGCTTTGAAAAAAAGTGGGGCTATAATGATGGATTTGCCTTGTCCTTCCGTCTTTCCATCCGCCCGTCTGTCTGTCTGTTCTAATCAAATGAAATATTCGTCACACATTTCTAACCCACTGTTAGGGTTATTAAGATGAAATTTGGTACACACATGGGCAGTGGGTTGATGCACCATGTAAACTGGGTTCAAGACTAAGTAGTCATTACAATTAGAGGTACATCCCTAGATAGGTTCATAGTGTAGATTGTATTTTCTTGTCCTTTGGGATCATTGATTCCATTGTGGAGTCTTGAAAATATCTGAAGGTCACTGGTGGGGCCTGATTGGCCGAAGCTAGCTAGTCTGCCCCGGAAAACATGTGCACTCCATATTTTTCAGTTCTGTGGTGTATTCCTTGCTTCCAAAGAATAACTTTTTTATGGAACATGTTTAACTTCACTACAGCTGGTGTGTGGGAGTGTTTGGCGGCGGTAAAACGTCTCCCTGTCCTGCGTCATAGTGTAGATTGTATTTTCTTGTCCTTTGGGATCATTGATTCCATTGTGGAGTTTTGAAAATATCTGAGGGTCAATGGTTGGGCCTGATTGGCCGAAGCTAGCTAGTCTGGCCCGGAAAACATGTGCACTCCATATTTTTCAGTTATGTGGTGTATTCCTTGCTTCCAAAGGATAACCCTTTTATGGAACATGTTTACAATTTACCATCAAAGAAACATTTTCTGAGATAAAATTTTCCTCACACTTCGATCAACTACTGTTAGGGTTACCAAGCTGAAACCTTGTGCAGACATGGGCAGTAGGTTGTTGTATTGTGTAAACCGGGTACAAGGCCAACTGTCTGTAGCTCTCAGAGTTGCATACCTTGATACGGTTTTCACTTTACCATCGTTACAGATTTCCCAGAAACTATGAAAGGTGTAAAGTTAAAATTTTTACGCAAATGGACAGACAGCTGACGAATCGTGTGCACCAGGGTCAATGGCCTATTACTCTCAAGAGTGCATGTAACGTCCATCAGTTATGATTTGCAATCTACTATTGTTAAAAAAAAAACAAAAAAAAAAAAACGTTTGTTACAGATTTCTCAGGAACTGCGGAAGCTGTAAAACTGTATCTTAGTTCACATGTTGTACCATGTATACAAGAATCAGGACCAAAGGTCCGTTTTATCATTTTTATACCCCCGGCACACGAAGTATGCTATGAGGGTATATAGTTTTCGTCCTGCCGTTCGTCCGTCCGTCCGTGGGTCCGTCTTTCCGCCCGTCCGTCTGTCCGTCCGTTAACATTTTGGTTAAAGTTTTGCGTCAAAGTTTATAAGAGATTGTATCTTCTTAACCCTTTGATAGATTTAGTTGATACTTACAAGGAAGTTACATACTGGTGTAAAGATTTTATTGATGTATGTCCCACTCCCCATAGTGACCTTGAGGTCAAGGTCACAGACATGGAAATTTCACATTTGGTTAAAGTTTTGCGTCAAAGATTCTAAGAGAGTGTAGCTTCTGAACCCTTTGATAGATTTTGTTGATACTTACACTGAAGTTAGTTACATACTGGTCTAAAGATTTCATTGATGTATGGGTAACCGGTCATTTCGTACCCAAGTCATTTCGTACCCTAGTCATTTCGTACCATTTGGTCATTTCGTACCCGTTTTTTGGTCATTTCGTACCCACTAACAACCATTTCGTACCCAAGTCATTTCGTAACCGTTTTGATCATTTCGTACCTGGGTACAAATTGACCAAAAGGTACGAATTTACCAAAACGGTTACGAAATGTCAATGCGTTCCCAAGTCATTTGGTCATTTCGTATCTCGGAAGGACCGACAGACTAAGGGACTATTTATTTATTTATTTATTTATTTATCTATTATATCTTATTCTTTCTTTTTTTCCTTCTTTACTTATTTATTAAAGAGAATTTTCCGATAAAACTTTTCATATTTCTAGTCCAAGCAAAGATTGTTGAAATCCGTTAAAGCCCCCTCGACACCAATTACCTGGGCCTTTTGGTTTCAAAGATGAAGATTTTTAAAGGTTTTCCATGTATAAGCCTATGTAAAACAGCTGGGCCACGGGACGGGGCCATTTTTTGCCCCATGGCTCTAAATTTAACAATCTTGATAGGTGTCCACTAGATGAAGCGTCATACCAAATACATGTATCAAAGATATTGGACTTCTGGTTTCAAGACAAGAAGATTTTTTAAAGTTTTCTAGTTTTACCCTTTTTTGTTGCCATGGCAACCAGGGTTTTGCATTGAATGGAATTCTTCGAACATCTTTTAGACAGGTCCATCCATAGACCATTTTGCCAAGTTTCGTCAAAATCTCTTCAGTGGTTGGGAAGATGTCATTTAAAGAAATTGTGAAAGGACATACGGACGGACGACGACGACGGACGGTGACCAATCACAACAGCTCACCCTGAACATTCGGCTCAGCTGACCTAAAGAAAAGCTTTAAAACAATTCATATCATACCAAAGTCATTTGGTACCTACGTTTGAAAAATGGGGTACGAAATAACTAAAAACGTTGGTACGAAATGACTAAAGAGGGTACGAAATAACCAAAAACCTTTCCCAGAAAAAATTAAAAGTGGGTACGAAATGACCAAATAGGGTACGAAATGACCAAAGCGGGTACGAAATGACCAAATTGCAAAATAAAACGGGTACGAAATGACCAAAATGGTACGAATTGACTAGGGTACGAAATGACTTGGGTACGAAATGACTGGAAACCGATGTATGTCCCCCCCCCCCCCCACAGTAACCTTGTGGTCAAGGTCACAGACTTAGCCATTTCAAATTTGGTAAAAGTTTTGACAAAGTTTATAGATGCCTGTATGTTCTTAACCTTAAGACAAATTCACTTGATACTTGCATCAATGTTGCATACCAGTCCAAAAATTCCGTGGCTTATGTCCCCTTCCCCACCCACGGTGACCTTGACCTCAAGGTCACGGACTTAGAAATTTTACATTTGGTTAAAGTTTTATCAGAAAGTTTATAGATGGTTGTATGTTCTAATCTCTATGACAAATTTAATTGATATTTGCATTGATGTTGCATACCAGTCCAAAGATTTCATTGATGCATACCCCACCAAGCTGCTTCAGTAATATTGATGCCCCCAACCCTTCAGTAACTTTGATGACGTCACCCCCTTGGTCCATTTAGAAATTTTATGTTTGGTTTAGCTTTTACAAGCGCATTTATAGATTCTTATAGCTTCTTGACTTCTTCATTTATATTACGAAGATATATCGGAGGGTACGCTGGACGGGGGGTATACGTGACCCACTGGTCGCTTTCTCTAGTGATGCAAAATATGTGTCACCCTTTACTCAACAACGGTTGTGGTTAGAAAGTTGAAATTTGGTAAAAACATGGGCTGTGGGTGGATGTATTGTGTACAGTGGAATAAGGGCCAAGACCAGTAGCACTCGATATTACATCCTCTGTTTAGTTTTACAATTTAGCATGATAAAATGTTATCCACACTATCTCAACAACTGTTTGTGGTGCAATGTGGAAATTTGGTGCACTCATGGGCAGTGGGCTGTTGTATCGTGTTGATCGGAATCAGGGCCAAGGGCATACAACTCTCAGGGCTACATACTTTGATAAGTGTAACAATTCACCATCAATGAAAAATTATCTTAACAGACTTCTCATGAACTACTAAAGCTGTAAAGTCGAACCTAAGCCGTAAAGTTGAAAGTAGGCATACATATGGACAGTGGGATGATGGATCATGTATACCAGAATCAGGGCCAGAGTTACATCCCTTGATATGTTTTACAATTTGCTATTGATAAATCAAAATCAGGGCCAGGAGCCTATAACTCTTGGAGTTACATCCCTTCATATGTTTTACAATTTGCTATTGATAAATTAATAAAGAAAGCTTCGTCATACATTTTTCAAGAAGTGTAAGGGTTGAAAATTTGAAACTTCGAACATACATGTACAGAGGGCTGATGTATTCTTTATTCTGGAATCAGGACCAAGGGCCGAAAACTCGTGATGATTAATCTCTTGATAGGTATAACAATTAAATTTTTTCTGAAAAATATATAATGGCTGCAAAGTTGAAACTTAGTAAAAACCAAACAGTGCATACACGATTCATGGCAAGGGGCATATAACTCTTGAAATTGCATCCCTTGACATATTAAAACTTGTTATTAATGAAAAATCGTCACACTTTTCTCAAGAACTGTAACTGTTACAAATCTGAAAGCTGATGCACACATGGACTGTGGGTTTATGTATCGCGTAATGCCGGAATCAAGGCTAAGGACCCAGAATATAAAGAGTTAAATCCTTTGATAAATTTACGTTGCCATGTATTTGTACCATATCATACAGTGATGTTATCTGATAAGCATGAATTAAAAATATTTCAACACTATGGGTATTTCTCCTCTAATAGTGCTCAAGCGGGGCTACAGTCAGACAGTTCTGCTCAAGCGGGGCTACAGTCAGACAGTTCTGCTCAAGCGGGGCTACAGTCAGACAGTTCTGCTCAAGCGGGGCTAAAGACAGACAGTTCTACTTATTTTGTTTTAAATTTCAGTCTGAGGGCAATTCTGATAGATCCCAGTTGGCCGGGCGGTTGATGAGAACTTGGGAGTTCAAAAGAACAAAAGAATGAGGATATTTTCTACGCATTCAACTAAAGTGTATCCTGAAAACAAGGATGCAATATCTATTGGAGACCTTTGCAGGACAGACAAAAGAGAAAAGAAAAATAATAAGTTCAAACCAGAAACAATAGACAGAGTTGCGGCCATATTATTTGTCGTTCTGTTCCTTGCATTTAATGCATTCTGTTGGAGTTACTTTCGTGTACTTTCGTAAAGTTTATTTGTAATTTAGATTTACAAGCTTATGCATCGCAGTTTGTTATGTTTTTTCCACATCTATATCGACCACGATATTGTCTGAAAGCAGAAGGCCAAGGTCTTTGATATTTGGTATGAAGCTTCGTCTTGTGGATTTCTACCAAGATTGTTGAAATTAAAGCACTGGGGCCAAAAATGCCCCTCCCCGGGGACCCCAAAGTTTATATAGACCTATATAAGGACCTATTCTTTCTTATGAATGTTTTCATTGCTCTTAAAGGAACTCATTTTTGATTTTTATTTGCCTATATATAGACCTATATATAGACCTATTCTTTCTTATGAATGTTTTCATTGCACTTAAAGGAACTCATTTTTGATTTTATTTGCCTTCACTGCAGCTGGTGTTGTGCCGTGTGGCGGCCGTAAAACGTCACCCCGTACATCAACCATAGTGCAGTTTATATTTTACTTTTGGTCCTTTGAGATCAGCGTGAATATTCTGAGAAATCAGAAATAAATTATTGGTTTAGACTCGTATTCTAGACAGGTTTTTAATTATTTGGACCCCATTTTGATTTATATCAGTCTTTGAATCGACTGCCTATTCGAAATTCGCAAAATTGCAGTATGTTTACTCTGACTTTCTTTGCCGGATCATTACAGGGTCACTGATGAGGCTTTATTAGCCGAAACTACGTAGTATGACCCATTTTCTTTCTTATGAATGCTTTCATTGCTCTTAAAGGAACTCATTTTTGATTTTTATTTTAACAATATAAGGAAAAATCTTCTTGTCTGAAACCAGAAGGCTCCGGTCTTTGATAATTGGTATGAAGCTTCACTTTTTAGACAACTACCAAGGTAATTTAAATTATAGCCCGGGGCCAATAATGGCTCTTCCAGGGGCCCACTTGTTACCCTATGGATCAGGTGAGCGATCCAGGACCATCATGGCCCTCTTGTTTGTTTTTTAGCAGGGCCTTGTATGATGTGTGCACATGAATGTGGTTGTTTGCTTTAATTAAGCGGTCAAGCTCTGTTGGCTAAAATGCCTTTAGGACCGTGTTTTGCTAGAAATAGGCCTATTTTGTGGTCCTGAGTTTCGAATTATGGAGCCAAGTTGTGGGGAGAATAACTGAGATTATCTGTTGTTTGCTTGATTTGAAGTTGAACGTCCCCGACAACACTGTATAGGTCATATTTCATGATCAACAGACTAAAAGATATATGGTAGGTACTACTGAGATCGCCTCATTGACGAGATTATTGTGAGTGTGGCAACACTCATTTACAATGAAATGCCTGAAAAAAACCTCTTTAAACCGTTCTGTCCTGGACGGAATCTCCCTCCTTATCTGTAGCAGAAATTTATTTCAAAATTTGAGATTGCTAGGTTGTTTTATCTTTAAAACTGATTTGAACGGTGGTGGAGCTTTTCGCAGGCTTTTTGCAGACGGTCTAGGTTCTGACAAGGCACCACGTTTATGCGGCATCGGGTCTGGACCTGCACTGCTTGCCAGTTACCCGTTTTTGGGGTGTCTGGTACAAAATTGGCTAATATGTCCATGTTTATGCATGACTGGACTTTTGAAAGCACAAGGAGAGCTATTGTTGTCACCCCGGATGTTTGCGTTTGCGTTCCCGTCACACTGCGTTAAAGTTTTTTTAGATGCTTATATCTCAACAGTCACCCATCACAGAGCACCCATATTTGGAACTTAAGTACCTGGGACCTATAGTGTGACCTGTATTTCTAGGTTCAATGATTTTACCTATTGTCTCGGGTGCTGTTTGGCGGACAGGTGTCATGCCTGGGTTGTTGGTCTTGTATGGCCCGGTGATTTGCCTCAAAGTGCATCTAGGTCATTGTGACCTTTATTTCATGGCTCAGTGACTTTACTTATTATCTTGAATACTATTTGATGAAGAAAAATGTTATGCCTGGGATGTTATTTCAATGCAACCAGATGATAGCCCTCAAAATATATGTGGGTCATTGTGACCTATATTTCATCGTTCAGTGATTTTGCCTTAAATTTTGAATCCTTTTTGATGGAGGCGCTTCATACATGTAAGCACGCACGGATATAACATCTACGATACTTGATGGCATATGGCAGTGTGAATATTCCTACGTATAAAATTAAATTAGAAGATGAAATTAAAGACCTGGAAGAAAAGATGAACAGTAATTTACAAAATATGAGCACATGCGATATAAATTCTTTAGAGGAAAATAGAAATAAATTGTATGAAATAAGACAGAAAAAAATGCAGGGTGTTTTATTAAGGTCGAGATGTAGATATAAAAATTTAAGTGAAAAGCCAACTCAGTACTTTTTGAATTTGGATAGTAGAAACTTTACCAGTAAAGTTATATCAAAGTTAAGAAATGAGCATGGGGAAGAGTTCAGAGTTACTCCTGGTATACTAAATTACCAGAAAAGTTATTATAATAGTAATTTGTATTCGCAATCAGTTGATATTGATCAAACGCCTATTAGGGAATTAGTAGGGGAGAATCCCAACAAATTATCGGATGACGAGTATATGAAATAAGAGGGTGAAATATCTCTTTCAGAATTATTAGTTGCACTAAAGAATATGAAAAAAAGCAAAAGTCCAGGAAATGATGGTTTTACTTCTGAGGTTTTTTTTTCATTCTTCTGGTTAGATATGGGTGTTCTCATCTTAAGGTCTCTTAATTACGGGTATAGGACTGGGTCGTTGTCTGTTACACAAAAACAGGGAATTATTACTTGTATACCAAACCCCAATAAACCAAGGCATCTTTTAAAGAACTGGAGGCCAATTTCACTCTTAAACGTTATTTACAAATTAGCTTCATCAGTGATTGCAAATCGTAATAAAAAGTCTTAGATAGGGTGATTCACGAGGACCTAAAAGGATTTATTTCTGATAGGTTTATCGGTGAAAATATTCGTTTAATTTACGGTATTTTATTTGAAACGAAGCAACAAAATATACCAGGTTTGCTGCTTTCTATAGATTTACAACAAGCATTTGACTCTGCCTCGTGGAAATTTATCTCCAAGACTTTAGATTACTTTAATTTTGGATCCTCTATGGAAAGATGGATTAAGCTCTTTCAAAACGGTGCAGAATCATATATTCTACAGAACGGTTATTTATCTGACTTCTTTTATTTACAAAGAGGATGCAGGCAAGGAGATCCAATCTCACCATATGTGTTTATTCTTTGTGCAGACGTATTAAGTTTAATGCTGAGAAAAGAAAACGCTATTAAAAGTATTGATATCAATGACAAAACCTATTTACTAAGCCAATATGCAGACGATACTCAGATTTTTTTTTAAATGGATCTGAAACATCTTTGAAGGTAACTATGGGCATGCTGATTTTTTTTACATAATGTCGGGATTGAAAATAAATGAGGACAAAACAAAAGCTATATTGATAGTTTCAATGGTTAAATCGGATTTAAAATTATGTCAGGAATACAATCTTGATTGGGAACAGGGTGCTATAAAATACTAGGTGTTGTATTTTCCCCTGAAGTTTTTAATATCTGGGACTTAAACATCCACAAACTTATAATTAAGATTGAAAAATTGTTGCCGTCCTGGTCAAAAAGGAAATTGACCTTTCCGGGCAAGATAAAAGTTATAAAATCTTTGGCTTTTTTTCCCAAATTTATACATCTTTTTACTGCTCTGCCAAATCCACCGGAAAAAATGGTAAAACAGCTGGATAAGCTCTTTTATAATTTTCTCTGGAATTCCGCTCCTGATAGGATAAGTCGCACTGTTATGGTTCAAGATGTTAAAGATGGGGGATTAAGGATGAGTAATACAAATAAATTTATTCAGTTGTTAGAGGTGACGTGGTTGTGTCGAATTTTATCGAGTTCAAGTGATTCATCATGGATTGCACTCTCTCATCTAGATTTTAAGAAATTAGTTCTGTTTGGAGATGAATATACTAAACAATCTGCCTCAACTCTTCATAATCCCTTTTGGGTAGATGTAGTAAACAGCTGGAAAGCCTTTCTTCTTTGTGATACAACAATGTTGGTAGAAGGTGTGTTAAACGAATCAGTATGGTTTAATTCAAAATTGCATCATGGGGAAAATGTTTTCATAAAACAATGGTATGAAAAAGGTATACATAATATATCAGATCTCATTAATGAGTATGGCGTGTTTTACGATTTTAATGAATTCAAAATTTTTTATAATATTAGAGGTACGGTTTTAGATTTTCAAGGGTTATTAAATAGAATACCAAATGTTTGGAGAAACCTCCTGAATAATAATATTCAAATATGTGTGGAAATGAAATGCAACGTAAAGTGTTAAAAACAGATAAGACTATTACTCCAAGATAAAAAAAGGTTGCAGAAGAATTGGGAGAGATATCAAAGGAGGAAAAGAATAAGCATGATAAGGCCCTAAACGATAGCACTGCAATAAAGCTAAAGGATTTTCAATTCAAAATTAAGAATAAAATTCTTTCCACAAAATCATTTCTACACAAAATTAATAAAATAGATAGTGATCGATGTTCCTTTTGTGAACAAGACTCTGAAACAATTAAACATTTGTTTGTAGATTGTCCAAAAGTGGTAGAGTTTTGGGAATCGTTAAACGTCTGGTTGCAAACCCATGGGAATCTTAATCTCAGTATTACAGATACAACTCTTATTTTTGCTTGGCAGAAAGAGAAATCTTTAATTAATTACCTTATAATAATAGCAAAATATTACATTGATAAAACCAGCAGACAAGGCCGCTAACAACGTCGTCGTTGTGTGACGGCTCCACTATGTTAACACGCTTAAGCAGGAGCTTGGTGGTACTAAGGCCTATGAACTTCAGTTTGCTGTGTGTGTTACCGAAGGCCAAGACAAGCTTCCTACGCTACTCTGGTTACCAAAACTTCATAAAAGACCTTCCAAAGCACGGTTTATTGCAAATTCTAGCTCCTGCACTACCACTGAACTTTCTAAATTATTAACTCCCTGTCTTACTGCTATTAAAACGCATGTGATAATATATGTTGTGATAAAGTCTTTGAACGATCAGGAAGAAATCTGTTTTGGTCTATAAAAAATCGAATGAGGTTTGATCAGTCGATGGTTTGATCAGTCAGATTTACCCCCCAGAACTTCAGTTAAATAAAGCAAATTCTTCTGATACCTAGGCCCCGTTTTTGGATTTACATCTATCTATTGTAGATGGGTTTGTTTCGTGCAAAATTTATGATAAACACGATGACTTTGATTTTGAGATTGTAAATTTTCCTTTTTTGGATGGTGATGTTCCTCGTGCGCCATCCTATGGCGTTTATATTTCGCAATTAATTCGATTTGCTAGAGTGTGTAGTCAAGTAATTGACTTCAACACTCGTAATAAAGTATTAACGGCTAAACTTCTTAATCAGGGTTATCGGTACCATAAACTACGCAAAGCCTTTTCTAAATTTTATAGACTCCATTCTGATTTAATTTCAAAATTCAATATCGGACTTCTGCAGCTGGTGTTGTGCCGTGTGGCGGCCGTAAAACGTCTCCCCGTACATCAACCATAGTGCAGTTTATATTTTACTTTTGGTCCTTTGAGATCAGCGTGAATATTCTGAGAAATCAGAAATAAACTTTTGGTTTATACTCATATTCTAGACAGGGTTTTAATTATTTGGACCCCATTTTGATTTATATCAGTCTTTGAATCAACTGCCTATTCGAAATTCGCAAAATTGCAGTATGTTTCCTCTGGCTTTCTTTGCCGGATCATTACAGGGTCACTGATGAGGCTTTATTAGCCGAAACTACGTAGTATGACCCATCTTCTTTCTTATGAATGTTTCCATTGCTCTTAAAGGAACTCATTTTTGATTTTTATTTTCCAAGGCGGTTCTTCTGTGGCGATTTATTTATGTTGTTTTTGTTACTTACTGTGTGTATCACTTGTGTCTTTTAATTTTGGATGATCATATGGCCATTTCGTGGGAAAGTAGTTGTCCTTATGGCCTTCCTTTGTTTAGGTTTCCATTATGGTCTTGTCGCTTAATGTTTGTATTTCTTTCCCTTTTGTGTCTTTGGTGGGTGGAGTAAGTTAATTGTATCGATTCCTGATCTTAATTTTACTTCTTCTTTTTAAATCTGTTCTGCAACAAGGTTAATCGGAACCCGAATTTTATGGTAACTTAGTGTATAAATTCAGAAAAATATATGACCGCAATGACTTCAGCACCCAATTTCGTAAAATCATTCTTCGATATAAAAAGATTGGGTACAACATGGATGTTATACGACAGACTGCATCATGGTAGTCAACCAAATCACTGTTGGCAACTTTGCTTCCCTCTTTAATTGCACTCCGGTGGGTCAGGCCTCAGATTCTATGACGGTTCCAACGTAAAGGCTTATTGAGAATTAGAGAGATCTAATTCATGGTAATGTTGGTTGGTGCCTGATGCTCTGTCTCTGGTTTGGCCCATCGGAGTCTAACTGTTGGTTTTCTTTTGCTCCAGCATTTCACTGGTTTCTTGCTGTCGAGTCCTCATCGTTGTCTCACCTCTGTGGTTCTTTGATTATTTGTGTTCACGGAGATGTTGCACTGATGATTTAGGAGGCCTTCATGCGGACTGAACAAATTATTTGTCTAAATCGCGACGGAAGTAAGGGCGAGCATTGTGACCACGTAAAATCTATTTAAGCCCTCCAGTGGCATTCTTTCCACTGACCGTTCCTATGCGGTTCTTCTATGGCGGTTTATTTATGTTGTTGTTTGTTACTACTTACTGTGTGTATCACTTGTGGGTCTTTTTATTTTGGATGGCCATTTGGCCATTTTGTGGGAATGTAACTGTCCTTATGGCCATCCTTTGTTTAGGTTTCCATTATGGACTGGTCGCTTCATGTTTGTGTTTCTTTCCCTTTGGTGTCTTTGGTGGGTGGAGTAAGTAAATTGTATCGATTCCTGATCTTTGTTTTACTTCTCCTTTAAATAAATTGAAATCCAGATATTTTCGTGCTTCAAAGGATAACCCTTTTATAGAACATATTTAACGTCACTACAGCTGATGTGTGGGAATGTGTGGCGGCCGAAAAAAGTCTCCCTGCCCTACATCATAATGTAGTTTATATTTTCTTGTCCTTTGGGATCATTGATTCCATTGTGGAATTTTGAAAATATTTGAGGGTCACTGATGAGGCCTAATTAGCCGAAACTAGCTAACCTGGCTCAGAAAACATGTACACTTCAAATTTTCCATTTCTGTGGTGTGTTTCTTGCTTCCAAAGGATAACCCTTTTATAGAACATATTTAACGTCACTACAGCTGATGTGTGGTAATGTGTGGCGGCCGTAAAAAGTCTCCCTGCCCTACATCATAGTGTAGTTTATATTTTCTTGTCCTTTGGGATCATTGATTTTTTTTTTTTTTTTTTTTGGTCGGCGCCTCCTCCCCTATCCGACCCCATCTTTTTTTACATACCGTGTAATTTATATACATTATATTCGGTCTCCGTCACTCAGTGCGTATGTATGTATGTATGTATGTATGTATGTATGTATGTATGTATGTATGTATGTATGTATGTATGAATGTATGTATGTGGTTATAATGAAATTTCAATAGAAGCACGGTATGTTTGAGCTAAATACTGTGTTGGGGTACGCGGTTGTGACAACATTGACCTGCTAGGAGAGGCTAGGACTAAAGGCGACCCTGGAAACCATTTGTCCTAGCCCTACAGTTAGCATGTAAATGCCAACACAACCGAATCGCCCAAACACAGTAACAGCTCCCTCGCCTTTATTATTTTTTTTTATTATTATTTTATTTTATTTTTTTTATTTATTTATTTATTTTTTTTATTATTATCATTTTTTTTTTATTTTTTTATTATTATCATTTTTTTGTTTCCTATTATTTTTAATTATCATTGACTTTTTATTTTGTCGTTGTCGGCAGTTATGGGAGCTTACCACTAAATATTTTCCATAGGCGACAATAGTAACCTTTTACATGCTCCCACAAAAACTACACATACAAAACTTTTCAAACCTTACTCATTTATAGAACCATCCTAGCTCAATAAGTTGATGAGAAAAAATCCACATGTTGCCCGTCTCCTTTTCAAGTTATGGTCCGCCATGTGTGTTTACATGCAGATTTGCAGTGAATACAAGCCGGCTTTTTAAAGGAGAGGTAACAATATAAAATCAGCAACAATTTCTTTGAGCTTGCAGATATAATTATAAAACACACATCATTTTATTTCCTTATAACTATCCTTTTCTCAAATTGAAATGAAACATGGGATATTTATCCAATGGAAGCCTGCCTGGTATTTAGACTGCAACTAAAAGCTCTGTCCCAAAGTGGTCCCAAAGTGATAAAATCCGGTACCTCCTGTATTTAGTGCAAAGCTACCTATACCAAACCCTTATTGTCTTTATGATCCATCAAAAGCATTGTCAAATAGAAATTTAGATCATATCTAATAATATAAGCATGAATAATAAATGTTCAGTAGCGAGGAAGCTTTGAAAGTTGCGAAAAAGTTATCGCTTTCAGATTCTACAATGAAAGCCGAACAAACCATATTTTGTGAAAAAGCGCAAATTTTACCTCTTTCTGGAATGGAACCCAGACACCGGCTTGCATCAGTGGTTCTTCTCCTATGTCTTTGGAACACTTCAATCCTAAAATGCACTAAATTATGCCTTAATAGCATACCAGCTGGTATCTGTGGCTAATTTTACACCTATACCCCCTATTTTATGTAAAAATGGCAGTTTGAGGATATTTTGATGATAAAACTTTGACAAAAATGATTATAATTGCCTTAATACCATGTGAAACAGTGGATACATATCTGTTCAGATCCTTTAACATGATCTAATCAATTAGAACCAATAATAGATGAGAAAACTTATCGTGATATTGCAGCAGAGACAATTTTGAAGTTTTGCTTTGGCTAGAGACCAAGGCCATAAACCATGTAACCTTACTGTTAAATGCCAGATGGAGTAGATTCATTCTCTTGTGTATCCAGTTATACACTTACTGTAAGCTTTTTTCCAAAACAAACCCAATAACAATTGATTAACATTGCTTTAAAGTACCCCCCCCCCCCCAATGCACAGATCAGAAGCAAAAACTGATCAAATACACCCAGTTAGACTTAACTACCACTAACCTTACACATTTTTACAGTTTCTGTGGCAAACCACATGCCAGGAATATCCATTTTATGATACAGAATTGGATAGAACCTACCAATGTGTGAAAATATTATGTAATGACTGAAAACTGTAGTGTGGGGCTAATTTTTGTACTATTGGTATAGGGAGCTTACCACTAAATATTTTCCATAGGTGACAATAGTAACCTTTTACATGCTCCCACAAAAACTACACATTCAAAACTTTTCAAACCTTACTCATTTATAGAACCATCCTAGCTCAATAAGTTGATGAGAAAAAAATCCACATGTTGCCCTTCTCCTTTTCAAGTAATGGTCCGCCATGTTTGTTTACATGCAGATTTGCAGTGAATACAAGCCAGCTTTTTAAAGGAGAGGTAACAATATAAAATCAGCAACAATTTCTTTGAGCTTGCAGATATAATTATAAAACACACATCATTTTATTTCCTTATAACTATCCTTTTCTCAAATTGAAATGAAACATGGGATATTTATCCAATGGAAGCCTGCCTGGTATTTAGACTGCAACTAAAAGCTCTGTCCCAAAGTGGTCCCAAAGTGATTAAATCCGGTACCTCCTGTATTTAGTGCAAAGCTACCTTATAACAGCATCTGAAACGAAAAGAACAGAGCATTGTATCTGGTTCCGGTTTTTACCCATTGCGTTGTTTTTTGAAGTAGTTCGATCGGTTACCGTGGTTAACCAAAGTGTGATCGAACTCAACCCGGCAGTGGTCCGGCAGCATGCAACCAAACACCTACCAGACGTCGCTCGATCACACCGGTGAAAAAACATGAATGAACATGAACATGGAAATCATGGGAAGAACGGCGCCGGAAGAATGTCCGCCACCGTGGTCTGGGATCATTGATTCCATTGTGGAATTTTGAAAATATTTGAGGGTCACTGATGAGGCCTAATTGGCCGAAACTAGCTAGTCTGGCCCCGAAAACATGTACACTTCATATTTTCAATTTCTGTGGTGTATGTCTTGCTTCCAAAGGATAACCCTTTTATAGAACATATTCAAGTCTGTCTACTTACGATTTTTCCACTCTTTACACTACACTTCCTCATAATCTTATAAAAGAAAAGCTCAATGATTTAATTGAATGGGCTTTTCACAGAGAAGATTCTCTCTATATTGCATGTAAGTTCAGAAATGCATTTTTCGCTTATAAAGAGCATAAGAATTTTACACTTTGGTCATGTCAGAAAGTGTGTGATGCCCTCACCTTTCTACTTGACAATATTTATATTAGATTCGGTACTAAGTTATTTAGACAAATTGTGGGTATTCCAATGGGTACGAATTGCGCACCTCTTGTGGCTGATCTGTTCTTCTATTGTTATGAAAGAGACTACATCATAGTGTAGATTATATTTTCTTGTCCTTTGGGATCATTGATTCCATTGTGGAATTTTGGAAAATATCTGAGGGTCACTGATGAGGCCTAATTGGCCGAAACTAGCTAGTCTGGCCCAGAAAACATGTACTCTCAATATTTTTCACTTCTGTGGTGCATTCCTTGCTTCCAAAGGATAACCCTTTTATAGGACATATTTATGTTGTCGCTTTCCATTGATAACCAATCTGAAATTATAGAAGCTTTTAGCTCCACTTCTAAATATTTAGATGATTTATTAAACATTGATTATACCTATTTCGATGGTTTGATCAGCCAGAGTTACCCCCTAGAACTTCAGTTAAATAAAGCAAATTCTTCTGATACCGAGGCCCCGTTTTTGGATTTACATCTATCTATTGTAGATGGGTTTGTTTCGTGCAAAATTTATGATAAACGCGATGACTTTGATTTTGACATTGTAAATTTTCCTTTTTTGGATGGTGATGTTCCTCGTGCGCCATCCTTTGGCGGTTATATTTCGCAATTAATTCGATTTGCTAGAGTGTTTAGTCATGTAATTGACTTCAACACTCGTAATAAATTATTAACGGCTAAACTTCTTAATCAGGGTTATCGGTACCATAAACTACGCAAAGCCTTTTCAAAATTTTATAGACACCATTCTGATTTAATTTCGAAATTCAATATTGGACTTAAATCTCTTCTGCAACAAGGTCTATCGGAGCCCGAATGTTATGGTGACTTAGTATATAAATTCAGAAAAATATATAACCGCAATGACTTCAGCACCCAATTTCGTAAAATCATTCTTCGATATAAAAGGATTGGGTACAACATGGATGTTATACGACAGACTGCATGCATGGTAGTTAACCCAATCAAGGTTGGCAACTTTTCTTCCCTCTTTAATTGCACGCCGGTGGGTCAGGCCTCAGATTCTATGACGGTTCCAACGTAAAGGCTTATTGAGAATTAGAGAGATCTAATTCAAGGTAATGTTGGTTGGTGCCTCATGCTCTGTCTCTGGTCGGGCCAATCGGAGTCTAACTGTTGGTTTTCTTTTGCTCCAGCGTTTCAGTGGTTTCTTGCTGTCGAGTCCTCACCGTTGTCTCACCTCTGTGGTTCTTTGATACGGAGATGTTGCACTGATGAGTTAGGAGGCCTTCATGCGGACTGAACAAATTATTTATCTTAATCGCGACGGGAGTAAGGGCGAGGATTGTGGCCACGTAAAATTGATTTTACCCCCCCCCCCCCGCCCCCACGTGAAAAAATTTCCACTGACCGTTCCAAGGCGGCTCTTCTGTGGCGGTTTATTTATGTTGTTGTTTGTTACTTACTGTGTGTATCACTTGTATCTTTATTTTGATGGCCATATGGCCATTTTGTGGGAAAGTAACTGTCCTTATGGCCTTCCTTTGTTTAGGTTTCCATTATGGCCTGGTCGCTTAATGTTTGTGTTTCTTTCCTTTTGGTGTCTTTGATGGGTGGAGTAAGTTAATTGTATCGATTCCAGGTCTTTGTTTTACTTCTACTTCACCACCAAATGTTTGAACATTTTAGGATTTTTATTTGCCTTCACTGCAGCTGGTGTTGTGCCGTGTGGCGGCCGTAAAACGTCTCCCCGTACATCAACCATAGTGCAGTTTATATTTTACTTTTGGTCCTTTGAGATCAGCGTGAATATTCTGAGAAATCAGAAATAAGTTATTGGTTTAGACTCATATTCTAGACAGGTTTTTAATTATTTGGACCCCTTTTTGATTTATATCAGTCTTTCAATCGACTGCCTATTCGAAATTCGCAAAATTGCAGAATGTTTCCTCTGGCTTTCTTTGCCGGATCATTACAGGGTCACTGATTTTAGCCGAAACTACGTAGTATGACTCGACTCATCTTCTTTCTTATGAATGTTTTCATTGTTCTTAAAGGAACTCATTTTTGATTTTTATTTGCCTTCACTGCTGCTGTTGTTGTGCCGTGTGGCGGCCGTAAAACGTCTCCCCGTACATCAACCATAGTGCAGTTTATATTTTACTTTTGGTCCTTTGAAATCAGCGTGAATATTCTGAGAAATCAGAAATAAGTTATTGGTTTAGACTCATATTCTAGACAGGTTTTTAATTATTTGGACCCCTTTTTGATTTTTATCAGTCTTTGAATCGACTGCCTATTCGAAATTCGCAAAATTGCAGTATGTTTCCTCTGGCTTTCTTTGCCGGATCATTACAGGGTCACTGATGAGGCTTTATTAGCCGAAACTACGTAGTATGACCCATCTTCTTTCTTATGAATGTTTTTATTGCTTTTAAAGGAACTCATTTTTGTTTTTTATTTAAATTATTGCTTAAAAGAAAATTTAAAGATGAGCAATATACGGCTACAATAAACAATTGCTATAATAAGTTCTTGGGAAAATGGTCTACTTTGTTTAATGTACTAAATACAATATGACCAGTACCCCTATTATTATTACTATAACAGTTTTTATTTTTTATTTATTTCATTTATTTATTTGTTTCGACAATAACAGTAGGACTCCAGTGGTTCGAATCCCGATGGGGGTGTTTGCCATGTTTGAGTTAAGTCCGGTCTTTAAGACACTGGGATTTTCTCCAGATACGGGACAGGGGTGGGTCTAGGGACGTCTTTATACATATGTACGTGTAAACGTATTGTGCAAAAGTTATGTTGTTCGTACTCATTAGAATCGCCTCGATGAAGCGGGTCTAATGGGTACTGACAGCCTGCATTCTGTTATAGAACTGAAAAGATGTCCCAAAAATTTAGACTGTCATGTTTCCTGCCATTAATCCGTTGTTGACTCAATCCACCCCTGTCTCATACAGGTTTTGAAGATCGATTGTGGACAGTTCTGATTTTTATGCCCATTCAGATTTTGTCTGTAATTATAAAAGGAGGCGATTATAACAAGTACCCACAACCTATATTTTGAGCAGAAATATGAAAAATATCACAATTTTTCATCTTAAAATTTGTGATTTTTTGGCAATAAAATTTACAATGTATTTGTATAGGTAGCATCTTTTCATATTATCAATTCATATATTGCTGTCAAAACTAAATAAGGGTCATTATTGTGTTCTGTTTCTTGTGAGAAACAAGTGGCAAAGGTGGCCAGCACATAATTAAGTAATCAGTTTGCCTATTGCCTTCTATCTCTACTTTTGGGATTTCGGTTTTCAGATTGCCTTCACTTTAGTTTTACTACTTAGGCATTCTTTTGGTGTATGATTTTTAATATGTTATCAGCAGGGAGAATGTTCTTATCAGACAAAGCTCATTAATTTACCAGTATTTAGGATTACATACATGTGGGTAATTTGTAGGTTTTTAATGACAGATTCCTTCTGTCATTATTCGTCGTCCTGCATGTTTACAATTTTAACGTCCGAACTTCCGGCTTCCACTTGAAATATGACTCCGCACAAACACGGATAGTCCGTTGTTTGTTGACTTTTCATGCTCGCTGTCTCAAAACTAATTTCGTTCTCATGGCATTATTTCCGCATTTTGATTACATGTGTTGTTTCATTTGTAATCAAAATACAAAACTGATCTTTCTTAAATTACAAATAAAACGGGAAAAGTTAATTGAATATGCATAAGGAAAGTTCCCATTTTATACGGGCGACCGCATAATGGGTCATTGGCGAATCTTGGAGGCGGCGTCTAACCACGGCCTTCACTGCGGGCTTCACTGGTGTCGAATGTTAGCCCATTTTTCTTCTTAATTAATTCCTATGTTTCTAGCTGACGCCCCTTAATTTTGAACCGGGATTTAGGAGAAAAAAATCTTCGTCAGATAAGTGATAATATTACAATCGGTACAAAATGGGTTATGATTATTTATATTTGTATCAATACGCCATTAAAATACCTTGTGAAAAGGAAAAAAAATATGTATAGAGCTACAATCAGTGCACATCATTTAAGTACCTAGATATACTTTGAAAAAAAAATAGAGCGCATAATAAGCTGTATTTAACTTTTGACCCGCACACAACAGTTACAGACACGACGTCATCACTCGGTCATACGGATTGCCGATAATTTTGACGGATTCACTCCCCTTTGGAGCACTGCGAGTATATATCGAATTGAGGTAAAGAACCCGACTCATCCCACTGCGCATGTCTCCAAACCCGAAAAATTCTGTTGAATAACATTGCTGTCGGAGTGCTCGTTGTTGATTAAATCTGCGAGTGCTCTTGCAGCACTCGAAAATTGCATAGATCTAGAAAACAAAATCAAGTGAAGATGTTCATAAGGATCGGAGTCTCTGAAAACTGAGGTGATACTCTAGATTTCCCTTTAGTAATGAACATTTGGAGATACTACCAGCAGGCATATGACGTTAAAACTTCGTCTGATTGACGTTGATGTAACGCCATGTCTTGACTGCAACGTCATATAAATGTCGGTGCAACGTCATTACCAACGTTGATGTGATGTTGCCCCTGCGACGCATGCCTGGTGGCAGTGAGTCTTATTGTTTTTAAAACATCGATCAGGAAATCTGGAATCCAACACAATGAATGCTTTTTTTTTCCTTTCTTCCATCAAAATCGGAATCGATGCATTAACATTAATTATTTTCTTCAGTTACGTCATTCGTGGTTTTTATTCATGCCATATAGTATACGTACATACATCGTGATAAATTTTCAACGGACAACATTTTGAAATATTTTCTGATTTTTTTTTTCTTGAGAAAACAGGACTTGACATTTCATGCAAATTGTCTCGTATGGATGAAACTATCATGAGATCTCAAGTCCTGTTTTCTAGGAAAAATAAGAAAAATGTCAGCAGTTTGTCGTCTGCTGAATTAGCCCAGAGAGTGGTGAAGGTTAAAAGAGTAAATTTGAAACCTTTTCTTATATAAAGGCCTTAATATTCACGAATTTCTCATAGAATCTGTCATTTCAGTGCCTTTTGGCGCTTTGATTTACTTTGGCATGCATATGGCTCAGTTGTAAAAGCACCATGTCTTGACCCTATCTCTCTAGCCTGAGGCAATCTATTGGAAGATGACATACAGGTAACTTCACAGATTTACACATCAATGCCTACAGTCTCTTAAAAAGGGACCTTGGTAGTGTAGATTTAGACCATATGTCACAGAATATAGTGTCTGATTAAAGTGTACAGTACTTTCTAATTTTCTAAAGATCATAAAATTTTGCAAAAATAATAAAAGTAAGCAGACACCTCTTAAATTGAAATGGACCTGTCTAATAATACAAATTGAAGAGTTCACTGGACATAAATGGGTAGCAGAAATTACTTTTTGCAATCAGCACAAATCAGTCTAAAAATCATATATTAACAAATTGATACATTTGTGTGAACAGACTAGAAATAGTCATGTGCCACAGTGGTGGGCCTTGATTGAGTTATTTGTGATTGAAGTATCTAATTGAAAACAGATGTTATTTTCTTCTGTTTTTCACACCTCTCAGTCAACAAATTATAATGCCAGTCACTTTAAAAGCAATATATTCATAATAACGAAATGTTTGTTATCTTTCGTTTGTTATGTTTGCACCAAAGCAGTCAAATAAATCAATTAATATTATTGGATTTCTGTTATGTATTGTATTAAACCACTTAATAGTAATTTCAGAAGTTCCTACATGAGCAGTCAAGGACTTTAGTCACATCAATTAAAACATTTATGTATTGTTTCATAATTTTTTTCCTGTAAACAGCAGAAGTATTCATAATGTATTCGTAAAACTATTCATGAATACATGACTTTTAAAATGTATTCGAATACAAATACAAATACTTTTATTCTAAAAATCCACGAATACAGAATACTTCACGAATACTCAAAAATGTATTCAAATAGTATTCGAATAAGAATACAGATCTGATTCAGGTAACCCAGGTCTGATTCAGAGGTAACCCTTTGCGTAAAAACTTATGTCAAAGTAGATACAATATTACCCACTCAGTGTAAAGGACAATGGCTAGTAGTTTAAATAGCTACTTACATTTGCATGCATACTAAATACAGAGTACCCTCGTTATAACGAAATTTGTTGTTTCCTATTATGGTGTTGTTATGGAGATTTTTCCGTTGTGGAGGGTCCCAGATAAGAGTATGATAAGTAATTAAAGGCCCTTTTCCTCATTGTTACTCCGGGAGGTGGGTGTCGTGGGAGTTTGTTGGAGTCGTCGCGATGAATAACTATGTTTGAGTGTCCATGTGGAGTCGAATGTCCATGTGGAGTCGCCACGATGAATGTCCTGGTGTATGAATGTCATTTGACGTGTCATCAGTAACAATTCTGATTCTGATGAGGCGATAATAACAGAGGTCTATGGCATTTGTTTCTTGGACTATTGGGCGTGACTATGGACTCGATTTCTGCATTTCCGGCCCCAGAGAGAGAGAGAGAGAGAGAGAGAGAGAGAGAGAGAGAGAGAGAGAGAGAAAGAGAGAGAGAGGGGGGCGCCGCTCCGAGCCGAGGCTGAGCCTTTGGCTTGGTGGTCGTTCCATTCGGGTTGACGTTAATATAGTTCTGCCATTATAACGAATGTCGGTATAAAGAGGGTTGACTGTACTTATTGAAAGTTCGAGAATGTCTATTAAAAGTTCCTTATCGGTCTATGTAGTAGAGCGGGTTGTTGGACAACTCGGCACATAGCAAACTCGGCACATGACAAACTCGGCACATAACAAACTCGGCACATAGCAAACTCGGCACATTACAAACTCGGCCTATTCAAACTCGGCACATAATTAGCTGTTTGGGTCAATTATCTAGTGTTCACTTGTTAATGATAATTACATAACCAAACAAACAATCAAATTAAAGTTACCTGTGAAATAGGGACCAACTAAATAGGGACCAAACATCAATATTTAATGGAGTAGATGTTTATTAAAAAATATATATGAAGATTGTTTTTCATGAAAAAATTTCAACTATATAAGTTTCAAAGATTTAAGTTGTTTCTTAAATTTACCAGCGAAAAAATCTTAAAAAAAAAACAAAAAAAAAAAACAAACAAGACATAGGTTGTGGGCACTCGTTAGAACCGCCTCAAAGGGGTGGTTCTAACAAGCACCCACAACCTATTTTTACTGAAAACAAGGAAACATATCGTTTGAAAAGACGCCCATCAACTCGGCTGGGAATCTCTTGTTTGACAATACGCCCATCAACTCGGCTGGGCAATCATGGGTGGCAATGAGTCCCAACTTTCATATTCACAGCTTTAGTCATCGCCTGATTAATCAGATAATTAGTGTAGCAATTCAGTCATATCCAGAGCTTATTGATTTAGATGATTTTTTTTTAAATGCAAAAAAATAAACTAGAAACTTTTTTTATTTAATAAGCATTATTATTATATAATAATAATAATAATAAAACAGGCAAATAAAGTATTAATGTACAGCTTAATAAGCATTATAACTATTGTGGGCCGAGTTTGCTATGAACCGAGTTTGTAGGGGCCGAGTTGGTTATGTGCCGAGCTGGCTATGTGCCGAGTTTGCTTTGTGCCGAGTTGTCCCGATACCGTAGAGCGCTTTGGTGCAGTGATAGCGCATCGGATTTGTGATCGTGAGGTTGCGGGTTCGAGCCTCATGCTGACCAAAGTGTTGTGCCCTTGAGCAAGGCACTTTAACCACATTGAAAAATAAAAAAAATACTGGTTACCACCCAGGAAATCCTGCTCGTAATGCTCAGATGTGAGCGAGTAGCAATAATAGGAGAAAAAAGAAAAACATCAATGTAATATACCTATATGGTATGTACGTATGTAAACAAAATTGAAATAAATATGAAAAAAAAAATCATATGTTTGTGGTATCATGATGGTGTGACAAATTTATAAACTTTGTCCGTTTTCTTCGAGTCGCTCATGCTCACGAAACACCGGTATCTAAAAAGATAGAAGCTTAAGGTTGTCATTGTTTTAAGCGACTCCCGGAAAAAAATACAAACAAAAGAGAGAGTAAACAATAACCCAAATCTGTAGGTATCCTTCATAAACGATCGATTATGAAGTTAATCTCTAACTAAGAAATAATTTTACATTACTAGAATATGTCCAGTAAAACAGCCTGTCCATGGTTTTACCTGTTCCAGCAATAAGATTAATTAATACTTACCGGTATGACGGGAACCATATAGACACCTGTCTCCACTTCCGGAAATCATGCAGACGCGCGCCATACGTTTTGCAAGCATCGAGATGATTAAGATTTTAGCGCGATCATAGAATACCCATATAATAAGCGGTAACCAGTAGCAGGGAACCAGCCCCGGGTACCTATAAATACCAGGTCTCAGTAGCGAATCAGTCAGTTTGTAAGAAGCTACTGAAGAGACAACATCGGCTAATAAATTACAGTAAAATCTATAATAAATTGATTTACATTTATTGCTATCCTAGTAAGGCTTGGTACCGGTGAAAAGTGGATCTAATCCATCTTAGTAGCACGCTGAGCCCGAACAGTAGCAGAAACTGTAGACAATTTAAGACGATTGAGTTAGTTTATTGGACCGTGGTTGAGCCTATACTGGTGAACAGAGTATACGCTCATATTCTGGTCAGAGTTGAGACCAGGTTTGCTGAACAAAGTGTGTTCAGCTTTGGAAAGCTTACAAATAACATGTGATGAAAGTTTTGATAGATCGGCTGGTTCGCTGAAGTTAAGTTATCGTCGATAGTCAATATACTTTGCTGTTTGTTTTATATGTCCAAGTTAATTTCTGTGATTTTAGTTAGTTTACCACAATCATTTACGAATCATTGGTCTAATCACCGGACAAGGTAGTCCCAAAGCAAAATTTGATATATATATATATATATATATATATATATATATATATATATATATATATATATATATATATATATATATATATATATATATATATATATATATACATATTTGAACGACTTCGTTATAAGTCAACCTTGTTAAAAATCTGCATTGTTACATAAAATACACGGGTTTCGCCCCACACACGTTACAGATTTTTGGCGCCAAACGTGGGGCACTATTCTATTGCATTAACCAATAGGCTTATCCACCACCTTGATTTTTTTAACGGCTGTGTGACAGTTCATAATGGATGACGATCATACTCCAGATGAGTATGAAGAGTTGCAGCGTCAGGTAGATAACCTTAGGAGACAAAATGAAATTCTAAGGATGGAAAATAAACTCAGAGGTTTCAGAAAAGATTTAGAGAACTTCTCTGGAATAACGTCAACACCAACACCTGAGAAACCCGAGCATTCGCTGGGGCCCAAGAAATTATGGCCAGCAATACCAAAGGGTAGACCAGATCACTTACATGGTGTTGATAGGAGTTTGCAGAGGGATGCAAACCCTGATATACCCGACAGATTTGTAACTACTAGGAAGCCACCAACAGTCGCAGCTGGTAAGTCAAAGGATGTGACGATAAAGCCAGCTACGTTTGACGGTAGTGTGGCATGGACGGACTATAAAGCCCATTTTGAGGCGTGTGCAGAATTGAATGGTTGGACTAATGAGCAGAAAGGTCTGTACCTCTCAGTCTCATTACGAGGGCAAGCGCAAGGTGTGTTTGGAAATCTCGGGTCTGGTAAGCATGCCTATGACGATTTGGTCACGGCTTTAGAAGAACGTTTCGCACCCCCGAACCAGACAGAACTCTATAGGGTGCAACTACGTGAACGACGCCAGAAAGCATCCGAAACAATGGCTGAACTTGGCCAAGATATCAGACGCTTGACCAATTTGGCCTACCCTAAAGCTCCCAGTGATGTTCGGGAGACACTGGCGAAAGAACAGTTTGTGGATTCACTGGTTAACTCAGAAATGAGGCTGAAAATTAAGCAGGATAGGCCTGTTGATTTAAATGATGCGGTTAGGCATGCCGTGGAATTAGAGGCCTTTTACCGAGCCGAACTTAGGCAAACAGGTCAAGGGTACATACATGCTACAGCCTCCAGTGATTTGAAAGATGATAAAAAATGGGAAGATGCATTTTCATCTCTTCGTAGCACCTTGGAAGAAATGACCAAGACTATCAACAGATTTATGACCCAACAACAAAAGTTGAACAATCGACAGGACTGTCGGCCTTCTGTTGGACAGGGACAAGGGAATAATAACAGACCGCCGGCAAACCCACATAAAGACGGATATAAACAAACACGTAGGTGTTGGAATTGTAACTCCGATAAACACCTTGCAAGGTCTTGCCCTAAGCCCAAGGTACAGCCTAGAGAGAATGAAAAATCAGAGTCTGAAGACAAAGAAAGCATTAATTTGTCTGAGCGGCACAAACCATGCTGGTTTATTCGTCCAAGCTAAAATTGGAAAATACAGTGCTGAGTGCCTGGTGGACACCGGAGCAACGCTAACTCTGCTATCAGCCAAAGTCTGGGAGACAATTAAAGGCTCTAAAACTCTCGAACTCTTTGAGAAGGAAATCGTTTCTGCCTCTGGCAATGTGCTTGATACCAAAGGCAAAACGAAAGTCTCTTTCGAGATTAATGACACTAGTTGTGTTATGGATGTTGTGATAACAGAAATGGATATAGACGCCATATTGGGTCTTGACTTCATGTTGAAGCATAATGAGCATCCAAGGAAAGAAATGTCCGTTGATTAAGGTGGGGGAAAATAGGATGCTACCGGGTAGTTGTCACAGAAAGGGTACCAGTCCCAAGCAGGTCAGAAGTTATCCTAGAAGGTAAACTTGTAGAATGGGACAGCAGTGATGACAGTATAGGGGTAATAGAATCTTCTGAAGGATTTCTAAGTTCGAACTGAGGAGTTATAGCCAGGACACTTGTTAAAGCCGGAGACAAAGTGCCCATCAGATACGCAAACTTTTCCAACGACTCTCAGATATTATACCCTGGAACAAACATTGCTGAAATCAGCCCTGCCAAAGTTATCGCGACAGTACAAGAAGGCAAATCAAAATCGCCCAGGAATCTGCCGAAGCATTTAATAGAGCTCTATGGAAGAGCATCGGAGGGAATGTCTTCTACTCAGAAGAAACAAATAGCCAGTCTGTTAGGAAAATATGGAAATATATTTTCCAAGGACGATAACGATCTGGGCAGAACAGGCATTATCAAACATAAGATTTCAGTTGATAATGCAAGGCCGATCAAACAGCCAATGCGTAGGGTTCCAGTGCTTATGCAGGACGAGGTAGATAGACAGATCGACCTTATGCTCGAAAACAATATCATACAACCTTCTTCTAGCCCATGGGCAAGTGCAATTGTCCTTGTAAAAAAGAAAGATGGATCAAGGCGGTTCTGTATCGATTACAGGCGTCTTAATGACGTCACAATAAAGGACGCCTATCCGTTGCCACGGATTGATGAATCCTTGGGCCAGCTGGCAGGGGCTAGATGGTTTTCCTGCATAGATCTTAGCGCTGGATACTGGCAGGTTGAGGTTGAACCAAATGACAAACAAAAGACGGCCTTTATAACAAGGCGAGGCCTCTTCGAGTTTAATGTCATGCCGTTCGGGCTCTGTAATGCCCCGGCAACATTTGAAACTTTTAGGTTGATAGAGCTAGTATTATCTGGGCTGCATTGGGAAACTTGTCTTATCTATTTAGACGACATAATCATCTTCGGCAAGACTTTTGCGGAAATGATTAAAAACCTGGATATGGTGTTAGAAAGACTGGCTAAAGCTGGTTTGAAATTAAAACCCAGAAAATGCCAGCTATTCAAAAAGGAAGTCGCATTTCTTGGCCATGTCATCAACGAACATGGCGTTCACACTGACCCGCAAAAGATTGAGTGTGTTAAGAAATGGCCTTTGCCAACAGATCTAAAAACAGTCCGATCATTTCTAGGCATGTGTAGCTACTACAGACGTTTCATCGCTAATTATTCTCAAATTGCGAAACCACTGACCAGGCTCACAGAGAAAGACCAGAAATTTAACTGGACAACAGAATGTTCAGATGCTTTCGAAAGGCTCAAACATATGCTAGTGACAGCTCCAATACTTGCTCATCCGGACTTCAACAAACCTTTCATTTTGGACACGGATGCAAGCAACCATGCCATTGGAGCCGTACTGTCACAGAAAATCGATGGCAAAGAAAGGGTAATCGCCTATGCCAGCAGAACGTTATCAAAAGCTGAACGGAAATATTGCGTGACCAGGAAAGAGCTTTTAGCTCTCGTTCACTTTGTTAAGTATTTTCGACATTATTTGTACGGGAGGAAGTTCACAGCTCGGACTGACCACGCGTCTTTACGCTGGTTAATGAACTTCTGAAAAATCAAATGAACTCAAACCAAGCTGTATGCAACTTGAGAGTTTGGTTCATGATGACCAGCCTAATGGTTCGACAGACTTAGAAACCCTCCAGACCGAAGATAACGAACTAGCGATTGTTCGATTATGGATCAAAAACAAAGAGAAACCAGACTCTTCTGTGGCGATTTATTTATGTTGTTGTTTGTTACTTACTGTGTGTATCACTTGTGGCTTTTAATTTTGGATGGCCATATGGCCATTTTGTGGGAAAGTAACTGTCCTTATGGCCTTCCTTTGTTTAGGTTTCCATTATGGTCTGGTCGCTTATTGTTTGTATTTCTTTCCCTTTGGTGTCTTTTATGGGTGGAGTAAGTTAATTGTATCAATTCCTGATCTTTGTTTTACTTCTACTTTAAGGATATAGCCGCTGAAAGCTATTCATTGAAGTCTTTATGGAATCAGTATTCTTGTCTTGAGCTAAGAGATGGGTTGCTCGTTAGAAGAATGGAAAGTGATAATGGCAATACAGTGACCTATCAAGCTATTGTACCAAGAAACACAAGGCGATCTATTCTGAATGCCTGTCATGATATAAAGACAGCTGGACATTTGGGTATCAGTAAAACTGTCAGCAAAATAAGACAGAGGTTCTACTGGCCAGGTCTTCAAGCTGATGTCCGAATATACGTAGCAGGCTGTGATGCTTGCCGTAAAAACAAAGGGACCGAATCCATCTAAGCGTGCTCCCATGCAGATCGTAAGAAGTGGCTACCCTTTCGAAAGAATAGCAATAGATATTCTAGGTGAATTGCCACAAACGGAAAATGGAAACAAATTTATCGTTGTGATATCTGACTATTTCACGAAATGGACAGAGGCACTGCCAATGCATAATATGGAAGCCTGTACGGTGGCTAAGGTCCTCGTAGAAGAGGTATTTTGCCGCTTTGGTATACCACAGACCATACATTCTGACCAGGGTCGTCAGTTTGAGAGTAACCTCTTCCAGGAAATGTGCAAAATATTCAGTATCGAAAAAACGCGAACCACACCATACCACCCGCAAAGCGATGGGATGGTCGAACGGTTCAATCGTACGCTTGCGACTATGCTTACCATGTATGTTAGCAGCAATCATAAAGATTGGGACGTTCAATTACCCTTTGTCATGATGGCCTATAGAAGTGCGGAGCACGAGACCACCGGCATGAGTCCAAATATGTTAATGTTAGGTCGCGAAGTTTCAACACCACTTGATTTAATGTTTGAACTCCCGCAATTAAGAAAGCCAGTTCCAAACAATCAATGGGTCTGGGAGTTGCGCGACAAGATCGAATCAGCTCACAATTTAGTCCGGCAAAACACACAGCAAGCGATGCAAAGACAAAAGCGTATCCGCGATTCGCGAATATCGTATGAGACATTTGATATTGGAGACAAGGTGTTTGTATTTTTCCCTGTCAAAAAGTTAGGTTGCTCTCCCAAACTGACTTCATTTTGGAGAGGACCCTTTGAAATTACAGGAAAACTGTCTGATGTCGTTTACAAAGTAAATTGTGGTCATAAAAACTCCGAACAAGCAATTCATTGTGATCGCTTGATGGCATGTAAACAACAGATTTTGATGGGTGAGGTTGATCAAGCTGATAAGGAGACTCAGTCAAATGCAACTGATACGAATAATGCTAATAATGATACTCAGACAAATCCAAAAGAGGATAGAGATGATGCCCAGAATATATCTGCTAATGCAAATGACCCTGAGGCGATTCTTAACGAGCATGATGCAATAGCAGAGGATGAGAAATCGAATTCTGGACGAATCCGAAGAAAGCCACAATGGGCTAAAGACTATGTTTTTTTCTTGCAGGATGACTAAGACTAAAACAACACCCAGAAAACACGCCATGGAAACTTTGAATAAGATGAAGTGCACCTGGTGCAAAGGATTCTTTGAGACGGGTGAAACATTTGATAGACACATGGTGCAATGTTTTAAGAACAGATGGCACTGTATCACGTGTGGAGAGACATTCGCAAAGAAGTCCTATCTTAACACCCACAGAGAGAAGCAGCATAATATGAGAAGTGTTGACACAATTGCTAAGAAATTAAAACAAGTAAACAAGGCTGCTACGTCTACGCCTGCAAAACCTGCAACTCCCAAGACTGCTACTATCTCTTTGGGAGAAGATCTTGAATCTGACTGGGAGAAATCCCCAGACATATCAATAGGTGTTTCAGCAACAGGAAGTGCTACGGATAGCTCCAACACAGGTAGTGACACAGAGGAGATTTCTGATCGTGAACAGAGTGGACTAACTGAACCATCTGGACAGAAAAAAGAGCTTGAGAGCACTCAGAAAATTAAAGTTACCAATGATCAAAAAGAACCCAAAGAACAAAGCAGTAAAGACATAGAGAATTATGCTTCTCTTCTTAAGGGTAGAATTTTCAGAAACGCCACTAAACCACAAAAGCCTTTGGCACCTCAGAAGAGGAAGTTAGGTGAACCTTCATCTACGGTAGATTCTGTTGGACTTCAAGTGAAGTTTCCTTTCATGAAAAACACAGCTAAAAAACAGATAAAGATAAGTTGTTCTAGAAATGATAAGGGGGACAAGGCCGAACAGAAAACGGTTGTTTGTGAGGATGGAGAGGTTACCTACACAAACTCTGTTGAACAAAAACGTAGAAAGGAAACAGACATGATCATCGATATTGGGAACTTGGTGCCCCTGGGTAACGTGAGCACTTTGAATATGCAGTTAAGCGTGGCCAAGGATTCAAAGGCAGAACTTACATTAAGATACATACCCAACGACGACTAAGATATGCAAAGTTAAAGTCAGGCCTGATTTTTGTAACATGTTTCTCCATCAGGGAGATGGAGTTTGATATATACTGTTTTCAGAACATTATGTGTGCAGGCTATCCTGCGCATAGCAAATACTACTTTTTCTGAAAGATTTTTCTTTTCAGGTTGATGGACTAAGGAGAGAAGTATCTCGAAAAATAAATAATGATAGGTGTAAGAAAGTTTATAAATGTCAAAGATATTTCATGTTGAATACCTATTTTACGTTGTGAAGAAAACACAATGATATCATCTTTTATTTTTTTTATTCTTTTTCATGCGAGGACGCATGTACCCGGAGGCGTGGGTAATGTGACAAATTTATAAACTTTGTCCGTTTTCTTCGAGTAGCTCATGCTCACGAAACATCGGTATCTAAAAAGATAGAAGCTTAAGGTTGTCATTGTTTTAAGCGACTCCCGGAAAAAATACAAACAAAAGAGAGAGTAAACAATAACCCAAATCTGTAGGTATCCTTCATAAACGATCGATTATAAGTTAATCTCTAACTAAGAAATAATTTTACATTACTAGAATATGTCCAGTAAAACAGCCTGTCCATGGTTTTACCTGTTCCAGCAATAAGATTAATTAATACTTACCGGTATGACGGGAACCATATAGACACCTGTCTCCACTTCCGGAAATCATGCAGACGCGCGCCATACGTTTTGCAAGCATCGAGATGATTAAGATTTTAGCGCGATCATAGAATACTCATATAATAAGCGGTAACCAGTAGCAGGGAACCAGCCCCGGGTACCTATAAATACCAGGTCTCAGTAGCGAATCAGTCAGTTTGTAAGAAGCTACTGAAGAGACAACATCGGCTAATAAATTACAGTAAAATCTATAATAAATTGATTTACATTTATTGCTATCCTAGTAAGGCTTGGTACCGGTGAAAAGTGGATCTAATCCATCTTAGTAGCACGCTGAGCCCGAACAGTAGCAGAAACTGTAGACAATTTAAGGCGATTGAGTTAGTTTATTGGACCGTGGTTGAGCCTATACTGGTAAACAGAGTATACGCTCATATTCTGGTCAGAGTTGAGACCAGGTTTGCTGAACAAAGTGTGTTCAGCTTTGGAAAGCTTACAAATAACATGTGATGAAAGTTTTGATAGATCGGCTGGTTCGCTGAAGTTAAGTTATCGTCGATAGTCAATATACTTTGCTGTTTGTTTTATATGTCCACGTTAATTTCTGTGATTTTAGTTAGTTTACCACAATCATTTACGAATCATTGGTCTAATCACCGGACAAGGTAGTCCCAAAGCAAAATTTGATATCTATATATATATATACATATTTGAACGACTTCGTTATAAGTCAACCTTGTTAAAAATCTGCATTGTTACATAAAATACACGGGTTTCGCCCCACACACGTTACAATGGTTTGGGGTGGCATTAGTAACAATTCTGATTCTGAAAAGTAATTACTGACTACAATATATAGCTTCATTGTGCCAAGAGACGAAATATAAAATTTTTGGATCGGCATTTTTTTGGCTCGGCGGCTCGGCCCGTCGCGGCCTTGGCTTTTATACCCGACCCCACGACACGACAATTATGTCAATAGAACAACACCTTAAAAAAAAAATCAACAACAACAAATGCATGCTTACAAACGTGTTGTGAAATATAGTTATAGATTTTTACTTCATCGTAGATATGTAATGGCTTCAAATATGTATGTACGTTGTGTCGAAGGAGATGACAAGATCCAGATATCTTTTAACTATTCGCATAATGGAAGCGAATCAAGAACTTTCAATGCATTGAGACCTCAAAATGAGGAAATTTCCAGAGGTTTGGAGAGGATAGCAGCGAATGTTAGTAAAAAAATATTGAAGAAGAAAAAGAAGCTAGCAGAAGGAGAGTCACCAATTATATTAAAGGCATTATTTCAAGACGAGGAAGAAATTCCTGCGACGACAACAATGAAAGATGCTTTAGTTCAGGGGAATATTGTCACAATAAATGGTGTTAGGCTTGTAGTTGAAGTCAATGTCCCAAGTTGTCTGGGTTTGATTATTCCAGACAGTATAATGGCCGGCTTTCCAATTCATCCAAAACTTGATATTGAATTTGCTGATTTGCAAGACTGTGAGTTTCATTGGGAGAAAATCAAATACCAGTCAGAGGAACCTGTCAGTGAAGCGGGAGAAAATAGCAAAACAGAAAATAAATCAGATTTCAGAGTTGAAACAACACAAAATATCAAAGTTGGTGACAGATTATTTTACACACCAACTAATGAAGATATAGACTACCATTTAAAACTGACATGTTTACCAAAGTCAGGGAAAAGATTGGGCAAGCTTTATTCAACTGAATCTAAATTTGTTGTAACCGCAGGCCCAGGGCTTTGTCCTTTTCAACACAGACATTTATACACAAACAAAGTTACAGGAAAGGATGAGTATGTCATTTTGAGTTTCAAGTCTGTAAACATGTATAGGAGCTTTTTATGTCCTGGGTGACAGGACATCTCGGCCCCTACCAAACTTGGCCCCTGACAAACTCGGGGCCCCCAAAACTAGAATATGTATATTTAAATGTTAGAATTCAATTATTATCAAACTTTAACACATAATTTTAACGTACATACGCCTAATTACTTTTTGAACTAATTTTGATGAAATTATGAGTAACCCATATCACAAAATTAGCCATGATTTAAATGAACCTAATGCCTTTGATTGAACAAGTGTATGACACGCTGCTCTGGGTCCACTCTCACTCAATCTCCGATGTAATTAATAAACTAACTGATTAAATGGTGAGTTACGGAGTAATTACATCTCTGTTGTAATTACAGACCAGCTACTGGTAATAACCCATTTTTTTTGTTTCGCGGAGAAACCGCCTAACTCGAAATCGGCTATTTTGTTCGCAAAACAGCGAGAAAAGATAAAATGAGCGTGAAATTTCTCCCGGTTTTGCGGAGAAATTTCTCGGAGATTCTCGGCGAAAATTTGACCGATTACTTTCATTGAAAATGAAATTGCCCGTGTTTCGCGGGGAAAAAAACACAACTGGGAAATTTTCGGCTCATTATTATTTTTTCGTTTGTTTGGCGTTGTTTTTGTAAACGAAGGCAAATGGTAGTCATTGTTAAACCATAGACAAATATTCTTTCATGTTACACAATTTCATTTTAGTAATTTATTTCTCCTTTGTATAATTTCTTTTTAAAAGTCTCATGACAACTTTTATTCACACCACGATAATACGCCACTTTTAACTGGGGTTTACAGGGGTATACATTATTTATCTAATTTCTGCTCACATAGATTGTGGGTACTCGTTAGAACCGCCTCGCTGAGTCGTTTTAAAATGTACCCAAAATCTTGAGAAGAAATATGAAAAAATGCCAGAATTTTTATCCGAAAATTTTCCGTTTTTAGTGGTAAAATTTTACAATATATTTGAATAGGCAAGTTCTGATAATGAGTCGTACATGTAGGTTATTAACACCATAATGGTGTGTGACATTTACCAAAAGCTCAGCTTGATGAAACAGATGGACTGCATGATGTTTCCACGCATAGCTGAAACCGACCCGCATGCGAGTACTGGTAAACCGCTTACAGGATCTAAGCCTGCCCAGGTGTGTTTTCATGATGTCTGAACAAATTCATTTATTTCGAGCCGACCGCGTTCAACTCGCAACGAGGTGCGAACCACAGCAGTGAGAGTCCTAATGAGTGTCAGCGCATTAAAAATGCCCATTATCCTCGGGGGTGTTTAGTGGGTTTACGGCACTTTCAAGATTATTTCCCTTATTTCGAATGGACCGCTAATCAGAGTTGAGCTAAAACCGGAGTAAGACCACCTTCTGTAGCAGATCTTGGCGTCTCATTTGTGGCCCGAACGAGGCGGAAACCACAGCGGAGAGACCTAATGACCCGATGATTAACCCTTTTTTACCAAATGGAATCTTTCTCTTTATATATACAGGAGTCCATTTTGAAATCTAGCAGTGTCAGGTTGTTTTTTTTTTCTTAAAAAAATTGTTCGGGAAATGGCTTGACGTTTTACAAACAATGTAGGCCCTGATCAGACGCCGCGTTCTGCGGTGTCTGATCTGGGCCTGCACTGTTTGCCAAGGTATCCCTTTAGGGGTTTCTGGTACTGAATGGGTTAAGTGTCAGCGCTCTTACCCATCAATACACGGGGGGCAGTTACCTTCGGGATGTACAGTAGACTTAACAAGATACCCAGGTTGCATGTCTGTACAAACTTCGCTGATTATCTTGGAGAATTTTGTAGTTCTGCTCCAAGTTAGAGATCAGACTTATATGCAGCCTTGGAATGCTTGCCGCGCAATTTCCCCATTAACCCTTTTTGTACCAAATGGAATCTTCCTCCTTATATATAGCATGAGTCCATTTCAAAATTTAGGTGTATCAGGACGTGTTGTCTTCAAAATTTATTAGAAAAATGGCCGAACTTCTTGCAAAAAGTGTAGGCTCTGATCAGAGGCCACGTTCTGCTGCGTCTGATCTTGGCCTGTACTGTTTGCCACGGTACCCGTTTAGGGGTTTCCAGTCTGAAATGGGTTAATGTACATGTATGAGCAAAATTGAATTGTTAAGGCAAGAAACACAAGCGGGCCTCCATGTGAGCTCAAGTGTAAGCATCAGTGATGTTTAATTACTCGCAGTGTAAGAAAAAGATCAACCGAAATGTTGAGTGAGATCAGCACCTGCATATACATGTACAAGCAGGATCCCCATTATTATAGACATTGAGTTTGATTCTTCTAAAGTAATTACTTGAGAAAAAAATAAAGTACTTCCAATATGGTGAACCGATAGAAAAGCAACAGTTTTCAATTTATAAAGAGAGTTTACACAACAGTAAATAAAGGAACACAGAAACCATTCATCATGTCCATACTGCGTTGTAAAGTGCATAAGATGCAAATCATTATGATTCCAACAGGATCAAAATCATACTTTACGATTGCTAGAGTTGTCCATCTTTGTAAAAAGAACATGCATTTCATCATGTGCTTCAAACTTTGTGTACCAAATTTTAATACACGAAAAAAAATACATGCACATGAACAAATATACATGTAGGTATAGGCAGATTTCACGGAGAAACACCGTGAATGACTTCACCTGTACTAATTTGCTTTCTCCGAGAAAAAGCGATGTTCCCGGAGAAATTTCGCTGCGTTTCCCGGAGAAATTAACCGCTTTGAAACGCAAATTTTTTTTCTTCTCGGAGAAATTTCTCGCTTGTTCTCTGAGAAAAAAAGCCTATTACCGCGGAGAAAAATTAAATATGGGTTATTACCGGTAGCTGGTCTGTACATCTCTGACCCAAGGGGGTCGCTAAACTGTTGGGTAAGCTCAAGATACATAAGGCATCTGGGCCAGACGACCTGAATGCCAGGAAACTTAAGGAATGTAGTGCTGAAATCAAGGTTGGCAAAAAGCCGGTCAATATGAGTATTGACCGGGCCGGTGGTTAAAACCGGTTTTAACCGGTCATTACTGGTCGATACTGGTCAATTGGTGGTCGATTAAATCACTGACGTATATGCCTCTGTCCTGTTGCTAAACTGTTCTTAAAAGCTTTCCCCCTACATCATGTACATGATGTTAGACTATATTTTCATCACTGAACAAGACAAAAATAGTTTTTATTAATAACAGTAATTATTTGAGGTATTTTTTATTTGATCAAAAGTCAAAAGACTTTGTTGCTGGTCAAATGAAGAGGTTCGAATGGCTCACTGAACTGTAGACAGGCCTGTTCTTTCCAATCAAACAATCTTTATAATTATTCTTTTTTTCCTTTATAGGTTTGATTGTTCATATTTTGATTTACAGAAATATGAATAAGCTGAATGAATCATGGATTTTGATGGTATTGCAGAAAATTGTCACATGCATATATTGACAAACGTGTGCAATACACCTGTCATCAATTTTAGGCCTATGAAGTAGTTCATCTGTAAAAGTCTGTAATTTATTAACCAAACAATGTTTGAAGATTCACTGATGTCTTTGAATATTTAAAAGTATCTGCAACACCTGTAAATTGCAGTCAAAACAGACTAACGCATGCCACTGCAGTGGGTGTGGCAAAGATCTAATTGCTAAATTGACCAATTACTGTCCCTAATAGGGGTATTATAAACTGACACAAGGCTTTATTCCTAATGTGTGAAATTTTGATTTATATGCAATATAGACAGTATCTTATCATCAAGCTATTACTGAAGGTGCTAAAAATGAATGAAACCTAAAGACACAAAGAGGCCACTTGAAGAAATAACATCTGAACCTGAAACTCAAATGATCAGCCTCCAGCAAAGAGACCAAAACTTCGAAATAGTTTCGGTAGCTTTGCCTTTTCAACACTAAAATTATTCAATTGACCACTCAATATTTCAATCGACCAGTACTGACCACTCTGGAAGTATTGACCGGGGCGGTTTTAACCGGTTAAAACCGCCCCTGGTTTTAACCGCCCAACCTTGGCTGAAATCTCTCATGTATTGGCCTTTATCTTCTATGAATCACTTGCCCAGGACACTGTACCAGATGACTGGCGACAGGCAAATGTTACCCCGGTATATAAGAAAGGGGAAAATGTGATGCAGCAAATTATAGACCAGAAGCTGCTAACATGCATCTGTTACAAAACCCTGGAGCATATATTAGTAAGCAATATCCACAAGCACTTAGCCTTTGAGAGCATTCTTACTGACTGTCAACATGATTTCCGGAGTCAAAGGTCTTGTGAAACGCAACTAGTTCAATTTTGCCATGCCATTGTGAGCAATCTTGATGGGATCATAAACCGTGGCCACAAACAGATTGACTTGATCATCATGGACTTCGCAAAGGCATTTGACAAGGTACCTCACCGAAGGTTTTTATATAAACTAGCTTAGAATGGGATAAGGGGATCCTTACCTAGGTGGATTAGCTCATGGCTCTCTGGGCGCTCACAACAAGTTGTACATGTACTTGATGACCAAGAGTCTGATCCAGTCCCTGTTTTATCTTGGGTCCCCAAGGTTTGGTCCTTGGACTGCTCCTCTTCTTGGTTTTCATCAATGATCTCCCGGTCTGTTTGTTTGCTGATGATTGTGTCCTATATAGGAACATTCAATCTCCTTCTGACTGTCTTATTTTACAAGATGACCTGGATCAACTTGCACAGTGGGAGGCGGATTGTATAGCTGGGTATCGCCAGAAAAAATGTATCACGATACTATTGCGATATCAGACAGGCGATACAATACAGTATCGTGATACTTGCTTTGTACAGATTTGCTATGTTTTATTTGGTAAATTTGGACTTTAGTCGAGAAGAAAACAGTTTCCTGTTCAATAACAACACACTGGTTTATTAAGCATGTCCTTATATTTATATATGCAATAAAATAAAATAAAAGACTTGACAAAAACAAAATGTTTCCATACAAGTGATTTAAATACCGATCCGGCACGTTCAATGTCTGGTTCAGCATCCATTATTTATATATATGTTAGTAGCGACTGCTTGTATCAACAATAAAACGGTAATTATGATGACTTTCTAGGTCTATCTAATCGCACAGACCCATCATCCAAGACACACACCATCAACCACACAAACATATTTGGAAGCAACAGTTTCGAATAAATCTGATAACTCAAAATACCAACAAAACAGGTCCATACTTGAGTCACTTGACCAGACACCTGTTGGTTCCAGTAGTTAATGTACGAGGGTAGGCTGAAAAGTTCTGAGCCTGACCAAGAAGCAGGTATCGAAGAGCCATGAAATTTTGTATTCATTAAATCCAAACCTTTATTACTTGATTTGACTCAAATGAGTTCAAGTTTACATGCAATAACGTAGATATTCTAGACTTTGAAAATTGATACTAGCACGTTTTTAAGAAAATGGACAAAATCTGGCATCGTGGTGTCATCAAGTACCTCGATAAAAAGGGGTTAGCTCCTAAGGACATTCATGCTGATATGGTTGCTACATTAGGGGATGATGCTCCTTCGTATGCAACCGTGAAAAGGTGGGCAACACATTTTTAGATGGGCAAGAACAGCCTTGAAGATGATGACCGGTGTGGACGACCCACAACGGCAACAACTGAGGAAACCTTCAGTCAAGTGCACAGGGCCGTGATGGATGACAGGCGTTTAACTGTGAATCAGTTAGCTAACACTGTTGGCATCAACCGTGAACGAGTGGAGAACATTCTACACAGTGAATTAGGAATGTCGAAGGTTTCCGCCAGATGGGTGCCACGGCTTTTGACGCCTGACTAAAAGTTGACCAGACTGAACCTGTCACAAGCCAACTTGGCTATTTTTGAAGCAGACCAAGATGGTTTTCTTGACAGGATGAATGTTGGGTTCATCACTTTGAGCCAGAGACCAAAAGACAATCCATGCAATGGAAGCACCCTGGCTCACCCCCCTCAAAAGAAGGCAAAGGTCGTCTCCTCTGCAGGGAAGGTGATGGCATCAGTGTTCTGGGATGCCGAGGGCATAATATTCATGTGGACTGGAAGGGAGACTATGTTGAAAATTAAAGCACTTTCAGCATGGACAAACCATTGGATCTTGCTCAGGCTCAGAACTTTTCAGCCTACTCTCGTATACTGTATCCTGGTAGATACATCAACTGTTTTTATTGGATATAAGCAGCAACCTCTGGATACAGATTTTTGATTGGCGTAAGCACCTCAGAAAAATATGCGTCTCTGTTGTTTCAGACGTTTGTTGATATAACGTAAAAGTATCGGCAAGTATCGATACACGGAATTAGTATCGCGATACAGTATCGCCAGCAAAAATATCACGATATATCGATGCATCGATGATATCGCCCCAGCTCTAGCCGCCAGATTGGCAGATGAAGTTCAATGTGGCCAAATGTCATTCAATGAGAGTGTCACTACACCCTCCGGACAAGCGAATTAAGTTTGACTATACTCTTCTCCAGCAAATTTTGGAGAATGTTTAATCCCCAAAATATTTGGTATCACCATCACTGATGATCTTGATTGGGGTCAACATATCTCTGAGATTACATCTAAAGCAACTAGGCTTTAGGATTCCTTAGACGTAAAGGATGTTGCAAAAACATTGGTTTGTCCTCAATTTATGCATCACCCATTCAGCATCCCTATGTTAAAAACAGATTCAGCAGGTGGAGAAGGTGCAGAGGACAGCTACTCGATGGATCTGCAGGCGATGGCATAATAGAAGAAGCGTCGGTGACATGCTTAATGAGCTAGAGTGGCCATCCATGGAGGCCCGTCATGAGCAGTCCTCTTTAACCTTCTTCTATAAGATACACTCTGATACAGTGATGTCAAACTCAATTCCAACACATCCCAATTACAGCATCGGTTTCCCCGATCTTTTATCGTGGATAAGGCTTCGTATTAAAAATAAATATGCTCAAACTTTCTGTGAACCCTACCCACCTTCTAAATTGCTTCTCGGAAACAAAAACATAGTATTTTAGGACCTAAATGCTGCTAGGGACTGAGTTTTTAGTTATGGAGTTGAATGCGGGCCGAGTTTGTTAGGGACCGAGATGTCCATAAATCAGCTCCTGAACCTATGGATAGATTCTGACCAAACTTTCGTAGTTACATTATTAGGATGGTGGAAAACAGAAGGTGACAGGTCCCCAAAAACAGCCAATTTTGGGCCAAACATTGTGTAGCTAAGTTTACCTCTTTGTTTAGAGCTAGGGACTAACTTCCCATATCACAGGTCCTGGTGTATGCAATTGCATGTCATTTGACGTGTCACCAGTAACAATTCTGATTCTGAACATGGCTTGTCTGCACTCTATCAGACTACTTTCTCATTAACAAATTAGCATTTACTTATATGCTCAACACTGAGACGTGAGATACATGACTGTAACCTTTGGTGGAATTCTTGAATACTGTGGTTTTTTTTTTTTTGAATTGAGATTAAACATCCCCATTAACATTATTTAGGTCATTTAGGAGACTGTGGGACTTAACCCAACATTGAGGTGAAAGGACATCTCAAGCCCTACCGCCCAAACAAACCAATAAGGTTTATAAGCAGAGACGGTCCGACTTGCAACACTTTGCCTGTGCTTAGACCTCTAAAGTGGTTTACAACTACTCATGTGCAGTCGGTTTCAGCTCTGCATGGAAGCACCATGCAGCCCGGTCGTGTATTCTCTAAGCCCTGGCGGATGGGACCCGTACACTGTGAAATATTGCTATAATTACGACCACCTAAAATTAAGACTTATTCTGCTTCGAAAACCTTAGTTATTCTTTCTATGTGTTTTCTGCATACAGCATCCCATTCCACCTTTGGGACTGTTCAAAAATGGTCTTAAAGACTACTATTGAATAGTCAAAAAGATGGTCTTAATAGATGCATTTTCCTTTTTAACCCATTTTGTACCAGAAAGTGCAGAAACCCCCAAAACGGGTACCCAGTATTTTGCAAACAGTGCAGGTCCAGATCAGATGCCCCAGAATAAGGCATCTGATCAGGGCCTACACTGTTTGCATAAAGTTCAGCCATTTTCCAAATAAATTTCAAGGATAACACAACCTGACACCCCTAAATTTTGAAATGAACTCCTGCTATATATGAGGTAGATTCCTTTTGGTACAAAAAGTGTTAATATATTATACAAACGTAAACCACTGACATCATTTAGTCAACCAAGTGGAACCACTGAGTGTAAGAAGATAATTGCTTGATGCAAATTCTGGTGATAAAATGGAAAAAAAAGAGTTTTTGACAGATGCAAGCAACATATGTAGCAATCAGCCGGGGCTAGAAAATCCACTCAACATGAAGAGTGAAAAATGTATAGAATATAAGACCTATTGTAATTCCAAGTTATTTTCAAGATGTGGACTGCTGGGCAAGTGATTTACATGTAATATTGGATTTGTCAGGCCCTGTACCTGTGGACCTAGTGGATGAGAGAGCTGACTCGTAATCATTAGGTCTCTCTACACTTGGTTCGAGTTTGACTCGGGTCACATGTGAGACACCAAGTTCTACAAAGAAAGGTCGGATGGTTGTTTTTCTCAGGTACTCAAGTTTTCACCAACCTCTGATTAACCATCAGCTCAATATAAGTGAAATAATCTTTAAAGGGCCATAAAACCAAACAAACCAAAACAAATATATACATATCCATGATCATACAGGAAGAGTGAAATTATAAAGAATTTTTCTGCCCTGAATATATGTTTTTTTTTTACATAGGTTTCGGGTAGTGAGCTACAACATCTTGGCTGATCTGTATGCAGACAGTGACTATAGTAGAACTGAACTTTTTCCATACTGTCCACCATATGCTCTCTCAATAGACTACCGAAAGCATCTTATTATAAAGGAACTGACAGGTAAGCTGGTTCATTGGAATACTGATGGTAAATGATTGGTTGAGTTTTAAGCTAGCCGGATCAGAGTCCAGAAAGAGCTATTGCACTGTCCCCCAGCCCTGTCCCTAGGAATCTGTAGGTGTCTGAATGCATTGTAACTGGTGAGTGCTCATCCTGGCTTCATTACATCCATTTTGTTAATTTTAATTGTTGCCCGTGATGACACATTGGTGAGCTAGGAGACCTCCAGGTGTGCTGAACAGCAACTTAATTGTGTAAACTGTGGCAGAAGATGAGGGTGAAGGTTGCGGCTCTGTAAACCAGGTGCAAAAAGCAGCAAACCTCTCAGTAAATATTACTGGCAATTCCATTGTGGTACTTTTGCAGCAGTTTCATTTGTTTTATGTTGGGTGCTGTTAAATTTTTAAAAGTTTTCATTTTTACCTTCTTTTTTCTACTGATTCTGCGTCGGTCACATTTGGTCATTACAGCAGGTGTACATTACATACGCTACAGGTTTGGGGGATGAAAGCCTACACAGTAATCATGTAATTACGCTAGGGATCTTTAACCTGCACAGGGGGCCTCCAGTTAACGCCTCGCTCCGAAGGGTGGTGCATTTTATGACATTCATCCCTGCAAATGATGCCAACTTATGTGTGTCCGGACGTTTTTAGTTCAGTAAAGGTAATTGAGTTGCCATCTGTTTTAGAAAGAGCTGCAAACTCGTCACCTGTGATTTTCATGTTTGTTGAGATGTTCTTGTCCGTCTTTCTATTTGATGTTTGGGATGGCTTTGGGTTCTTCTGATTCGATCAGCTCCTGAAGAATCGTTACTCATTTAATTTGTAAACATAATTCAGAACCCCAGTTTGAGTGTGGAATAGCAAGGCCCACCAATGTGTGGCCATAAGGGTCTTTTTATCGGTCTTGAAGAAGCATACATGTAGTTATTGGTCCATTCTATGTTCCTTGGAAAATCTCTGTTTTTCATTGTTTGCAGGCAGTGCATACATGTACATGTAGCTGCAAAAGCTGGTTTTATTACCCATCTAAACCTAAGCATAAATTTATTGCACCATTCCCCTTGCTTGATAAATTTTGTTTTGAGAATCAAATAATGAAATGTTTCAAAGAATGCTGTGTAACTCGGCTCCTGAATAGGAAGTTCTCATGGTGAGCTGTTGTGACCTCTCAATATGTTTGTTTTTGTTTTTGTTGAGATTTTAATCCCTGTTAACACTATTTAGATCATTTTGGAGATAGGTTTATTTATAAGCATGGACGGACCGACTCGCGCCGCTTTGCCTGGGCAGGCTTAGATCCTCTAAGCGGTTTACCAATACTCCTGTGCGGGTCGGTTTCAGCTCTGCGTGGAAGCATCATGCAGCCCATCTATTTCTTCAAGCCCCGATGGGCTAGTGTACCTCTACCAAGATTGTTCAAATTATAGTATGATGCCTGCCCCGGGAACCCCAAGTTTTATATAGACCTATATAAGGAAAACTTTAAAACATGTTCTTGTTTGAAACCAGTATGCTCCGGTCTTTGATATTTGGTATGAAACTTCACCTTTTAGACCACTACCAAGATTATTCAAATTATAGTCCGGGGCCAATAATGGCTCTCCCAGGGGAACACTTGTTACCCTATGGATCAGGTGAGGGATCCAGGGCCATCATGGCCCTCTTGTTGGATATACTTTTGGACTTTTAGGGAAAGAAACTGTCCTTTGGCATTCTGCGATTGGTGTTTCCATAAGGCTCTAGTTATTGCATGTTTGTTTGTTTGTTTGATTTGAGGTTTAACGTCCCCGTCAACACTGTAAAGGTCATTTTGGAGACGTTGCTTCCAATTTTGTGGGACTTTTACCCGACATTGAGATGAAATGACTTCTCAAGCCCTGTCGCCCAATGAAACCAATAGGGTTTATTAGCATGGACGGTTCGCCTCGCACCGCGGTTCCTGGACAGGCTTAGATCCTCTAAGCGGTTTACCAGTACTAGTGTGCGGGCGGGATTCAGCTCTGCGTGGAAGCATCATGCAGCCCATATATTTCTTCAAGCCCCTATGGGCGGGGGCTTATTGCATGTTTGTGTTTCTTTCTCTTTGGTGTTTCTGATGGGAGCTGTGTGTTAATTCTATCGGTTCCTGGTCATTGCTTTCACTTTTATTTTACATCTATCTATTGAAGATGGGTTTGCATCCTGCACAATCCTGCAAATCGTGATGATTTTGAGATTATAAATTTTCCTTTCTTGGGTGGTGATGTTCCAAATACGGCATCCTACTCGCAATTAATTCAAGTTGCAAGAGTGTCTAGTTGTGTAACTGACTTCAACACTTGTAATAAATTGTTAACTGGTTAACTTTGTAATCAGGGTTATCGGTATTATGAACTATGCAAAGCGTTCTAAATTCTATAATCGTCAACCCAATTTAATTTGAAAATTCAATTCTCTTCTGCAACAAGGTCTGTCGGAACCCGGAATTTTATTGTGACTTGGTATATAAATTTAGAAAAAAATATTCTTGCAATGATTTCGATACCCACTTTCTTAAAATCAATCTTTGATATAAAAAGATTGGGTACAACATAAATGTTATACGACTCCAAGCATGGTAGTTAACCACATCACGGTTGATAACTTTACTTTCCTCTTTAATTGCACACAGGTGGATCAAGTCTCAGATTCTATGACGGTTCCAGCGTAAAGGCTTAGTTACATGTATGTAATGTTGTTTGTACCTGATGCCCTGTCTCTGGTCGGGCCCGTCTGAGTCTAAATATTGGTTTTCTTTTGCTCCAGCATTTCATTGAGTCCACACCATTGTTTCATCTCTGTGGTTGTTTGATTTTTGTGTTCTCGAAGATGTTGCACTGACGTGTTACGAAGCATTGATGGGGACTGAACAAATTATTTGTCTAAATCGCGACGGAAGTAAGGGCCAGGATTGCGGCAGCGTAAAATCGATTTAAGCCCCCACCCAATGAAATTCTCTTCACTGACCGTTTTGTCGCAGTTTATATTTGTTATGATTTGTCTTTTATTGTGTGTCACTGATATCGCTTATATTGTGGAGAAGTACATGTAATCGTCTTTTTGGCTTTCTGCTTTTGATGTTCCCATTAGGGTCTAGTTATTTCATATTTGCGTTTCTTTCCCTTTGATGTCTCTGATGGGAGGTGTGGGTTAATTGTATTGATTCCTGATCATTACCTTCACTTCTATTTTTCACAAGAGCGTTGCCTAATTGTCTGCTACCAAAAATAGCTTAAATGGTTCTGCTTCATTTCTTCATGAAATAAAATGGCTGTCAGAAATTTTAAGCCAAATATCCAGAACACTTCCAAGGTACAGGTATGTCACATGAAGTCAGGTAAGTGATTTAGAGCCATTTTAGCATTCTTGTTGTGTCTATTTGAACTATTGATTCAAGTAAAGTTTAAAGTTACTTTTGACTTTAAGTATTTAAATTGTATGTAGCATAAGCATAATAAATTATGTCTAAATTATGATGCTCTTCGTTTTCAAAAGCTATTTTTGATATTCATTTCATTCCCAAGGATACAACAGTGATATAATGTGCCTTCAAGAGGTGGACCGTAAAGTTTACCTTGGGGAATTGCAGTTTGTCTTTGAAACAGAAGGCTTTGACAGTGTCTTTAAGGCTAAAGGTGGACAAGTTGTGGAGGGTTCAGCAATATTTTATAGAACGTCAAAATTCAGGTAATTCATTTCTTATACCTCATAATATTCATCCAATTACAATAATTCTACCTTTGTCCTTGGAGATTTACAACCCAGTCAACACTATGATGGTCATATCGAGCCAGTCAGTTTACCTAACCAAACGTTCCTGTGCAGACTTATATCATTGCCTTCACTTCTATTATGCATAGGCAATTACTCAGCGCAGCGCACATTCTTAACTAAATCTTATGCCATATTTATTGCTCTAACTCTTTTGGGGTAAACATAACATTCGTTTTGCTAGTGTTTCTTCTCAGGTCAGCAGCGACTTCCAACAGTCGGAATAAAGTCCTGACTGCTAAGCTTCTTATACAAGAATATCATAAGCTCGTAAAATATGTTCTAGAAAGGGCTATCCTTTGTAAGCAAGGAACACACCACAGAACCGGAAAATATGAAGTGTACATGTTTTCTGGGCCAGACTAGCTAGTTTCGGCCAATTAGGCCTCCTCAGTGACCCTCAAAATATTCTCAAAATTCCACAATGGAATCAATGATCCCAAAGGACAAGAAAATATAAACTACACTATAATGTAGGTCAGGGAGACTTTTTACGGCCGCCACACATTCCCAGACATCAGCTGTAATGACGTCAAATATGTTCTAGAAAGGGTTATCCTTTTGAAGCAAGGAACACACCACAGAACCGGAAAATATGGGGTGCACATGTTTTCTGGGCCAGACTAGCTAGTTTCGGCCAATTAGGCCTCATCAGTGACCCTCAGGTATTTTCAAAATTCCACAATGGAATCAATGATCCCAAAGGGACAAGAAAATATAATCTACACTATGATGTTAGATCTATCATTTTTAATTTCAATAAACTTGTTTCTGATCTTGATATTGACACTAACACTCCTGATTGTAAAATTCAGTGTATTACTATCTTGCTCTCAGGAAGTGAAATCTTCATCTCTGAAACCGCAAGGCCCAGGTCTTTGATATTCGATATGAAGCTTCACCTAGTGGACCCCTACCAAGATTATTCAAATTATAGCCCTGGGGCCAAAAATGCCCCCGCTCCAGGGCCCTTTAGTTTTACATAGACTTATATATGGAAAATCTTGAAAAATCTTCTTCTCTGAAACCGCAAGGCCCAGGTCTTTGATATTTGGTATGAAGCTTCATCTAGTGGACCCCTACCAAGATTGTTCAAATTATAGTTCTGGGGCCAAAAATGACCCTGCCCCTGGGCCCTTTGGTTTTACATGGGCTTATATAGGGAAAATCTTAAATAATCTTCTTCTCTGAAACCGCAATGCCCAGGTCTTTGATATTTGGCATGAAGCACACTAGTGGACCCCTACCAATATTGTTCAAATTTTAGTGCTGGGGCCGAAAATGCCCCCTCCCCTGGGCCTTTTGGATTTTCATGGGCTTATATGGGGAAAATCTTTAAAAATCTTTTTCTCTGAAACCGCTAGGCCCAGGTCTTTGGTATTTGGTATAAAGCGTCACCTAGTGGACCCCTACCAAGATTGTCTAAATTAAAGTGCTGGGGCAAAAAATGCCCCCGCTCTGGGGCCCTTTGGTTTTACATGGCTTATATAGGGAAACTCTTTAAAAATCTTTTCTGAAACCATAGGGCCCAGGTCTATGATATTTGGTATGAAGCTTCACCTAGTGGACCCCTACCAAGATTGTTCAAATTATTGCCCTTGGGCCAAAACTGCTCCCGCTCCGGGGCCCTTTGGTTTTACATAGACTTATATAGGGAAAATCTTTAAAACTTTTCTTCTCTGAAACCGTAAGGCCCATGTTTTTGATATTTGGTATGAAGCTTCACCCCACAAGGCCCAGTTACCCGCCCTCCCCCCCACACACTTATATAGGGAAAATCTTTAATAATCTTCTTCCCTGAAACCGCAAGGCCCAGGTCTCTGATATTTGGTATGAAGTTCATCTGGTGGACCCCTACCAATATTGTTCAAATTATAGTGCTGGGGCCAAAAATGCCCCCGCCCCGGGGCCTTTTGGTTTTACATGGGCTTATAGAGGGGAAAATCTTGAAAAATCTTCTTCTCAGAAACCACAAGGCCTAGGTCTTTGATATTTGGTATAAAGCTTCATCTAGTGGACCGCTACCAAAATTGTTAAATTATAGCCCAGAGACCAAAAATGCCCCCGCCTCGGGGCCCTTTGGTTTTACATAGACTTATATAGGGAAAATCTTTAAAAATCTTCTTCTCGGAAACCACAAGGCCTAGGTCTTTGATATTTGGTATGAAGCTTCATCTTGTGGACCTATACCAAGATTTTTCAAATTATAGCCCTGGGGCCAAAAATGCCCCCGCTCCGGGGCCCTTTGGTATTACATAGACTTATATAGGGAAAATCTTGAAAAATCTTCTTCTCTGAAACCACAAGGCCTAGGTCTTTGATATTTGAATTGAAGCTTCATCTAGTGGACCTCTACCAAGATTGTTCAAATTATAGCCCTGAGACCAAGAACGCCCCTGTCTCGGGGGCCCTTTGGTTTTACATAGACTTATATAGGGAAAATCTTTAAAAATCTTCTTCTGTGAAACCACAAGGCCTAGGTCTTTGATATTTGGTGTGAAATTTCATCTAGTGGACCTCTATCAATATTGTTCAAATTATAGGCTATTAGCCCTGGGGCCAAAAATGCCCCCCCCCCCCTCCCCGAGACCCTTTGGTTTTACACAGACTTGTATAGGGAAGTCTTTAAAAATCTTCTTCTCTGAAACCACTAGGCCCATGCCTTTGATATTTGGTATGGAGCTTCATCTAGTGGACCTCTACCAAGATTGTTCAAATTATAGCCCCCGCCCCGGGGCCCTTTGGTTTTACATAGACTTATATATAGAGATAATCTTTGAAAATTTTCTTCTCTGAAACAGCAAGGCCCAGGTCTTTGATATGTGGTGTGAAGCTTCATCTAGTGGACCTCTATCAAGATTGTTTAAATTATGGCCCTGAGGCAGAAAATGCCCCCGCTCCGGGGCCATTTGGTTTTACATAGGCTAATGTAGGGAATATCTTTAAAAATTCTTCTTCTCTGAAACCCCATGGCCAGGGTCTTTGTTATTTGGTGTGTAGCTTCATCTAGTGGACCTTTGCCAAGATTGTACAAATTATAGCCTTTGTTGATATTTGGTATGAAGCTTCATCTCTTTAGACCTCCCTCAACATTATGCACATTGTAGCCCTGGGGAATAATGGCCCTCCCTGAGGCCCACTTGTTACTCTTATCATATGGATCAGGTGAGCGATCCAGGGCCATCATGGCCCTCTTGTGTTTTATATTAGGATCACTTTTTGTCTGTCATTCATGCGTAAACAATTTCTTCAAACGACATCTCCTCCTAAACTGCTGATCAGATTTTGACCAAACTTCACAGGAATTATCCTTAGGTGGTCCCCTTTCAATGTTGTTCAAATGGTTCCGGTCCGTTGCACATATAGGTCACAGGAGGCAAAAAAAGATTTTTTCACCAAAAGTTTAAACAATCTTCTTCTCTGAAACCACAAGGCTCAGGTCTTTGATATTTGGTATGAAGCTTCATCTAGTGGACTCATACCAAGATTGTTCAAATTATAATACTGGGGCCAAAAATGCCCCGGCCCCGGGGCCCTTTGGTTTTACATGGACTTATACGGGGGAAAATCTTCAAAAATCTTCTTCTCTGAAACCACAAGGCCCAGGTCTTTGATATTTGGTATGAAGCTTCATCTAGTGGACCCCTACCAAGATTGTTCAAATTAAAGTGCTGGGGCCAAAAATGCCCCCGCTCCGGGGCCCTTTGGTTTTACATGGGCTTACATAGGGAAAATCTTTTAAAATTTTCTTCTCTGAAACCGCAAGGCCCAGGTCTTTGATATTTGGTATGAAGCTTCACCTAGTAGACCCCTACCAAGATTGTTCAAATTATAGCCCTTGGGCAAAAATGCCCCCTGCCCCGGGACCCTTTGGTTTTACATGGGCTTATATAGGGAAAATCTTTCAAAATCTTCTTCTCTGTAACTGCAAGGCCCAGGTCTTTGATATTTGGTATGAAGCTTCACCTAGTAGACCCCTACCAAGATTGTTCAAATTATAGTGCTGGGGCAAAAATGCCCCCGCTCTGGGGCCGTTTGGTTTTACATGGGCTTATATATAGGGAAAATCTTTAAAAATCTTCTTCCTTGAAACCGCAAGGCCCAGGTCTTTGATATTTGGTATGAAGCTTCACCTAGTGGACCCCTACCAAGGTTGTTCAAATTATAGCCTTAGGGCCAAAAATGCCCTCGCTCCGGTGCCCTTTGATTTTACATAGACTTATATATGGAAAATCTTGAAAAATCTTCATCTCTGAAACCGCAAGGCCCATGTCTTTGATATTTGGTATGAGGCTTCATCTAGTGGACCCCTACCAAGCTTGTTCAATTTATAGTGCTGGGGACAAAAATGCCCCCGCCCAGGGGCCCTTTGGTTTTACATGAGCTTATATAGGGAAAATCTATAAAAATCTTCTCTGAAACCGCAAGGCCCAGGTCTTTGATGTTTGGTATGAAGCTTCATCTAGTGGACCCCTACCAAGATTTTCAAATTATAGTGCTGGGGCCAAAAATGCCCCCGCCCCGGGGCCTTTTGGTTTTACATGGGCTTATATAGGGAAAATCTTTAAAAATCTTCTTCTCTGAAATGGCTAGGCCCAGGTCTTTGATATTTGGTATGAAGCTTTACCTAGTGGACCCCACCAAGATTGTTCAAATTATAGTGCTGGGGCAAAAAATGTCCCCACTCTGGGGCCCTTTGGTTTTCCATGGGCTTATATAGGGAAAATCTTTAAAAATTTTCTTCTCTGAAACCCTAAGGCCCATGTCTTTGATATTTGGTATGAAGCTTCACCCCACAAGGCCCAGCCCCCACTACCCCCACCCAACCCAGGGCCTTTTGGTTTTACATGGGCTTATGTAGGGAAAATCTTTGAAAATCTTCATCTTTGAAACCGCAAGGCCCAGGTCTTTGATATTCGATATGAAGCTTCACCTAGTGGACCCCTACCAAGATTATTCAAATTATAGCCCTGGGGCCAAAAATGCCCCCGCTCCAGGGCCCTTTAGTTTTACATAGAATTATATATGGAAAATCTTGAAAAATCTTCTTCTCTGAAACCGCAAGGCCCAGGTCTTTGATATTTGGTATGAAGCTTCATCTAGTGGACCCCTACCAAGATTGTTCAAATTATAGTTTTGGGGCCAAAAATGACCCTGCCCCTGGGCCCTTTGGTTTTACATGGGCTTATATAGGGAAAATCTTAAATAATCTTCTTCTCTGAAACCGCAATGCCCAGATCTTTGATATTTGGCATGAAGCACACTAGTGGACCCCTACCAATATTGTTCAAATTTTAGTGCTGGGGCAAAAAATGTCCCCACTCTGGGGCCCTTTGGTTTTCCATGGGCTTATATAGGGAAAATCTTTAAAAATTTTCTTCTCTGAAACCCTAAGGCCCATGTCTTTGATATTTGGTATGAAGCTTCACCCCACAAGGCCCAGCCCCCACTACCCCCACCCAACCCAGGGCCTTTTGGTTTTACATGGGCTTATGTAGGGAAAATCTTTGAAAATCTTCATCTTTGAAACCGCAAGGCCCAGGTCTTTGATATTCGATATGAAGCTTCACCTAGTGGACCCCTACCAAGATTATTCAAATTATAGCCCTGGGGCCAAAAATGCCCCCGCTCCAGGGCCCTTTAGTTTTACATAGAATTATATATGGAAAATCTTGAAAAATCTTCTTCTCTGAAACCGCAAGGCCCAGGTCTTTGATATTTGGTATGAAGCTTCATCTAGTGGACCCCTACCAAGATTGTTCAAATTATAGTTTTGGGGCCAAAAATGACCCTGCCCCTGGGCCCTTTGGTTTTACATGGGCTTATATAGGGAAAATCTTAAATAATCTTCTTCTCTGAAACCGCAATGCCCAGATCTTTGATATTTGGCATGAAGCACACTAGTGGACCCCTACCAATATTGTTCAAATTTTAGTGCTGGGGCCGAAAATGCCCCCTCCCCTGGGCCTTTTGGTTTTTCATGGGCTTATATAGGGAAAATCTTTAAAAATCTTTTTCTCTGAAACCGCTAGGCCCAGGTATTTAGTATTTGGTATAAAGCGTCACCTTGTGGACCCCTACCAAGATTGTCCAAATTAAAGTGCTGGGGCAAAAAATGCCCCCGCTCTGGGGCCCTTTGGTTTTACATGGCTTATATAGGGAAACTCTTTAAAAATCTTTTCTGAAACCACAGGGTCCAGGTCTTTGATATTTGGTATGAAGCTTCACCTAGTGGACCCCTACCAAGATTGTTCAAATTATTGCCCTGGGGCCAAAACTGCTCCCGCTCCGGGGCCCTTTGGTTTTACATAGACTTATATAGGGAAAATCTTTACAACTTTTCTTCTCTGAAACCGTAAGGCCCATGTTTTTGATATTTGGTATGAAGCTTCACCCCACAAGGCCCAGTTACCCGCCCCCCACACTTATATAGGGAAAATCTTTAATAATCTTCTTCCCTGAAGCCGCAAGGCCCAGGTCTTTGATATTTGGTATGAAGTTCATCTGGTGGACCCCTACCAATATTGTTCAAATTATAGTGCTGGGGCCAAAAATGCTCCCGCCCCGGGGCCTTTTGGTTTTACATGGGCTTATAGAGGGGAAAATCTTGAAAAATCTTCTTCTCAGAAACCACAAGGCCTAGGTCTTTGATATTTGGTATGAAGCTTCATCTAGTGGACCGCTACCAAAATTGTTAAATTATAGCCCTGAGACCAAAAATGCCCCCGCCTCGGGGGCCCTTTGGTTTTACATAGACTTATATAGGGAAAATCTTTAAAAATCTTCTTCTCGGAAACCACAAGGCCTAGGTCTTTGATATTTGGTATGAAGCTTCATCTTGTGGACCTATACCAAGATTGTTCAAATTATAGCCCTGGGGCCAAAAATGCCCCCGCTCCGGGGCCCTTTGGTATTACATTGACTTATTTAGGGAAAATCTTGAAAAATCTTCTTCTCTGAAACCACAAGGCCTAGGTCTTTGATATTTGGTATGAAGCTTCATCTAGTGGACCTCTACCAAGATTGTTCAAATTATAGCCCTGAGACCAAAAACGCCCCTGTCTCGGGGCCCTTTGGTTTTACATAGACTTATATAGGGAAAATCTTTAAAAATCTTCTTCTGTGAAACCACAAGGCTTAGGTCTTTGATATTTGGTGTGAAATTTCATCTAGTGGACCTCTATCAAGATTGCTAATTATAGCCCTGGGGCCAAAAATGTCCCTGCCCCGAGACCCTTTGATTTTACATAGATTTATATAGGGAAATCTTTAAAAATCTTCTTCTTTGAAACTGCAAGGCCCATGTCTTTGATATTTGGTATGGAGCTTCATCTAGTGGACAATTATAGCCTTTGTTGATATTTGGTATGAAGCTTCACCTTTTTAGACATCCCTCAACATTATGCACATTATAACCTTGGGGTCAATAATGGCCCTCCCAGGGGCCCCTTTGTTACTCTATGGATCAGGTGAGCGATCCAGGGCCATCATGGCCCTCTTGTTTAGAACATATTATTGTATTTATAGCAAATTATCGGTGTTTCAGTATTTTGAAAATAAGTAGGAAAGGGTGAAAATACCGAACTGTCCCGGAAGATACTCGTACTAGGTAAATCTATAAAATCCAAACTCTTATAAAGTCATGCTGTAAGCTGAGGTTGAAGGAGTGAGCAAACGGCCCTGGAGATTAGATTCATTGACCTCATGAGAGCTGTCATCTGCTTGTTTTGAGTTTACAGTTTATTTACAGAATTTACGATTTTTTTTATTTGGCGTAATTTTAAAACCTTTCTGACACCTGAAATAATTACATAGATCAACGTTGAAATGATCTTTGTAGGAATTTTGTGCAACGAAATAGAATTCCAACTTGTATAATTGATTGCATCGGAGGTCTGCCTTGCATTAAGAACCAATGGCATGCAAAATTGATACAATTACATGTATTTCAGGGATGGAACATTACCATGAACATAAACTGTTCCAGCATATGCAACTGGACTTATATCACCATCATTACGCTGGCTTTCTTATTTTCTTTTTGTATTTTTGAGATTTCTGGAGCAGTATGATGTAATTGTAAAAGATGTTCTTGAATCTGAGACTTACTGTGCAGATATTCTAGAGAAGGTGTATTCGGTAGAGGAACTCAAACAAGTAGTAGAATCAAGATCAACTGCTCTTCATGTAAGTTCGCAGAAAAACCCTGTGATACAGTAAATATTCAGTAACATCAAGTGAAAGAAACTCTTGCACAAGTATTTTATATCATTAAGGCTTCTAACCTTTTCCATCTTTCCTATATTTATCATGAAAACATTGTTTTAAATGTCAAATAGGAAAGATGTCTCCCTTTAATAAAGAAAAAAATATGTTTATCATAACATGGGAGTTTTTTTATGGGTTTTTTGCTGATGAGTCTTATGAGTGAAGAAATATATGAGCTGCATGAGGCTTCCACGCAGAGCTGAATCCGGCCCGCATACTAGTACTTGTAAACCACTTAATAAATCTAATCTTGTCCAGAAACCGCGGTGCGAGGCGGACCGCCCATGCTAGTAAACCCTATTGGTTTCATTGGGCGACAGGGCTTGAGATGTCATTTCGTCTCAATATCGGGTAAAAGTCCCACAAAATTGGAAGCAGCGTCTCCAAAATGACCTTTTACAGTGTTGACGGGGACGTTAAACCTCAAATCAAACAAACAAAACTGACTCGCAGCACTTTGCTAAGGCAGGCTCAGACCTTCTTAGCTAATGGATAATTTCAATTAATTTTTGTACTGCCATTGTCAGGAGATGGCGTTTGAAATTTAATTGAAATCAGCCCAGTTTATTCTGATGAAAAAGCTTACCAATAATCAGTACTTGGGCCAAGGTCATTATGTCTTTCAGCAAAGGGGAGGAAGACATATTGTGTTGTTATGGATCCAGTTTATGTTACTGTCGGCATGACTCAGAGCAAATGCGCATTGTTATATCAGTAGGATGAGGGAAAACAGTCATTAAGTTTTGACGGCCTTGACCTCATTTTCAGGATCACAGGCCCCTGAAAACTGTTAATTTTGTGCCGAAAACGGTTTGCATGGTGGTGAACTAGACTTCTGACTTTATGACAGTATTTTGAGTTATCTCCCTTGGAAGTTTGTCGGTATGTATGTGCAAATCGTGTCCGGTCAATGACTTTCTAATTTTTGGATGGATTTTTAATTTACTTGGCAGAAATATTAACCACCATGAGACGATGTGTCAAGAGCATGTCCCAGGTTGATACCTCAAAGGTCAAGGTCATACTAGAAGGTCAAAAAGGGGCCTTTTTGTGTTCAGTCAATAACTTTCTTATTGTTAGATGGATTTTGAAATTACTTGGCAGAAATGTTAACGATTATGGGTTGTTGTGTCGCGCGCATGAACGTTTTGTCAATAACAGGTCGGTACCTCCAAGGTCAAGTTCATACTAAGAGGTCAAAGGTAAAAAAAAAGATTTTTTTTTTCGTGTCCAGTCAATAACTAGAATTATTTCTGGACGGACTTTTTGCTAAAATGTTCACCTTCATTACATGATGTGACGTGTGCAAGACCAAGGTCCGTACCTCCAATGTCAAGGTCATACTTATAGGTAAAAGGTAAAAAAGGGGCCTTTTTAGCTCACCGTCACGTAGTGACGAGGTGAGCTTTTGGGATCACTTTTTGTCCGTCGTCCGTCGTGCGTCCGTGCCTGCGTGCGTGCGTGCGTAAACAATTTCTTTAAACGACATCTCCTAAACCACTGATCGGATTTTGACCAAACTTCACAGGAATGATCCTTAGGTGGTCCCCTTTCAAAGTTGTTCAAATGGTTCCGGTCCGTTGCACATCTAGGTCACAGGAGCCAAAAATAGATTTTTTTCACCAAAAACTTAAAAAAATCTTCTTCTCTGAAACCACAAGGCCCAGGTCTTTGATATTTGGTATGAAGCTTCATCTAGGGAACCCCTACCAAGATTGTTCAAATTATAGTGCTGGGTCAAAAATGCCCCCGCCACGGTGCCCTTTGGTTTTACATTGGCTTATATAGGGAAAATCTTTAAAAATCTTCTTCTCTGAAACCACAAGGCCCAGGTCTTTGATATTTGGTATGAAGCTTCATCTAGTGGACCCCTACCAAGATTGTTCAAATTATAGTGCTGGGGCCAAAAATGCCTCCGCCCCGGGGCCCTTTGGTTTTACATAGGCTTATATAGGGAAAATCTTTAATAATCTTCTTCTCTGAAACCACAAGGCCCAGGACTTTGATATTTGGTATGAAGCTTCATCTATTGGACCCCTACCAAGATTGTTCAATTTATAATGCTGGGACAAAAAATGCCCCCGCCACGGGGCCCTTTGGTTTTACATTGGCTTTTATGGGGGAAAATCTTTAAAAATCTTCTTCTCTGAAACCACAAGGCCCAGGTCTTTTATATTTGGTATGAAGCTTCATATAGTGGACCCCTACCAAGATTGTTCAATTTATAGTGCTGGGACCAAAAATGCCCCCGCCACGGGGCCCTTTGGTTTTACATAGGCTTATATAGGGAAAATCTTTAAAAACCTTCTTCTCTGAAACCACAAGGCCCAGGACTTTGATATTTAGAATGAAGCTTCATCTAATGGACTTCTACCAAGATTGTTCAAATTATAGCCCTTGGGCCAAAAATGCCCCCGCACCGGGGCCCTTTGGTTTAACATAGACTTATATAGGGAAAATCTTTAAAAATCTTCTTCTCTGAAACCACAAGGCCTAGGTCTTTTATATTTGGTATGAAGCTTCAACTAAAGAACCCCTAACAAGATTATTCAAATTATAGTGCTGAGGCCAAAAATGTCCCCGCCCCGGGGCCCTTTGGTTTTACATAGGCTTATATAGGGAAAATCTTTAAAAATCTTCTTCTCTGAAACCGCCACGGGGCCCTTTGGTTTTACATAGGCTTATATAGGGAAGATCTTAAAAAATCTTCTTCTCTGAAACCACAAGGCCCAGGACTTTGATATTTGGTATGAAGCTTCATCTAGTGGACCCCTACCAAGATTGTTCAAATTATAGCCCTTGGGCCAAAAATGCCACTGCTCCGGGGCCCTTTGGTTTTACATAGACTTATATAGGGAAAGTCTTTAAAAATATTCTTCTGAAACCACAAGGCCTAGGCCTTTTATATTTGGTATGAAGCTTCTTCTAAAGGACCCCTACCAATATGATTCAAATTATAGTGCTTGGGCCAAAAGTGGCCCCACCCCGGGGCCCTTTGGTTTTACATAGGCTTATATAGGATTAATCTTTAAAAATCTTCTCTGAAACCACAAGGCCCAGGACTTTGAAATTTGGTATGAAGCTTCATCTAATGGACCGCTACCAAGATTGGTCAAATTATAGCCCTGGGGCCAAAAATGCCCCCGCTCTGGGGCCCTATGGTTTTACATAGACTAATATAGGGAAAATCTTTAAAAATCTTCTTCTCTGAAACCACAAGGCCTGGGTCTTTGATAATTGGTATGAAGCTGCATCTAGTGGACCTCTATCAAGATTTATCAAATTATAGCCCTGATACCAAAAATGTCCCCGCTCCGGGGCCCTTTGGTTTTACATAGACTTATATAGGGAAATCTTTAAAAATCTTCTCTGAAACTGCAAGGCCAAGGCCTTTGATATTTAGTATGGAGCTTTATCTAGTGGACCTCTACCAAGATTGTTCATATTATAACCCTGGGGCCACAAATGCCCCCACCCCAGGGCCCTTTGGTTTTACATAGATTTATATAGCCCCGGGGCCATTTGGTTTTGCATAGGCTTATGTAGGGAATATCTTTAAAAAAAATCTTCTTCTCTGAAACTGCAAGGCCCAGGTCTTTGATATTTGATGTGTAGCTTCATCTAGTGGACCTTTGCCAAGATTGTACAAATTATAGCCTTTGTTGATGTTTGGTATGAAGCTTCACCTTTAAGACCTCCCTCAACATTATGCACATTAAAGCCCTGGGGCCAATAATGGCCCTCTCTGGGGCCCACTTGTTACACTATGGAACAGGTGAGCGATCCAGGGCCATCATGGCCCTTTTGTGTTTTATATAAGGATCACTTTCTGTTTGTCATCTGTGCGTAAACAATTTCTTCAAACGACATCTCCTCCTAAACCACTTATCGGATTTTGACCAAACTTCACAGGAATGATCCTTAGGTGGTCCCCTTTCAAAGTTGTTCAAATGGTTCTGGTCCGTTACACATCTAGGTCACAGGAGCCAAAAATAGTTTTTTTTACCGAAAACTTAAAAAATCTTCTTCACTGAAACAGCAAGGCCCAGGTCTTTGATATTTGGTATGAAGCTTCATCTAGTGGACTCCTACCAAAATTGTTCAAATTATAGTGCTGGGGTCAAAAATGCCCCCACTCTGGGGCCCTTTGGTTTAACATGGGCTTATATAGGAAGATCTTCAAAAATCTTCTTCTCTGAAACCACAAGGCCAGGGTCTTTGATGTTTGGTATGAAGCTTCATCTAGTGGACCCCTACCAAGATTGTTCAAATTATAGTGCTGGGGCCAAAAATGCCCCTCCCCTGGGCCCTTTGGTTTTACAGGGGCTTATATAGGGAAAATCGGTATAAATCTTCTCTGAAACAGCAAGGCCCAGGTCTTTGATATTTGATATGAAGTTTCATCTAATGGACCCCTACCAAGATTGTTCAAATTATAGTGCTGGGGCAAAACATGCCCCTGCCCCGGGGCCCTTTGGTTTTTCATTGGCTTACTATATAGGAAAATCTTTAAAAAATCTTCTTCCCTGAAACTACAAGGCCCAGGTCTTTGATATTTGGTATGAAGCTTCATCTTGTGGACCTCTACCAAGATTGTTCAAATTATAGCCCTGGAGCGAAAAATGCCCCTGCTCCGGGGCCCTTTGGTTTTACATAGACTTATGTAGGGAAAATCTTGAAAAATCTTCTTCTCTGAAACCACAAGGCCTAGGTCTTTGATATTTGGTATGAAGCTTCAGCTAGTGGACCTCTACCAAGATTGTTAAAATTATAGCTCTGAGGCCAAAATTGCCCCCCTGCCTCGGGGCCCTTTGGTTTTACATAGACTAATATAGGGAAAATCTTAAAAAATCTTCTTCTGTGAAACCACAAGGCCTAGGTCTTTGATATTTCGTGTGAAATTTCATCTAGTGGACCTCTATCAAGATTGTTCAAATTATAGCCCTGGGGCCAAAAATGCCCCCGCACCTAAACCCTTTGGTTTTACATAGACTTATATAGGGAAATCTTTAAAAATCTTCTTCTCTGAAACTGCAAGGCCCATGCTTTGATTTTTGGTATGGAGCTTCATCTAGTGGACAATTATAGCCTTTGTTGATATTTGGTATGAAGCGTCACCTTTTTAGACCTCCCTCAACATTATGCACATTGTAACATTGGGGTCAATAATGGCCCTCCCCGGGGCCCACTTGTTACTCTATGGATCAGGTGAGCGATCCAGGGCCATCATGGCCCTCTTGTTAGATTTCCAGAGCCGAAGGCTCCAGGGGAGCTTATAGGATAGGCAGTTGTCCATCGTCGTCCGTCGTATGACGTCTGCGTCGACACTTTCAAACGACATCTCCTCTGAAACCACTGAGCCCATTCTGCCCAGTATCCCTGGGCTGGGGGATTGAAAGTTTGTGTTTTTTTTATGAAAATCATCTCTTTAGTTTGGTTGCTATGGAACTTAGAGTTTCCATAGACTTGTAATGGGGAAAATTGAAAAATGGCATTTACTGCCAAGTCATTACAGATATTTTTACAAACTTTTATAGAAATGTTCCTTGAGTAAACTTCTCTCAGCCATATGCTTTTATGCCAACATGGGGGTCCCCCAGGTTGTGCTGGGGCCATGCCCCACCCCCCTCATCTTCATAAAAAGCCATATAACTCAGAAACCATTCAGATCCCTACCCCATAAACCATATATATATTCTTGTTCCTTATGATAAGACACATTCAGTGACACCAACCTGGGGGTCCCCAGGGATGCGCCAAGGTCATGCTCCACCCCCTCCATTTCATAAAAGGCCCAATATCTCGGAAACCTTACAGATCCCCACCCTAAACCATACATATTCTTGTTCCTTATGAAAAGACGCATTCATGGATACCAACTTGAGGGTCTCCCGGGGTGTGCTGGGGCCTTGCCCCACGCCTCCACTTCACAAAAGGTCATATATCTCAGAAACCATTCAGATCTCTGCCCCTAAACCATATATCTTCTTGTTCTTTTTGATAAGACGCATTCATTGACACCAACCTGGGGGTCCCCTGGGATGCGTCGGGGTCATGCCCCACCCCCTCCATTTCATAAAAGGCCCAATATCTCATAAACCTTACAGATCTCCACCCCTTAACCAAATATATTCTTGTTCCTTATGAGGAGAAGCGTTCATTGACACCACCCTGTGGGTCTCCTTGGGTGTGCTGGGGCCTTGCTCCCACCTTGCCACCACCCCTTCACTTCACAAAAGGCCATATATATCAAAAGTCCCCCACCCATAAACCATATATATATTATTGTTCCTTATGATAAGAAGCATTCAGTGACATCAACCTGGGGGTCCCCTGGGATGTGCCAGGGCCGTGCACAACACCTTCATTTCATAAAAGGCACAATATCTTGGAAACCTTGCAGATCCCCACCCCTAGAATCGGGCCATGCCCCACTGCTTTACTTCATTAAAAGCAATATATTTCAGAAATCATTCAGACCCCCATCCCTAAACTATATATATTCTTATTCCTTATGATAAGACTCATTCAGTCACACCAACCTGTGGGTCTCTTTGTGCGTGGGCAATGTGCCCCGCCCCTCCACTTCATAAAAAGCAATATATTTCAGAGCCATTCAAATCCCCACCCCATAATCATAAATGTACTTGTTCCTTAACAATAGCACACCAACTTGGGAGTCTGCAGGGGCCGTCCCCCTCCTCTCCACTTCATAGAAGGGCCTCATATATCAGAAACCATTAAGATTTCCACCAATAAACCATATTATATTCTTGGTCCTTATGATAAGGCACATTTAAGGACAACAATCTTAGGGCTTTCCTAGAATCAATAGGGCATGCCCCAACCCCTCCACTGCTTAAGAGGCATTATATTTCCGGCATACAGATCTCCACTGCTAAACCATATATATTCTTGTTCCTTATGATAAGACCATTTAGTGATACCAACCAGGGCTCCATTGGGTCCATACCCCACCCCTTTACTTCATAAATGGCCTAATGTTTCAGATACTGAGTCCACATGGGTGCTCATTTGGATGTGGAGGTTCATTTGGGAGACTTTATAATTGGTAGATTAAAATGATATCATGTTAAAGTACATGGATGCCATTGGGCAGTGCAACCTGAGCTCTGGTGAGCATTGTGGCACATGGGCCATTTGTTTCATGTATTGTCAATAATTTTCTTATTATTTGATGGATTTTGAAATTACTTGGCAGAAATGTTAACCATCATGAGACGATGTGTTGCACGGAAGAGCCAAGTCAGTACCTCAAAGAAGGCTGGCAAAATGCTGGCAAATATGAGTATTTTCCATGCCGGTGGCATTTACCGGTAAATACTGGCAAATACTGGAAAACTGAATTTACCACCCTGGAATTAAAACAAACCTACACTCAACAGTAATATATATAGATAATTTCAATAATAGAGGTTAGCTGACTTAATATTTAATAATTATGATACAGTTTTTCTCTGATTGCACGACCCGCAGAAAAAGCAACCGACTGAAGTTGGTTTTTTCTAAGAGTGCCCTAAAATCACCGTGTCATTCTGTCATTCTGTCATTCTGTCAGTCTGTCATTCTGTCTGTCCGTCCGTAACCCGTTTGTGAAAATTGGTGATAGTGACTTAACCGCTTGGAATATTTAAACAATTTTTGGCATACTGAAAGATATCAATGAGATCTAACCAATGGACTTACGAAATATTACATTCCATTTAGTAAAGCCTCGCCGAGGCGAAAAATGTGAAAATTTTTGAACATTTTTGAACTGCTTCTCCTCGGAAACCGTTGGGCCGATTGAAGTCAAATTTCATATGGAGCCTCTATGGGATGGGGGAAACCAAAATTTGCTCATGGGGTCAAGGTCACATGACCAAAATGGCCGCCAAGCCATATATGGTTTGTCTGTCTGTCCGTCCGTAACCCGTAAGTGAAAATTGGTGATAGTGACTTAACCGCTTGGAATATTTAAACAATTTTTGGCATACTGATAGATATCAATGAGATCTAACCAATGAACTTGCGAAATATTACATTCCATTTAGTATAGCCTCGCCGAGGCGAAAAATGTGAAAATTTTCGAACTGCTTCTCCTCGGAAACCGTTGGGCCGATTGAAGTCCAATTTCATATGGAGCCTCTATGGGATAGGGAAACCAAAATTTGCTCATGGGGTCCAGGTCACATGACCAAAATGGCCGCCAAGCCATATATGGTAAAAACCCTTCAAAAATAGTCTTCTCCAGAACCACTGGGCAGATTTCCACGAAACTTGATAAATAGCATCTGGGATGTAGGCCTATCATAAATTGCTAAAATGGTGACCCTGGGTTGACCTTGACCTTCTTTGGGCCCGTCCGTAACCCGTTTGTGAAAATTGGTGATAGTGACTTAACCGCTTGGAATATTTAAACAATTTTTGGCATACTGATAGATATCAATGAGATCTAACCAATGAACTTACGAAATATTACATTCCATTTAGTATAGCCTCGCCGAGGCGAAAAATGTGAAAATTTTCGAACATTTTTTAACTGCTTCTCCTCGGAAACCGTTGGGCCGATTGAAGTCAAATTTCATATGGAGCCTCTATGGGATGGGGGAAACCAAAATTTGCTCATGGGGTCAAGGTCACATGACCAAAATGGCCGCCAAGCCATATATGGTTTGTCTGTCTGTCCGTCCGTAACCCGTTTGTGAAAATTGGTGATAGTGACTGAACCGCTTGGAATATTTAAACAATTTTTGGCATACTGATAGATATCAATGAGATCTAACCAATGAACTTGCGAAATATTACATTCCAGTTAGTATAGCTTCGCCGAGGCGAAATATGTGAAAATTTTTGAACTGCTTTTCCTCGGAAACCGTTGGGCCGATTGAAATCAAATTTCATATGGAGCCTCTATGGGATGGGGGAAACCAAAAATTGCTCATGGGTCCAGGACACATGACCAAAATGGCCGCCAAGCCATATATGGTCTGTCTATCTGTCCGTCCGTAACCCGTTTGTGAAAATTGGTGATAGTGACTTAACCGCTTGGAAAATTTAAACAATTTTTGGCATACTGATAAATATCAATGAGATCTTATCAATGAACTTGCGAAATATTACATTCCATGTAGTACAGCCTCGCCGAGGCGAAAAATGTGAAAATTTTCGAACTGCTTCTCCTCGGAAATCATTGGGCCGATTGAAGTCAAATTTCATATGGAGCCTCTACGGGATGGGGGAAACCAAAATTTCCTCATGGGGTCCAGGTCACATGGCCAAAATGGCCGCCAAGCAATATTTGGTAAAAACCCTTCAAAAATAGTCTTCTCCAGAACCACTGTGCAGATTTCAACGAAACTTGATAAATAGCATCTGGAACGTAGGCCCATCATAAATTGCTAAAATGGTGACCCTGGGTTGACCTTGACCTTCTTTGTGCCTAAGTCAAACTTTGACACATATGCTTTTGTGTTGGATTTTATCCTGCAGACGATTCAGAATACAGTACTAAAGTATAAGATATATTTTTGCTCCTTACGATAAGGCACATTTATTGGGGGAACCGTTTTATGTCCAGGTCACATGACCAAAATGGCCGCCATACCCATATATGGTAACACTCATAAAGCTAAAAGCATCCGGCGGGTCGTGCACTTCAGCTGAAGCACTGGTTTTATTTTATTTTTACTATCTAATTTAATAAAATGTTAGAATAAAAAGGCTTATTTAGTACCTGCCACAGTACTCATCTGCTTACCTTTACCTAGACTAATTGTTTACTGTCACATACAACATGGAGCAATTAATGAATGACATCCTTTTGTCCAACCTTGCCCCTGGCTATCTTGTGCTCTCTAAATAAACAATGTGAGTTGTTGTTGCAATCTTGCAAATCACTGATGGACAATAGTTAAATGCTATAAATATCCTAAAATTTGAACACATGGTTTTAAATACCATAAAAAATGTGTTTAAAACATGCAGATGGATTGGCTAACAGAGCATAGTCTTATCTTGATTAATACGAGTTTAAAACTTAGAAGGATTATGGTAGGTGACAATAACCAGATGCACAGGGAATTCTACCTGTATTTTTCTATTATTGATTTGGAAATATACAATTTTTTGTTTGAATTTTTTCAAAATTTTTAGTCTTAGATTCTCATTTTGGCTAGTTCAACATGTCTATTTTAAAGTGAGAAATATTTTTTTTCTGTAGCTTGACAACCTTATATAAATATTAACTTTTAACAATTTTTACTCATTTAGTTTGATTATACTACTTTTAAGTCAACTTTGTTAAGAACTCTGCAGTGTTTTAAGACAAAAAAAACCCAACAATTTTCCAGTATTTGCCAGTATTTGCCACTTGATGAGTATTTTCCAGTCCGTAAATGCCACTGGTAAATACCGGGGGCGGAATTTGCCGCCCAACCTTGACCTCAAAGGTTAAGGCCATACTTAATGGTCAAAGGTAACAAAATGCTTTTTCATGTACAGTCAATAACTTGCTTATTTCTCAGTGAACTTTTTAAAGTTACTTTGCCGAAATGTTCACGACCATTAGATAATGTGTTGCACACAAGACCCGAGTCAATACCTCCAATGTCAAGGTCATTCTTAGAGGTCAAAAAGGGGAGAGACATCTGTGTTTTTGGAGAAAAACAAATTCTAGTTATTATGTTTGATATTGCACCGGAACTGAAGGCGAGGTTGAAATTTCTTAAACTCCGGAGTTGAAGCTCCCCAGTAATTTTACTACTGGCTGTCCCAAGGTGGTAGTTCTTTTGCAGTACCTATTTGTTAATTGATGACGAAGTCGATGCTGGGGTCGCCAAAGCTTGTGCAGCATTTGGCCGACTTCTTGGTAGTGATTGGGATAGAAATGGAATCAGGCTTGACACAAATCTGCAAGTTAACAGAGCTGTGGTGCTGCCAACACTATTATATGCATGTGAAAAATGGACAGTTTACTAACGACATGCCAACAGACTGAACCACTTCCATACAACCTGTCATAGAAAACTCTTAATGATTTAGTGGCAAGACAGGATTCCAGACACAGAAGTCGTGGGAAGGGCAGGGATGCAGAATACACATATTCTTCTGAAACGGGCACCATTAAGATCGACAGGCCATATTACCAGGATGCCTGAGGAACGGTTGCCAAAGTAAATCCTCTATGGAGAGTTAGAAACAGGCAAACGTTCCCATGGTGGTCAGAAGAAGCGTTTCAAGGACAACCTCAACGCGCACCCCCCCCCTCTCACCCCACTGTATGGACTTCAAACTTCAATATACCAACAGTATTTGGAGCTAATTGCACTGGACCGAGCAAAACGGCCAGGCCTCATCAGAAGGGCTGCTGGCAGATATGTGGCAAAAAGAATCAGCGAATTCAAACTGAAACGAGCACAGCGAAAGGCCGGAGCTAAGGCATCACCAACAGAGCTGTATTCCTCTAACCTCTGCCACAGTCAGTTCAGAGCTGGAATTTGCCTCATCAGGCATCTTAGAACACACTGGAACTAGCATTTCTTGCATGTGATTAAGATTGGTCGTTGGTTGATGAGCTTTTGTGACTGTGAGATGTCCGGCGTCGTCGTGCATCGTGCGTCGTCCATGCGTAAACTTTTTTTGTGAACACTCTAGAGGCCACAGTTTTTGTCCGATCATCATCAAACTTGCTCAGAATGATCAACTTGACAATATCTCGGTCAAGTTCAAATATGGGTCATGTTGGGTCAAAAAGTAGGTCAGTAGGTCAAATCATAAAACTTGTGAACACACTAGAGGCCACAGTATATGTCGGATCATCATCAAACTTGCTCACAATGGCCATCTTGACAATATCTCGGTCAGTTTCCAATATGGGTCATGTCGGATCAAAAAGTAGGTCAGTAGGTCAAATCATAGAAAACCTTGTAAGCACACTAGAGGCCACAGTTTTGGTCAGATCATAATCACTCTTGCTTAGAATTATCACCTTCAAAAAATATCTCGGTCAAGTTCGAATATGGGTCGTGTGGGGTTAAAAGTAGGACAGTAGATCAAATAATAGAAAAACCTTGTGAACACACTAGAGGCCAAAGTTTTGGTCTGATCATCATCATCCTTGTCCAGAATAATTATCGTGACAATATCTCATTCCAGTTCGAATATGAGTCTTGTTCAGCAGGTCAAACCATAGAAAAAACTTGTGAACACTCAAGAGGCCACAGTTTTGGTCTGATCATCATAAAACTTGCTTAGAATGGTCATTTTGACAATACATCGGTCATGTTCGAATATGGGTCATGTTGGATCAAAAAGTAGGTCAGTAGGTCAAATAGGAAAACCTTGTGAACACTCTAGAGACCATACTTTTTTCTAGTCATCATCAAACTTGCTCAGAATGATCATCTTGACAATATCTCGTTCAAGTTAGAATATGAGTGATTTCGGGTCGAAAAGTAGGTTAGTAGGTCAAGTAATAGAAAAACCTTGTGCACACTCTAAGAGACCACACTTTTGGTCCAATCATCATCAAACTTGCTCAGAATCATCATCTTGACAATATCTTGTCAAGTTCGAATATGAGTCATGTGGGATCAAAAAGTAGGTTAGCAGGTCAAATCATACAAAAACCTTGTGAACACTCTTGAGGCCACACTTTTTGTCCAATCCTTATTAAACTTGCTTAGAATAATTATCTTGACCATATCTCACTCAAGTTCATGTCAGGTCAAAAAGTATGTCAGTAGGTCAAATCATAGAAAAACCTTGTGAACACTCTAGAGGCCACAGTTTTGGTCCAGTTATCATAGATCTTGCTCAGAATGATCATCTTGACAATATCTCGGCCATGTTTGAATATGGGTCAGGTCGAATCAAAAAGTAGATCTGTAGGTCATTTTGAAATAATTTTTTTAACCATTTGAGATAGAGTCTTCATTTTGGCATGCAAGTTCCTTATGACAAGGGCTTCCCACACTTACGAAAAATGACCTGTGACCTTTGCCTACTTTATCATAACTTTTGAACCATTTGAGATAGAGCCTTCATATTTTGCATGTTTGTTCCTTGTGACAAGGGTTTCCCTTCCATACAAACATTTTGTGACCTACTTTACCATATGTTCCTTGCATCGAGGTCTTCCCACCCATACAAAAAAAATTGACATATGACTTTGACCATTGACCTACTTTTTCATAACTTTTGAAGCATTTGAGATAGAGCCTTCATATTTGGCATGTAGGTTCCTTGTGACAATGGCTTCCTATTCATGCAAAAATATTATCTGTGACCTTGACATGTGCCCTACTTAGTCATAACTTTTGAACCATTTGAGATAAAATAGAAGTGAGGGCAATGATCAGGAATCGATACAATTTCCCCACAGCTCCCATCAGGAGACACCAAAGGGAAAGAAACACAAACATTAAACAACAGACCCTAATGGAAACATCAATAGGGGAAAAAGCCTTCATATTTGATATGTATGTTCCTTGTGACAATGACTTCCCACACATACACAAATTTTGACCTATGACCTTGACCTTTGACCTACTTTGTCAAAACTTTTGAACCATCTGTGATAGAGTCTTCATATTTGGCATGTAGGTTCCTGGTGACAAGGGCTTCTCTTCTGTACAAACATTTTGTGACCTACTTTATCATAACTTTTGAACCGTTTGAGAATGATCCTTCCTATTTGGCATGTATGTTTCTTGTGACAAGGGTTTCCCACCTATACAAAAATTTTGACCTGTGACCTTGTCCTTTGACCTCTCCGTCATAACTTTTGAACCATTTGACCTAAAGCCTTAATATTTGGCATGTCAAGTCCTTGACCATTGCCCTACTTTGTCATAACTGTTCAATCATTTGAGATAGAGCCTTCATATTTGGGATGTAGATTCCTTGTGACAATGGCTTCACACTCATACAAAAAATTGACATGTGGCCTTGACCGGTGGCCTACTTTATCATATTTTTTTTAACCATTTGAGATAGAGCCTTCATATTTTGCATGTATGTTCCTTGTGACAAGGGCTTCTCTTCTATACAAACAATTTGTGACCTACTTTATCATAACTTTTGAACTATTTGAGATAGAGCCTTCATATTTGGCATGTATATTCCTTCTGACAAGGGCCTCCCACTCATACAAAATTTTTGACCTGTGACCTTGACCTTCGACCTACTTTGTAACAACTTTTGAACCATTTGAGATAGAGCCTTCATATTTGGCATTTAGGTTTTGTTGTGACAAGTCTAGGCCCCTATTAACGAGTCACCTGAACTAAAAAATGTAGAGTCCTTACAATGACTTCTACTCCTAACTATACAAAATAATTTTACAGTAATGTCTTTTGGGTCACTGTCAAAACCAAAATTGCTCAAACCATCCAATCCACCTTACATTACCTACTGTTTTATTTCTACAATAAGGATCAGGTTAGCGATCCTCTTGTTTTGTGTGTGCCTCCATGTCACTGGTGACTAGAGATGGCTGTGTTCTTTGATTGTGGCCTTTCCTGAGTAACCTTTTCTCACTAGTTGTCTTGCAGATTATTTGATGAATGAATTGACGACTTTTGGTCGAACATCGAAATATTTAATTAGATTTTGGTGACCTTTAACTCATTTTCAAGGTCAGTTTTGAGCCAAAAGTACCTTGTCTGCACTATATCCCCAGAATGTATTCATGTGTTTTAAGCATGACCTTAACCTTATCTCCAGAATGAACTTAACAATTGTAGTTAAACTTGATAGGATATATATATATATATATAACCTACCAAAGACTTGGTTATATTTTGGTAACCTTGTCATAATTTTCAAGATCATATAATTGCAAAGATTGTCAAATTTCGCCCTGCCATCAGTATGTTGTGAATTGCCCTGACGTCATTATATTATGGATTCGAGTCTCATTTGGTGTAGTGTATTACTTCCGCATACAAAAAAACTCATTAGGTTTTGGTAACCTTGACCTTGTTTTCAAGTGTTCAATGTTTGTACCATATCTCTTGAACCGGTAACATGATTCTGGCAAAGCTATGTACAATGTATTGTAACAACATAACAAAGACTTGATTCTACTTTGGTGATCTTGACCTCAATTGAACGACCTGCAGAAAAAGCGACCGACTGAAGTCGGTTGATGTTCTAAAAGTGCCCTTAAATCACCATGTCATTCTGTCAGTCTGTCTCTCACCCGATTGTGAAAATTGGTGATAGTGACTTAACCGATTGGAATATTTAAATAATTTTTGTAAACCAGGGTTTGCAGGATCGCTCCCGGGCTTCTCCAGACTTTCGGATGAGTCTTTAAACCGAGGTCCCGTCTCCGTATGACCTTAGCTGTTGTTGGGTGTAAAACTCAAACACTCACTCACTCCTGTACAGTATCAAACAAAATCACAATAGCAAATTGATCCGCATGGAGGCTTTCAGCTCAACATTGAGTCATGATAAAATACATGTAAAAATGGATATGTATAGATTAATATTGTCATGAATCAGGGTTGAGGACTCAATAACAATCCAACGTCAGAGCAGAAGAAAACCACCAGTTATATCACGGAGGATCGAACCCAGGAAATATCCAGCTCCACCCTTCCGGAATTCAAAGGATTTAGATTGGGACCGTCATCAAAGAGCCCAGAGTCCGGGTCACCACTGTGCAACTAAAGAGCGAAGCAAAGTTGTCCACTGTAAAAGGTTCGACAATCAAACACGTGGTCTGTCCCAAAACATCCATGCAATAACCACTTTTCTTGTATTTAGCAACACATTTTCTGTATTGACCAGAAAAATTATCACTACCTAGTATTCTTCTGAATTTATAAAATAAATCCCCATAAAACTCAGGTTCCGACAGTCCCTGTTGCAGAAGTGTCTGCAAAGAAATGCCATATTGTCGCTGATAAAATTTTGAAAACGTTTTGCACAAGTCCGTGGCCATTATTACTTCCATCAACTGTCTTGAGCTCAAGTTATTACTTCCATCAACTGTCTTGAGCTCAAGTAATTACTTCCATCAACTGTCTTGAGCTCAAGTTATTACTTCCATCAACTGTCTTGAGCTCAAGCCATCTTGGCCCTCTTGAATAAATTTCCATCAGCAAAAAGCTAACTGGAACTGAGGGCGAGGGTTGAAATTTCATAAAAATCAGAGTTGAAGCCTCCGAGTAGTTTTACTATTGACCGTCCAAAGGCGGTCATTCTTTTGCAGTGTCTTAATTGTTTTGGCTTTGTGTGCCGTTGGTTAATGTTTCGTCTGTTTTTCTGTGTGCCTCCGTGTCACATTCTATTGGTGACTTGAGACGGCTGCGTTCTTAGATTGTGGCCTTTCCTGAGTTACCTTCTCATTTTGACCTTTCTTCGATCGCTACTAATTTTATAGTGACAGTGATACTAAGACTGAGTCTGTAGTACTTATTTCGAGGCCCTGTCAAGATGGTGGCATACAGTGAAATTTCACAATGAGGCAACAAATTGCTGAATATACATGTACTTTATATATGGTGAAACCGTTTGAAATACAACTGATTGAACATATACTTTATTGAAAATATACTTTCATACCCAGAGCCTGGAATGATTCAGAGTCCCTAGACTGTGATACTGTACCTGAAACCTCCCCTTCTAGTGTCTGTATATACAATTGCTGAATATCATCAAAACAACTGTAACAGAAATTATTAGAAAAGAAAGTTGGCTGTTTGTTTGTTTGTATTGGACTTTAACGGCCCAGTCAACAGTATTTTAGGTCATTTTTGAGCCGGTCAGTTTACCTATCCACACTTTTCCTGGGCAAGCTTATACATAAGTGGTTAGCCAGTACAGTGCACATTCTTTCGCAAGAAACTGACAACTGCCCTTCTTGAATCAGCGGAAGGGAGAGAATGACCGTAGAAAAGATTTCATGATCAATTTCCACGAAAGAAAGTTGCAGACCCCTGCAGGTATCGAACCCGCGTCCAAATGGTCGTCGAACCCGCGTCCAAATGGTCGCCAGACGTCAGCAGAAACTGACCATCCTTTATGCTTAGATAAGCGAAAAATTACCAGTCCATCACAAAATTTCAAATATCAAAAAAAAAATAAATAAAAAAAAATGAAAATATAACGAAAAAACGTGCTGACATATCCCTGCAAGCACTGAACGCTGATTCATAGTTTAATCAACATTAAAACAACGTTTTCAAGGTTATTTCAACATTGATTCAACGTTGAGTGCCTGCAAATGGTTTCCTTTCAGAGTCTTTAAATTGCTTACAGTATGAAATTGAGTAAATTTCAGATTGTTGCACTTGAGCCAGTTGATAGAGCAGGAAGAGTTTTACTGGTGGCCAACACTCATTATTATTTCCACCCTAATGCCTGCCATGTTCGACTGATACAGAATCTAGTATGTGTGCGGTATATAGAGAATCTTTTGAAGCAGTATGGGAAGGAGGTAAGAATTAAAGAAGATTCTAATGCATTTTGGTATGTAACACAATGTTAGATTTGATAAGGTCTAAAGTCAGTGACAGTATATTCTTAGATAACTGTCAGAAACCAAACATGATCAGGTAACCTCACTTTTTAAGTAAAGTAGAAGTGGAGGCAATGATCAGGAATCGATACAATTAACCCACAGCTCCCATCAGAGACACCAAAGGGAATGAAACACAAACATGAAACAACAGACCCTAATGGAAACATCAATAGTGGAAAGCATAAAGGTCAGTTTCTTTCCCACAAAATGGGTAATAGGCTATCCAAAATAAAATAATATAAGCGACACAAACACCCAAAAACAAACCATGACAAAAATAAACCGTGACAGAAGAAACGGTCAGCGGAAACAAATTCCACTGGGGGGCTTAAATCAATTTGTATGTATCCACAATCCTCGCCTCTTACTTCCATCGCGATTAAGACAAATAAATAATTTGTTCAGTCCACATGAAGGCTTCCTAACTCATCAGTGCAACAAACAGAATCTACATAATTAGACCCCACATAACACGGTTTGATCAGATCTACTGTGCTTGCTTAAACATAAACAAACAGTTTGATTCTCAGCTCAGAACTATTTTCCCAACCTACACTCAGAGACGATCGACCCACCAGTGCTTTGATTGATATAACAGAACTGGAAGCTTGTTGGCAAATGTATAGATTATATAGAAAAAAATGGTCTATATACTTTAGTATTTTTGAACTGGTCAGAAGTTCAAGTTACGCAGTGCACACTGGTGTTCTCTATAGCTTCACGATAATACGAGGACTGTTCAAAGATGAATGCAAATAAGGACATAAAAATGATTCCGTGATAGATTTCGATGAAAAATTTATTTTGTCCCCTCAAAGTATTCCCCTTTAACAGATATACAAACTTTCAGTCTTCTGATCCAATCATTGAATGCATTTTGGTAGTCTTTGCGAGGTATACTATGAAGGCACTGGCATATTGCAGAACCAAGGTGTTTGCGTTGTACAAATTTTCGACCAGAAAGGTATTTTTCAGCTGCAGGAACAAAAAAAGTCACACGGGGCAAGGTCAGGGGAATACGGGGGGTGAGGGAGTTCAACAATTTTTTCTTGCTTCAGATAGTCTTGCACAATGAACGCCTTGTGCGATGACGCATTGTCATGTAGCAATCTGACATTGGCCAAACCAGTTGTGGGTCTTCGTTCTTTGAAATATTTCTTCAATTTTCGAAGAACTTTATTCTTGTAAAACTTTGCATTTACAGATTTGCCTTTAGGCACAGCAACCTGAATAGCAGGGCCCTGATTTGAAAAAAATATGTCATACATTACCTTCTTGATGCTCATGGTCCGCTTTGCAATGCATGGTCTTTTGTAATACTTTGTTGCCCATATTTTGTTCTGAATCTTTCGTTTTGGCTCAAAACATTGAACCCATGTCTCGTCACTTGGACGACATTAGCGAAAGACCGTGCATTGTAATTTGGAAACTTTTTAAGCAACTTCTTGGCGCACTGAATGTGTGTCTTTTTCTGCTCATCTGTCAACAGATGGGGAATCCATCTAGCACAGATCTTTTTCATTTACAAATCCCGTTTCAGAATTGTATGAGCTGCTCCTAATGAGATGCCAACCATACTAGCTATTTGCCTAGTTGTGTATCGTGCATCGGTAGCAACTATTTCTTTCACTCTAGCAACCATCTTGGCAGATGTTGCTCTTTTCGGCCGACGATCATGTGGTGCATCTTCTGTTGAGCCTAGCCCACAGCTGAATTTCTTACACCAACGAAAAACTGTCGGAAAAGACATTTCATTATGCCCATAAACCGAACATATTTCATCAAAAATGTCTTTGCACGGTATACCAACAATACAACGGTTCTTAATATAGGACCGTATTTCAACGGCGTACTCTGACCTTCTTCCAACCATGTTTTGTATTAGTATACAAGAGTAGACAGTTTTTATCGAACGATATACATGGCTAAAGTGCACGGATTTTAACAGGTTTGGTATCAATGTATAGGTAAAATGTTTTTCTACGTTGTGATATTTATTTCCAGGTGATTTTCGCATTAGTGCATGAGAAAACGTTCTACTTGCTTTCATATTTGAACAGTCCTCGTATAAAAAAAACTACCATAGTGCAGATTATATTTTCTGGTTCTTTGGGATCATTGAGTTCATTTTGAATATAGAGTTCTGCTTAAGCTGGCTCAAGAGGGCCTGGCCGGTGTTGTACATTTCAGCACTGGTAATGAACAGAAGCAATAAAACCGAGTCTGCTATTTTTGTTTATTTGGTGTATTCTTTCCTTCTAAAAGATCTAACCATTCAGAACTTATTGTTAGGGTATTTATAGAAACAGTGTAATCAATTATGGAAAAATCATGATCAGTTATGCACTCATTTGCTCTAAATAAATAATCATCAAGTTAATTAATTGGGAAATCAATATTCTTTGTCAAATTTGACACCGGACGCAACAAAATTTGGAATTCAATGCTTGCAGAAAAAAATACATAAATTGCTGCATTGCAAGTATGAGAAATAACATTGAATAACCATCTAAGGGCTGTCACGATATACCAAACCCGTTTTGCGATATAATAAAAAATATTGCAATAATACCACAATATATTGCTTTAACAAATCAAGTATTTACTTGTAGCAAGATGACAGGATCAACTTTTCCATGATTATATCACTGGTTTTGAGGCCCATAAGTTAAACAAATGTTTTACATCCAATTAAAGTGAATAGATTATACCAGGGATAAAGAGAGTTTGAAATCTTAATCAGTTTGTCCCGCCGACGGATTGGCATCATTGTAACATATGCAGTGATGTTAAATAATAATAATATGTCCTATGAAAGGAATATCCTTTGGAAGCAAGGAATACACCACAGAACAGAAAAGAATTGAGTGTACAAGTTTTCTGGTCCAGACTATCTACTTTTGGCCAATAAGGCCTCATCAGTGACCCTCAGATATTTTCAAAACCTTGTTGTCTCAGCCGAGGCTACAGTTTTACGTCATATTTTGTGAAACTTTGCCGGAATGTTTGTCTTGATAAGGTAAACAGTAAGATGGGTTAAGTTGGAAAATGGGTCATTTCGGGTCAAAAACTAGGTCTACTTTATTTCAATCTGTTTGTGCAAATCATTTAGGTGAGCAATTAAAGGCCATCCTGTATAGAACATATTGTACTCGGGGGAAGTGAGCAACTCTTTTGGGGGTTAGAGGAGATGAAAGAGAGAGAGGAAATGAAGAGCAAAAGGCAAGCTTTGCCCAACTGTATGCCACCCCCCATCGGGGCTTAAAGAAATAGATGGGCTGCATGATGCTCCCACACAGAGCTGAAACTGACCACATACGAGTGCTTGTAAACCGCTTAGAGGATGTACCTAAAACAAAAGGCCCATGGGCCACTATGCTCACCAGAGCTCAGGCGGGCACTGCCCACTGGCAGCCATGTATGGTTTTAATTAATCAATTAAAAAGTCTCCCAATCGAACCCCCATTCCATGTGGACTCTATCTGAAATATTAGGCCTTTTATGAAGTGGAGGGGTGGGACATGGACCAAACAGAGCCCGGGTTTGTATCAATGAATGCATCTTATCATAAGGAACAAGAATATATATGGTTTAAGGGTGGGGATGTGTACAGGTCCTGAGATATAAGGCCTTTTAAGCTGAGGAGGCGTTGGAGCATGGCCCTGGCAGAACCCAGGAAATCCAAGATTGTTGTCATTGAATGTGTCTTATCATTAGCACCGAGAAAATATATTGTTTAGGAGTTGGGATCTGAACTGTTTCTGAGATATGAGGACCTCTTATAAAGTGAAGAGGAGAGGAATGGCCCCTGTGGTTTGCCAAGTTGGTGTGACTGAATGTGTCTAATCACAAGGAACAAGAATATATATGATTATTTTGTGGGGAGCTTAATGTATGGCCTTTAATGAAGTGAAGGAGTGGGCCCATTGCCCTAGCACAAATACTGATGTGACTGAATGAGTCTTGTCCTTTGGGATCATTGATTCCATTGTGGAATTTGAAATTATTTGAGGGTCACTGATGTGGCATAATTGGCCGAAACTAGCTAGTCTGGCCCAGAAAACATGTACACTTCATATTTTCCAGTTCTGTGGTGTATTCCTTGCTTCCAAAGGATAACCTTTTTATAGAACATATCATAAGGAAAACAGATATACATGCCTTAGGGGTGGATCTGGACAGTTTCTGAGATATATGGTATTTTATGAAGTGGAGGGTTGGGGCATGGAAGACCCCTAGGTTGGTATCACTGAATGTGTCATATCATAAGGAACAAGAAAATATATTGTTTAGGGATGGGGATCTAAATAGTTTCTGAGATATTGAGCCTTTTACAAAGTGGAAGTGGGTGGGGTATGGCCCGGGCATATGCCAGAGCACACCCTAGTTTGTGTCACTGAATGCGTCTTATCATAAGAAACAAGAATATATATGGTTTTGGGGCGGGGATCTGAATGGTTTCTGAGATATATCGCCTTTTATGAAGTGGAGGCGTGGGGCATGACCCCCAGGTTGGAATCACTGAATGCGTCTTATCATAAGGAACTAGAATACATATGGTTTAGGGGTGGGGATCTGAATGGTTTCTGAGATATTGGGCCTTTTATGGAATGGAGGGGGCAGGAGAATATATATGGTTATGGGGTTCGGATCTGAATGGTTTCTGAGATATATCAACTTTTATGAAGTGGAGGGGTGGGGCATGGCCCAGGAGCACCCTGGGAGACCCCTAGGTTGGTATAACTGAATGCGTCTTATCATTCGGAACAAGAATATATATATATGGTTTAGGGGTGGGGATCTGAACGGTTTCGGAGAAATTGGGCCTTTTATGAAGTGGTGGGGGTGGGGCATGGCCCGGACACATCTCAGGGGACCCCCAGGTTGGTGTCACTGAATGCGTCTTATCATAAGAAACAACAATATATATGGTTTTGGGGTGGGGATCTGAAAAGTTTCTGAGCTATGAGGACCGATTATAAAGTGAAGAGGAGTGGAATGGCCCCTGTGGATTGCCAAGTTGGTGGGACTGAATGTGTCTAATCACAAGGAACAAGAATATATATGATTATGTTGTGGGGACTTAATGTATGGCCTTTTATGAAGTGAAGGAGTAGGCCCATTGCCCTAGCACAAATACTGATGTGACTGTATGTGTCTTGTCCTTTGGGATCATTGATTCCATTGTGGAATTTGAAATTATTTGAGGGTCACTGATGTGGCCATATTGGCCGAAACTAGCTAGTCTGGCCCATGTCTTCATGTCTTATCATTAACACCGAGAATATATATTGTTTAGGAGTGGGGATCTGAACTGTTTCTGAGCTATGAGGACCTCTTATAAAGTGAAGAGGAGAGGAATGGCCCCTGTGGATTGCCAAGTTGGTGTGACTGAATGTGTCTAATCACAAGGAACAAGAATATATATGATTATGTTGTGGGGAGCTTAATGTATGGCTTTTTATGAAGTGAAGAAGTGGGCCCATTGCCCTAGCACAAATACTGATGTGACTGAATGAGTCTTGTCCTTTGGGATCATTGATTCCATTGTGGAATTTGAAATTATTTGAGGGTCACTAATGTGTCCTAATTGGCCGAAACCAGCTAGTCTGGCCCAGAAAACATGTACACTTCATATTTTCCAGTTCTGTGGTGTATTCCTTGCTTCCAAAGGATAACCCTTTTATAGAACATATTTATCATAAGGAACACAAATATACATGCCTTAGGGGTGGATCTGGACAGTTTCTGAGATATATGGCATTTTATGAAGTGGAGGGTTGGGGCATGGAAGACCCCTAGGTTGGTATCACTGAATGTGTCATATCATAAGGAACGAGAAAATATATGGTTTAGGGATGGGGATCTAAATAGTTTCTGAGATATTGAGCCTTTTACAAAGTGGAAGTGGGGTGGGGCATGGCCCGGGCATACGCCAGAGCACATCCTAGTTTGTGTCACTGAATGCGTTTTATCATAAGAAACAAGAATATATATGGATTTGGGGTGGGGATCTGAATGGTTTCTGAGATATATCGCCTTTTATGAAGTGGAGGCGTGGGGCATGACCCCTAGGTTGGAATCACTGAATGCGTCTTATCATAAGGAACTAGAATACATATGGTTTGGGGTGGGGATCTGAAAAGTTTCTGAGCTATATCACCTTTTATGAAGTGGAGGGGTCGGGCATGGTCCCGGCGCACTACGGGTGACCCCTAGGTTGGTATCACTGAATGCGTCTTATCATAAGGAACAAGAATATATTATGGTTTATGGGTGGGGATCTGAACTTTTTCTGAGATATATGGCCTTTTGTGAAGTGGAGGGGGTAGGGCTTGGTCCGGACACATCCCAAGGGACCCCCAGGTTTGTGTCACTGAATGCGTCTCATCATAAGAAACAAGAATATATATTGTTTTGGGGTGGGGATCTGAATGGTTTCTGAGATATATCGCCTTTTATGAAACGGAGGCGTGGGGCATGACCCCTAGGTTGGTTTCACTGAATGCGTCTTATCATAAGGAACTAGAATACATATGGTTTAGGGGTGGGGATCTGAACGGTTTCGGAGAATTTGGGCCTTTGACGAAGTGGTTGGGGTGGGGCATGGCTCGGTTACATCTCAGGGGAGCCCCAGGTTGGTGTCACTGAATGCGTCATATCGTAAGAAACAAGAATATATATGGTTTTGGGGTGGGGATCTGAAAAGTTTCTGAGCTATATCACCTTTTATGAAGTGGAGGGGTGGGGCATGGCCCTGGCGCACCACGGGTGACCCCTAGGTTGGCATCACTGAATGCGTCTTATCATAAGGAACAAGAATATATATGGTTTATTGGTGGGGATCTGAACTGTTTCTGAGATATAGGGCCTTTTGTGAAGTGGAGGGGGTGGGGCATGGCCCCGGCACATCCAAAGGGACCCCCAGGTTGGTGTCACTGAATGCATCTTATAATAAGAAAAAAGAATGTATATACTTTAGGGGTGGGGATGTGAATGGTTTCCGAGATATATGGCCTTTTATGCACTGGAGGGGGCATTGCCCCGGAACACCCTGGGGGACCCTAGGTTGGCATAAAAGCATGTATTTGAAAGAAGTTCACTGAAGGAATATTTCTATAAAAGTGTGTCAAAATATCTACAAAGTAAATGTCATTTTTATATTTTCCCCATTATAAGTCTATGGAAACTCTAAGTTGCCATAGCAACCAAACTAATGAGCCGATTTTCATTAAAAACACAAACTTTCAATCCCCCAGCTCAAGGATGCTTCAGATGCAATTTGGGCTGAATCGGCCAAGTGGCTTCAGAGGACATGTTTGAAAGTGTTGACGCCAGACGACGACGACGCAGACGACGACGACGGACAACTGCCTTTCCTATAAGCTCCTTGGAGCCTTCGGTTCTGGTGAGCTAAAAAGTAGAAGTGCAGGCAATGATTGATATTTATAACTTCATTATTAGAATTTAGAAATGACGGTACAAGAAGGTGTCAGTTTTTAGCTCACCAGAGCCGAAGGCTCCGGGGGAGCTTATAGGATAGGCAGTTGTCCGTTATCGTATGTCCGTCGTCAACACTTTCAAACGACTTCTCCTCTGAAGCCACTGGGCCAATTGGGCCCAAATTTTATCTGTAGCATCCTTGGGCGTGGGGATTGAAAATTTGTGTTTTTTTATGAAAATCGGCTCATTAGTTTGGTTGCTATGGCAACTTAGAGTTCCCATAGACTTATAAATGGGAAAATTGAAAAATGGCATTTACTGCCAAGCCTCTGCAGATGTTTTGACAAAACTTTCATAGAAATGTTCCTTAGACAATCTTCTCTCTGCCATATGAATTTAGGGCTGCTGCTCATTTTTATTGGTTGCCATGGAAACCAAAATAAAAAAAACAGTAAAAAAAACTTAAAAAATCATCTCCTCAGAAACGGTATGCTCTATGAGGCTGAGAGTTTATGGAAATATTCACCATATTTGCCTTTACAGGTTTTGTGTTTTTTATGAAATTCGGCTCTTTAGTTTGGTTGCTATGGCAACTTAGATTTTCCATAGACTTAAAATGGGGAAAATTGAAAAATGGCATGACCTACCAAAGTAGAAGTAAAACAAAGATCAGGAATTGATACAATTAACTTACTCCACCCATAAAAGACACCAAAGGGAAAGAAATACAAACATTAAGCGACCAGACCATAATGGAAACCTAAACAAAGGAAGGCCATAAGGACAGTTACTTTCCCACAAAATGGCCATATGGCCATCCAAAATTAAAAGACACAAGTGATACACAAAGTAAGTAACAAACAACAACATAAATAAATCGCCACAGAAATATAATATATTGGAACGGTCAGTGGAAGATTTCCACTGGGGGGCTTAAATCGATTTTACGCGGCCACAATCCTCGCCCTTACTTCTGTCGCAATTTAGACAAATAATTTGTTCAGTCCACATGAAGGCCTCCTAACTCATCAGTGCAACATCTCCGTGAACACAAAAATCAAAGAACCACAGAGGTGAGACAACGGTGAGGACTCGACAGCAAGAAACCACTGAAATGCTGGAGCAAAAGAAAACCAACAGTTAGACTCCGATGAGCCCGACCAGAGACAGAGCATCAGGCACCAACCAGCATTATCTCTCTAATTCTCAATAAGCCTTTACCTTGGAGCTGTCATAGATTCTGAGGCCTGACCCACCAGCGTGCAATTAAAGAGGGAAGCAAAGTTGCCAACCGTGATTTGGTTAACTACCATGCATGCAGTCTGTCGTATAATATCCATGTTGTACCCAATCTTTTTATATCGAAGAATGATTTTACGAAATTGGGTGCTGAAGTCATTGCGGTTATATATTTTTCTGAATTTATATGCTAAGTCACCATAAAATTCGGGTTCCGATAGACCTTGTTGCAGAAGAGATTTAAGTCCAATATTGAATTTTGAAATTAAATCAGAATGGCGTCTATAAAATTTTGAAAAGGCTTTGCGTAGTTTATGGTACCGATAACCCTGATTAAGGAGTTTAGCCGTTAATAATTTATTACGAGTGTTGAAGTCCGTTACATGACTACACACTCTAGCAAATCGAATTAATTGCGAAATATAAACGCCATAGGATGGCGCTCGAGGAACATCACCATCCAAAAAAGGAAAATTTACAATCTCAAAATCAAACTCATCGCATTTATCATAAATTTTGCACGAAACAAATCCATCTACAATAGATAGATGTAAATCCAAAAACGGGGCCTCGGTATCAGAAGAATTTGCTTTATTTAACTGAAGTTCTAGGGGGTAAATCTGACTGATCAAACCATCAAAATAGGTATTATCAATATTTAATAAATCATCTAAATATCTAGAAGTAGAGCTAAAAGCTTCAATAATTTCAGATTGGTTGTCAATGGAAAGCGACAAAATGAAGTCTCTTTCATAACAATACAAGAACAGATCAGCCACAAGAGGTGCGCAATTAGTACCCATCGGAATACCTGCAATTTGTCTAAATAACTTAGTACCGAATCTTATATAAATATTGTCAAGTAGAAAGGTGAGGGCATCACACACTTTCTGACATGACCAAAGTGTATAATTCTTATGCTCTTTAGAAGTGAAAAATGCATTTCTGACATTACATGCAAGGTAGAGAGAATCTTCTCTGTGAACAGCCCATTCAATTAAATCATTAAGCTTTTCTTTTATAAGATTATGAGGAAGTGTAGTGTAAAGAGTGGAAAAATCGTAGGTAGACAGACTAGAAGCACGAAAATGTCTAGATTTCAATTTATTTAAAACCTCATTCGATTTTTTTTATAGACCAAAACAGATTTCTTCCTGATCTTTCAAAGACTTTATCACGATATTTAATTACATGCGTTTTAATAGCAGTAAGACAGGAAGTTAATAATTTAGAATGCTCAGTGGTAGTGCAAGAGCTAGAATTTGCAATAAACCGTGCTTTGTAAGGTTTTTTATGAAGTTTTGGTAACCAGTATAGCGTAGGAAGCTTGTCTTGGCCTTCGTTAACACACACAGCAAACTTGGTGGCTGAAAGACAAACATGTTTATCTACTATAGCTAGCCTTTGCAGATATTTTGACAAAAATTTTCATAGAAACGTTCCTTGAGTAAACTTCTCTCAGCCATATGCTTTTATGTCAACCTGTGGGTCCCGTAAGTTGTGCCAGGGCCATGCCCCGCCCCCTTCACTTCATGAAATCCCTCAGAAACCTTACAGATCCCTACCCCTAAACCATATATATTCTTGTTCCTTATGATAAGACACATTAAGTGACACCAACCTTGGGGTTCCCCCGGATGTGCCGGGGACATACCCCACCCCCTGTACTTCATTAAATGCCATTTATCTCAGAAACCATTCAGATTCCCACCCCTAAGCGGTATATAATCTTGTTTCTAATGATAAGACGCACTCAATGACAGCAACCTGGGGGTCCCTCGGGATGTGCCTGGGCCATGCCCCACCACCTCCATTTCATAAACTGCCCAATATCCCAGAAACCCTACAGATCCCCACCCCTAAACCATATATATTCTCGTTGCTTATGATAATTCGCATTCAGTGACACCAACCTGGGGGACACCCAGGGTGTGCCGGGGCCATGCCCAACCCCCTCCACTTCATAAAAGGCTAAATATTCCAGAAACCTTCCAAATCCCCACCCCTAAACCATATCTATTCTTGTTTCTTATGATAAGATGCATTAAATGACACCAACTTGGGGTTTCCCCAGATGTGCCGGGGACATGCCCCACCCCTCCACTTCATAAAATGCCATTTATCACAGAAGCCATTCAGATCCCCACCCCTTAACCATATATATTCTTGTTCCTTATGATAAGACGAACTCAGTGACACCAACCTGGGGGTCTCCCGGATGTGCCGGGGCAATGCCCAATCACCTCCACTTCATAAAAGGCCAAATATTCCAGAAACATTTCAGATCCCCACCCCTAAACCATATAAATTCTTGTTCCTTATGATAAGACACATTCAGTGACACCAACCTAGGAGTCACCCAGGGCATGCCCGGGTCATGCTCCACCCCTCAACTCACAAAAGACCATATATCTGAGAAACTGTTCAGAGCCCTATCCCTAAACCATATTATATTCTTGTTCCTTATGATAAGACGCAATCAGTGACACCAGCATGGGGGACTCCCGGGGTGCCACCGGCCATGTCCCACACCTTTACTTCATTAAAAGCCATATATCTCAGAAACTGTTCAGATCCCCACCCCTTAACCATACATATTCTTCTTCCTTATGATATGTCCCCACTTCATAATAGGCCATATATCTCGAAATCATTCAAATGCCCACCCCATAATCACATATATTCTTGTTCATTGTTATTAGACACATTCAGTCATCCCCATCTTGCGGGGTCCGCAGGGGCCATTTCTCTCCCATCCACTTCATGAAAGGGCCTCATATCTCAGAAACCGTTAAGCATTCAGTGACAGCAATATTGGGCTTTTCTGGGATCCACCATGCCCGAATCCCTCCACTGCTTCAAAAGCCTCACATCTCAGGAGCCATACATATCCCCACCGCTAAACCATAATGTCTCTGTTCCTTTTGATAAGATGCATTTAGTGACACCAAACAGGGCTCCATTGGGTTCATGCCCCACCCTCTCTACTTTATAAAACACCTAATATTTCAGATACAGCTCACTTGAGTGCTCATTTGGGTATGGGGTTCATTTGGGAGACTTTATAATTGGTAGATTAAAATCATATCCTGTTAAAATTCAATGTCATGGGCAGTGCCCACCTGAGCTCTGGTTTATGAAATTTGGCTCTTTGGTTTGTTTGCTATGGCAAGTTAAGAATTTCCATTGACTTATAAATGGGGAAAATTGAAAAATGACATTTATGCCTTTCAAGATATTTTGTCAAACTTACATAGAAATGTTCCTTTAATAATGTTCTTTTAGGCCTATTAGTTGCCACAGATGGGAAATTGTCAATTGCCATCTGTTGAATTGCAACAACACATTCAAGCGACATCAGACCTCTGAAGCCAAATTCTATCTGTAGTATCCTTGGGCGGAGGGCTTCCATGGTTAGTTAAAATACATTGCTGCCAGTGGGCAGTGCCCCCTGAGCTCTGGTGAGCATAGTGGCCCATGGGCCTCTTGTTTAGGCTTACTAATTCTACGAAAATGTTCGTTAAATGATGTTTTTAACATGCGATTAGTTTGCCCAATATACTGCAGTGTGTCAGGTTATCACACATATCAAAATCTGTAGACTATATCGGAACCCGAATTTTATGGTGACTTAGTATATAAATTCAGAAAAATATATAACCGCAATGACTTCAGCACCCAATTTCGTAAAATCATTCTTCGATATAAAAAGATTGGGTACAACATGGATATTATACGACAGACTGCATGCATGATAGTTAACCCAATCACGGTTGGCAACTTTGCTTCCCTCTTTAATTGCACGCCGGTGGGTCAGGCCTCAGATTCTATGACGGCTCCAACGTAAAGGCTTATTGAGAATAAGAGAGATAATGCTGGTTGGTGCCTGATGCTCTGTCTCTGGTCGGGCTCATCGGAGTCTAACTGTTGGTTTTCTTTTGCTCCAGCATTTCAGTGGTTTCTTGCTGTCGAGTCCTCACCGTTGTCTCACCTCTGTGGTTCTTTGATTTTTGTGTTCACGGAGATGTTGCACTGATGAGTTAGGAGGCCTTCATGCGGACTGAACAAATTATTTGTCTAAATCGCGACGGAAGTAAGGGCGAGGATTGTGGCCACGTAAAATTGATTTAAGCCCCCCAGTGGAAATCTTCCACTGACCGTTCCAAGGCGGCTCTTCTGTGGCGATTTATTTATGTTGTTGTTTGTTACTTACTGTGTGTATCACTTGTGTCTTTTAATTTTGGATGGCCATATGGCCATTTTGTGGGAAAGTAACTGTCCTTATGGCCTTCCTTTGTTTAGGTTTCCATTATGGTCTGGTCGCTTAATGTTTGTATTTCTTTCCCTTTGGTGTCTTTTATGGGTGGAGTAAGTTAATTGTATCAATTCCTGATCTTTGTTTTACTTCTACTTTACATGTCAAATCGGACATATTAACTATAGAAAAACGTCTACCGTTTACAGATGAAGAAATGGTAGACGCAGTGCATAAATGTGAACAGCACCTGCAAATTTTAGCATTGCACTTGGAAATACTAGGATACATTCCACTTCTTCTGAAAGGATTGGTATATTTACAAAGAAAGGGCGATTTGATAGGAGCTAATCTAACTCTCAGATTATTTTTAAATAAATTAGTACTACCAGCTCCACTTTAATTAACAGAAGCGGCAGAAAACAAATTTATGGGCCTCACCAATACCGACGGCAACATAGCACTAAATTATTAATAGAATAGGGAATCCGTACAGAAGAATCAGACTGTAACCTAAGGGGAGATAGTTTGAGTTTAAATTTAATCGTGATATTAAGGGAAGATCTTGTAAGTTTAAATTTATTTGTGATACTCATGTTTGTTTAAAGGGTCGATACCGTCCAAACTAAAGCGATATTCATACTGGTCATTAAGTTAAACAGTATAATCCTTCAAATAGAAGGCGCTTCAAATAGAAGTTGAGTATAACAAAAGCCCACAAAACAGCAGGCTGCATGATGCTTCCAGGCAGAGCTGAATCCGGCACGCACACCAGTACTGGTAAACTGCTTAGCGGATTTAAGCTTGTCCAGGAACCGTGGTGCGAGGCGGACCGTCCATGCTAATAAACCCTATTGGTTTCATTGGGCGACAGGGCTTAAGATGTCATTTCATCTCAATGTCGGGTAAAAGTCCCACAAAATTGGAAGCAACGTCTCCAAAATGACCTTTACAGTGTTGACGGGGACGTTAAACCTCAAACAAACAAACACAAAACAGCAATGCCTATAAAAAGCCCATAGATATCAAACAAGCAATTGTTATACAACGAGATACGAACATCGGTCCAATCAAGACCTTCAACAGGTATCAAAAAGATGTCAAATTAAGGAATAATGAAAAGCAATTGTAAAAGCAATCCCTGAGGATTGGAAAAATGAGAGCATTGAATGCATGTACGGGGAGACCTTTTACAGCCACCACACAGCACAAACAAAACAGCTCTGATAGGCAGGAATCAATACAATTAACCCACAGCTCCCAGCAGAGACAACATACGGAAAGAAACACAAACATGAAACAACAGACCCTAATGGAAACATAAATAGCGGAAAGCCAAAAGGACAGTTACTTTCCCACAAAATGGCAAATAGGCTATTAAAAACAAAATAATATAAGGGACACAATAACCCAAAGACAAACCATAACAAAAATAAACCGCCACAGAAGAACCGCCTGGGAACGGTCAGCGGAAACTAATTCCAGGGTGGGGGGGGGGGGGGGGGCTTAAATCGATTTTTTGTGGCCACAATCCTCGCCTCTCACTTCCATCGCGATTAAGACAAATAGTTTGTTCAGTCCGCATGAAGGCTTCCTAACTCATCAGTGCAACATCCCCGTTAACACAAAAATTCAAACAATCACAGAGATTAAACAACGGTGAGGACTCGACAGCAAGAAACCACAGAAATGCTGGAGCAAAAGAAAACCAACAGTTAGACTCTGATGGGCCCGACCAGAGACAGAGCATCAGGTACCAACCAACATAAGCCTTTACATTGGAACTGTCATCGAATCTGAGGCCTGACCCACCGGCGTGCAATAAAAGAGGGAAGCAAAGTTGTCAACCGTGATTGGGTTAACTACCATGCATGCCGTCTGTCGTATAACATTTATGTTGTACCCAATCTTTTTATATCGAAGAATGATTTTTTGATATTGGGTGCTTAAGTCACTGTGGTTATATATTTTTCTGAATTTATATACTAAGTCACCATAAAATTAGGCATCTGATAGACCTCGTAGCAGAAGAGATTTAAGTCCAATATTGAATTTTGAAATTAAATCAGAATGACGTCTTCAAAAAGTTTGAAAAGGCTTTTCGTAGTTTATGGTACCGATAACCCTGATTAAGAAGTTTAGCGGTTAACAATTTATTACCAGTGTTGAAGTCAGTTACATGACTACACACTCTAGCAAATCAAATTAATTGCGAAATATAAACGCGATAGGATGGCACACGAGGAACAGCACCATCCAAAAAAGGAAAATTTACAATCTCTAAATCAAACTCATCGTGTTTATCATAAATTTTGCAAGAAAGAAACCCATCTTCAATCGATAGATGTAAATCCAAAAACGGGCCTCGGTATCAGAAGAATTTGCTTTATTCAACTGAAGTTCTGGGGGGTAAATTTGACTGATCAAACCATCAAAATAGGTATTATCAATATTTAATAAATCGTCCAAATATCTAGAAGTGGAGCTAAAAGCTTCAATGATTTCAGACTGGTTTTCAGCAGAAAGGGACATATTGAAGTCTCTCTCATAACAGTACAAAAACAGATCAGCCATAAGTGGTGCGTAATTAGTAACCATCGGAATACCCACAATTGTCTAAATAACTTAGTACCAAATCTTATGTTATATTGTCAAGTAGAAAGGTGAGAGCTTCATGTACTTTCTGACATGACAATAAAGTATAATTTTTATGCTCTTCATAAGTGAGAAAGGCATTTCTTACATTACATGCAAGATACAGGGAGTCTTCCCTATGAAATGTCCATTCAATTAAATCATTAAGTTTTTCTTTTATAAGATTATTAGGAAGTGTAGTGTAAAGGGTGGAAAAAATCATAAGTAGACAGACTTGAAGCACGAAAACGCCTGGATTCAATTTATTTAAAACTTCATTAGAATTTTTTATAGACCAAAACAGATTTCTACCTGATCTTTCAAAGACTTTGTCGCAATATTTTATCACATGTTTTTTGATGGCAGTAAAACATGAAGTTACTAATTTGGAGAGTTCATTGGTGGTACAAGAGCTTGAATTTGCAATAAACCGTGCTTTGTATGGTCTTTATGAAGTTTAGGTAACCAATATAATGTGGGAAGCTTGTCTTGGCCTTCCCTAACACAAAACATAACAAAAATAAACTGCGACAGAAGAACCGCCTTGGAACGGTCAGCGAAAATCAATTCCACTGGTGGGGCTTAAATCAATTTTACATGGCCACAATCCTCGCCCTTCAGTCGCGATTAAGACAAATAATAAAGCGGTGCGAGTCAGATGTTCCATGCTTATACATGCTTATAAACCCTATTAGTTTCATTGGGCGATGAGGCTTGAGATGTCATTTCATCTCAATGTTGGGTAAAAGTCCCACAAAATTGGGAACATCCCCAAAATGACCTATACAGTGTTGACGGGGATGTTAAACCTCAAATCAATCAATCAATTGCCCAAGTGTAACAACGCAGGGAAAGCTTTATAATCGGCATGTTGTATAATTTATGCTTCCAAGGGATTACCATTTTAGAATATATTGTATTCCTGTGGAAGATATAGGACTGTCACTGTCTCTTCCACATGAGTACTATATGTTGTAATATGTTCCTTTGAAATTCCTGAAACTGACAATTGATATGAAGTGATAAAAGGAGTTTGATACAAATTGAGTCCAGCCTACATCTTAAAAACTTGCAAAATAGAAGCGATGATCAGGAATCGATAAAATTAACCCACAGCTCCCATCAGAGACACCAATCGGACAGAAACGCAAACATAAGCAACAGACCCCAACAGAAACACCAACAGCGGAAAGCCAAAAGGACAGTCACTTTCCCACCAAATGGCCAAAAGGCTATCCAAACAAAATAATATGTGACACGAACACCAAAAGACAAACCATAACAAAAATAAAACGCGACATACGAACTGCCTTGGAACGGTCAGCGGAAACTTCTGTCACGATTAAGACAAATAATTTGTTCAGCCAGCATGAAAGCCTCCTAACTCATCAGTGCAACATCTCCGTGAAGACAAAACTCAAACAACCACAGAGATGAAACAACGACAAGGACTCGGCAGCATGAAACAAACAGAAATGCTGGAGCAAAAGAAAAACAACAGTTAGACTCCAATGGGCCCGACCAGAGACAGAGCATCAACCAACCAACATTACCCTTTACGTTGGAACCGTCATAGAATCTTAGGGCTGAACCACTGGCGTGCAATTAAAGAGGGAAGCAAAGTTGTCAACCTTGATTGGGTTAACTACCATGCATGCAATTCATCGTATAACATTTATGTTGTACCCAATTCTTTTTATATCAAAGAGTGATTCTACGAAATTGGGTGCTGAAGTCATTGCGGTTATAATTTTTTTTAAATTTATATACTAAGTCATCATAAAATTCGGGTTCAGATAGACCTTCTTGTTCAGATGATTGTGATTTTTCTTTGCAGATGTGCAGCTTAGTATTTTGCGGAGATTTTAATAGTGCTCCTCACAGAGGGATATATGAGTTTATGACAACAAGGCAAATATCAGAAATCCATGCGGCCTGGAAGGAAGGTATGTTCTGACACTTGATTATTTAAGCCTGCCCAGGCAAAGCGGTGTGAGTCGGCCAGTCCATTTTTAATAAACCCTATTGGTTTCATATGGTGGCAGAGTTTGAGATGTCATTTCATCTCAATGCCGGGTAAAAGTCCCACAAAATTGGAAACAACGTCTCCAAAATGACCTTTACAGTGTTGACGGGGACGTTAAACCTCAAATCAAACAAATAAAACAAGGAAAAACTATAAGGCACAGTTTTATCAGCACTAAGGGTTATGTGTACTTACTTATATTATGTCACATATAGTTTCTTATTGCAGATAAATTGTTTCTCAATGCGGATTTATCTTTTTCACCAATGGTATCTGCAGCCGTTAAGATGATTTGGGTAGCCCCTGCCCATAGGGGCTTGAAGAAATATATGGGCTGCATGATGCTTCCACGCAGAGCTGATTCCGGCCCGCACACTAGTACTGGTAAACCGCTTAGAGGATCTAAGCCTGTCCAGGAACAGCGGTGGGTGGCGGACCGTCCATGCTAATAAACCCTATTGGTTTCATTGGGCGACAGGGCTTGAGATGTCATTTCATCTCAATATAGGGTAAAAGTCCCACAAAATTGGAAGCAACGTCTCCAAAATGACCTTTACAGTGTTGACGGGGACGTTAAACCTCAAATCAAACAAACAAACAAGATGATTTGGGACGCGATTCAAATGATCCAGAAGTGAGATCTTGACAATCATTTCCAACAATCTCGATACTGGTGAAATCCCAAAAGAATGGCTCCTAGCGAACATTTGCCCACTTTTCAAAACGGAGACAAGGCTCTTGCTCATATATTGCCCGGTGTCACTGACCTATGTTCTATGTGAATTGCTTGAACAGCATGGCCCACTTGGATGAACATAAACTTTTGTTAGACAGACAACATGCATTTAGGAAAAGGCACAGTTGCGAAACTCAGGTGAGCAAAGTTATTAATGATTGGCCAAAAATCTTGGACAAAGAGGGATAGGTTGACACATTTATTCTGGACTTCGAGAAGGCTTTGACACCCTACCTCATGAACTACTTGAATCCAAATTATTTGGTTATGGAATTGGGGTAAGACACTGAAATGAATAGATTCCTGCCTTTGCTACAGAAAACAGCGTGTTGTTGTCGAATACACACATTAGCAACATGTGTATCAAGGCAAATAGAACACTTGGTTTCCTAAGGCGAAATTTTCATCAGTGTCCTCAGGATGTGAAAGAGACAGCATATAGGGGACTTGTTCGCCCAATCTTGGAATATGGTAGTTGCATCTGGGGCCAAAGTGGGATGGTCCTTAATGAAGAAATTGAAAAAGTTCAGAATAGAGCTGCTAGATTTGTAACAAGCAATTACTGCTATGAAACTGGGAGCATGACTGGAATTCTAGGAAAATTAAGATGGGAGTTTCTCAAGAAACGGAGAAGAGACCGTAGGCTCATACTCTTATACAAAGGTCTAAAGGGTGGTGCCAGGTGCAGCAGATGACCTTGTTCCCCCCCCAGCTGGGCACTCTAGAAAGCAACATTCTTTGGCATTTCCGACCCTTACAGCAAGAACTGACATTTATAAGGAATCGTTCTTCCCCAGAACAATTAGAGATTTGAATGCCCTTCCCGATTCGATCATTTCAACAGCTGAAGGTGCCGAGGATTGTGTAACTACGTTTACCTCTTTAGTTAGAGCTAGGAACTATCTTCCCATATCACAGGACCTGGTGTATGAATGTCATTTGACGTGTCACCAATAACAATTGTGATTCTGATCCGTGTCTGGGTCCCCGCCCATAGGGGCTTGAAGAAATATATGGGCTGAATGATGCTTCGACGCAGAGCTGAATCCGGCCCGCACACTAGTACTGGTAAACCGCTAAGAGGATCTAAGCATGTTCAGGAACCGCGGGCTGAGGCGGACCGTTCATGCTAATAAACCCTATTGGTTTCATTGGGCGACAGGGCTTGAGAAGTCATTTCTTCTCAATGCCGGGTAAAAGACCCACAAAATTGGAAGCAATGTCTCCAAAATGACATTTACAGTGTTGACAGGGACCTTAAACATCAAATCAAACAAACAAAATCTGATCCGTGCCATATGACACATTTCTAGTTGCATTATGTTACTGGTAATTTAATGGTGTAGTACAGTTGATCAAAGTGCCAGCAGGCTGGAGGTTAGGAGTACAAATCATGGAAGATAATAAAGATTTTCTATGAGGTAGAGTTCTCATCAATATCAACGCAATAACCCTTTAATTTATATTTAAAAATACATTATTAATTGACTATCCTGCATTGATCAGAGGTCATCCATTTTAACACCATACAGCTGTCCGAGGACCTGTGACTGGGTCAATATGAAATAACTTCATAGTAATAACATATTAGTATTTTGTGCCATTACTGACATCATTGCGGTTGCACTGGAGTCTAACGGTATAATTTCTCAGTATCCAATTAAAAATCAAAAATGAGTGCCTTTAAGAGCAATGAAAACATTCATAAGAAAGAAGATGGGTCATACTACGTAGTTTCGGCTAATAAAGCCTCATCAGTGACCCTGTAATGATCCGACAAAGAAAGCCAGAGGAAACATACTACAATTATGCAAATTTCGAATAGGCAGTCGATACAAGTAAGTGTGCAATATCAAATGGCATGCCGATATTGAGTGATATCAACACAATAGTTCCTTGGGTTTTATCAAGCTTTTCTAACTTGTTTCCATATATTGAATATTCACATCTTGAATGCAAAATGAGGAAAACTATAATTTCTGTAATATGATAAATGATTTTATTCGTCCCCCCCACCACCACAACTGCCACCCCACCCCTGCCATCGGGATTTGGAGAACTAGATTGGACTGCATGGTGTTTCCGGATGAAGGTGAAAGTGACTGAACTTGGTTACTAGTAAACTGCTTAGAAGATCTAAGCCTGCCCAGGAAAAGTGAAGCTAGTCGGACTGCACCTTAAAACTTAGCGGTTTCTTTGGGCAGAAGCGCTTCAGGTGTCATTTCGTCTCGGCGTCGGATAAAAGTCCAACAATATCGGAAGCAACGTCTGCAAAATGACCAAATTAGTGTTTATCGTAAGAGATGTAAAACTCATACAAACACAATTGAAATGTTCTGTTTAAATTAAAATTTGTATGTTGTGTGAAGAGGGATTGATAAACTTTGTTATGCACCGAAAGTTGGTTTTCTGTACACAAACTAGAAGTAGAGTAATGCGATCACGAGTATCAATATATTTAGTTGTTTTCTGTACATACACTTAAAGTACTCATATTGTGTGTCTGATTGTATTTAAGTTGTTTTCTGTACAATGACTGAAGTATTTTAAGATTCTTTTGTCTTTCAGCTCCTCCTGACCAGTATATTGGTGGAATGAACTTTAGCCATGATTTAAATCTTGACAGTGGATGTGGTATTGTTCCATATACTAACTATACTGCTGGATTTCATGCTATGTTGGACTATATATACTACGATCTTGACACGCTTGAAGTCATACAGGTTATACCCCTGCCAGATCACAAAGATGTAGAATTTCATGTGGCATTACCCAGTATTGTTTTTCCATCAGATCATATAGCACAGATATGTGATTTTAAATTTAACTTCTAATGTGAAAGCTGCTTATAGGCTATATAAACAATGGAAATAAACTTTTAATGTGATAGCACCATATACAATATATATACAGTGGTGATCATGGGCAACACTAGCACCTCATGTTTCTTGTGTATAGTGTCTGGAGGCGGATGATGGGATTTCATAATCGTTATACTTCTCACTAACAAAATTGGGTTGGGGGGGGTGTATACTGTTTTTATGTCGTCGGTCTGTTTGTCTGCACAATCCATACATTGATTAATAATATATTGACTCTTTTATTATCAATGATATTTTGCATAATGATTTTCATGAGATGTTGCTACCACAGAAAAATAAGGGTCAGAGGATCAATACTGTTATTGTTATTCCCTTTTGTTATTATGCCCCCGCCATTCGAAGAATGGTGGAACGGCATATAGCATTGCCCTTGTCCATTCGTCCATGCATTCGTTCGTTCATCCATCCGAAACTTAAACGCAATCAATAACTTTCTTATTTCTGGATGGATTTTTAAATTACTTTATACAAATGTTAACCATCAGGAGACGATGTCTCACATGCAAAACCTAGGTCTGTACCTCCAAGGTCAAGGTCATACTTAGAGGTCAAAGGTACAAAAAAGGGTCCGAAACTTTAACACAGTAAATATCTTTCTCATATCTGGATGGATTTTGAAATTACTTTGTAGAAATGTTAACCATCATGAGACGATGATTGTGTCATGTGCAAAACCTAGGTCCGTACATCTAAGGTAAAGGTCATACTTAAAGGTCAATGGTTAAAACAAAGATCAGAAACTTAAACACAGTCAATAACTTTCTTATTTCTAGATTGATTTTGAAATTACTTAGCAGAAATATTGGCCATTATGAGTCAATCTGCCTCACACAAAACCAAGGTCCTTACCTCCAAGGTCAAGGTCATAATTAGAGGTCAAATGTGAAAAAAGGGTCCAAAACTTAAACACCGTCAATAACTTTCTATGGATTAATACGAACATAGACATATTTTCAGGCAGGCAGCATCTGTGTCCTATGGTCGCATTTCTAGTTCTTCAAAGGTATTTTTGTTTTTCCTGCATATCTTGATTAATAATATTAGGTACAGAAAATAAGGGTCAATGGATCAACCACGCCACCAGCAGTTAAGCAATAAGACTTCCCATTGCACATTTGATGCTGTTTGCAACAAGGTTTTGCAAAAAGCCGGTCAATATGAGTATTAACCAGTCATTACCGGTCAATACTGATCGATTGGTGGTCGATTAAATCACTTAAGTATATGCCTCTGTCCTGTTGCTCAACTGGTCTTAAAAGCTTTCCCCCTACATCATGTACATGATGTTTGACTATATTTTCATCACTGAACAAGACAAAGTCTTTATTAATAACAGTAATTAGTTGAGGTATTTTTTATTTGATCAAAAGTCAATATAAAGACATTATTGCTAGTCAAATGGAGAGGTTGGATTGACTCACTGAACTGTAGACAGGCTTGCTATTTTCAATCAAACAATCTTTATAAATATTCCTTTATAGGTCAGATTGATTGATTGATTGTTATAGGTTAGATTGGTTGTTCATATTTTGATTTACAGGAATATGAATAAGCTGAATGTATCATGGATTTTGAAGGATTTATGAAAGGTCCTATTTAAACAAAAATTGTTGTACCAGATTGACCCACTCACCCCTCTCCTTCCCTCTTCAACTTTGAAAATATCAATTATTTAACATAATCTTTGATCATAAAATTTTAAAGGAGTTCACATATAATCTTGATGTTATTGCAGAAAATTGTCACATACATATATATATATATATATATATATATATATATATATATATATATATATATATATATATATATATATATATATATATATATATATATATATATATATATATATATATTGACGAATGTGTGAAATACACCTGTCATTAATCTTTAGGCCTGTGAAGTAGTTCATCTGTGAAAGCATGTAATTTATTAACCAAACAATGTTTGAAGATTCACTGATGTCTTTGTATATTTAAAAGTATCTGCAACACTGGTAAATTGCTGTCAAAACAGACTAACCCATGCCACTGCAGTGGGTGTGGCAAAGATCTAATTGCCAAACTGACCAATTACATGTCCCTGACAGGGGTATTATAAACTGACACCAGGCTTTATTCCTAATGTGTGAAATTTTTATTTGGAATGTCTTCACTATTTTAGAAGATAACAAAAACAAAACAAAACAAAACAAACAAAAAAAACACAGTGCAAGGTGCAAAGACTGCACTAGTGAAGTTAGTGCTAAGGTTTGAAGACTGATGAATCATAGACAAAAATGCCTAGGGTTAAAAAAGCCAGAACGTATTGCTAAGAGGCCACTTGAAGAAATAACATCTGAACCTGAAACTCTTATCAAATGATCAGCCTCCAGCAAAGAGACAAAAACTTCAAAATAGTTTCAATAGCTTTGCCTTTTCAACACTAAAATTATTCAATTGACCACACAATATTTCAATCGACCAGTATTGACCAGTATTGACCACTCTAGGAGTATTGACTGGGAAAGTTTTAACCAGTTAAAACCGCCCCTGGTTTTGACTGCCCAACCTCGGTTTGCAATGATAATCAAAGACTTTGTTGCACCATGTTGAACTTTCTATCATGTGTTTCTGAACAGATATAAGAGATGACTGACGTCGGCAGAACGATTGTGTCGCTAGTCCTTCGCAGTTTATTGGCCAAAACTTTCAGACAGCAGACATAATGTTTATAACATTTTTTAATATGCAGCATAAATCTGAATAAGGTGGGATTGCAGTGGTATAAATATTTAGCTTTCCTGGGGTAGCTTATAGGATGGGTCAACCATTTTCAGATGTCTTCTCTGAAACCACCGGGCCAAATTCAGTTTAATTTCATACATAGGCATCTATTGCCTGCTGTGGTTCGGGCCTCGTTCGGGCCACATGTGAGAAGCCAAGTTCTGCAAAGGAAGGTAAGTTTTTTATCCAGGTACTCCAGGTTTCACCAACCTCTGATTAACAGTTGGCTCAAAATAAGTGAAATAATCTTGAAAGGCCGTTAATCCCCCATCTTTACAGAACCACTGGGTTCATTGTCTTGAAACCTGGTACTTAGGATCGTGTGACTGAATGCTACCAAGTTTGCAAAAATGATGATTTAAGGTTGACCTTGACCTATTTTATGCCAAAGTCAAATTTTGTTCTAGGCTTTTCAGTGGGGAAAAAAAGTAAAACAAAGCATGCTTCAAAAGATATTGTGGTCTCTGACATGAAGGAATGTAACAATGAATATCTATGAATGCTAAAGGTCAAGGTCATTTGGTGACCTTGGCTCAAGGTCGCCAGGATTGCTGGTCATTTTACATTTCAAAATACATTTTCGCTGAAACTGCTGGGTCAGTTTCATTTAAAGTTTATTTGCAGCTTGTTGACAGTTGGGGAACAAAAATATGTTCAGATGGTCCAAGTAACATGACATAGACTGCTGCCATGCCCAAGTATGGTTAAAGTCTTGAAAATCTTCTCCAGAACCACAGGTCCGATTGTCTTGAAACTCAGTATGCAGCATCGGATGACTGAGGACTTCCAATTTTGCGAAAATGATGACCCTAGCTTGATCTTGACCTACTTTAGGCATAGGTCTAGATTGGTTCCCTAGGCCTTTCAATGGAAAAAAGGTAAAACGATGCATTTTTCAAAAATATAGTGAATTCGTACTAACATGAATGCTAAAGGTCAAGGTCATTTGGATTGCAGGTCCATTTACATTTCAAAATACATTTTCTCTGAAACAACTTAGCAAATTTCTTTTAAATTTTATATGGAGCCTTCTGACATTTGTAGAATGAAAGTCTGTTTGATTGGTCCAGGTCACATGACCAAGTTGGCTGCCATGCCCAAATATGGTAAAAACCTAAAAAACCCTTCTCCAGAACCAGAGGGCTGATTGTCTTGAAACTTGGTATGTAGCATTGGGTGACTGAGTGCTAACAAGTTTGCAAAAATGCTAACCATAGGTCGTCCTTGACGAATTTGGGACCTGGGCTTTTCAATGGGAAAAGTGTAAAACAATGTATGTTATGAAAACTATCTTGGTCTCTGACATAGGTACAAAATGAATGTCTTGGAATGCTATTGGTCAAGGTCTTTTTGGCGACCTTTGCGACTTCGAAAAACATTTAACCTGAAATCACAGGTCCCATTTCAATTAAATTTCATAAGCAGCTGTCTAACATTTTGTTTGAATGGTTACGGTCACATGTCCAAAATTGTTGACATACCCAAATATGGTAAAGACCTTAGAAAACCTTTTTCTCCAGAACCACTGGGCGGATTGTCTTGAAACTTTGTATATAGCATCAGTCCAGGTCACATGACCAAGATGGCCGCCATGACCAAATATAAAAACCTTTAAAAATCTTGTCCAGAACGACTGAACTGATTCCCTTGAAACTTGGTATGCAACGTCGGGTTACTAAGTACTACCAAGTTTGCCAAAAATGATGACCCTAGATTGACCTTGACAGATTTTACGACAAGGTAAAATTTGGTTCCTTAGGCTTTTCAGTGGGAGAAATGTGAAACAATGTATTTTCCAAAAAATATTGTGTTCTCTGACATGAAGGAAGGTAAAAATGAATGTCTTTGAATGCTAAAGGTCAAGGTCATTTGGTGACATTGGGGAAACAAAATGTTGATGGAATGGTCCAGGTCACATGACCAAGTTGGCCAATATGCCCAAATATGGTAAAAAGCTTAAAAAATCTTCTCCAGAACCACTGGGCCGATTGCCTCGAAACTCGGTATGCAGCATTGGGTACTGCCAAGTTTGTTCAAATCAGAACCCAAGGTTGACCTTGACTTAATTCTGACAAGGACAAATGTGGTTCCTTAGGCATTTCAATAGGAAAAGGTAGAATAATGCATTTTTAGCTCATCTGTCACGTAGTGACAAGGTGAGCTTTTGGAATCACTTTTTGTTGCGGGGGAGGTATTGTGATTGGTCTTTCATACGTCGTTGTCGTCGTCTTCCTTCTGGATGTCCGTCAACAATTTCTATAAATGACATCTCCTCCTAAATCACGGAACAGATTATGACCTAACTTGGCAGAAATGATCTGTTGGTGGTCCTCTCTCAAAGTGGTTAAAGAATTCCATTCTATGCAGAACTCTGGTTACCATGGCAACGAAAAGGAGAAAATAAGAAAAAAAAACCTTTATAATCTTCTTGTGTGAAACCAGAAGGCGCAGGTCTTTGGTATTTGGTATGATTTGATTTTTTTATTTGAGATTTAACGTCCCTGTCAACACTGTAAAGGTTATTTTGGAGACATTGCTTCCAATTTTGTGGGACTTTTACCCGACATTGAGATGAAATGACTTCTCAAGCCCTGTCACCGAATGAAACCAATAGGGTTTATTAGCATGGACGGTCCGGTCCGCCTAGCACCGCGGTTCCTGGACAGGCTTAGATCCTCTAAGCAGTCAGCTCTGCATGGAAGCATCATGCAGCTCATATATTTCTTCAAGCCCCTATGGGTGGGGGCTTGTATTTGGTATGAAGCTTCATCTAGTGGACCTCTACCAAGATTGTTCAAATTATAGCCCTGGGGCCAAAAATGTCCCCCCGCCGGGGCCCACTGGTTTTACATAGGCTTATATAGGGAAAACCTTTAAAAATCTTCTTGTCTGAAACCAGGAGGCCCAGGTCTTTGATATTTGGTATGAAGCTTCATCTAGTGAACCTCTACCTAGATTGTTCATATTATAGCCCTGGGTCCAATAATGCCCCCGCGCTGAGGCCCACTTGTTTTACATAGGCTTATATAGGGAAACTCTTTAAAAATCTTCTTGTCTGAAACCAGAGGGCCCAGGTCTTTGATATTTGGTATTAAGCTTCATCTAGTGGGACTCTACCAAGATTGTTCAAATTATAGCCCCAGGGCCAAAAATGCCTCCCGCGCCAGGGCCCACTGGTTTTGTATAGGCTTATATAGGGAAAACTTTAAAAAGTCTTCTTGTCTGAAACCAGAATACCCAGGTCTTTTATATTTGGTATCATGCTTCGTCTAGTGGACCTCTACCAAGAATGTTAAAATTCTAGCCCTGGGGCCAAAAATGCCCCTGCGCCAGGGCCCACTTGTTTTACATAGGCTTATATAGGGAAAACCTTTAAAAATCTTCTTGTCTGAAACCAGAAGGCCCAGGTCTTTGATATTTGGTATCAAGCCTAGTCTAGTGGGACTCTACCAAGGTTGTTCAAATTATAGCCCTGGTGGCCAAAAATGCCCCCCCCCCCCCCCCCCCCCCCCCCCCCCCCCCCCGCCGGGCCACTTGTTTTACATAGGCTTAAAAAACATATACACTCCATATTTTCAGTTCTCTGGTGTATTCCTTGCTTCCAAAGGATAACCCTTTTATAGAACATATTTATATAGGGAAAATCTTTAAAAATCTTCTTGTCTGAAACCAGAAGGCACAGGTCTTTGATATTTGGTATAAGCTTCATCTAGTGGACCTCTACCAAGATTGTTCAAATTGCCCTGGGGCCAAAAATTCCCCCGCGCCAATGGGCCCACTGGTTTTGTATAGGCTTAGGTAGGGAAAACCTTTAGAAATCTTCTTGTCTGAAACAAGAAGGCCCAGGTCTTTGATATTTGGTATGAAGCTTTGTCTAGTGGACTTCTACCAAGATTGTTCAAATTATAGCCCTGGGGCCAAAAATGTCCCCCCGCTGGAGCCTACTGGTTTTACATAGACTTATTAAGGGAGAAAACCTTTAAAAATCTTCTTGTCTGAAACCAGAAAGCCCAGGTCTTTGATAGTTGGTATGAACCTTTGTCTAGTGGACCTGTACCAAGATTCTTCAAATTATACCCTGGAGCCAAGAATGCCCCTGCGCCGGGGCCTGTTTGTTTTACATATAGGGAAAACCTTTAAAAATCTTGTCAGAAACCAGAAGGCCCAGGTCTTTGGTATTTGGTATGAAGCTTCGTCTAGTGGACTGATTACAGGATTGTTCAAATTGTAGCCCTGGGGCGAAAAATGCCCTCGCGCCAGGGCCAACTTGTTTTACATAGGCTTATATAGGGAAAACCTTTAAAAATCTTTGTGTCAGAAACCAGAAGGCCCAAGTCTTTGATATTTGGTATGAAGCTGAGTCTAGTGGACCGATACCAAAATTATTCAAATTATTACCCTTTGGCCAAAAATACCCCGCATGGGGCCCCACTGATTTTACATAGTCTGATTAGCTCGGTGAGCACGAAGTGCTCATGGTAAGCTATTGTGATCAGTCAATGTCCGTCGTGCGTCGTGTGTCGTGCGGTGTCAACAATTTGCTTTAAATGATAACATCTCCTTAATCCTTGAGCCAATTTCAATAAAACTTCATAGGAATATTGCTGAGGTGACCCTCTACAAAAATAGCTTAAATTGTTCAGCTCTGCTGAACAAGATGGCCGCCAGAGCTAAAAAAAGAAAAATCTTTAGACGACAAATTTTCCTGTACCTTAAGGCCAGTTTCATTCAAACTGTATAGGAATGTTGCTTAGGTGACCTTCTACCAAAATAGCTTAAACGTTTCGGCTCCGGTGAACAAAATGGCCGCCAGAGCTAAAAATAGAAAATTCTTTAAACAACAACTCCTCATGTACCCTTGGGCGAAATTAATTCAAACTTCATAGGAATGTTGCTTAGGTGACCCTCTACTAAAATAGCTAAAACGGTATTGCTCTGATGAGCAAAATGGCCGCCATAGCTAAAATAGAAAAACATCGTAAATTTGCTTCAAACACTCCTCCTCAACCCTTGGGCCAATTTGATTCAAACTTCACAGGATTGTTGCCCAAGTGACTCCCTACCAAAATTGCTAAAATAGTTATGCTCTGACAAACAAGATGGCCACCAGAGCTAAAAAGAGAAAAAATCTTTAAAAGACAATTGCTCCTGTTCCCTTGGGCCAATTGTATTCAAATTTCATAGGAATGTTGCTTAGGTGACGGTCTACCAAAATATCTGAAAAGGTTCTGCTCAGTAGCGCAAAATGGCCGCCATAGCTAAAAATAGAAAAACATCTTAAATTTGCTTCAAACACAAACTCCTCAAAACCCTTGGGCCAATTTGATTCAAACTTCACAGGAATGTTATGTACGTTACTGCCTAAAGAAATAGCTAAAATCATTCCGCTCTGACAAACAAGATGGCCTCCAGAGCTAAAAATAGAAAAATTCTTCAAACGACTACTCCTCCTTTACCCTTGGGCCAGTTTCATTCAAACTTCATAGGAATGTTGCTTAGATGACCCACTACCAAAAAAAAGCTAAAAAATTTTCGCTCGGAATGGGCAAAATGGCCGACATAGCTAAAAACAATGAAACTTTGTAAATTTATGTTAAAACGCGAACTCCTCCTCAACCTTTGGGCCAATTTGATTCAAACTTTACAGGAATGTTAGTTAGGTGACTCCCTACCAAAATAGCTAAAATCGTTCAACTTAGCGAACAAGATGGCCACCAGAGCTAAATTTAGAAACAATCTACAAACGGTAACTCCTCATTTCCCCTTGGGACAATTTGATTCAAACTTCACAGGAATATTATGTTGTTGACTCCCTACCAAAATAGCTAAAATTGTTCCGCTCTGAGTAACAAGATGGCCACCAGTGCTAAAAATAGAAAAATTCTTCAAACGACAATTCCTCCTTACCCCTGGGGCCAATTTGATTCAAACTTCACAGGAATATTTTGTCGTTGACCCTCTACCATATTAGCTAAAATGATCCCACTCCGATGAACAAAATGGCCACCAGAGCTAAAAAATAGAAAAACATTGTAAATTTGCTTCAAACTTCACAGGAATGTTGCCCAGGTGACTCCCTACCAAAATACTTAAAATCATTCCACTCTGATAAACAAGATGGCCACCAGGGCTAAAAATAGAAAAGATCTTCAAACGACAACTCCTCCTGTACCATAGGCAAATTACATTCAAATTTCATAGGAATGTTGCTTAGATGACTCTACCAAAATAGCTAAGATGGTCTCGCTCCGATGAACAATATGCCACCAGAGCTAAAAATAGAAAAACAATGTAAATTTGCTTCAAATGCGATCTCTTCCTAAACCCTTGGCTCAATTTGATTCAAACTTCAAAGGAATGTTGCCTAGGTGACACCCTACCAAAATAGGTAAAATAGAATGTACTTGAGACAGTGACATTCAGGTGAGCGAATCAGGGCCCTCTGGGCCCTCTTGTATGGGGAAAACCTTTAAAAATCTTCTTGTCTGAAATCGGAAGGCCCAGGTCTTTGATATTTGGTATGAAGCTTCATGTAGTGGACCTTTACCAAGATTCTGATTGTTCAAATTATAGCCCTTGGGTTAAAAATGGCCACGCCCCATGGCCTACTGGTTTTAAATAAGCTTATATAGGGAAAACCTTTTAAAATCTTCTTATCTGAAACCAGAAGGCCCAGGTCTTTGATGTTTGGTATGAAGTTTCAACTGATGGACCTCAACCAAGATTGTTCCAATTATAGCCCTGGGGCAAAAAATGGCGCTGTCCCAGGTTTTGCGTTGGCAAATATAGGGAATACCTTTAAAAGTATTCTTATCAGAAACCAAAAGGCCTAAATCTTGGATATTTGGAATGACGCTTGGTGCTTCATCTAGTGGACCTCTTCCAAGATTGTTCAAATTCTAGACTAGGGGCTAAAAATGCCCCCCACCCCCACCCCACAGGGCCTGCATCTTTTACATAGGCTTATAAAGGGAAAACCTTAAAGAATTTTTTAATCTGTAACCAGAAGGCCCAGGCTTATGATATTTGACATTAAGCTTCATTTAGTGGACCTCTATCAAGATTGTTAAAATTATAGCCCTGAGGCCAAAAATTGTCCCGCCCTTGGACCCACATGTAAATCTCCTAGCTCAGGTGAGTGATATAGGGCTATCATGGTCCTCTTGTCTTCAAACGACATTTCCTCCTAAACCAATGATCGGAATTTGACCAAACTTCACAGGAATGATCCTTGGGTGGTCCCCGTTCAAAGTTGTTTAAATAGTTCCAGTCCGTTGCACATCTAGGTCACAGGAGCCAAAATAGTTTTTTTTTCACTGAAAATTTAAAAAATCTTCTTCTCTGAAACCACAAGGCCCAAGTCTTTGATATTTGGTATGAAGCTTCATCTAGTGGATCCCTACCAAGATTATTCAAATTATAATGCTGGGGCAAAAAATGCCCCTGTTCCCGGGCCCTTTGATTTTTCATAGGCTTATATAGGGAAAATCTTTAAAACTCTTCTTCTCTGAAACAGCAAGGCCCAGGACTTTGATATTTGGTATGAAGCTTCATCTAATGGACCTCTACCAAGATTGTTCAAATTATAGCCATGGGGCCAAAAATGTCCCCGCTCCGGGGCCCTTTGATTTTACATAGACTAATATAGGGAAAAGCTTTAAAAATCTTCTACTCTGACACCACAAGGCCTAGACCTTTGATATTTGGTATGAAGCTTCATCTAGTGGACCTCTATAAAGATTGTTCAAATTATAGCCCTGAGACCAAAAATGACCCCGCTCCAGGGCCCTTTGGTTTTACATAGGCTAATATAGGGAAAATCTTAAAAAATCTTCTCTGAAACCACATAGCCCAGGACTTTGATATTTGGTATGAAGCTTCATCTTATGGACCTCAACCAAGATTGTTCAAATTATAGCCCTGGGGCCAAGAATGCCCCAGCACCGGGCCCCTTTGGTTTTACATAGACTAATATAGGGAAAATATTTAAAAATCTTCTTCTCTGAAACCACAAGGCCTAGGTCTTTGATATTTGGTATGAAGCCTTATCTGGTGGACCTTTATCAAGATTTAGCAAATTATAGCCCTTGGGCAAAAATGTCGCCGCCCCGAGACCCTTTGGTTTTACATAGACCATAAAGGGAAATCTTTCAAAATCTTCTATTCTGAAACTGCAGGTTCCAGGTCTTTGATATTTGGTATGGAGCTTCATCTAGTGGATCTGTACCAATATTGTTCAAATTATAGCCATGGGGCCACAAATGCCCCAACCCCGGGGCACTTTGTTTTTACATAGACTTATATAGCTCCGGCGCCATTTGGATTTGCATAGGCTTATGTATGGTATATCTTTTAAAAAATCGTCTTCTCTGAAACCGCAAGGCCCAGGTCTTTAATATTTGGTGGGTAGCATCATCTAGTGGACACTTGCCAAGATTGTTCAAATAATAGCCTTTGTTGATGTTTGGTATGGAGCTTCACCTCCAGCTCTCATGACCAAGATTGCCCCCATGCCCATATATAGTAAAAACCTGTAAAAAGATCTTCTCAGGAAGTGCTGGGTCAATTTTCTCAAAACTTTTTATGTAGCACTAGGAGACGGAGTACTACCATATTTTTTAAATAATGAAACTAGTTGACCGTGAGCAATTTTACAGCAGGATCAAATTTGCCTTAGGCTTTTGAATGGGTAAATGGTAAAACAGCGCATTTTTATGCCCCGCCATTCAAAAAATGGCGGGGTATTATACCCTCCGAAGTTTTGAGTGTCCCTCCTTACGTCCGTCTGTCAGTCAGCACCCCATAGTTCGGTGTCCGCTCCATAACTCTGATACCGTTTGAGATATTTTCACGAAACTTCACAGATATGTAAAGCGCTATCAGACGACATGCACAACATATAAACCATAACTCTGATTTTCCTACTTTTGGAGTTGTTGCCCTTTGAACATTGAACATGGGCATTTCTACCATTGTTTCGTGTCCACTCCATAACTTTGATACCATTTGAGATATTTCCATGAAACATCACAGATACGTAAAGCACCATGAGACGACGTGCAGAACATATGAACCATAACTCTGTTTTTCATACTTTTGAAGTTTTTTGCCCTTTGAATATAACTGCTGCCATCAGTTTCGTGTCCACTCCATAACTCTGATACCATTTGAGATATTTTCACGAAACTTCACTAATATGTAGGGCACTATCAGACGACGCGCAGAACATATGAACCATAACTCTGATATACCAATTTTTGGAGTTTTTGCCCTTTGAACATTGAACATAGCCATTTCTATCGTAGTTTCGTATCGGCTCCATAACTTAGATACCATTTGAGATATTTCCATGCAACCTCACAGATATGTAGAACACCATGGGACAACGTGCAGAACATACGAACTTTAACTCTGATTTTCCTACGTTTGGATTTTTTAGCCTTTGAACATTGAATATAGCAGTTGCTATCAGTTTAGAATCTGCTCCATAACTGTGATACCATTTAAGATCGGCCCCCGACTATCAGGGCTTGGAGAAATAGATGGGCTGCATGATGCTTCCATGCAGAGCTGAAAGCAACCCGCACAGAAGTACTGGTAATCTGCTTAGAGGATCTAAGCCTGCCCAGGCAAAGGGGTGTGAGTCTGACCGTCCATGCATATAAACCTATTGGTTTCATTGGGCAGCAGGGCTTGAAATGTCATTTCATCTCAATGTCGGTAAAAGTCCCACAAAATTGGAAGCAATGTCTCCAAAATGACCTTTACAGTGTTGATGGGGATGTTAAACCTTAAATCAATCAAACAAACAAACCAAACCATTTGAGATATTTTCATGAAACTTCATAGATATGTAGAGCAGCCTGAGAAGTCACGCATAACATATGAACCATAACTCTGATTTTCTTTTTGGGTTATCGCCCCTTGAACATAGAACATAGCCATTTCTATCATGTAGTCTGTCTGAAGCACTATATCTCCTGAACTTAATGATTTATTCTGACCAAACTTGCATGGTTACATCACTAGGATGGGGGAAAACAGCTATTAATTAGGCTTTGTTTCACTGTGATATGGCACTTGCTTGATGTGCTTGTAGTGGCGGGGCATCATGCAGTGCTTGCAGTTTTATTCAAAATAGTGTGCTTTATCACATGAGACTAGGTGTATTATGAATGTTTACGAATGTCAAAGGTCCAGGTCATTCAGTGACCTTTGCCCAGGGTCACTTGGATTGCAGGTGCATCAACATTTCATTGGCAGGTGCACTGACATTGACATTTCTTCTAAAACTCCAGAGCCAATTTCAGTTAAATTTTATATGCAGCTTCCTGACAATGGTAGAATGAAAGTTTATTCTAATGTTACAGATCACTTGACAAAGATCGTCACCATTCACAAATATGGTAAAACCCATAAAAAGAATCTTCTCCAGAAACTCTTGGCCAAATGCCTTGAATTTAAGTAGGTGACTGAGTACAACCACATTCTTTCAGTTGATGACCTTAGGTTGACCTTGACCTATCTTTGAATAAGGTCAGATTTGGTGCCTTAGGCTTTTGAATGGGAAAGAGGTTTAAAATGTATTTGCTGTTCTCGGTAGCTCAGTGGGATGCCCGGCTGACTGGTGATCAGGAGGACGTGGGTTTGATAACTGCCGGGGTTTGCAACATTCTTTCATGGAGATTGATCATGAAATCTTTTCTACTGTCATTTTTTTTCCTTCCGCTGATTCAAGAATGGCAGTTGTCAAGTTTCTGGCAAATGAATGCGCACTGTTCTAGTTAACCACTTCCGTATAAGCCTGCCCAGTAAAAGTGTGGATAGGTAAACTGACCAGCTAAAATGACCTAAAAAGTGTTGCTGGGCCATTAAACTCCAATACAAACAAACGCAACAAAATTTATCGAAACTCTTGTGTTTATGAAATGAGAGTAGGTAATGTATGAATGACTGTGAAAGCTATTAATATCAAGAACACTCAGCTACCTTGACGCCAGGGGTCCATTAATTTTAAGCTCACTTGGGCCGAAGGCTCCAGGGGAGCTTATAGTATGGCTGGTCGTCTGTCGTCTGTCCATCACCACCTTTGACCAGTTATATCTCTGCAGCCTGCAAGCTGATCTCAATCATTTCTTATCTGTAGCATGCCTTGGATGGGGCAACGAAGAATTTAGCTTTTTATCAAAATTGAAAAAAAAAACAACTTCGGTTGCCATGGCAATCCCAATATCCCATAGACTTACAATGGGAAAATGTTTGTCATCACCATAGCACCTTCAGTTTTGATCAGATCTTTCTGAAACTTATAAGTAAGGTGGCTGGACATAAAATCTCGGATGAGATCGAACACCGGCCAGGTCGGCCCATTTAGCAAAGAGGTACGTCCCTTTGATTGCTGAAAATGCCGATTTTTGACCTTGTCATCACCGTAGCCCCTTTAGTTTTGATCGAATCTTTCTGAAACTTGTATGTAAGGTGGCTGGGGATAAAACCTCGGATGAGTTCGAAAACTGGTCAAGTCGGCCCATTTTTTTTTTCGAAATCGCTCTAAAACTTTGGTTGTTATGGCAACCACAAGGTCCCATAGACTTACTATGGCAAAATGTTTGTCATCACCGTAGCGCCTTCAGTTTTGATCGGATCTTTCTGAAACTTGTATGTAAGGTGGCTGGGGATAAAACCTCGGATGAGTTCGAATACTGGCCAAGTCGGCCCATTTATCATAGAGTTCCTCCCTTTGATTGCTGAAAATGCCGATTTTGGACCTTGTCATTCACCCTGGTCCCTTCCTTTTTGATCCAATCTTTCCGAAACTTATATGTAAGGTGGCTGGGAATAAAACCTCGGATGAGTTCGAAAACCGGCCAAGTTGGCCCATTTTCATAGTTACGTCCCTTTTTTGTTGCTGAAAATGTCGATTTTAGCTCAACAGAGCGGAAGGCTCCGGTGGAGCTTATTGGATATGCATTTGTCCGTCATCGTATGTCGTCCGTCATCTGCGTCAACACTTTCAAACGACATCTCCTCTGAAACCACTGGGCCCATTGTGCCCAAATTTCATCTGTAGTATCCCTGGGCTGGGGATTGAAAGTTTGTGTTTTTTATGAAAATCGACTCTTTAGTTTGGTTGCTATGGCAACTTAGAATTTCCATAGACTTATAATTGGGAAAGTTGAAAAATGGCATTTACTGCCAATTTATTGCAGATATTTTGACAAAACTTTTATAGAAATGTTCCTTGAGTAAACTTCATTTAGGCCATATGCTTTTATGCAAACATGGGGGTCCCCCAGGTTGTGCTGGGACCATGCCCCACCCCCCTCAGCTTCATAAAAGGCCATTCAACTCAGAAACCATTCAGATCCCCACTCCTAAACCATATATATTTTTGTTCCTTATGATAAGACTGTTACGAGATGGAATAGGAAACCTCTCTGGTGCTTATGCACATCTAAATTATTTTAGTAGGTATATGGCAAGGCGGTGCCAGTGAAATATTTTAGGTGAAATACGGTAGGCAAAATGTGCTGCTCCATGCACAAGTCATGCACATATCATACGATGTATGCATGAGTGGTTTGTGGAGATTTTTTTTACCATACAGTTTGCCGCTATAAGGCTGATTTCTATAAAATTTGCCTGAAAATCGCTAACCACCAAATTGTGCCATATATAATTTTCATTCCAGGCACGATGTTGTGTATGTTTATTTTGACGGGAGTTATTCCATTGATTTATAGGGAAGTTACATCATTTTGTCCCTAGGGGAAATACATTTTAACGCAAATCCATTATCTACTCGATTTTTGCTATCTGGCTATGATTGTTGACGGTATCTTCACCTCGCCACGATTTTAGCGAGCTAATACGAGTATGCATGATTTTCTGGTAGTATTCATAGATATAAAAACCCTGAAAAACGAACATTTTTCAGCAGCAGGTCAAGTGCGAATAAATGCAAACAACAGTGGCGGGACAGAGAATGAATATAGCACGGAATGTTAAATTTATGTTTATTATAATTTTTTGTATGAACATGCTTGTAGGTTTTGGTGGGGTTTACTTCTAGTATACCACAACTTTCTGAAGCCTATTCTGGATTCACTTTAGAAGCCTCTGTGGTGTAGTGATTAGGCTACTAGCTTTGCCAGCTAGAGGTCGCAGGATCGATCCCAGGCTTCTCCAGCAGTAGAATGAGTCTTTTAAGCGTGGTCCTGTCTCATTCTGACCCTAGATGTTGGTGAGACGTAAAGTTTGGACAACCCCTCATTCTAGATTCATTTAGACTTTTAGACCCCTTTTGTAGAATATAATTAATAAACGCCGGGTCACTTGTTTGATCTATAACTTTTGACTAGCAGTGGTTAGAAAACCGTGGTCCCGTCTCTATATGATATTAGGTGTAGAGGGGATGTTAAATTAAGACGGGTTTAACAATATCTTCATCATCAGGGCAAACTCTTACAAGAGCCTGTCGGGTTATCTGTGATGATGAACCGTGATGAATTTGATTTTACAAGCATATTCATGTTGAGTAGTAATAATTTTGTTCAAGAAGAATTACGAGTTCATTTTGTAATGATGCCGTTTTTGTTTGAGAACTCTGTTTGTACATGTATGTACAAAAACAGTGTGATAACGATATGTGAGAGTGTTCGCCACACGTTATAACGGCCTGAGCTGCGTGGATGACGTCAGCTACGTCAGCTGCATCATCAGCGTCACGAGGGCGGTTGTGACGTGGTGTCTACCAAATACAGAAAGAATTTACGACAAACAGCGTTGGTCCTTATGAGACACTAACAAATGTTGTGGAAAATAGATGAAAATCTTCCTGTTTGTAGTTTCTAGCTGTTGTTAATGTAATGAATTTGTGAATAGCTATATTTGTGAGCCGTGTCGCGGAGAAGGATATGAAAAAGAGTTTGTTATGTTTCCTGTAATTGGCGGGTGACCAGGTAGCGCAAAGGTTCAATTGCCTCTTACCTGTGATAATGTAGTGAGCACGAATTTGATGGGTATTATGCTCAGTAGTAGTGAGCATTAATTGATTTCTGTAGTGCTCAGTAAGTAAACATAAACTTTGTGTATTCTTGTGTCAATCGCTGGGTGCTGATAATTCGATGCACAGTCAAGTTGAGTTCTGCTGTGCAGTTATTTGTCGCATACACTGATCAGCCTGTGTGTTTGGTTGGCGCATGCACAATAACGGTATATGCATAAACATATTCTTACTTCTTCGGGAGGGGGATCATGATATAGCATGTATGTTTTGTGAACTGTATCTTAGTCGAGTTATCGTAATTTGCAGGCACAATGTGTGGTGACCTGCTGCTCCCTGCCAGATAGGAGCAGGTACTGGTGCGACGCTGTCAGTTTAGTGTCCAGCAAGGGCGGACAGACCCAATAACAGACTGTCGAGACCATATTAGACAGGTTGTGGAAAACAACCTAGAATCGATTCAACAAACAAGTTACCGGGACTTCAAGTTCGTATGAATACGAATCGATAAATAATATAAATCAACTTGTCAACAAGAAGGTCGACAAACTAGTTTACAGCAGTGCGCAGAAGTGGTTCACCCTAAGTAAACGTATAATCTGGCCAGTTGCGCTTTTGTGTTTATCTTTTATTTTATTGTTGTTTTTGTTATTTGCTTCAATAGACATTCACGTCACCCTGTTCTAAGCACAGAACATTGTTTTGCCTTTGGGACGGATGCGTGGGTGGGCTATAGAAACAAATAAATGGGATGTTTTGTGTTCGTATTGTTGTATATAGATACTGTAAATAATTCATGCCATTCATTTGATATCTTTCTTATGCCTTACCCCACAGCTGCCTGTTGACCTGTCAGAGACCATGCTCTGTTGTCTTGTCAGCATGGAGGTTTGCTGGACACGGTAAACCCACATGTAACAAAGACACATTCAGGGACACCAACCTGGGGATCCCCGGGGATGAGCCGTGGTCATGCCCACACCCTCCATTTCATAAAAGGTCCAATATCTCGGAAACCTTACAGATCCCCACCCCTAAACCATATATATTCTTGTTCCTTATGAAGAGACACATTCATTGACACCAACTTGGGGGTCTCCCAGGGTGGGCCGGGGCCATGCCCCACGCCTCCACTTCACAAAAGGCCATATATCTCAGAATCCATTCAGATCCCCATCCCCTCAACCATATATATTCTTGTTCCTTTTGATAAGACACATTCAGTGACACCAACCTTGGGGTCCCCTGGGATGCGTCGGGGATCATGCCCCACCCCCTCCATTTCATAAAAGACCCAATATTTCAGAAACCTTACAGATACCCACCCATTAACCATATATATTCTTGTTCCTTATGAATAGAAGCGTTCATTGACACCAACCTGGGGGTCTCCCTGCATGTGCCGGGGCCTTGCCCCCACCCCTTCGCTTCACAAAAGGCCATATATCTCAGATATCCCCACCCCTAACCCATATATATTCTTGTTCCTTATGATAAGAAGCATTTAGTGACATCAACCTGGGGGTCCCCTGGGATGTGCCAGGGTCATGCCCAACCCCTTCATTTCATAAAAGGCCCAATATCTTGAAAACCTTACAGATCCCCACCCCTAGAATCATATATATTGTTGTTTTTTTTTTTGTTTGGGTTTTATGGCCCTTTCAAGATTATTTCACTCATATCGAGCCGATCGTTAATCAGAGGTGGGCGAAAACAGGAGTACCCGGAGAAAAACCACCTGACCTTCCGTTGCAGAACTTGGCGTCTCACACCTGGCCCGAGCGAGGCTCGAACCTACGGCGGTGAGAGACCTAATGACTAAGAGTCAGCGCTCTTATCCACTAGGCCACGGAGGCCCGTTATATATTGTTGTTCCATATGATAAGACATTCATTGACACCAACCTGGGTCTCCTGGGTTAAGCCAGGGCCTTTCCTTACCCCTCCACTTCACAAAAGGCCATATATCTCTGAGACTCAGAAACCATTCAGAGCTCTACCCCTAAACCATATATATTCATCTTCCTTATGATAAGACACAGTCAAATGACACCAGCTTGGGAGTCCTCAGGGTTGCCCGGGTCATGCCCAACTGCTTTAGTTCATTAAAAGCAATATATTTCAGAAATCATTCAGATCCCCACCCCTAAACTATATATATTCTTGTTCGTTATGATAAGACTCATTCGTTCACACCAACCTGGGAGTCTCTTTGTGTGTAGGCAATGTGCCCCACCCCTCCACTTCATAAATGGCAATATATTTCAGAAATCATTCAAATCCCCAACCCATAATCATAAATGTACTTGTTCCGTAACAATAGCACACCAACTAGGGATTCCGCAGGGGCCATTCCTCTCCTCTCCACTTCATAGAAGGGCCTCATATATCAGAAACTATTAAGATTCCCACCAATAAACCAGATTATATTTATATTGCTTATGATAAGACACATTTAGGGACAACAATCTTAGGCTTTCCTGGGATCAATGGGGCATGCCCCAACCCCTCCACCGCTTAACCCTTTTTGTACCAAATGGAATCTTGCTCATTATATATAGCAGGAGTCCAGTTCACAATATAGGGTGACAGGTTGTATTTTCTTCAAAATTTATTAGGAAAAAGGCTGCACTTTTTGCAAACAGTGTAGGCCCTGATCAGATACCGCGTTTTGCGGCATATGATCTGGGACTGCACTGTTTGCCAAGGTACCCCTTTAGGGGTTTCTGGGTTAAGAGGTCTTATATTTCTGGCATACAGATCCCCACTGCTAAACCATATATATTCTTGTTCCTTATGATAAGACTCATTTAATGAAACCAACCAGGGCTCCATTGGGACATGCCCAACCACCTCTACTTCATAAAAGGCCTAATGTTTCAGATACTGAGTCCACATGGATGCTCATTTGGATATGGGTTCATTTGGGAGACTTTATAATTGGTAGATTAAAATGATATCATGTTAAAATACATGGCTGCCATTGGGCAGTACAGCCTGAGCTCTGGTGAGCATTGTGGCCCATGGGCTTTTTGTTGACCTTGTCATCACCGTAGCCCCTTCAGTTTTGATTAGATTTTTCTGAAACTTATATATAAGGTGGCTGGGAATAAAAACTCGGATGAGTTCGAAAACCGGACAAGTCGGCCCATTTATCATAGAGTTACATCCCTTTGATTGCTGAAAATGGCGATTTTTAGCTCACCTGTCACGTAGTGACAAGGTGAGCTTTTGTGATCACATTTTGTCCGTCGTGCGTCCGTGCGTGCGTCCGTCCGTGCGTGCGTCCGTAAACATTTTCAAGTAAGTATATCTCTAATACCCCATGGTCAATCTTGATCAAATTTCATAAGCAGAATCATCAGGTAGGGGGAAAGGCTGCATAAGGTTTTTGGGCTGATCAGATTGGAATTCTGGTTGCTATGGCAACATATAGCTCCCATAGACTTACAATGGGAAAATATTAAAATATCTTCTCTGAAACCACAGGGCCGAGAGCTTAGATATTTAGCATGTAGCAATGGCCAGTGGTCACCTACATAATTCCAGCCAATCATGCCCCTGGGGTCCAAATTGACCACGCCCCGGGGCCCCTTCGCTCCCATAGACTCATAATGGAACAAAAAGCTTCAAAAATCTTCTTCTCGGAAACCACAGGGCCCAGAGCTGAGATATATAGCATGTAGCAATGGCAAGTGGTCACCTACATAATTCCTGCCAATCATGCCCCTGGGGTCCAAATTGACCACGCCCCGGGCCCCTTCGCTCCCATAGACTCATAATGGAACAAAAAGCTTCAAAAATCTTCTTCTCTAAAACCACAGGGCCCAGAGCTGAGATATTTGGTATGTAGCAACGGCAAGTGGTAACCTACATAATTCCTGCCAATCATGCCCCTGGGGTCAAAATTGGCCACACCCCGGGGCCCCTTAGCTCCCATAGACTCATAATGGAAAAAAAGCTTCAAAAATCTTCTTCTCTGAAACCACAGGGCCCAGAGCTTAGATATTTAGCATGTAGCAAAGGCCAGTGGTCACCTACATAATTCCTGCCAATCATGCCCCTGGGGTCCAAATGGGCGACGCTCCGGGGCCCCTTCACTCCCATAGACTCATAATGGAACAAACACCTTCAAAAATCTTCTTCTCGGAAACCACAGGGCCCAGAGCTTAGATATTTAGCATGTAGCAATGGCAAGTGGTCACCTACATAATTCCTGCCAATCATGCCCCTGGGGTCCAAATGGGCCACACCCCCGGGCCCTTTAGCTCCTATAGACTCATAATGGAAAAAAAGCTTCAAAAATCTTCTTCTCTGAAACCACAGGGCCCAGAGCTGAGATATTTGGTATGTAGCAACGGCAAGTGGTGACCTACATAATTCCTGCCAATCATGCCCCTGGGGTCAAAATTGGCCACACCCCGGGGCCCCTTAGCTCCCATAGACTCATAATGGAAAAAAAACTTCAAAAATCGTCTTCTCTGAAACCACAGGGCCCAGAGCTTAGATATTTAGCATGAAGCAAAGGCCAGTGGTCACCTACATAATTCCTCCCAATCATGCCCCTGGGTTCCAAATGGGCGACGCTCCGGGGCCCCTTCGCTCCTATAGACTCATAATGGAACAAAAAGCTTCAAAAATCTTCTTCTCGGAAACCACAGGGCCCAGAGCTTAGATATTTAGCATGTAGCAATGGCAAGTGGTCACCTACATAATTCCTGCCAATCATGTCCCTGGGGTCCAAATGGGCCATGCCCCGGGGCCCTTTAGCTCCTATAGACTCATAATGAAAAAAAAAGCTTCAAAAATCTTCTTCTCTGAAACCACAGGGCCCAGAGCTGAGATATTTGGCATGTAGCAACGGCAAGTGGTCACCTACATAATTCCTGCCAATCATGCCCCTGGGGTCAAAATTGGCCACACCCCGGGGCCCCTTAGCTCCATAGACTTATAATGGAAAAAAAGCTTCAAAAATCTTCTTCTCTGAAACCACAGAGCCCAGAGCTTAGATATTTAGCATGTAGCAAAGGCCAGTGGTCACCTACATAATTATACCCCCGCAAACGAAGTTTGAAGGGGGTATATAGGAGTCAGCTTGTCGTCTGTCGTCGGTCCGTTACAAAAAACTTTAACATTGCTCATAACTGCCTTATTCTTTGACCGATTTCTTTAATATTCACACACCACACACCTTGCCACTAGTACTTAAGATTGATATACACAAACCTGACCTTGACCTTTACGTTGACCTTCCTCAAGGTCAAATACTTGTAAAAATTTGTCTGACAACGCATGCGGGGGTATAATTGGCGCCCGTTAGGCGGCAGCTCTAGTTCCTGCCAATCATGCCCCTGGGTTCCAAATGGGCGATGCTCTGGGGCCCTTCGCTCCCATAGACTCATAATGGAACAAAAAGCTTCAAAAATCTTCTCGGAAACCACAGGGCCCAGAGCTTAGATATATAGCATGTAGCAATGGCAAGTGGTCACCTACATAATTCCTGCCAATCATGCCCCTGGGGTCCAAATGGGCCATGCCCCGGGGCCCTTTAGCTCCTATAGACTCATAATGGAAAAAAAAGATTCAAAAATCTTCTTCTCTGAAACCACAGGGCCCAGAGCTGAGATATTTGGCATGTAGCAACGGCAAGTGGTCACCTACATAATTCCTGCCAATCATGCCCCTGGGGTCCAAATTGGCCACACCCCGGGGCCCCTTAGCTCCCATAGACATTTAATGGAAAAAAAGCTTCAAGAATCTTCTTCTCTGAAACCACAGAGCCCAGAGCTTAGATATTTAGCATGTAGCAACGGCCAGTGGTCACCTACATAATTCCTGCCAATCATGCCCCTGGGTTCCAAATGGGCGACGCCCGGGGCCCCTTCGCTCCCATAGACTCATAATGGAACAAAAAGCTTCAAAAATCTTCTTCTCGGAAACCACAGGGCCCAGAGCTTAGATATTTAGCATGTAGCAACGGCAAGTGGTCACCTACATAATTCCTGCCGATCATGCCCCTGGGTACCAAACGGGCCATGCCCCGGGGCCCTTTAGCTTCTATAGACTCATAATGGAAAAAAGCTTAAAAAATCTTCTTCTCTGAAACCACTGGGCCCAGAGCTGAGATATTTGGCATGTAGCAACGGCAAGTGGTCACCTACATAAATCCTGCCAATCATGCCCCTATGGTCCAAATGGGCCACGTCCTGGGGCCCCTTTGCTCCCATAGACTCAAAATGGAAAAAAAAGCTTAAAAAATCTTCTTCTCTGAAACCACAGGACCCAGAGTTTAGATATTTAGCATGAAGCAACGGCAATTGGTCACCTACATAATTCCTGCCAATCATGCCCCTGGGTTCCAAATGGGCCACACGCCGGGGCCCCTTTGCTCCCATAGACTCATAATGGAAAAAAGCTTAAAAAATCTTCTCTGAATCCAGTGCCCAGAGCTAAGATATTTAGCACATAGCAACGGCAAGTGGTCACCTACATAATTCCTGCCAATCATGCCCCTGGGGTCCAAAAGGGCCATAACCCGGGGCCCCTTAGCTCCTATAGACTCATAATGGAAAAAAAGCTTCAAAAATCTTCTTCTCTGAAACACAGGGCCCAGAGCTTAGATATTTAGCATGTAGCAATGGCAAAAGGTCACCAACATAAATCCTGCCAATCATGCCCGTGGGGTCCAAATGGGACACGCCCCGGGGCCCCTTAATTTCCCATAGACACATAATGGAAAAAAGATTCAAAATTCTTCTTCTCTGAAACCACAGGGCCCAGTGCTTAGATATTTAGCGTGTAGCAATGACAAGTTGTCACCTACATAAATCCTGCCAATCATGCCCCCGGGGTCCAAATGGGCCACACCCTGGGACCCCCTTAGCTCCCATAGACTCATAATGGAAAAAAAAAACTTCAAAAATCTTCTTCTCTGAAACCACAGGGCCCAGAGCTTAGATATTTAGCATGTAGTAACAGCAAGTGGTCACCTACATATTTCCTGCTAATCATGCCCCTGGGGTTCCAAATGGGCCACACCCTGGGGCCCCTTAGCTCCCATAGACTCATAATGGAAAAAGCTTAAAAAATCTTCTTCACAGAAACTGTGAAGCACAGAACATAGTCATTAGTGTATAGCAACATAAAATAGGCAGCTACATAAATCCTGCTAACCCTGCCCCTGGGGTCAAAATTAGCCACGCCAGAGCTCATCACCTCCAATAGACTTATAATGGAAAAAACTTAAAAAATCTTCTTCTATGAAACCATAAGGCCCAGAGCTTAGATTTTTAGTATGTAGCAATGTCAAGTGGCCACCTACATAAATCCTGCCAGTTATGCCCCTGGGATCCAAATTGGCCACACCCCAGGGCTCTCCATAGACTTACAATTGGAGAAACTTCAAAAATCTTCTTCTCTGAAACCACAGGGCCCTTATAATGAAAAAAAAAAACTTAAAATGGGGAAAAAAATCTTCTTCTCTGAAACAATAAGTCCCAGAGTTTAGGTATTTAGCATGTAGCAATGTCGAGTGGTTGCCTACATAAATCCTGCCAATCATGCCCCTGGGGTCCAAATCCTGTGGCCCCTTAACTCCAACAAACTTATAATGGAAAAAAGCTTCAAACATCTTCTTTGAAACCATGAAGTACAGACCTTAGTTATTTAGTATATAGCAACACAAAATGGTCGCCTACATAAAGCTTGCCAACCGTGCCCTTTGGGTCATAATTGGCCAAGCCCCGGGGCTCATTAGCTCCTATAGACTTATACTGGAAAAAACTTAAAAAAATCTTTTTTCTCCAAAACCATAAGGCACAGATTTTGTTTGATTTGAGGTTTTACATCCCCGTCAACACTGTATAGGTCATTTTGGAGATGTCTCTTCCAATTTTGTGGGACTTTTACCCGACATTGGGATGAAATTACATCTCAAGCCCTGTCGCCCAATGAAACCAGTAGGGTTTATAAGCATGGACACCACTTTGCCTGAGCTAAGATATTTAGTATGTAGCAATGTCAAGTGGTCTGCTACACTAATGATTTTCTGGTACACAGGTGAGCGATATAGGGCCATTGGGCCCTCTTGTTTTACCTTGTCATCACCGTAGCCACTTCAGTTTTGATCGGATCTTTCTGAAACTTATATGTTAGGTTGCTGGGGATAAAACCTCGGATGAGTTCGAATACCGGCCAAGTCGGCCCATTTATCATAAAGTTACATCCCTTTGATTGCTGAAAATGCCGATTTTGGACCTTGTAATTCACCGAAGCCCCTTCCGTTTTGATCGGATATTTCTGAAACTCGTATGTAAGGTGGCTAGGGATAAAACCTCGGATAAGTTTGAATTCCGGCCAAGTCGACCGATTTATCATAGAGTTACGTCCCTTTGATTGCTGAAAATGTCGATTTTGGACCTTGTCATTCACCGTAGCCCCTTCCGTTTTGATCGAATCTTTCTGAAACTTATATGTAAGGTGGCTGGGGATTAAACCTCGGATGAGTTCGAAAACTGGCCAAGTCGGCCCATTTTTCATAGAGTTACGTCCCTTTGATTGCTGAAAATGTCGATTTTTGACCTTGCCATCACCGTAGCCCCTTCAGTTTTGATTAGATTTTTCTGAAACTTATTAAGAAGGTGGCTGGTGATTAAAACTCGGATGAGTTCGAAAACCGGCCAAGTCGGCCCATTTATCATAGAGTTACATCCCGTTGATTGCTGAAAATGGCGATTTTTAGCTCACCTGGGCCGAAGTCTCCAGGGGAGCTTATAGTATAGTTGGTCCTCCGTCGTCCGTCCGTCCGTCGTCCGTCCACTCTTTTGAGCAGCTATATCTCTGCAGCCTGCAGGCTGATCTCAATCATTTCTCATCTGTAGCATGCCTCTGGTGGGGCATTGATGACATAAGCTTTTTTTGAAATCGCATGAAAACTTTGGTTGCTATGGCAATCATAAGGTCCCATAATCTTACAATGGGAAAATGCTTGTCATCACCGTAGCCCCTTCAGTTTTGATCGGATCTTTTTTAAACATATATAAGGTGGCTGGGGATAAAACCTCGGATGAGTTCGAAAACCAGCCAAGTCGGCCAATTTATCATAGAGATACGTCCCTTTCATTGCTTAAAATGCCATTTTTAGGGCCCCGCACTGAAAGTGTGGGTGCCCTATAGTAATCACTCTGCCCGTCCGTCTGTCTGTCTGACCGTCCACAAATTTCTGATAGCGCTGCCGGGGCCCTAGTCAGTTTCACTGACAGCTCTAGTTTTACCTTGTCATCACTGTTGCCCCTTCAGTTTTGATCGGATCTTTCTGAAACTTATATGTAAGGTGGCTGGGGATAAAATCTCGGATGAGTTCGAAAACCTGCCATGTTGGTCCATTTATCACAGAGTAACGTCCCTTTGATTGCTGAAAATGCCGATTTTTGACCTTGTCATCACCATAGCCCTTTCAGTTTTGATCGAATCTTTCTGAAACTTATATGTAACGTGGCTGGGGATAAAATCTCGGATGAGTTCGAAAACCAGCCAAGTTGGTCCATTTATCACAGAGTAACGTCCCTTTGATTGCTGAAAATGCCGAATTTTGACTTTGTCATCACCGTAGCTCTTTCAGTTTTGATCGGTTCTTTCTGAAACTTATATGTAAGGTGGCTGGGGATAAAACCTCGGATGAGTTTGAATACCGGCCAAGGTGGCCTAATTAACAAAGAGTTAGGTCCCTTTGATTGCTGAAAATGTTGATTTTTGATCTTGACATCACTGTAGCCCGTTCAGTTTTGATCGGATCTTTCTGAAACTTATATGTAAGTTGGCTGGCGATAAAACCTCGGAGGAGTTCGAAAACCGGCCAAGTCGCCCCATTTATCGTAGATTTACGTCCCTTTGATTGCTGAATTGCCGATTTTTTAACTTGTCATCACCATAGCCCCTCCAGTTTTGATCGGATCTTTCTGAAACTTGTATGTAAGGTGGCTGGGGATAAAGTTTCGGATGAGTTCCAAAACAGACCAAGTCAGCCTATTTATCGTAGAATTATGTCCCTTTGATGGCTGAAAATGTTGATTTTTGACCTTGTCTTCACCGTAGCCCCTTCAGTTTTAATCGGATTTTTCTGAAAGTTAAATGTAAGGTGGCGGGGAATGAAACCTCGGATGAGTTCGAAAACTGGCCAAGTCGGCCCATTTATCTTAGAGTAACATCCCTTTGATTGCTAAAAATGCCAATTTTGACCTTGCCATCACCGTAGCCCCTTCAGTTTTGATCGGATCTTTCTGAAACTTATATGTAAGGTGGCTGGGAATAAAACATTGGATGAGTTTGAATACTGGCCAAGTTGGCACATTTATCATAGAGTTACATGCCTTTGATTGCTTAAAAATGCCTATTTCCGACCTTGTTAGCACTGCTGCCCCTTCAGTTTTGATCGGATCTTCATGAAACTAACAAACAAATAAGTCAGGCAGAAAAGCTCGGAGGAGTTTGAAAACTCGTTAGATTTGCTTATTTGTCACAGAATAACATCCCTTTGATTGCAGCAGTTAATTGCTTATTTTTGAACTTGTCATCACCATAGCCCCATCAGTTTATATCGGATCTTCTTAGCAAGTCAGGAATAAAAGCTTGAATGAGTTTGATAACTGGTGAGGTCAGCCTATTTATCATAGAAATACATTCTACTTGATTTGCAGAAATTGCTTACCCTGTCATCACCATGTCCTTCCATTAATCCTTCAGTAAAGGTTCGCACTTCATGAAACTTTGAATCTGTTAGATCAGGTTAGCGATACAGGACCAGCTTGGTCCTCTTGTTTACCTTGTCATCACCGTAGCCACTTCAGTTTTTAAACGGGCCTCCGTGGCCTAGTGGTTAAGAGCACTGACTCTTGATCATTAGGTCTATCATTGCGGTGGTCGCATGTGAGAGGCCAAGTTCTGCAACAGAAGGCCAGGTGGTTTTTCTCCGGGTACTCCGGTTTTCGCCCACATCTGATTAACGATCGGCTCGATTTGAGTGAAATAATCTTGAAAGGGCAGTAAAACCCAAGCCCCCCCCCCCCCCAAAAAACTTCAATTTTGATCAGATCTTTCTGAAACTTATATGTAAGGTGGCTGGGGATAAAACCTCGGATGAGTTCGAATACCTGCCAAGTCGGCCAATTTTTCAGAGAGTTACGTCCCTCTGATTGCTGAAAATGCCAATTTTTACCTTGTCATCACCTTAGCCCCTTCAGTTTTGATCGGATCTTTCTGCAACTTATATGTAAGGTGGCTTGAGATAAAAACTCGGATGAGTTTGAAAACTGGCCAAGTCGGCCCATTTATCATAGAGTTATGTCCCTTTGATTGCTGTAAATACCTATTTTAACTCACCTGAGCCGAAGGCCCCGGGGGGCTATTGTGATCGGTCATTCGTTCGTCGTCGTCCGTTCGGATGTCTGTCCACAATTCCTTTAAACGACATCTCCTCCTAAACCACTGAACAGATTTTGACCAAACTTGGCAAAAATGATCTTTGGGTTGTCCTCTCTTAAAGTTGTTCAAAGAATTCCATTCCATGCAGAACTCTGGTTGCCATGGCAACGAAAGGGGAAAATAAGAAAAAAAAACCTTAAAAATCTTCTTCTCTGAAACTGCAAGGCCCAGGTCTTTGATATTTGGTATGAAGCTTCATCTAGTGGACCTCTACCAAGATTGTTCTAATTATAGCCCTGGGGCCGAAAATGCCCTCGCCCCGGGGCCCTTTGGTTTTACATAGGCTTGTATAGGGAAAATCTTTAAAAATCTTTTTCTCTGAAACCGCAAGGCCAAGGTCTTTGATATTTGGTATGAAGCTTCATCGAGTGGACCTCTACCAAGATTGTTCAAATTATTGCCTTGAGGCCAATAATGGCCCCGCCCCGGAGCCCACTGGTTTTACTTAGGCTTATATAGGGAAAACCTTTTAAAATCTTCTTGTCTGAAACCAGAAGGCCAAGGTCTTTGATATTTGGTATGAAGCTTCATCTAGTGGATCTCTACCAAAATTGTTCAAATTATAGCCCTGGGGCCGAAAATGCCCCCGCCTTTGGGCCCTTTGGTTTAACATAGGCTTGTATAGGGAAAATCTTTAAAAATCTTTTTCTCTGAAACCGCAAAGCCCAGGTCTTTGATATTTGGTATGAAGCTTCATCTAGAGTACCTCTACCAAGATTGTTCAAATTATAGCCTTGGGGCCAAAGATGTCCCCGCGACAGGGCCCACTGGTTTTACGTATGCTTATATAGGGAAATCCTGAAATCTTCTTGTCTGAAAAAAGCAGGCCCAGGTCTACGTTATTTGGGGCCAAAAATGCCCCCCCCCCCCGGGACCCACTGGTTTTTAGCTCACCTGAGCACGAAGTGCTCAAGGTTGGCTTTTGGGATCGGTCTTTGTCCGTCGTCCGTGCCTGCGTCCATCGTGAACATTTGCTTAAACAACATCTCTAAAACTTCTGGACAGATTTTGATAGAATTTATCAGGAATGCTTCTTGGGTGATCCTCTACCAAAATTGCTCAAACTGTTCCGCTCGGGTGAACAAAATGGCTCCCAGAGCTTAAAATAGAAAAACATTTAAACGACTTCTTCTCCTTAACCAGTGGACGGATTTGAAATTATTGCACAGGATTGTTCCTTGGATGACCCTCTACCAAAATTGCTCAAACCGTTCCGCTCTGATGAACACTGGCCACCAGAGCTAAAAATAGAAAAAACCTTTAAACGACTTCTCCTTAACCAGTGGATGGATTTTGAAATTATTGCACAGGAATGTTCCTTGGGTGCCGCTCTACTAAAATTGCTCAAACCGTTCCACTCGGGTGAAAACAATGGCCGCCAGAGCTAAACATAGAAAAACCTTTATAGGACTTTTTCACCTTAACCAGTGGATGGATTTCGAAATTACTTGACAGGAATGTTCCTTGGGTGACCCTCTACCAAAATTGCTCAAACCGTTCCGCTCGAGTGAACAAGATGGCCGCTAGAGCTAAAAATATAAAAACCTTTAAAGGACTACTTTACCTTAACTAGTGGATGGATTTTGAAATTACTTCACAGGAATGTTCCTTTGGTGACCCTCTACCAAAATTGCTAAAACCGTTCCGCTCGGGTGAACAAGATGACCACCAGAGCCAAAAATAGAATAACCTTTAAACGAGTTCTCCTTAACCAGTGGATGGATTTTGAAATTATTGCACAAGTATGTTCCTTGGGTGCCGCTCTCCTAAAATTGCTCAAACCGTTCCACTCGGGTGAAAACAATGGCCGCCAGAGCTAAACATAGAAAAACCTTTATAGGACTTTTTCTCCTTAACCAGTGGATGGATTTCGAAATTACTTGACAGGAATGTTCCTTGGGTGACCCTCTACCAAAATTGCTCAAACCGTTCCGCTCGAGTGAACAAGATGGCCGCTAGAGCTAAAAATATAAAAACCTTTAAAGGACTTCTTTACCTTAACTAGTGGATGGGTTTTGAAATTACTTCACAGGAATGTTCCTTTGGTGACCCTCTACCAAAATTGCTAAAACCGTTCCGCTCGGGTGAACAAGATGGCCGCCAGAGCTAAAAATAGAATAACCTTTAAACGACTTTTTCTCCTTAACCAGTGGATGGATTTTGAAAATATTTCACTGGAATGTTTCTTGGGTGCCCCCTCTTCGAAACTGGCTCAAACCGTTCCACTCGGGTGAACAACATGGCCGCCAGAGCTAAAAATAGAAAAACCTTTAAACGACTTCTTCTCTTTAACCAGTGGATGGATTTTGATATTATTTCACAGGAAGGTTCCTTTGCTGAACTTCTACCAAAATTGCTCATACCGTTCTGCTCGCATGAACAAAATGGTCGCCAGTTCTAAAAATAGAAAAACCTTTAAACGACTCCTTCCCCTTAACCAGTTGATGTATTTTGAAATTACTTCACAGGAATGTTCCTTGGGTGATCCTCTTCCAAAATTGCTCAAACCGTTCAGCTCGGTCGAACAAAATGGCCGCCAGAGCTAAAAATAGAATAACCTTTCAACGCACTTTTCTCCTAAACCAGTTGATGGATTTTGAAATTATTTCACCAGAACGTTCATTGGGTGATGAAATGATATCTCAAGCCCTGTCGCCCAATGAAACCAATAGGGTTTATTAGCATGGACAGTCTACCTCGCACCACGGTTCCTGGACAGGCTTAGATCCTCTAAGCGGTTTAACTGTACTAGTGTGCGGGCCGGATTCAGCTCTGCGTGGAAGCATCATGCAGCCCATATATTTCTTCAAACCCCTATGGGCGGGGGCGTATGTTCCTTGGGTGAACCTCTTATAAAATTGCTTAAACCGTTCCTCTCAGGTCCACAAAATGGCCACCAGAGCTAAAAATAGAATAACCTTTAAACGACATTTTCTCCTTAACCAGTGGATGGATTTTGAAATTATTTCATTGGCATGTTTCTTGGGTGACCCTCTTCTAAAATTGCTCAAATCATTCCGCTCGGGTGAACAAAATGGCTGCCAGAGCTAAATATAGAAAAACATTTAAACGACTTCTTCTCCTTAACCAGTGGATGGATTTTGATATTATTTCACAGGAATGTTCCTTTGCTGAACTTCTACCAAACTTGCTCATACCTTTCTGCTCGCATGAACAAAATGGCCACCAGAGCTAAAAATAGAAAAAAAAACTTTAAACGACTTCTTCTCCTTAACCGGTGGATGGATTTTGAAATTAATCCACAGGAATGTTCCTTGGGTGATCCTCTACCAAAATTGCTCAAACCGTTCAGCTCGGGTGAACAAAATGGCCGCCAGAGCTAACAATAGAATAACCTTTCAACGCACTTTTCTCCTTAACCAGTGGATGGATTTTGAAATTATTTCACCAGAAGGTTCCTTGGGTGTTGGTTGGTTGATTTGAGGTTTAACGTCCCCGTCAACACTGAAAAGGTCATTTTGGAGACGTTGCTTCCAATTTTGTGGGACTTTTACCCCACACAGAGATGAAATGACAACTTAAGCCCTGTCACCCAATGAAACCAATAAGTTTTTTTTAACTTGGATGGTCCGCCTCGCACCGTGGTTCCTGGACAGGCTTCGATCCTCTAAGCGGTTTTCCAGTACTAGTGTGCGGGCCGGATTCAGCTCTGCGTGGAAGCATCATGCAGCCCATATATTTCTTATATGGCGTATGTTCCTTGGGTGACCCTCTAATAAAATTGCCTAAACTGTTCCGCTCAGGTCAACAAAATGGCCGGCCGCCAGAGCTAAAAATAGAAAAACCTTTAAACGACTTCTTCTCCTTAACATATTTAATGGCTTTTGAAATTATTTCACAGGGATGTTCCTTGGGTGACCCTCTACCACAATTGCTCAAACTGTTCCGCTTGGGTGAACAAAATGGCCGCCAGAGCTAGAAATATAAAAACCTTTAAACGACTTCTTCCTCTTAACCAGTGGATGGATTTTGAAATTAATTCACAGGAACTTTTCTTGGGTGATCCTCTACCAAAATTGCTCAAACCGTTCAGCTCGGGTGAACAAAATGGCCGCCAGAGCTAACACTAATAACCTTTCAACGCACTTTTCTCCTTACCGCTTAGAGGATCTAAGCCTGTCCAGGAACCGCGGTGCGAGGCGGACCGTCCATGCTAATAAACCCTACTGGTTTCATTGGGCGACAGGGCTTGAGATGTCATTTCATCTCAATGTCGGGTGAAAGTCCCACAAAAGTGGAAGCAAGGTCTCCAAAATGACCTTTACAGTGTTGACGGGGACGTTAAACCTAAAATCAACCAACCAACCAACCACTTTTCTCCTTAACCAGTGGATGGATTTTGAAATTATTTCACCAGAATGTTCCTTGGGTGTTGGTTGGTTGATTTGAAGTTTAACGTCCCCGTCAACACTGTACAGGTCATTTTGGAGACGTTGCTACCAATTATGTGGGACTTTTACCCGACATTGAGATGAAATGACACTTAAGCCCTGTCACCCAATGAAACCATTAGGGTTTTTTAGCATGGATGGTCCGCCTCGCACCGCGGTTCCTGGACAGGCTTAGATGAATTATGGATATATTTTGGATATTCTATTCTATGAAGGCATGTTGTGTGTACACATTAGAATCGTTTCATGCAATATACGTTTTCAAGATGAGATTTGTGAAATCCTAAAGGGGGTCTTTCATCTGTGCCCATCCATGTTTTTTCTTTAAACTTTGTATATTAATAACTCAGCATATACAACCTATAAAAATGTATTTAAAAAATTATATAAATCAAAGTAGGACTCAGGAGGTCACTCTAACTGACTCCCTCGATGAGCTGGTGTCTGTCTCTAAATAAGTGCGTCTTAAATCTTATGTTTTATTTAGTTTCAAGATCTGTGAACTGGATTGAATGCAGAACTCCATAGGCATTTCTTTGATACTAAAAAACCTTTTGAATTAGCTAAAGTTTACATTTTCTGATAAAATAATTATCAAAAATCTCATTTTTTAATTGAAATTTTAAAAAAAATTATCAAAATTCAATCCCTAAGATAAATATGTTCTAGTCTTTGTCAAGATTTCATTTTGCTAGGAAAACTTGCCATATGTATCTTCTTTAGCTATGCCAAAGGGGGTCTTTCATTTGTGCCCATGCATGTTTTTTATTTAAACTTTGTGTATTAACAACTCAGCGTATACAACCTATAAAACTGTATTTATTTATTTATTTATTTTTTGGTTTGGGTTTTACGGCCCTTTCAAGATTATTTCACTCATATCGAGCCGATCGTTAATCAGAGATGGGCGAAAACCGGAGTACCCGGAGAAAAACCACCTGAACTTCCGTTGCAGAACTTGGCGTCTCACACGTGGCCCGAGCGAGGCTCGAACCTACGGCGGTGAGAGACCTAATGACTAAGAGTCAGCGCTCTTATCCACTAGGCCACGGAGGCCCGTAAAACTGTATTTAATAAATTATATAAATCAAAGTAGGACTCAGGAGGCCACTCCAACTGACTCCCTCCATGAGCTGGTATCTGTCTCTAAATAAGTGCGTCTTAAATCTTATGTTTTATTTAGTTTCAAGATCTGTGAACTGGATTGATTGCAGAACTCCATAGGCATTCCTTTGATACTAAAAAACCTTATGAATTAATTAAAGTTTACATTTTCTTATAAAACAATTATCAAAAATCTCATTTTTTAATTAAAATTTTAAAAAATTATCAAAATTCAATCCCTAAGATAAATATGTTCTAGTCTTTGTCAAGATTTCATTTTGCTAGGAAAACTTGGCATATGTATCTTCTTTAGCTATGCCAAATTTCATGAAAATCCAAAACCGGTAACACTGTAGTTTTACACCTTTAATGGATGTAAGTCGTTTCTGCAAAATTTACTATTTTATTGAAATCATCAAAGACCTTACAAAAAGGCAATTCGTAACACTTACGTAATAAAAATGAGATTATTCAAATCAAAATGAATACATATTGAGCTGATCTAGCTTAGAAACTATTAAAATATCACGAATTTCTGATATTTTCCATTCATTTATACACTATTGATCTATCCAAAATATTAGATAGTAAAACACTAAATCAAAAGGTATTCTAATCAACAAATTAGGCTTAACAACATATATGTGACCAGCCATGAGATTTTGGGTCCAAATGGGGTCCATGACCGAAAATGAGTTTTTGCCATTTTCTTAAAGCTTTATAATACTGAAGTGCATATGTGAAATATCAGATGAAAACATTGAGCGGTATACGAGATATAGGGTTTTAAAGACTGACCCTGAATATGCGAAAATTGCATTTTCAGTAATTGTAGATGTATATTTGCTAGTGATTCTTGACTTCAAAGCCTCATTAAGCATTCAGAGAAAACAAAATATCAGCAAATCATGCTTTCACACATTTATTTATTCACCCAGTAGCAATCATTCGTTATATATTTGTTGGGAAGAATTCTGTTGCCATGGCAACAAATTTAAAATCCTTAAATTTTTCGAACACAATACTCTTGTAGAGCTGGACATATATTTTCTCATTAAATCTAATTCAAAGTAATGCAAAAGTGCATTACTAAATCCAATTAAAGATCATGTCAACCATTGTCAGAGAGATGAGCTTTGCTGGGATATAGTGTAGCCCACCTGCTTACATTATATGTATGTATGTCACCAACATCAATTTGTTTGAATGCTACGTACATCTAGATAGCCAAGGATTGGACTGTAACAATTACTTTAACTGCAAAGTCCGGCTTTTGGGAGCAGCCTTTTTAACACACATTGCTACATTCAAGGTCTTAGTGGTGGACTGAATGATTTCATGATGGCTAATAAAATATGAATTCCATATGAAAATGAATAATAATAATAATAATAATAATAATAATAAAATAATAATAATAATAACACAGAAAAAATACGCACAATCCTTTACTATTCGACAAAATTGAATGTACATCATTGCAATTATAGCAAAATTTTCTATTGTAAATAAATCATTAATCTGCATTAAATAATGGCATACATGTAATTCATAAGTATTTTGTCAGATTACTCCATGCACCCACAAATACAGTACTAGTATTATCATCATTTGGGATCTATAATCGCAGAATGAAGTAAAGATGAGGGGATCTGTTATTTTAACTAACATAGTTATGGATACTTTGAAGAACCATTTCTATCATGCATGACACAATCTTGCTATACCAAAATTGCGACAGATTAATGTCCTTCTATAGGACACATGGGCCTATCAGTTTAATATAATGAGGTATAACCTTGCCATAAAATCAAGTCAGTTATTCCATTCCACACATGTAGATGTTGTTGAATATTGTAAGGGCACCACTTGTCACGATAAACCAGAAGGTCAAGAAAGGGTTGCACGGCTATAATAAATATATGGGCTCTACCAGGGTCATAGACAATTCCTAGTAAAAGTGAATACCGCCAGCCATTATTTAAAATTATAACTTAAATTATCTTTTTCTCTGAACAATGAAACTGTCATCTCATTTTCGGAGTAAAATTACATTGCAATATTTGACACAGGCAAACCCGCAGTTACAGTAATACAGCAAACAAAATAAAAGTACTTATAAACTAACATCACCAAACATGACCAGTACACTAATACCAATCCAAACATGCAGTTGCAGCTGTATTCGCAGTTTCAGCAACAGAAACAAACACATTAATATAGAGTCAAAACATTTATTTCGTATATAATCATTAAAAGTGACGATAATTCAAATGACTTTAAATGATACTGGACTTGCAGTTATTGAATTGATTCATATACTTAAACTGGTGTTGTTTTCCCTCGCCCATCAGGGTTTGGAGAAATATACGAGGATGCATGTGTATGTACTTCAGTGTTAAGCTGAAACAACCGAACATTTCAGTACTGATGAATTAAATGCTGCGGGTTATTTTTTTCTAAATCGTAAGGTAAATGGTAACACAGGCAGTACCATTCTTTTTAGCTCACCTGTCACGTAGTGACAAGGTGAGCTTTTGGGATCACTTTTTGTCCGTCGTGCGTCCGTCCGTGCGTCCATGCGTGCGTCCGTAAACTTTTCTTCAAACGACATCTCCTCCTAAACCACTGATCAGATTTTGACCAAACTTCACAGGAATGATCCTTAGGTTGTCCCCTTTCCAAGTTGTTCAAATTGTTCCGGTCCGTTGCACATATAGTTCACAGTAGCCAAAAATAGATTTTTTTCACCGAAAACTTAAAAAAATCTTCTTCTCTGAAACCGCAAGGCCCAGGTCTTTGATATTTGGTATGAAGCTTCATCTAGTGGACCCCTACCAAGATTGTTCAAATTATAGTGCTGGGGTCAAAAATGCCCCCGCACCGGGGCCCTTTGGTTTTACATGGGCTTATATAGGGAAACTATTTAAAAATCTTCTTCTCTGAAACCGCAAGGCCCAGGTCTTTGATATTTGGTATGAAGCTTCATCTAGTGGACCCCTACCAAGATTGTTCAAATTAAAGTGCTGGAGCTAAAAATGCCCCCGCACGGGGGCCCTTTGGTTTTACATGGGCTTATACAGGGAAAATCTTGAAAAAATCTTCTTCTCTGAAACCGCAAGGCCCAGGTCTTTGATATTTGGTATGAAGCTTCATCTAGGGGACCCCTACCAAGATTGTTCAAATTATAGTGCTGGGGCCAAAAATGCCCCCGCACCGGGGCCCTTTGGTTTTATATGGGCTTATATAGGGAAAATCTTTAAAAATCTTCTTCTCTGAAACCGCAAGGCCCAGGTCTTTGATATTTGGTATGAAGCTTCATCTAGTGGACCCCTACCAAGATTGTTCAAATTATAGTGCTGGAGCTAAAAATGCCCCCGCACGGGGGCCCTTTGGTTTTACATGGGCTTATATAGGGAAAATCTTTAAAAAATCTTCTTCTCTGAAACCGCAAGGCCCAGGTCTTTGATATTTGGTATGAAGCTTCATCTAGTGGACCCCTACCAAGATTGTTCAAATTATAGTGCTGGGGCCAAAAATGCCCCCGCACCGGGGCCCTTTGGTTTTACATGGGCTTATACGGGGAAAATCTTTAAAAATCTTCTTCTCTGAAACCGCAAGGCCCAGGTCTTTGATATTTGGTATGAAGCTTCATCTAGTGGACCCCTACCAAGATTGTTCAAATTATAGTGCTGGAGCTAAAAATGCCCCCGCACAGGGGCCCTTTGGTTTTACATGGGCTTATAAAGGGAAAATCTTGAAAAATCTTCTTCTCTGAAACCGCAAGGCCCACCTCTTTGATATTTGGTATGAAGCTTCATCTAGTGGACCCCTACCAAGATTGTTCAAATTATAGTGCTGGGGCCAAAAATGCCCCCACACCGGGGCCCTTTTGTTTTACATAGGCTTATATAGGGAAAATCTTTAAAAATCTTCTTCTCTGAAACTGCAAGGCCCAGGTCTTTGATATTTGGTATGAAGCTTCATCTTGTGGACCTCTACCAAGATTGTTCAAATTATAGTGCTGGAGCTAAAAATGCCCCCGCTCCGGGGCCCTTTGGTTTTACATAGACTTTTATAGGGAAAATCTTTAAACATCTTCTTCTCTGAAACCACAAGGCTTAGGTCTTCGATATTTGTTATGAAGCTTCAGCTAGTGGATCTCTATAAAGATTGTTCAAATTATAGCCCTGAGACCAAAAATGCCCCCGCCATGTGGCCCTTTGGTTTTACATAGACTTATATAGGGAAAATCTTTAAAAATCATCTTCTCTGAAACACAAGGCTCAGGTCTTTGATATTTGTTATGAAGCTTCAGCTAGTGGACCTCTACCAAGATTGTTCAAATTATAGCCCTGGGTCTTTGATATTTGTTATGAAGCTTCAGCTAGTGGACCTCTACCAAGATTGTTCAAATTATAGCCCTGGGGCCAAAAATGCCCCCCCCCCCCTCCGGGGCCCTTTGGTTTTACATAGACTTATATAGGGAAAATCTTGTTTTACATAGACTTCTATATGCAGTGTAAATCTTCTTCTCTGAAACCAGAAAGCCCAGGTCCTTCATATTCGATATGAAGCTTCATCTTATGGACCTCTACCAAGATCGTTCAAATTATAGCCCTGGGGCCAAAATTGACCCTTGTTATACATTGGATCAGGTGAGCGAACCAGGGCCCTCTGGGCCCTCTTGTTTCTTTTTTTTTACTTTGCTGGGTGGTGTGATTTTACGGTCTTTTCAAGATTATTTCACAAATCGAGCCGATCGTTAATCAATGGTGGGCGAACACTGGAGTACCCGAAGAAAAAAATGACTTTCCGTTGCATTGTTTGGTGTCTCAAATGTGACCAGAGCCAGACTCGGACTCAGTACCGTAATTACTTTGTTATATTCGTGTAGGACTAAATCTCGATTTGAAAATCTGTTAGCCTGGAAACTTCATTCTACCAACCTACAATTCTCAATATATCCAACTTATGGGAGTATAGAATTCAAAGTAACTGTTTGTGCAACCCTTGAATTGATAGTGGTGCATATACGTGCACATGTGCATATACGTGTACATAGATGTTCTCAGTGATAGGTGCAAAAGTAACATTTATTAAATTGATAGATTGATTTGAGGTTTAACGTCCCCATCAGCACTGTAAAGGTCATTTTGTAGACATTGCTTCCAATTTTGTGGGACTTTTACCCGACATTGAGATGAAATGACATCTCAAGCCCTGTCGCCCAATGAAACCAATAGGGTTTATCAGCTTGGACGGTCCGACTCGAACCGCTTTGCCTGGGCAGATCCTCTAAGCGGTTTACCAGTACTCGTGTGTGGGTCGGATTCAGCTCTGCGTGGAAGCATCATGCAGCCCATATATTTCTTTAAGCCCCGATGGGAGGGGCTCGAGCATTTATTAAAGTGTCTTGCCAAAGGACACGACATTTCCGCAACTCAGGAGCAAATTCGTTCCTTTAAGAAATCAACACATTATTATTGAATGATTACACCGAAGGCTCTCATGAACTTATCCGTCGGCATTCATGAAGGTGCTGATTTTGACACAATGTGGTCTTACATGGTGCTTGGATTGATGGCCAATATACCGCTCGCCTATTGCATGTTGATCAGGAATTCAACCTGGATAGAAGTGGCTGTAAAGGAGGGGCATACTCGTGTGCTATTCAGTTAACAAATTATTTTATATAAAAGAGGCAAATTAGATTTAAAAGACTTCCATGTATGTTTCCTGTAATGCCAAAATGTATTTTGGAGATCTGCTGTTGTTGCCATCATGGACCTTTGTATTAAACCTTCTGAATCAAGGGATCTAGTAAAACCGAACCGTGAGCAAGTGCAAATTAATTAGCCTATCAGATTTGATCAGGAGAACGCAGGTTCGATACCTGGCGGGTTCAGCAACATTCTTGCGTGAAGATTATGAAATATTTTCTACGGTCATTCTCTCCCTTCCCCTTATTCAAGATGGGCAGTTGTCAGTTTCTGGCGAAAGAATGTGCACTGTACTAGTTAACAACTTACGTATTAGCCTATCCAGGAAAAGTGTGGACAGGTGAACTGACCGGCTCAAAATGAACTAGTTAGTGTTGACTGGGCCGTTAAACTCCAATACAAACAAACAAACAATTATCCGAGAAATACTATGTTCCAAAATTTCGTACTTTGAACTTTTGGTGACCATGTATATGGTGTTAAAGGAATGCAATTCTCGCAACAATCCTGCGAAATTCTTATTATAAAAAAAGATCCCATTCCTGGAAGGGAGGTGCTCTGCCGATTGCGCTACTTGGCGCTCTTATGAAAGAGGGCGATTTATAACTATTCACCTACAACAGCACGGCCAATATTACCGGTCAAACTTCTTTTTCGTCATAGTCTCGCACTCATATCTTCCAAGTATGAAAAGAAGAAACGGCTTTTTATTTTGCTTATAAATCCTATGCAAACTTTATAATTTACAAAATAAAAGGCTCTTGTTTAAAAAATTATTAGCAACAGGTGCGTCATAAATTAACTACGTCAACTATGACGTCGCGATTTATTCACGTTTTTTTCGGAATGACGTAATGCCCCATTTGGGCACAAAATCTCATGACGCGTCACATATTGCTTTTTTATTAGCAGCAAAATTATTGTGAACATTTGCAACTTTATTTAATGACTTTGCATAAGTCATGCTACTCAAATAAGTGTAAGGCAAGGAGGTCCATTATTTTCATTTCCATACCAAGCTGGTATGCAAGGACACAATGGTCAGTGGTTTGTTGTTACTAGTAAAAATAGTTTTGTTGATAAATCCATGGCCAGATTAAGCCTTAGATATACTCTGTCTTTATGAACGCTGGATTATTATCCTAACAAAAGGTTACAGCAACTATTGGTTAGTATTTCCAAAACTCGAAATGTCACTGATATTGAGTTTCTGTTGCAAAAGAAATCATTGATGGATGAGGTTCAGAATATTTGGTGTAAACAAAGCTGTCCCATGACCTAGAGAAATTTTGCTATTAGACGGGGAGACAAACAGTTTCCTTCATGATAGTACACATGCATAAATATCTCTTTTCTGCATTGGTATTGTAATTGTTGACGTTTCTTTAGTGTCTTATTTTTTCTATTTACTTTGTCAATATAGTGGTTAATTTATCAGAAGCGAGCTTGTAGTATTTGTTTCTGGTTGTAAAACTTTCAACCACTTCTTGAATGTTTCTGCTGCTGAATGCAAGTTCACTATTTTTTAAGCACTGTTCTTGCTTGCTTTTTTGATCATTAATAATTACCAGTACATTTCTGTGCAATGTATCTCTCAGCTTAGAAAGAGCATTGCAGTGTTTGGACAGATAAGAACATCGCAATGTATTTACTGAAAATAATTTAAAATCCTAAGAGTAATGCGATAACTACTCACAGATTGAATAATTATTATCAACAGTTCAAATGCTTCTTGATATCTTACATAATGTGCTTTTTAATGTGAGATAGGTAAATGAAGTGAAAGACCTATTCAAATATATAGACAACACAATCGTGATCACATAAGTTTTGGAACACTGACAAATGTACGAACATGTGAATTATAAAAGCAAATTCAAATGGCTTTGGAATACAGCTTCAGGACGCTGTTTGATTTCGTTCATTGGGGCTATACAAAAAAGATAGATTTGCTAGTGCTTATGCAGATACAAATTCTGAAAACGTAATGTTCAGGAAAAGTAATCTCAAGTGTTATTGATTTTCCCTAGAGTAAACCTTTCTTTTTAAATGGACAGTTAGGGTTAAATAAACAAACAACAGTTTGACCTGAGAGTCATTTATCTCCAGTTGGATAACAAATCTCACAAAATCTGAAGCACCATCTAAATTGACTGGTATGTTGTTGATTTGAATGTTAAATCTAAACATCACCTTAGCACCATTACCAAATTAGACAAGAAAGACAGAAAGAAAACTGTGCACATGATTACATGGGTGTGTTTGATGACGTTAGGGGGCAAATTTACTGAAATGGATGTTTTAAAATAATACTTATAATTATGCCATGAACTACTTACACAAACCATACTATACTATAGCCATCCAAATTGAATGCAATAGTAAAGTATTATTAAACAGCATGACCAAAACATGATAATCATATAATTTCACATTTTGCTGAATCAGTTCTATCAGTATTCAGTCTGTTAAAACACAATGTTACCGGTCCTAAACTTCCATCAAAATTCATCAACAAGTTCCTTTGATATGTGAGTAGTTTTTATGCTAAAATGGTGTCTTGACATAAATTGGAACATGGTAAAAATGCATATAAATTTTTAATGAATACAAAAATAGGAGCTGAAATATGGGGACACCATCAAAGAAAACTGAATGCCCAGCCACTTTTACTAGACATATGAGGTCATTCATAGTATCAACTAACTCACCAATTATGGCTTTATTTCAATAACAATAGCAGCATTAGATATATGAAAGTCTGAATACTGTAGACAAGTTTATATGAGAGTACTCTCTGTTGTGATAGAGACTTCATAAAATATGTAATAAATTTACTACGGAAATAAAATTTAAAAGTGAATGCATCGTAATTATAATGGTTATACCCAAGGCAACTATTGTGCATAATTTCATCAAAATCCAAGCGTGGGCAGAAACCAATGCAAATTTCCTATACCTTGAAAGACTCCCTTTCTCGAAATCTGGAACTACTAGAAGGAGTTCTTGGGACTCACGAGTCATTTCGAATTACGCATGGTAAACAAGTCATCCACTTTCGAGTTATCGAAGTTCATCCGTATTTGGTAGGACAAATTACTCCATAGACCGGGAACCTGAAGTTGTTTGCTCTGCCACAGCTACTGCTGGTGCAGAGTGGCCAGCAACGCCAGGTTGCTTGACATATCCAAACTGTACTAAGTCATTAAGCATTGATATCTGATGTTTCTTGTCTTTATTATCTCTCACGAACAGTTTACCGTCAAATGAGTAGGCGGATTTGAGTTTGTTAGCACCTCTCAGGCTTCTGGCCTCAAACAGTATTTCCGAACGGATTTTTGTAAGATTTTCGTTTATAAATATCGTTTTCAGATCTTCATCAGCTATCGTTCTGAGTTCTTTGCGGATTCCGAATAATCTTCTCCGAGCATTGTATGAGGTAAATTTAACGAGAATGTCACGGTTGGTCTTCTTGGACTTTCGAGCACCAGCACGATCCTTTTCTTCCAGCTTCCCGAGGCGGTGGGATCTGTCTATGTCGCTAGGTGACATTGGTACCCCCATTTTACTGGCCAACTGGAGAACAATGTCGTCCGTGTCCTCGTTTTCAGATTCGAGAATACCAGAAATCGAAGCATATTTCTTCTCTGATACAGCTCCAGCTCATCATTTTCAAGCTTCCGGTTGTTTTTTTCAATTTCAATGTAAGCCACAGTTTTCTCTAGTTTTAAACACTTTTCTTTCAGTGACGCATTTTCAGAAACTAGTCTGTTAATTTATCGAAGTAGACCTCCAGTTGCCTTCTCTATAGCTTCGATTCTATATCAGGAGTATTGTCTTTGATAATGGTCTTGATTTCTGGTACTACTAGTGCCCGTAATTCTGAGACAATCTGCACTATGTCATTTGGGTGCATAGGATTAGAGAACACGTGAACAGGGTCGTCCACCTCAGCTGTTTCCTCAATATTATAGCCCCGGGGCCAAAAATGTCCCACGCCGGTGTGCACTGGTTTTATGCAGGCTTATGACAGGGAAAACCTTTAAAAATCTTCTTGTCTGAAACCAGAAGGCCCAGGTCTTTGATATTTAGTATGAGGCTTCATCTAGTTGATCTCTACCAAGACTGTTCAAATTATAGCCCTGGGGCCAAAATGCCCCCCGCGTCAGGACCCACTCGTTTTACATAGGCTTATATAGGGAAATCCTTTGAAAATCTTCTTGTCTGAAACCAGAAGGCCCAGGTCTTTGATATTTGGTATGAAGCTTTATCTAGTGCTCCGCTATGAAGATTGTTGAAATTATAGCCGTGGGGCTTAAAATGGCCTCACACGGGGGCCCACTGGTTTTATATAGGCTTATATAGGGATCGAAAATCTTTAAAAATCTTCTTGTCTGAAACCAGAAGGCTCAGGTCTTTGATATTTGATATGAAGCTTCATCTAGTTGACCTCTACAAAGATTGTTCAATTTAAGCCCTGGGGCAAAAAATGCCCCCGTGCCGGGGCCCACTGGTTTTATGCAGGCTTATGATAGGGAAATCTTTAAAAATCTTCTTGTCTGAAACCAGAAGGCACAGGTCTTTGATATTTAGTATGAAGCTTCATCTAGTTGACCTCAAATTATAACACTCGGACCAAAAATGGCCCTGCGCCGTGGCCCACTCGCTTTACATAGATATATTAGGGAAAAAAACTTTAATGTCTTGTCTCAAACAGGAGCACAGGGGCACATGCAAAACTCTTAGCTCTTAGCTCAGGTGAGCGATATAGGACAATCATGGTCCTCTTGTTGACCTTGTCATCACCGTTGCTCCTTCAGTTTTGATCGGATCTTTCTGAAACTTGTATGTAATGTGGCTGGGGATAAAAACTCGGATGAGTTCGAAAACCGGCTAAGTTGGACCACGAGTTACATCCCTTTGATTGCTGAAAATGCCGATTTATTACCTTGTCATCACCGTAGCCCCTTCATTTTGGATCGGATCTTCTTGAAACTTACGTACAAGTAAGTCCGATTTAAAAGCTTGGATGAGTTTGAGAACTAGCGATATGGGTCAATTACTGATGGAGTTATGTCCCCTCCTTTGCTGAAAATGCTTATTTTTGAGTTTGTTTTTTTTTACCGTAACTCCTTCAGTTTTCATCGGATCTTCTTGAAAGGGGGAGTTCCAAATCTGACCACGCACAGATTTTCTTGAAACTTCAGTTGTTGTTTACTTTAGGTCAATCAACTATATATATAACTTTGTTTTATTTTATTAATTACTATAGTTCTCAGGAGAGCTCCCTGAGGTAATCCCCTGTAGAGGTCATACACACCTGTGAACTTCTCATTCTTAAATCAACAAGCTCGATTGTTTTCAAATTTTGTTGCTTTGATTGGCAACAGAACTATATAAGGATTCATATAATACCAAAATTATAAATGTGTCTAGGTCTTTTAATTTTTCTGATGAATTTATTTACGAAATTTCTTAAATTTTTCATGAAATTTTATAAAAAGTAAAATGTTTATCCCAAGTGTTAGATGTGTTACTGATCTTGTCACCCCAAGATATTACACATAAAATTGGCCACATATATCCTCTATATAGCAAACAAATTTAAAAAAAAATCAGAAACCGGTAACATAGTTTTTGATTGCCAGATATGTATTTAGGTATATTTTTGTGATGAAGTCATTTGCAATATCAGGCGACCAGATTTTCTTTAAGTTTATTTTTATTGTATTTTTATGACCATATAGTGTCACCTTATCATGCAAAGCTTAGCATATGCATTTACGTAATTCCGCCCCTGCACCCCCCCCCCCCCACTCACACAAAAAAAAAAAAAAAAAAAAACGACAGAGAATGAGTTTTAGTTTTGGTTTTAAATAGTAGATGAGAACATACATTAGCAGAGAGAAAAATATAATTCACTCATGCAGTGATCACGATGAGTGTTAGTGTTTACAGCATTGCAAAAGCGGTTATGCTGAAAAAATGTATTATGACACAATAGGAATAAGACAAGGTGGATATTTTTTACCCTGTTTAATTTGGTCTTGTTTTAAACCCGCAATACAAAGATATTAATGTCAGTAATACACAATGGTGTATTGAGTTTGCTTAATAATTTACTTTCATAATCCTGTGGCTTCCTTATTTTTATGCCCCCGGAATCTAAGAGATTCGGGGGCATATAGTTTTTGGTCTGTCTGTCTGTTTGTCCGTTTGGCCGTTTGTCTGTCTACAAAAACCTTAACATTGGGCATAACTTTTGAATAGTAATAGATAGAGCTTTCATATTTCACATGTGTATACCTTATCACAAGACCTTTCCAGTGGTACCATAATTTTTGATCTCGTGACCTTGAACTTGACCTTTGACCTATTTTTTTTTTCAAAATTTTTAAAAACTTTTGATTGCTTAGTGATACTGCTTGCATATTTAACATGCGCTGTCCGGGGGCATAAGTGTTTCACAAACACATCTTGTTTTTATTGTTGACATTTCCCTCTTTAAAATAAAACAGCAGTCAATAATTTGCCATCTGTGAAAGGACAGGCTGATTTTCTGATTTGTTCTTATTATTGATCAGTCCATGTATTGGTATTTTTTCTTACATCACTTGGTCAAAGAGAATCGCACGTCATCCCCCCCCCCTCCTCCCCCCCCCCCCACACACACACATCAAAGGTTTTGTGAGACCATTAAAAGCACTTTCTGCATTTTTTTCTAAGTTCATTATAACATAGGCAAAAGTGTTTGCCGCAATGTTTTAGTCTTCAAAATAAATGCAGAACTAGTCTCACTGAAACTATTTGCAAATTTATCATCTTGCATGCACTTCCCGAAATGATATAGATGGAAGGCAAGTTGCTGGCTCTGTATTCATCGGTTTTACAAATGATTTGACTGTTTGTTTGTATTGCGGTTTAACATCCCCGTTAACACTATTTAGGTCTTTTTGGAGATGCTGCTTCCAATTTTGTGGGACTTGTTCCCGACATTGAGATGAAATGATATCTCAAGCCCTGCCACCGTATGAAACTACAAGGCTTATATACATTGGACGGCCTGACTCACACCACTTTGCCTGGGCAAGCTTCGTCCTTCTAAGCGGTTTACCAGTACTCGTGTTTGGTTAGTTTTAGCTCTGTGTGGAAGCAACATGAAGCCAAACCAATTTCTTCAAGCCCCAATGGACGGGGTCGAAGATTTACAAATGACATGAATCACTTAGAGTCAAAATCAGTGCAGTTGGCTTCACATTTTTCTATAGTACTGGTAGCACATGCACTGTTTGCTATTTTAAATTGTGAACAAAGTAGAAGTAAAACAAAGATCAGGAATTGATACAATTAACTTACTCCACCCATAAAAGACACCAAAGGGAAAGAAATACAAACATTAAGCGACAAGACCATAATGGAAACCTAAACAAAGGAAGGCCATAAGGACAGTTACTTTCCCACAAAATGGCCATATGGCCATCCAAAATAAAAAGACAAAAGTGATACACACAGTAAGTAACAAACAACAACAAAAATAAATCGCCACAGAAGAGCCGCCTTGGAACGGTCAGTGGAAGATTTCCACTGGGGGGCTTAAATCGATTTTACGTGGCCACAATCCTCGCCCTTACTTCCGTAGCGATTTAGACAAATAATTTGTTCAGTCCGCATGAAGGCCTCCTAACTCATCAGTGCAACATCTCCGTGAACACAAAAATCAAAGAACCACAGAGGTGAGACAACGGTGAGGACTCGACAGCAAGAAACCACTGAAATGCTGGAGCAAAAGAAAACCAACAGTTAGACTCCGATGGGCCCGACCAGAGACAGAGCATCAGGCACCAACCAACATTACCTTAAATTAGTTCTCTCTAATTCTCAATAAGCCTTTACGTTGGAGCCGTCATAGAATCTGAGGCCTGACCCACCGGCGTGCAATTAAAGAGGGAAGCAAAGCTGCCAACCGTGATTGGGTTAACTACCATGCATGCAGTCTGTCGTATAATATCCATGTTGTACCCAATCTTTTTATATCGAAGAATGATTTTACGAAATTGGGTGCTGAAGTCATTGCGGTTATATATTTTTCTGAATTTATATACTAAGTCACCATAAAATTCGGGTTCCGATAGACCTTGTTGCAGAAGAGATTTAAGTCCAATATTGAATTTTGAAATTAAATCAGAATGGCGTCTATAAAATTTTGAAAAGGCTTTGCGTAGTTTATGGTACCGATAACCCTGATTAAGGAGTTTAGCCGTTAATAATTTATTACGAGTGTTGAAGTCAGTTACATGACTACACACTCTAGCAAATCGAATTAATTGCGAAATATAAACGCCATAGGATGGCGCACGAGGAACATCACCATCCAAAAAAGGAAAATTTACAATCTCAAAATCAAAGTCATCGCGTTTATCATAAATTTTGCACGAAACAAATCCATCTACAATAGATAGATGTAAATCCAAAAATGGGGCCTCGGTATCAGAAGAATTTGCTTTATTTAACTGAAGTTCTGGGGGGTAAATCTGACTGATCAAACCATCAAAATAGGTATTATCAATATTTAATAAATCATCTAAATATCTATAAGTGGAGCTAAAAGCTTCAATAATTTCAGATTGGTTATCAATGGAAAGCGACAAAATGAAGTCTCTTTCATAACAATACAAGAACAGATCAGCCACAAGAGGTGCGCAATTAGTACCCATCGGAATACCCACAATTTGTCTAAATAACTTAGTACCAAATCTAATATAAATATTGTCAAGTAGAAAGGTGAGGGCATCACACACTTTCTGACATGACCAAAGTGTATAATTCTTATGCTCTTTAGAAGTGAAAAATGCATTTCTGACATTACATGCAAGATAGAGAGAATCTTCTCTATGAAAAGCCCATTCAATTAAATCATTAAGCTTTTCTTTTATAAGATTATGAGGAAGTGTAGTGTAAAGAGTGGAAAAATCGTAAGTAGACAGACTAGAAGCACGAAAATGTCTGGATTTCAATTTATTTAAAACCTCATTCGAATTTTTTATAGACCAAAACAGATTTCTTCCTGATCTTTCAAAGACTTTATCACAATATTTAATTACATGCGTTTTAATAGCAGTAAGACAGGAAGTTAATAATTTAGAAAGTTCAGTGGTAGTGCAAGAGCTAGAATTTGCAATAAACCGTGCTTTGTAAGGTCTTTTATGAAGTTTTGGTAACCAGTATAGCGTAGGAAGCTTGTCTTGGCCTTCGTTAACACACACAGCAAACTTGGTGGCTGAAAGACAAACATGTTTATCTACTATAGCTCTCTCTTCAGCTAAAGGCTGAAGTTCATAGGCCTTAGTACTACCAAGCTCCTGCTTAAGCGTGTTAACATAGTGGAGCCGTCACACAACGACGACGTTGTTAGCGGCCTTGTCTGCAGGGGCCAAAACAAACTTCTTATGAAATTCTTGAATACCTAGTTTAAGATGACGTAAAGACGTCTTGGGCTTAGGAGGTAATAAGTTAGTATTTTGAGAATAGAAAGAAATGCGTTTATTCACTAGTTTTAAAATGCTAAGTAGGACTGGAAGTATCAATATCAAGATCTGAAACAAGTTTATTGAAATTAAAAATGATCTGACAGGTTTGTTATATTTATAGCAAATTATAGGTGTTTCAGTATTTTGAAAATAAGCAGGAATGGAAGAAAGCACCGATCTCTCACGGAAGATACTGGGCAAATCTATAAAATCCATACCCTTATTAATGAAGGATATTTTGAAGAAATGGCGTTTATGATTAATTTCAGAATCAATGTAAGGACGGAGAGTATGCTGAGTATAGCCTCTAGTTAAGAGAGCCGCATCATATAACTGATGAGAACTATCGTAGAATTTATTCGCCTCGGTGTCCAGAAGACGTAAAACAGAAACGGGTAATGAACTTAAAAATGAAAGCATAGAGTGGCGTCCATGATTTAACAATATAATTGACAGTCACTTCAGTCTAGTATTGTTTAGTTTAAACGTACGTAATTTACGTTTAAAGTTACCATTTTTCCTGGTGCCGTGAGATCTAGTTCTGCGTTTTCGACATTCCAGGAGTGAGAAAATATCAAAGTCCGGCATTCTGGAAATATTACCCTCATGATAAATGTTGTCATTAAATCCCAGTGGAAAAGGGGTCTGTAAAAATTTAATCCATTTCAGTTCAGCTTCATGTCTTTTGATTATTTTGAATCTAGATGTAGAATTTGCATCGTAATAAAGTTTTTCCACTGGTTGTATAACAATGTTATTTACAGAATGACCTGTACGTCGAAAATGACGGTACAAGAAAGTGTCAGTTTTCTTAGGCTTACTCATTCTACGATAATGCTCGTTCAATCTAGTTTTAAGCATGCGGTTAGTTTGACCGACGTACTGCATATTACAGTTTGCAGCACGTCAAGTAATTAGATAAATTAAATCTGTAGACTGTCATGTCAAATCAGACATGTTAACTACAGAGAAGCGTCTACCGTTTACAGATGAAGTAACGGTAGACGCAGTGCTTAAATGCGAACAACATCTGCACCTCTTGGCATTGCACTTAGAAATACTAGGATACATTCCACTTCTCTTCCACGGATTAGTATATTTTCGAAGGATGGGCGATTTGAGAGGAGATAGTCTTATACGAAGACTACTCCCAAAAACATTGGTATTGCCTGCTCCTTTGAGATTAACTGAAGTTACAGAAGACAAATTTAAGGGTCTAACCAATACCGAAGGCAACATAGTATTAAAGTTCTTAATAGAATGGGGAATCCGTACAGAAGAAGCAGAGTGTAACCTAAGGGGTGATATTGATATTTTAAATCTACTTGTGATACTCATTTGGGTTAATAAGGTTGTGATACCGTCAAAAACTAAAGCGATGTTCATACCGGTTATTAAATAAATAAAATTACTGAAGAAGATTCCTTCGAATAGAAGGAAGGTACAACAAAAGCCCACAAAACATCCTAGTCTACTTAAAGTACAGGGATGTCAAACAAGCAGTTGTTATACAACGAGGAACGAACATCGGTTTACTAATGACCTTCAACAGGTATCTAAAGGATGTCAATTGATGGAACAGTGAAAAGCAATTGCATAAGCAATCCCTGAGGATTGGAAAAATAAGAGCATTAAATGCATGTACGGGGAGACCTTTTACAGCCGCCTTCTAAGTTTGAAAGTTGAATTAAGTCTTCTCTATTATATTAATTAATGCTTTCCAAAATATAACTGCTTGTTTTCTGGGTCATATTTTAGAACATAGATGAACATATTTAAGAATATAACTTTCTTACAAGGTGACAGTTAGTGCGATTGAAGTAGACTGAAGGGGCATTGTAAGAGTGAGCCAAAAACAACAGTACCATTTTGTCTACAGTAATCTGTGTATACAGTAGGCCAAAAGATCAGAAACTATTGTCTGTGTTATTATCACCTACCTGGCTGAAACATAATACAAACATCATTATTCTTGGCCATTCAAGCATCCTGTGCCATTCCAGTATGACAATCAGATTTTTCAAACTTTTTAAGATCACTGCATCAGTTAATGTGTGTGTGTGTGTGTGTGTGTGTGTGTGTGTGTGTGAATTCGGGTTTAACGTCGCTTTCAACAATTTTTCAGTCATATCACGACGGTGTCTGGTTGCGACAGGGAGCTCAATGCTCACGTTTATAGTGCTGCCTCACTGAAGTATCATGTCCCAGACACATTACATGATACCACACCCAGTCACATTATCCTGACACTGGATCGACCAGTCCTAGCTCTACCCCGTAAATCTGAGTGCCAAACGAGGAGCAGCTAGTACCATTTTTAACGACTTTGGTATGTCGCGGCCCGGGACTGCATCAGTTAAATACATACTTATTAGAGTCAAGTAAAATTGTCTGGTTTACAGAACTATCCAGTTTACTTGCCATTTCAACAATCTTTGTCATACTAAGCTTCAGCATTGCCTCCACTTCTATTTAGAATTACATTTATGCAAATCCTCTTGTTCTAAAATGAAGTATTTTTTAAATAAGATCTGATTGAATTGTTAACGAAAGCTCGAAATGAATTGTGTTTTTGGTGTTCATCAGGGCATCATAATTGATACAAATGCTGATTATAATATATATATATAAACATACATATAATCATGTTTATTATATACTGGCGAGCGATTTTTCGATTGAAAATGTCGCACCATATGATATCTACAAATGGTTTGAAACAATTCAAAACTCTGACCATTACTATTCAATGTTCAAATGCGGTATGTTGCCGGTCTCAGATTTTCAAGAAAGTTTGACAAAATGTTCTACATATATATGGTCAATTTTCATATTAAAATGATTGGGTGACAAGAACTGCAACAGTGTGAAATCAAAAGTCGAACAACTCCAAAAGATATTATGGTTGTGAATTCTGGGGTCTGCTCCATATGAAATTGAGCATGGTGTGTCAAACTTTGCCTAAACAATGCTAAATGTGATACAAAGACAATCATAGATGACTACAGTGATGCCTGAGAATAAAATAACTCCAAAACATCAAAAGGTGGAATGTATATATACACTAGTTCGGGGGTACCCTTACTTTCAGATGTGGACATAAACAGACATTGTAGATTTATAACGAAAACAGATATAAGAGTGAAATAGCTAAATTATGAAGTCATTTACCAAGCAGTAATTATGCACAATATCATGAAAATCTGTGCGTTGGCAAAACCCTATGGAATTTTACTATAGGCTGGAACTCCCCCTTTTTATGTTAGTAAGTTAGAGATAAAAGCTCCGACAAGTTTGAAAACTAGCAAATGCCAGTCAATTAATCATGGAGTTATGTCCCCTGCTTGGCTGAAAATGCTTATTTTCGACCTTCATCACTGCTTCATTATTTTCATCACTGCTACCCCTTCAGATTTGATCGGATCTTAATGAAACTTACAAACAAGTAAGTCAGGCAGAAAAGCTGGGAGGAGTTTGAAAACTAGTGAGGTTTGCCTATTTATCATAGAGTTACATCCCTTTGATTATAGGAGTTCATTGCTTATTTTTGACCTTGTCATCACCTTGTCATTACCATAGCCCCTTCAGTTTATATCGGATCTTCTTGAAAGTTACATATAAGCAAGTGAGGAATAAAAGCTTGAATGGGTTTGAAAACCGGAGAGGTCAGCCGATTTATCATAGAGTTACATTCTACTTGATTGCAAAAAATGCTTAATGAAACTTACAAACAAGCAAGTCAGGCAGAAAAGCTGGGAGGAGTTTGAAAACTAGTGAGGTTTGCCTATTTATCATAGAGTTACATCCCTTTGATTATAGGAGTTCATTGCTTATTTTTGACCTTGTCATCACCTTGTCATTACCATAGCCCCTTCAGTTTATATCGGATCTTCTTGAAAGTTACATATAAGCAAGTGAGGAATAAAAGCTTGAATGGGTTTGAAAACCGGAGAGGTCAGCCGATTTATCATAGAGTTACATTCTACTTGATTGCAAAAAATGCTTACCATGCCATCACCTTTTCCTCCAATAAATCCTTCAGTAAAGGTTGGCACTCCCATGGAATCTGTTAGCTCGGTTGAGCGATACAGGACCATCTTGGTCCTCTTGTTCAACTTAAATTTTATATACAGAGACAGCAGTTTTGCTTCATCTTACAAAACTTCAGAAGAATGTTTGCTTTGGTGATTTCTTTGGTCAAGTTTTAATGTAGACCATGAGGGATCATTTTCAGATTTTGTTTAAACGTTGTGTGCATTCCAGAAGCCAGTCTTTATGAAGCTTCACTAGTATTGCCAACGCAGGTCAAAACTGTGTTATGTAGCCCCGCTTTGAAAAAGTGGGGCTATATTGGGGTTGCCTGGTCCATCTGTGATTCCGTAATTCCGTTATTCATGATAACTCAAAAAACATTTGAGGTATTTTCATGAAACTTCACACAAATGTAAAGCACTATGAGACGATATGCAGAGCGCATGAACCATAACTCTGGATTGCCTACTTTTGGAGTTATTTCCCTTTGAACATTGAACAAGAGCTCCACAAGCGGGGCATTATACGCCCGTGGCAATTAGTAAGATGGAGCATATACATACTGACTGTTGTACAAGTTTGGGTTTGTGGAATGTATCCAAGGAACAATATGTGCTCCATATATTCTTACCTGGAACTATTAATAACCCTCAATGGCTCAAACTACCCGTCTCCAACAAATTATCATGGTCAGTACTATTTGGTGACCATCACCTCAAAATAATATAGGCATAACTCTGGCAATAAGTGGTGGACTGTAATCTTGAAATAATATGCACTGCTCCATATAACAGTCCTAACTTTGCTTTAAGTTTCAGCTTCATCGGATGTAAAATGTGGGAGGCATTATCCGGTAACAAAATATGTTAAGAAAAATATGTGAAAGGGTAATATTTGGCGGACTGTAACCTCGAAATAATATGCACTGTTCCACATAATGGTCTTACTTTTTGTAAAGTTTCAGCTTCATCAGATTGAAAAATTGTCGTTATTTATGATAACTCAAAAAACATTTGAGGTATTTTCATGAAACTCCGCACAAATGTAAAGCACTATGAGAAGATGTGCAGAGCACATGAACCATAACTCTGGATTGCCTACTTTTGGCGTTATTGTCCTTTGAACATTGAACAAGAGCTCCACAAGCGGGGCATTATACGCCCGTTGCAATTAGTAAGATGATTTTAACCTTGTCCGCTCCATAACCTCGAAAAAATATGCGCTGTCCCACATCATGGTCTAACTATGTATGAAGTTTCAGCTTGATCGGATGTAAACTGTAGGATGAGTTATCCCGAAAAAAAAGTTTACAAAAAAATTCAAAGGCGCATAACTCTATTAATATTTGGAGGACTGTAACCTCGAAACATTATGCCCTGCCCCACATCATGGTCTAACTATGTATGAAGTTTCAGTTTGATCAGAAGTTAACTTTAGGAGGAGTTATCCGGAAAAAAAGTTTACAAAAACTTTCAAAGGGAGCATAACTATTATTATTTGGTGGACCGTAACGTCGGAAAAATATGCACTGCCCCACATCATGGTCTAACTATGTATGAAGTTTCAGCTTGATCGGATGTAAACTGTAGGAGGAGTTATCCGGAAACGAAAAGTTTACAAAAATTTCAAAGGGGCATAACTCTATTAATATTTGGTGGACCGTAACCTCGAAACAATATGCGCTGCCCCACATCATGGTCTAACTATGTATGAAGTTTTAGCTTGATCGGATATAAACTGTAGGAGGAGTTATCCGGAAACGTACAGATGGACAGACAGATGGACGGACGGACGCCTAGGGGCATGAAATAATACGACCGTTTTTCAAACGGGCGTATAAAAATGCCGATTTTAACCTTGTCCGCTCCATAACTCAAACAGCGTTTGAGATATTTTCATGAAACTTCACACAAATGTAAAACACTATTAGACGATGTGCAGAGCGCATGAGCCATAACTCTGGATTGCCTACTTTTTGAGTGATTGCCCTTTGAACATTGACAAATGGCAATTTTAACATTGTCCGCTCCATAACTCAAAAACCGTTTGAGGTAGTTTCATGAAACTTCACACAAATGTAAAGCACAATAAGACGATGTGCAGAGCGCATGAACCATAACTCTGGATTGCCTACTTTTGGAGTTATTGCCCTTTGAACATTGAAAAATAGCAATTACAACCTTGTCCGCTCCATAACGCAAAACCGTTCGAGATATTTTCATGAAACTTCACACAAATGTAAAGCACAATGTAAAGAGCACATGAACCATAAGTCTGGATTGCCTTTTTACCACCTGTAATTAGAGGCTGAAAGCTGAAAACATTTTTTTCTTGAATTTATTTCTTTTCTGATAGCGCTATAGCAGGGGTATAGTCAGATCCTATGACAGGTCTAGTTGAGTCAGTTTGTTAAAACATGGTGTGCTTTCGAAAGGCCACATTTTTTTTTTGGCTTTTATCCTAATGCATTTTCATCCGAATATTTGTCTTGATGCTATCACAGTTATGTCAGAACAAACTAGGTTTCAGGTCAATTTCTTTAAAACCATGTTTGCAATTTACAGGCGTGAGTTTTGCTTGAACTTAAAATGTTTGCCGTTCTTGTAACTTGCTTACTTTAAAATGTTGATCATCTAGGGCAAAAAAGTAAGACTGTAGGTCAAAAGTTTTGTTTTTTTTAACCTTTAGTGCACTGCAGAAGCCACAATTTTACTTCGAGTTTCCTGAATCTTCATGAAAATGTTCCGCAGCCAAATGAGGAAGGACATGTGAGTAGTAAGCATCACTTCTAGAAGAAAGCTTCAGCGAGTCGTGGTGTGAAATTATATGTGAAGCTTCTATAAGTCACCGGAAAGGAAATTGTTTCAGAATGAGTCTCATGTAGAAAGGGATCTAGAGGATAATTTAACCTGTTCTGTTCAGAAACGAAATTGTACTCTCAAGATTTGTTTTATTAATAAAATTTGGCATCTTTATTTCGTGATTGTATATTAACCCTTGAGACGTCAATGACAACAATTGTCGTCCGTTTTTAGCTTGGCTGTTTTCGAAGAAAACGACGAGGTATTGTCATAGCTCTGGCGTCGTCTGCGTCGTCATCGTCGTGCAAAAACTTGGACATTTTGTAATATCTCTGTCATTACTGAACATATTTACTTGACACTCGGACTACTTGTCCATTGTGAAAAGGGGAACTCATACCAATAGGGGAGGTAACCCTCAAAATATTTTGGAACAGTTATGCCCCTTTTTCGACTTAGAATTTTTGTTTTCTAAAAGAAACTGCAGCCGAGCGTTGGCACCCGCATGCGGTGCTCTTGTTTGTATACTTCAGAGGTGTTGCAAACAGTGTGGGCCCAGGTAAGACTGCTATTCCTCTAGAAGAAGTCTGTTCGGTATTCATGCTGTTTGTCTGTTTTAAAAGCTTGCAAGGAGTTGCAGCCGACGACATAAACAGACGACGTCAATCACAGTAATTGTCGTATGCTGTTTACTTTAAAAGTCGTTAAAAAAATCAGACATGTTTTTCCAGGAGCAGTCTTGTCAGGTTCACACTGTTTGCCTGTATTCAAAGTTTTAAAAGTTTGCAAGAAGACGCAGCAGACGACATTTTCAGGTGTAGTTTTTCATGACGTCTTAAGGGATAAAATCTGATAGTTGGAGCCGCTAATGAAAAAGTTGGTGGTACATGTATGTTAGAAATTAGGTTATCACTATTAATGTTTCCGTTCTATCGAAGTTAAACTTTTTTAAAGTACATGTTATACAAACCATATAGAGAAAAAACGCAATGAACAAGATAATGCTTAGAACAACAGTGTTTGTGACGTCACTGGCAATATGACACTGGTCGGTGTAGATAAAATCAACGATATTATGATAAACTCGGCGATTCTTGTCCTTATTGTTCAATCTGGCACACAGATCGCAGAAACTTGGCTCATAGTCATAACTGTGTGTTGTAAAACGGTCTTTCCTTTTCAGATAGTCTGTGTACAAGTTTTCACTTGAATTTATTAGTAACAGATAGTCAACAAGTTCTTTTATAGCATTGAAATGACTGACATCAATAAAGGAATCATTGGGAAGTAATTCACCATAATGAGCGCCGCCTCGAGCTACCACAATTGTATCCAGGGGAAAGTAAACGAAGAACTTCTCTGTAACATAGTCCTTACAGTAAGCATTTTCCAAACTCATATAAAACTTGTATGAGTTGTTGATCATTTGTATGGCATCCTCTTTAAATGGTCTCCCGCATTTCCCGTAAATGTCGATCGGAAGGCCATATCCTTGTAGCTGACGCACAAAGGAGTCGCGCATGCTACTGGCGCCGCAGTGGCTCACAATCCACGCTGCAAATTTTGTTTTCCGTCGAAATATTTCTGAATAATCTCGTTTAGGCACATAAGGCCGCGTTTCTAGGTATCCGTACGGCATGAAAATATCTGAATCGCGTCTGTATGTCATTGACCAGTTGATGGTGTTTTTCCACAAATGATGGCGGAAATCATCCTGATAAAGATGGTTGTGGGGCGGTTCTGTACTCATGATTACCCATATCTGATTAGCCGGACGCTCTTGAGCGTTGAACGGTGGACCACGCCCCATCTCTTCACAAGTCGTGCAAAATAAAATAGCGGAGCTATTCTTTATTACAGACTTATTCGATGTGCATACACAATTTGAAAACAAACAGTTCTGAATATGAGCATTTATATGTTTGAGAGAAAAGTAGTCAGGTCCGTTGAACATCAGAATAAGATGTGTGTCATTATGAGTTTTGTTTTTGATATGTTCTTTTATGAGTTGTCTCTGGTCAGACGATAGAGTAGTCCTCAAAGTGGAAATATTTAAGTACTTTTTGAGCAGCATTTCTTCATTGAAGTCTAGGAGTACTGGGTTCAGTATGGCATCGCCTCCAAAAAAGTGCACAGTTTGGTTTCCTGTAACATAATGATGACAACGTGCATAGGATAAACTACTCGTTTCGTGGGTCTGTAATTTTTTCCTTTTAAGGGGAAGGGGAACACCTGGCAGATTTTTCCGCCATTTTTCAAAGGGAGACAGCTTTCGGGATTTCCTGTTCGCTTTTCTATAGGACCTTTCTCACTGAAAAAGGTGTCTGAATTTGCCCCTCAGGAGCAATTTTTTTTTCCTTTAAGAGTTGACCCCTATTGACATGAGAGACAAAATACTTTTGCAGGAGTTGCCTCCCCTGGAGGTGTTCCCATTCCCCCTTAAATTTTTTGCCCGAGGTTCTGACTTGATATGATCTAGCTGTTTGTAAGACATACTATAGACATGCGCGCATGCGCCAGACGGAAAGTTGTCAAGAAAAGCCATGATGTGCCAAGACCCAAATCATTGAAAGCAAAAACTCAATGAAGTGTCTGAACCAAACATACAGTACATTGTTTATTCAAAGGGTCATACCGCATTGTAAAACTGCAAAGGAATTTCCAGGCTTTTGATTCGACAATTATTGTCCATTTACCCCGTGAACAAAAAAAAAAAAAAAAAAAAGCTTTATTTAACGTCGCATATCCGAAACAAATAACATAAGCTCTATAGAGTTTTTATTGCGACAAACAAAGTATCCTCTAACAAATACTTACCTGCCTTCAATTATCTTCCTAGGACTACCCCTGAAAATGCGAGCGTCAGCCAAGGGAGCTCCTAGTACTATTTTTTACGCCTTTGGTATGGCGCGGCCGGGGATCGAACCCGCGACCTCCCATTCCCGAAGCGGACGCTCTACCACTGAGCTATCGGGGCAAAATATATACCCTTCGCTGAGGCCACGTGTGAGACGCCAAGTTCTGCAACGGAAGGTCAGGTGGTTTTCCTCCGGGTACTCCGGTTTTCGCCAACCTCTGATTAACGATCGGCTCGGTATGAGTGAAATAATCTTGAAAGGGCCGTAAAACCCAAAACAAAACAACAAATACCCTTCGCTGAATTGCGATGGCCGCCATCTTGAATACGCTGCATAGTTGATAAGAAATAAAAGCACCACACGAATCCCACCCAATAAATAAATGAAGGAAAACTTTTTGACTGTTTTTATTTCTTTCGGTATCTTATTTCATTCTTTTCTGTTTTAAAAGGATCATTCTAACATGCCGTAAATGTTTTTACCGCTGAGCAACGTCATCAGCGTAATGCGAGCATAATGGCGCGGTTGGTGACGTCAAAAGAAAACATGTACTTTTTACGACGTCCGCTAGAGAAATGTCTGGAAAACCGTGAATAACAAATTCATTATTTAGATTCTTGACGGGGAACATGGCTTGAAAGCCATAATTGCCCTCGCCTGACAAATATCGCCCTCAGGTGAGGGATATGATCCCATGTTCTCCGTCAACAATCAAAATAACTTAAAATGTAGTAATCTGTATGTATACAGCAGTCAGGCATTCTAGTAACCTAATAAAGGGGGTCGAATAACTGCACGCTAAAATCGGTAGTGACCTATACGAGTACCTTCTATTGACCATAATACGTCTAGAGACCGTTTATAGACCGGACCTACTTTTCAGGAACTAATTTACAAGTGTAAACAATAACATGCAACCTTTTACACATGGGAAAACTACGGAGCCCGGGAAGTGACATTTAACTCTTTTATTTATTGCGTTTTATCGAATTATTAATCCATTATATCGAATTATTATTGCGTTTTATCGAATTATTAATTCGTTTTATCGATTTTTTTTTGCGTTTTATAGAACTATTATTGCGTTTTATCGAATTATTAATTCGTTATATCGAATTATAATTGCGTTTTATCAAATTATTATTGCGTTTCATCGAATTATTAATTCGTTATATCGAATTATTATTGCGTTTTATCGAATTATTATTGCGTTTTATCGAATTATTAATTCGTTATATCGAATTATTATTGCGTTTTTATCGAATTATTAATTCGTTATATCGATTATTATTGCCTTTTATCGAATTATTAATTCGTTATATCGAATTTTTATTGCGTTTTATCGAATTATTATTGCGTTATGTCGAATTATTAATTCGTTATATCGAATTATTAATTCGATAAAATGCAATAATAATTCGATAAAACGAAATATTATTGAGTTTTATCGAATTATTATGTGCCAGGTAGTGATAGCGGAGACGTATTGTTTTTGCATGCAAAAATTTTTGATTTGTGACCTTGACCTTTGACCTACTTAAAAGAAAAATATAACATTTGTCATAACTTTTGAACCGCTTGAGATACCGCCTTCATATTTGGCATGTATGTTCCTTGTTACAAAAGCTTAAAATTCATGCAAACATTTTCGACCTGTAACATTTACCTTTGACCTACTTAAAATAAAAAATAACATTTTGGTTATAACTTCCCAACCATTTGGGATAGAGCCTTCATGTTTGGCATGTAAGTTCCCTGTGATAAGAGCTTAACATTCATGCAAAAAATGATTGTGACCTTGACCTTTGACCTACTTAAAATAAAAAATAAAATTGTTCATAACCTTTGAACCGTTTAAGATAGAGCCTTCATATTTGGCATGTAGGTTCCTTGTGACAATAGCTTTACATTTATGCAAAATGACCTGCGACCTTGACCTACTTATAAGAAAAAATATTATTGTTCCTACATTTTGAACCGTTTAAGACAGAACCTTCATATTTGGCATGTAGGTTCCTTGTACCAAGGGCTTTCCACTCAAACAAAAAATCTTGACATGTGACCTTGACCTTGAACTGTGACAAACTTTGAAAAAAAAAGACCATTCCCGGGTACATGTTAGTGTTTCACAAACACATCTTGTTAATATTTAAATATTATCACTTAGTATCGAATTACTAATTCGTTATATCTAACTATTTATTGCGTTATATCGACGGAAGCGTATTTGTACCTCTATTTATTGTGTTATACTGCAACTTTGCGACTTCATATATAGCGAATTAGTTCGATTTTCGAGCATATTTCGACATGTATTTGTCGACTTTTTCTGGCATAGCTCTGTAAATCGGCTGTCACTAACAGGAATTGAAAACAAAGCTGCCCAAATATAAATCGAAATCTAAGAATTAATACAATAATTAACTTGAACAAAGTCGTCTTGAACTTGTGAAAATTTGACTACACTAGAAATGAAGAAAACAATGCGTAAGAAAAGACGATATGAGCGCATGTTATAATTGATGATTTTGCACAAGTCGAAATGTTAATCGAGGAACTTAAGGTTCTTATTTTCGAAATCGATTTTTATTATAAAACACACATGTCGATAAAAAGTATCGATAAAATCAAGAGGATAAGCTAAGATATATTTCTGACCCAAAAGGCATAAGGATTATAGGGTGGCACTCTTGGGACCATAAAAGCAGGTCCACATGTCGCCCTACCATAGTCATTTAATATTGAACCATTACCCTTAATAGCCACCTAGTGAGGCTTCTCGATAGGATGTTCATACTTGCAAATAAGATCTTGCTCTGAGGCTTAGCCATTTCTGATAGGTTGATAAGACTATATCATTTGCAAGGGATAATAAGGGCTCGATAAATCTAGGAGGGCAAAATATACCCTTACCCTAATTACTCTCTTTATTTGTTACAAGTGGGTATTGTAGGATAAGATTGGTCGTCAAAGTGTCGCTGATAGATATTGTCTATTAGACAGGAGGATAGGACATTGCAGCAGTATTTAACAGATACGACACGCTATACTGTTGAGAGGTGGAAAATGGGATCAGGTCGACATGACAAAAACAGTTGTCAAATATTATGATAGCACAATAAGGCTAAGATGACCAAAGAGACCCTGGCCCAACTGACTCTCAATATTGCTGACAGTTCTTAAGGGGAGGATTATGACGGTCGATTAGGCTTTGAAGTTAGGCTGATGGGCAGGGGAGTGCCATAAAATTTACAAGGATTGAGAGGCCCTATAAGGATAGGCTAGTCAATCAGATCCCAGTCGTATAATGTTTTTAAAAAGGTTTATCCTTTGGAAGCAATGAATACACATAAGAGCTGAAAACTGTCAACGGTCAAGTTTTCTAGCTAGTTTTGGCCGATCAATGATCTGCTAATATTTCAAACTTTTGCTCCAGCATTTTTGTGGTTTCTTGCTGTCGAGTCCTCCCCTGCCCATCAGCCTAACTCCAAAGCCTTATCGGCCTTCATAATCTTCCCCTTAAGAACTGTCAGCAATACCGAGAGTCCGTTGGACCAGAGACTCTTTGGTCATCTTAGCCTTATTGTGCTATCATAATATTTTACAACTGTTTTTGTCATGTCGACCTGATCCAATTTTCCATCTCACAACAGTATAGCGTGTCATATCTGTTAAATACTGCTACAATGTGCTATCCTCCTGTCTAATAGACAATATCTATCAGCGACACATTGACGACCAATCTTATCCTACAATACCAAGTTGTAACAAATAAGGAGAGTAATTAGGGTAAGGGTATATTTTGGCCTCCTAGATTTATCGAGCCCCAATTATCCTTTGTGAATGATATAGTCTTATCAACCTATCAGAAATAGCTAAGCCTCATAGCAAGATCTTATTTGCAAGTATGAACATCATATCGAGCAGCCTCTCTAGGTGGCTATTAAGGGTAATGGTTCAATATTAAATGACTATGGTAGGGCGACCATATAGTCCTTATGCATTTTGGGTCAGAAATATATCCTAGCTTATCCTCTTGATTTTATTGATAATTTGAAGTACCTAACTATTATCGACATGTGTGTTTTATAATAAAAATCGATTTCGAAAATAAGAACCTTTAGTTCCTCCATTAACATTTCGACTTGTGCAAAATTATCAATTATTACATGCGCTCATATCGTCTTTTCTTACGCGTTATGTTTTCTTTATTTCTAGTGTAGTCAAATTTTCACAAGTTCAAGACGACTTTGTTCAAGTTAATTATTGTATTAATTCTAAGATGTAGATTTATATTTAGGCAACTTTGATTTCAATTCCTGTTAGTGACAGCCGATTTACAGAGCTATGACAGAAAAAGTCGACAAATACATGTCGAAATATGCTCGAAAATCGAACTAATTCGCTATATATGAAGTCGCAAAGTTGCAGTATAACACAATAAATAGAGGTACAAATACGCTTCCGTCGATATAACGCAATAAATAATTAGATATAACGAATTAGTAATTCGATACTAAGTGATAATATTTAAATATTAACACGATGTGTTTGTGAAACACTAACATGTACCCGGGAATGGTCTTTTTTTTCAAAGTTTGTCACAGTTCAAGGTCAAGGTCACATGTCAAGATTTTTTTGTCTGAGTGGGAAGCCCTTGACACAAGGAACCTACATGCCAAATATGAAGGCTCTGACTTAAACGGTTCAAAATGTAGGAACAATAATATTTTTCTTTTAAGTAGGTCAAGGTCGCAGGTCAAACATTTTGCATAAATGTAAAGCTCTTGTCACAAGGAACTTACATGCCAAATATAAAGGCTCTATCTTCAACGGTTCAAAAGTTATGAACAATTTTATTTTTTATTTTAAGTAGGTCAAAGGTCAAGGTCACAATCATTTTTTTTTTCATAAATGTTAAGCTCTTATCACAGGGAACTTACATGCCAAACATGAAGGCTCTATCCCAAATGGTTAGAAAGGTATAACTAAAATGTTATTTTTTATTTTCAGTAGGTCAAAGGTAAATGTTACAGGTCGAAAATGTTTGCATGAATGTAAAGCTTTTGTCACAAGGAACATGCATGCCAAATATGAAGGCTGTATCTTAAGCGGTTCAAAAGTTATGACAAATGTTATATTTTCTTTTAAGTAGGTCAAAGGTCAAGGTCACAGATCAAAAATTTTTACATGCAAAAACAATACGTCCCCGCTATCACTACCGGGCACATAATAATTCGATAAAACGCAAAAATAATTCGTTTTATCGAATTATTAATTCGATATATCGAATTATTATTGCATTCTATCGAATTAATAATTCGATATAACGTATTAATAATTCGATATAACGCAATAAAAATTCGATAAAACGCAATAAAAAAAGGGAATATTAATTCGATATAACGAATTAATAATTCGATAAAACGCAATAATAATTCAATTAAACGCAATAATAATTCGATAAATCGCAATAATAATTCGATATAACGAATTAATAATTCGACAAAACGCAATAATATTTCGTTAAAACGCAATAATAATTCCATGTAACGAATTAATAATTCGATGAAACGCAATAATAATTCGATCAAACGCAATAATAATTCGATATAACGAATTAATAATTCGACAAAACGCAATAATATTTCGTTAAAACGCAATAATAATTCCATGTAACGAATTAATAATTCGATGAAACGCAATAATAATTCGATCAAACGCAATAATAATTCGATATAGCGAAATAATAATTCGATAAAACGCAATAATAATTCGATAAAACACAATAATAATTCGATATAACGAATTGATAATCGATAAAACGCTATAATAATTCGATATAACGAATTATTAATTCGATAAAACGCAATTATAGGTCGATAAAACGCAATAATAATTCGATAAAACGCAATAATAGTTCGATAAAACGAATTAATAATTCGATAAAACGCAATTATAATTCGATATACCGAATTGATAATTCGATAAAACGCAATGATTATTCGATATAACGAATTAATAATTCGATAAAACGCAATAATAATTCGATATAACGGATTAATAATTCGATTAAACGCAATAAACAAAAGAGTTAATGTCACTTCCCGGGCTCCGTAGAAAACAACGAAACTGCAAGTTTAATTCTTTGCAATATGTATTTGAACAGATTTTCAGAAATTTAAGCTAAATTATTACCTTCTCGGCCTTTCCTGGTTTGAATGGCCCGTTGGAATAATTGCGCACTGCTACTGCAGTTGCGCCTCGACCTCGAAAATAATTTCTAAAGGCTTATGATTAGCTAAAATAAACTGTTTATTTGCAGATTTTCATACAGAATGTAAACCGCTGAGAAACTTTTATTCGGGCGGCCTTGTTGTTTCCTATGTCTTTGTGGCGCGGTGACGTCAGAAACTTTGCACTCGTTGACGTCACGTTATACTACGTGTGCGCGCCATGACACTGAATATCGTTTAACATGCCGCATTGTCTGCTGTCTTTTTTGCTTAAATTTGTTTATTTATTGCAAAACCCCTTGATTGTTTTGAATTGCGATATAAACTAAATACATGATTAGTGTCTATAATAATAAAATAAATGCTAAAGCTTGCCCCTATAAAATTGTCTAAGGCTCACCGATTATATTTTGTTATTAAAGACACTAACCATGTATTTACTATATACCTATTAGAACAATTTTAATATGGCTGGCTCCAGATAAGGCGGACATTTGGTAATAAAGGATCATTTTCCTTATTTCTCAATGTAAACATATGGTGTGCGTATTCATTTTAACCGCCTCGGCGAAGTGGTTCAAATAAATACACATAATATAGGTTTTCATGAGAATGACAAAAAATAGTTTTAAGAATAACCAAATACACACCTTATGTTTTTCTACGACAATGGTAGTTATCCAAAAACAAACCAAGGTCATTTGGCCTTGAAACAGAGTTGACCATGACTAAATAAGTATGTAACGTGTAATATAACTCGAGCACTGACACCTGTCGAGAAGCTGACATGAATGCAGAAGCTTTACAACCACACTAGATTGTAAAACAGTTCAATATAAATTACGGATACTCATTCAAAGAGAAATGCCAAAAGCAAGAAGCATCACAGTAGTTGTTGTTTACTGGCCTAATTCGAAATTGAACTCCTTAACCCATTGTATACTGTTGGACTCTTCCATTGCTATATGTTGGACAAGTCCTTTTGTCATATAAGGCATTTTTTTGTTTTTATACATTTTTGACGGAAAATTCTGTTAACAAATAGTGCAGGCCATGATCAGACGCCGCGTTCTGCGGCGTCTGATCTTGGCCTGCACTGTTTAGCAAGGTACCCCTTTAGGAGTTTCCCGCATGCAATGGGTTAACAGGCTACATAAGGTGATCACCTTTACTGACGACAATCAAGCCGGACAGTCTAACATTGGTCGTCTACATAGCCTTTAGTAAATTCTAGTGATATATTGGGTGATAAATCACTGGGCGGAAGATCGCGACGCGCAGAGCCGCCTTTCAATCCCGTTTAATGACGTCATTCATTGTTACCTTGACGTTAGATTGTGAAACGTCCTTTTTTTATGAAAACAGGTTAACGCATGTGATACAGTCAGTTATATTGGCGGGATTCCTTTAAACAATATCGGAAGATAGGTTGAAATTGAAGGAATCAATAGTATTTCCGTCGACTTTTAGTGTTTTAGATTCGAAATAGATCAGCTCCAGGTCCGTGGTTTATTGAGTGATAAATCACTGTCGGTCAGTTACGCGCTCGTGATTTGATCTACAGTGCAATTGACCACCAAACAGTGATTAATTACTCGACACATCACTATTAGAGCGGATCTGTTTCTTAAATTTCTCTATCTTCGACAAATCACGCAATAAAACTGATCTATTTTTATTCTAACACACTGAAAGTCGGCTAAATGCTTATATTTCCTTCATTTTCTCTCAACATTCCGCCATTGTTTAAAGCTGTAATACATGCAGTTACCTGTTTTTGTAACGTCCTTTATTCGTGAAAAAGACGTTACTCCGTCTGCCGTCAAGGAAACGATCGATGACGTCACAAAACGGTGGCTCTTCACCTCACGCTTTTTCGCCTAGTGATTTGTTATAGGGATCAACCATGGTTTTTCATGCATTAACATTCGCCGGGTCCCGAGGAAGCTGTTTGAACATGAGGCCGCAAGGCCGAATGTTCAAATATCGTCCGAGGGATCCGGCAAATGTTAATGCAATGAAATAACCATGGATGATCGTTGTTCTTGCATAACTTACGATTCCGACAGCAACTTTTGACGAAAACGCCCAAAAGCTCCATATAAACTTCATATAAACTCTTCAAATGCGACCGGCGAACCAACATGGCGGACAGTTCAGAATGTTGTTTAGAATGAAGTTGTTGCACAGTAACCATCTGACGTCATCATAGAACCCTAAAACGCTACGTTCAGGGCGATAACGTTATGTCGCTCAACGTAACGTAAACAAAGCAAGGCCATTCTTGTGATATCAAAAGCTCAAAATCCATGTTCAAACAGAACGCGAATTTCATGATTTGAACGTGGTTTTTGCTGTTTGAGCACGGCTTTCGGTCCATTTGACAATGGCTTCAAACAGCCATGCACATAGATATTTAGGCAAGAATATAGGGATCAATCATGCTTTTTCATGCATTAACATCTGCCGGATCCCGAGGAAGCTGTTTGAACATGAGGCCGCTAGGCCGAATGTTCAAATATCTTCCGAGGGATCCGGCAAATGTTAATGCAATAAAATATCCATGGATGATCGTTGTTCTTGCATAACTTACGAATCCGACAGCAAATTTTGACGAAAACGCCCAAAAGCGCAATATAAATTCCATATAAACTCTTCAAATGCGACAGGCAAACCAAAATGGCGGCCAGTTCAGACTGTTGTTTACTATAGGGATCAACCATGGTTTTTCATGCATTAACATTTGCCGGATCACGAGGAAGCTAGTTGAACATGAGGCCGCTAGGCCGAATGTTCAAATATCTTCCGAGGGATCCGGCAAGTATTAATGCAATGAAATAACCATGGATGATCGTTGTTCTTGCATAACTTACGAATCTGACAGCAAACTTTGACGAAAACGCCCAAAAGCTCCATATAAATTCCATATAAACTCTTCAAATGCGACAGGCAACCCAAAATGGCGGCCAGTTCAGAATGATGTTTACAATGACGTTGTCATGCAGTGACGTCATCATAGAACTCAAAAACGCTACGTTCATGGCGATAACGTTAGGTCGCTCAACGTAACGTAAAAAAAGCAAGGCCCGTCTTGTGAAATCAAAAGCTCAAAATCTATGTTCAAACAGCACGCGAATTTCATGATTTGAACTTGTTTTTTGCTGTTTGAGCACGGCTTTCGGTCCATTTGACAATGGCTTCAAACAGCCATGCGCATAGGTATTTATGCAAGAAAATAACGTTGCGAAGGAGATAATCTCTGCCGTCATCATAGAACCCTAAAACGCTACGTTCAGGGCAATAACGTTAAGTCGCTCAGCGTAACGTAAACAAAGCAAGGCCCGTCTTGTGATATCCAAAGCTCAAAATCCATGTTCAAACAGCACGCGAATTTCATGCTTTGAACATGGTGTTTGCTGTTTGAGCACGGCTTTCGATCCATTTGACAATGGCTTCAAACAGCCATGCGCTTAGCTATTTATGCAAGAACACTCAATATATCACTGGATTTAACCATTGGCTGTATAGGCGACCAGTGTTAAAATTCTTAATTAACACTAGTATAGATGACTTGTTGAGGCCCATGGGCCACTAGGCTCACCAGAGAGCATGTGGTTTAGCCCATATACAGGCATGGCGCCCATCTTGGTCATGTGATAACAATCCCACGAGCAAACTTTTCATTGCCTCATCCCATAAAGAGGCTTTTCATGAAATTTGGTTTCAATCAGTACAAAGTTTAAGTGGAGAAGATATAAAAATACTGAATCTGAGCTATCCAAGAAAAGGCCTTGACCTTGTCGTAAAACAGGTCAAGGCCAACCAAAGGTAATCAATTGAACAAACTTGGTAGGGCCCGAGTCCACGTTGCTGCATACCAAGTTTCAAGGCCATTTGCCAATCATTTCCTGACAAGAACATTTTAAAGGTTTTTACCATATATGGGCATTGGGCATGGCGGCCATAATGGTCATGTGACCCCGTCCTCACTAACAAACTTTCGTTTCCCCTTCCAATAGAGGCTCCACATGCAAAATGGAAGTAGAGGCAATGATCAGTAATCGATACCGTTAACCCACAGCTCCCATCAGAGACACCAAAGGGAAAGAAACATAAGCATGTAGCAACAGACCCCAACGGAAACATCAACAGCGGAAAGCCAAAAGGACAGTTACTTTCCCACAAAATGGCCAAAAGGCTATCCAAAATAAAAAAAAAACTATATAAGCGACACAAACCCCCAAAAACAAACCATAACAAAAATAAACTGCGACAGAAGAACCGCCTTGGAACGGTCAGCGGAAACGAATTCCACTGGGGAGGGGGGGGGGGGGGGGGGCTTAAATCGATTTTACGTGGCCACAACCCTCGCCCTTACTTGCGTCGCGACTAAGACAAGTAGCATCTCTCACACAATACATTTGTTTATCGAGAACTGACCCATAGGCGATGACCGGCACCGCGGGATCCTTTATGCTTTCCTGGAGCCTGCCTTGAGGTGGGCTAAAACTTGTTAGCGGCAATGAAAAAAAAAAAACCAACAAAACTGCAATTCCAATAATAATAATAATTCCTTTTATCAGTGTCCGGTCTTCTAAACCAAGCACATATGCAATTGTGCCTTCATATTGGAGAGGTCGGGTTGGGGACGGGGTCGGACCTGACCAGGTAGGGTAGAATCGTTGGACAGGATGGAATATATATACGGAAAGAAATACTTATAACCGTCGATTTCATGTTTTCCCATGGAGTCTAGGTTGACAGATGGTTTATTGAAAATACATTTTTTCAGAGGCTTAAACAAAACTATAAAATCAGTCAAACAAAAAAAAAAAAAAAAACAATATCATCACAGACACTGCATGATAACCCACCACTGTAGGCCATTTTTTTCTGACATTTCCAGAGAGATGATTTTAGAAATGGGACAGTCAGAATTCTTAATAATGATATATCTCTGACAACAGCCTTCTCTACTTCCTTGTATTCAAATTACAGTTTTCCAAGTGGTAAAGAAACAACGGACAAACACTTTACAGTTATATCAAGGGCAGATAACTCTAGAAAAATGTCCAGGGTAACGGTTTGGGGTCGCAATATGCACCCTAAACTGTTCTATATATATCTGTGAAGTTTCTTAAAGCTGTTCCAAACTACAGACAATTAGGGACCCATCAAGGGCAGGTAAATCCGAAGTGTAATGGCCAGAAAAACGGTACTCAGTCATAACATACAACTTTCAGTACTAACTTTTATGGCCTATATATCAGTGAATTTCATTCATATATTAATTTCAGGCCAAAATAATTCATTTGGAGCTGAAAAGAGTCATAATGCTGCGACTTAATAACGGATTTTGCCCATTAACTATCGCAAAACCCGATATTAATGTACATGTATATGAAAAATTCGAATGAAATATGTCACAAAACTATTTAAGCAATAGTTACCAAAGCTTCGAGCACTGTCAAGGTTTATGGACTGTCCAAATGCCAGGGCCTGGACCGCTGGGTTGATATGGCGTGTTTGTTTCCGTGCTGGTGTCAAGCTTGTAACCTTCGGCACTTAATTTTCCAACACAAGCACGAATGTAACTTCATGGCCTTGATTAGGCCAAATAAAAATACTTGTGTTTATGGTGTTCCGACCCTACCTATTGTTTTTAGGGTTTCCGCACCCTACCTATTGTTTTGGTGAAACCTGCAGTTTTTCTCATGTTCTCCGAATTAAAACATGGAATTATGCTTTTAGTGGGACATTCAGGTCCTTCTTCATTAAACCATTTTGTACCAGACACCCCAAAACGGGTAATTGGCAAATAGAGCAGACCCAGATCAGACGCCACAGAACGCGGCGTCTGATCAGGGCCTACACCGTTTGCAAAAAAAACATTTTCCAAGCAAATAATGTGAAGAAAACACAACCTGACACCTCTAAATTTATGGACACCTGCTGAATAAAAGGAGGGAGATTCCATTTGGTACAAAAATGGTTAATTGTGTATATTTCTACATAGCTCCAGAGAAGGGGGAGAAGTGAGAAGTTTTTTACTATTCCTCCATGTGGGTACTTGTCTAACAAGTACCCACAGCATACGTTTCTGACAATAAATAAGAAACAATTCTCGTTATTCCGCCATCTGGTGCTATGTTTCTAGTAAAATATTCATCAAAAACGTTCCTAGTAACTTCCTACCTACCCTACCCATTTTTTTTGTTCTGACTTGAAACCCTAAACAAACATTTTTTATTTGGCTTCAATCGCATGTATAAAGTACAAATTACCATGATATAAAGGTTTGTAACTGAGTTCCACTGAGTTGACATACGCCAGATATAAAACAGCAAAGGCACATAGGGCTAGATATATATAAAACTTTTTTCGCTTGTTGACTAGATAACGTCTATCTGAAACAAAACAATTCATGTGTAATTACTCTATCACTCAATGGTTAGCGCAATGGACAGTGGCCAAAATGCTGGGCTTTATACTGTTTTGCTCGGTCCGTTTTAGTATGTAGAACTGCAGAACAAGCTAAAAAAATATTTTTAGACACCCATAAAGTATTTTTTTTTTTGTTCTTTTTTTTCTAAAACATTGTCAAAATATGATCATATATATGCAGAAACCAGAAAAATACATACAAGGTAAGAAACTTGGACACATCATGAAATCGATTTATATCTTTTTCGCAGCGTTTTTTGGCGATAACTTTCCTGTTTTTGATTTTTAATGACAGATTCCATCTGTCTATTCTTGCTGTGCTACACGTTTAAAGTAATTCAGGCTTAAGTTCTTCCGGCTTTGACCGCCATTGAAATATGAGTCCGCACAAAATGTAGTCCGGTTTGGCACAGTAATCAAAATTGTACAAACGTATTGCAGACGACTTAACGATTTTATCTTACGATTCAGCACTTCATATGAATCAGCTGCATCATGCGACGGGTTTGGCGACGACTGTACGGCGTCTCCTCAGCAGTCTGCTCAGGTTTTACACTGTTTTCTATCAGTGCTGTCACTATGTAACTCTTTAAGACCAGCCTGCCGTTGGACCAGGTCAGCTGCAGACAAGAATATTAATGGGTCTACTTTCTGTCTTTCGAGGTCAAGTTTAGGTCAGTTACAACTCGGTTGTATATTGACTTTGCCAGGAGAAATTGGAAAGAAAGATTGTCCCTTTCAACCCTGGAATATGGTACAGATAATTGGTGTAGGTCCTGTGATATAATTCTAGGTGCCATGTATTTAGCTGAATGGACGAGCCCAACTTCAGTGATGGAAGAGTGCACTCCAGAAACTCAAGGCAGTGAATAAATCAAAGCACTGACAACACTCATGCCGATTTCTCTAAACACAGGCTGGTCATGAACGCGGACTTAGACTGATTCGTTTAACTAATGCAAAAAAGTGTAGGACAAGATCAGCACCGTGTTCTGTGGCGTTTGATATGAGTTTACATTGTTTGCCTGATTAAACATTTGATTCATGTGCAGATTTTACAGATAACACTTACATACACCCAACACTGACAAACGACGCGGCTATGTTTGGGTTGATTGTTTGGCATTCGACCCGAAAGTGCCAATAAGAAAAGCGCTTCAGTGCTAATGTCTACGTGACTATCACTGACTTATCAGAATAACCATTTGTCTCGAGAAAATAGCCGCATTGAGATCAGGGTATTCCATAAGACGAAAGAGGGTTATCCTGGAATCATAGGGTGAGCTTGGCAAACAGTGTAGACCAAGATCAGACGCTGCAGAACGCATCTTCTTATCAAAATCTTCACTATTTGTTTGGAATTTCAGAGTTAAATGAAACAGTTTAAATCTCAGCCCAGGACTATTACTCCAACCTAGACCCCACACTCTCAGTGCTTTGATTCTAAAACCAAACGATTACAACACGCTTAGGCACCATGTCCTTAAGCTAGAAAGGTTAAATCAATCAACCGTGACGTCTGGTTACCGGTCCGGCCACGTTGATCTTGTGCACCAGATTTACACCAGGGTCGTACTTGATTCGCCGTCTTCTGGGTCTTCCGGGATATCCGGAAAGCTCCCGATAAATCAATTGACTTTGAGCGGAACATATAGAGCGACTTCGCCTGGAACTCAGGTAGCTACATTAAACTAACCAAAAGTATGTTTGTTTGTTTGTTTGATTTGAGGTTTAACGTCCCCGTCAACACAGTATAGGTCATTTTGGAGAAGTCGCTTCCAATTTTGTGGGACTTTTACCCGCCATTGAGATGAAATGACATCTCAAGCCCTGTCGTCCAATGAAACCAATAGGGTTTATATGCATGGACGGTCCGCCTCGCACCGCGGTTCCTGGACAGGCTCAGATCCTCTAGCCGAACACCTACGGTAGCTACAAAAGTGAGGTCATCGGTCTTCCATTCTGGGGTTGAGTTGCTATGGTACTGAAGAGAATTCAATATGGCGGTCGTGGCTGAAACGCATGACCTGCGAATGTACAAGTCACAGATGTCTCTTTAAGGTGTTTTGAAATGAGAAACATTACTCTTTTTATGTTTCGATGATAACAGAATGTATAAATATGAATGGGTTTAAATACTGGGGTTTAGTCACTATTTCTTTTTTTTTAGGGCAGGTCTCGTTCTTAGCCGGAAATGTCGTTTTCATGGTAACTAAATTACTGTCAAAAAGCTGCAAAAGGCTTTTAGTTGATAAATATATGATGCTTTTGTTTAAATGAAGGTCCTATGACCTACTTATAGTCATGCTCTCATGGCAGTCTACTAAAGTAGCAACCGTAGGTGTTCCTGTGATAATGCTGGTACGCGTGTCATTGGTAGCTACCCGAGTACCTACTTTAGTTCGAATCGAAGCCGACCCTAAATATAATTACGCATTGTACTTACATTTGCAAAACATGCCTGCGAAGTAATTTGGGCCGAAACAGTTTATAGTGAATAACGCAATTATAAAAGCTGATGGTTTATTTTTAAATCGAGAAAATTGCAGATGTATATCTCTTTTGATGATTCCCTTTGTGCATTTGAATTTAATGTGTCGAGATTGTTCTCAACATTGTCAAAATTTAATGCATTTAGCGACTCTTCTGTTCATGCCCGTCATATTGAATCACGTGATCCTTCCATTCACCCCTCCGTTTTAAAAGCAGATTTGGAAGAGCATTCCGAACAATCTTCGGCGCCACTTGATTTAAAATTCTCCACTTCAGAAGATTCTTGAGGTCGAATCAAGCACGACCCAGTACACATAGAAACCACATGTTCAGGATCAAACTTTTGATGTGTAATGTAAGGTCGTGCCTAGAAAAGAAGAAACTGAAATTTGTTTTCAAACAGCATTAAGTCGGAGCGTATAGCGTGCCCCTGGACAGTTAGAAGCTGGTCGGGAAGCGGATGACGTTGCCTCTGATGTTGGGTGCCACATGAGTGTGATCTATCGTCTATTGGAGAGACATCTTACTATATACAGAAGACGCTGGTGAACGTCGACGTAGCGGAAGACCGACGTTAGTACGTCGAGATCGATTCATTCGTCAGACGCATTCGCAAAACAGACTTCCGCCGGCAGCTGCTACACTGTACCTGTAGATAAACAAGGGTTCTCAACTGCCGACTAATAAGCACTGGCACTGATCGTCGCCCTTATGCGATGCACGTTTAAGAGCTAGACGTCCCCGTCGTGATCAAAGTTAACGCGTTGACACAGTACGGAACACTTACGCTAGTGCATTGTCGTCTAAGCGACTGACATATGCGTTTCAGTGACAAATCGCACGTCAGCGTGAATCACGCCGATTGTCGTTTCCGGGTGTTTCGACGTACAGGTGTAAGGTATGCCGAGGCGATGCGTGCGTAATAGAGCATGACATATCGGTGAAATAAGCGTAATAGTAGTAAGGGGGTCACTTTAGCCCCACTAACTGCGCATGCGCAGCATTTGTATAACTTCCGGTGAAACGTAAGCGAAACGATTAGATGACGAAACTACCCTAAATATCGGACGAGTGTTCGAATGACGTAAATTACCGTAATTACGCCGTAAGTATCCTAAATTTTGAGGCGAAAGATGTTCCCGCGGATTGGCAAAGTTCGCTGTCCCTGATCAGGTCGGGGGTGATCGGGGTCTACCCCGTTCGCTCGAGCTCTCCTATCCCAATATTTAGGGAGATACTACCCGGTATAGTAGCGATGAAATTAAGTCTCTCACCCGCAAAACAAGTATCGCCTCGAAAACCGGGAAACAATGGAAGGTGTTGGAAGAGCGCGATTTGATGAACTTCGATTACGAAGAATGGACTGCGACCCGGGAAAAGAAAGTTTTGTTTGTTCGATTTGAGGTTTCACGTCCCCGTCAACGCCGTATAGATCATTTTGGGGACGTTGCTTCCAGTCGCGCGAGACCTTTACCGGACATATCTACAACATTTGTATCTCGGAGAATCTTTCTCGGCTACGGAATTTATACGGATATCGCGGGGGCGTAGCCAGTATGCATTATGAGAGTGGAGCGTAAAATGAGAAGCAAATGATGATAGGATTTTTGATCAGCTGTAATTACCCTAAAAATTGGGGCACCTGAAGGGAGGTCACCTAAAGTTTGATCTCAAGCGATGTAGCAAACGTGTTCTGGTGGAATAGTGGAATGACAAACAGTGCAGACCCTGGTCAGGGTGATCGGGATCTACACTGTTTTTTTCTGTCCCAATATTTAGGGTAATACTACCCGGTGCAGTCCTGCGATATTGACAAATCGATTGTCTCCGACACTCAGCGCGAAACACTTATCGCCTTTAAACTAGAAAACAATGAAACTCGCTGGAAGATAGCGTTTAGAAGGCTGATGTTATCGTTTAAATTTCTAAACACGCTCGCTTCTGAATGGGCTGCAGCTGAGAAAAAAGTTTTTATCAAACATGTTTGTTCGATTTGAGGTTTAACGTCCCCGTCAACATAATTTAGGTCATTTTGGAGACGTTGCTTCCGAGCCGACATTGCGCTGAAATGACATCTCAATCCCTGCCGCCTAATAAAAACGATAGAGTTTATACGCGTGGCCGGACCGACTCGCAGCTCTAAGCCCCTGATGGGCGGGGGCAGATCAATCATTTTGCCCCGTTTTCGACATAGAAATATTTTTACCAAAACGAAATAGATTTAATACGTCCGCAAAGTCTGCGCGGTGTGACGGGACTTTTTAGGCCTTATACCATTACGAAATTCCGCCCACGCAAATATATGGAAAAAATTACTAACCAAAAACTCGTTCGAGAATACAACTGGTCCCAAATGTTCGATTAGCGAAAATCGCTTTCTTTTTTCCACATTATTTCTAAACGGATACGGCTAAGCTAAGTGTTTCATCTCTCAGATATTCTGTTACAAAAGCGAGTAAGTCTGTGAACCACTTTTCGTAAAACTCAATACTAAGCGCAGAAGCTTTACGTCGCCGATATCCACGTGACTGCAGTTTAATATAGCCGCGCATTGCTTATCGTCATGAGGTTCTAAGTATTGCTTGAAGAGGGTGGACCGAGGACTGTGCTGAAATTAAGTTTTAATACAGTTAGCTATAACGTGGCATTAGATATTACAGTTTTCAAGACGTATTTTTTTAATGTAAAGATTATTTGGGAAACTGGCCATTTATCAGGTCTGATGTTTTAAGTACGTTTTTGGGGAAAAATAAACGACAGACCAAACATGTAACTAAGCGCTGTAGCTTTACGTCGCCGATATCCACGTGACGGCAGTTTAATATAGCCGCGCTATGCTTATCGTTATTAGGTTCTATATATTGCGTAAAGAGTGTGGACTGAATTCTGGTTTTGAACTATAGGGACTTAACATAAAAGAACTTAATCTCTGGTGTGAAAAAATGTTTGGCACGAATAGGGCTCGAACCTATGACCTCCTGCTTATCAGACAGGTGCTCTACCAACTGAGCTAAAGTGCCTTGATATGTTTTGTATGTAATACAAGTGTTTTAAACTAAATACTAAGACATTATAGCTTTTCTTTTAGCGGAAGTACTTTTTTTTAAATATATATATATATATATATATATATATATATATATATATATATATATATATATATATATATATATATATATATAAATATATGGATTATAAAGAAAACTGACCATTCATCAGGACTGATGTTTTAAGTCCGTTCACTGGTTGTCAGCGAAAAAAACAAAGAACCGACCGATCCAACAGCTTACTAAGCGCAGAAGCTTTACGTCGCAGATATTCACGGAACTCCAGTAAACAACTAAGTATAGCCGCGCTATGCTTATCGTTATGGGGTCTAAATGTGCGTAAAGAGGATGAGAAAATGGTTGAACGTTCTGCAAAACAGTGTAGACCCTAATCCAGTAGCACACTTTTAATAAGTGTTACTAATACGCAAGACCAGCGGTTTAATATAGACGTGCTATGCTTATCGTTATGAGGTTCTAAGTATTGCGTAAACAGGGTAGACTGAAGTAGGGTTTGACAAAAAAAAAAAAAAAGACCCAGATTAGACGCAGCTTGTAGCCACCAGGACGCCGTTACAAACCAAACATGACCTTAAAGGCGTTTACTGGGTCGTTAAATTCCATACTAAACCGAAATCATTTCGAAAGTTATATCTATCGTCTCGTATAGTCCGTTTGCGTATCGGGTAACCGGATACCTGAGTGTCTTGACACGCGCCGTCTCTTATTATGTCGCATTGTAGATACGGCCTCTGAACTGTGTCTTTACTGCGCATAACTCGTATAACAACAGTACCCTCATCGTTTATAATAAAATAAAAAAAAAGTTTTATAAACGTAACGCTGTGATTTTTGTGGTATTCGCATAAAGCTTGAATCCATAATCTATGTAAGTGTAGATTCAGATCAGAAACGATAAACCGCTACAACTGATCAGATTTTTCTGCGTTTATAACGCTTTCAAAGTTATTAAATTCCTTCGTAATATTGAATAGAAGACTGCTGGGTTGATAAATGGAAGTAATTAGATTTCTTTTGTGTATCTGTCCCCGTTGACAATAGACAATCATTTAATTTGAGCGTAATTCAACCCCTTTTCTTTTTTTGTTACAACATTCCGTCTTTATGTTCAGTGTAGATTCAGATCAGAGACCGCCACATACGAACATATTTTACTTTTCGTTTATCGCAATCCATTTATGTATTAAAAATATGGTAAACCCAGAATGCTGAAACAAACCAAAAATATAATGAGCAAACAGTGAAGGTCCTGATCTACCTATTTTCTATGCGTTATATATATCGGGTTATCGAAGGAACCGACTCAACATGTTACTAAGCGCAGAAGTTTTACGTCTCCGATATCTACGTGACTCCAGTTTAATATAGCCGCGTTATACTTATCGTTATGAGGTTAGGCGGATCAAAGTCTTGGCAAATATGAATGCAGACCCAGATTAGACGCAGCTTGTAGCCATACCGTTACTAAACTATTACATCAGCGTTACAAATACGCTAGCTATAAACATGACCCTCATAGCATTGACTGGGCCGTTAAATTACTAAACAGAAATCAGTTCGAAAGTTTTATTAGAAAATGAGCTGAAGGGTTCTGCAAACAGAGAAATGATCAATTCCGCATGATTCAGCTCGATTCAGAAAGTAAATCGAGATCAGAGACCGCTACATTGCCCCTTAATATGTCGGCAAACAGTGTAGACCCAGATCAGTCTTTGAGTTACTAAACTTGAGCGTAATTCAACCCCTTTTTATTTTTTGTTACATCATTCCGTCTTTATGTTCAGTGTAGATTCAGATCAGAAACCGCTACAACCAAACAGATTTTACTCTTCGTTTATCACAATCCATTTTATGTACTAAAAATATGGTAAACCAAAAAATGCGGGAACAAACGAAAATATAATGAGCAAACAGTGAAGGTCCTGATCTACCTATTTTCTATGGGTTATATATATCGGGTTATCGAAGGAACCGACCCAACAGTGGTTTTTCTCCGGGCACTCCGGTTTTCGCCCACCTCTGAATAACGATCGACTCGGTATGAGTAAAATAGTCTTGAAAGGGTCGTAAAACCCGAACCAAAAAAAAAATATTACTGTTTGAAGCAGAAATAAGAAAAATATTTTTTTCACCTGAAATTTTTCAGTTTTTGGTTAGTAATTTTTTCCATATATTTGCGTGGGCGGAATTTCGTAATGGTATAAGGCCTAAAAAGTCCCGTCACACCGCGCAGACTTTGCGGACGTATTAAATCTATTTCGTTTTGGTAAAAATATTTCTATGTCGAAAACGGGGCAAAATGATTGATCCGCCCCCGCCCATCAGGGGCTTAGAGCTGCGAGTCGGCCCGGCCACGCGTATAAACTCTATCGTTTTTATTAGGCGGCAGGGATTGAGATGTCATTTCAGCGCAATGTCGGCTCGGAAGCAACGTCTCCAAAATGACCTAAATTATGTTGACGGGGACGTTAAACCTCAAATCGAACAAACATGTTTGATAAAAACTTTTTTCTCAGCTGCAGCCCATTCAGAAGCGAGCGTGTTTAGAAATTTAAACGATAACATCAGCCTTCTAAACGCTATCTTCCAGCGAGTTTCATTGTTTTCTAGTTTAAAGGCGATAAGTGTTTCGCGCTGAGTGTCGGAGACAATCGATTTGTCAATATCGCAGGACTGCACCGGGTAGTATTACCCTAAATATTGGGACAGAAAAAAACAGTGTAGATCCCGATCACCCTGACCAGGGTCTGCACTGTTTGTCATTCCACTATTCCACCAGAACACGTTTGCTACATCGCTTGAGATCAAACTTTAGGTGACCTCCCTTCAGGTGCCCCAATTTTTAGGGTAATTACAGCTGATCAAAAATCCTATCATCATTTGCTTCTCATTTTACGCTCCACTCTCATAATGCATACTGGCTACGCCCCCGCGATATCCGTATAAATTCCGTAGCCGAGAAAGATTCTCCGAGATACAAATGTTGTAGATATGTCCGGTAAAGGTCTCGCGCGACTGGAAGCAACGTCCCCAAAATGATCTATACGGCGTTGACGGGGACGTGAAACCTCAAATCGAACAAACAAAACTTTCTTTTCCCGGGACGCAGTCCATTCTTCGTAATCGAAGTTCATCAAATCGCGCTCTTCCAACACCTTCCATTGTTTCCCGGTTTTCGAGGCGATAATTGTTTTGCGGGTGAGAGACTTAATTTCATCGCTACTATACCGGGTAGTATCTCCCTAAATATTGGGATAGGAGAGCTCGAGCGAACGGGGTAGACCCCGATCACCCCCGACCTGATCAGGGACAGCGAACTTTGCCAATCCGCGGGAACATCTTTCGCCTCAAAATTTAGGATACTTACGGCGTAATTACGGTAATTTACGTCATTCGAACACTCGTCCGATATTTAGGGTAGTTTCGTCATCTAATCGTTTCGCTTACGTTTCACCGGAAGTTATACAAATGCTGCGCATGCGCAGTTAGTGGGGCTAAAGTGACCCCCTTACTACTCGTAATTGTGTGGCGAACTATTGCATGTAGTTAGCGAACGCAGCGTAGTGTCATTAAGGACATTCAGAATAGAGATGTCCACAACCGACCAGACAAAAACTGTTACTTATGGACAGTAGCATTGTTAAAACTTGAATTCTAATGTTTGGTTTTGAAAACGTAAATAGTTTCTTTAAAAAAAATGGAAAAATCGAATGGCGTTTCATCATACCACCGGTCTATAGATATCTGCAAACATATCATATATTGGAATTTGCAGAACTACCTTTCTAAATTTTAAGATCTTTTTAGAAAGGTTTTCTGTAAGTTTTCACAGTGTTATGATTTTCTCATAGAATCTGTCATTTCAGTGCCTTTGGCGCTTTGATTTATCAACAGGTCCATGCAGCGATAAAAGTGTAGAGGATAATCTCCGCAAACTTTTCGAAAAGGTTTATCTGAGCAAAGCTGTAATCAGATGGAGATTTCTGCAATTTCAAGTTTGTGCAAAATTTTCTTGTTTCCACAAGTCTCGCCTTTAATGAGTGGCTTGGCAGATGGATAATTATGAGGGTCATTCAACTATTCTCCATTTTAACAATGTGCACATTTGAGAATCAAGCAGAAATTGCAATAACTAGTGTATTATTTATGAGATGTAAACAATATAGAACAAATACGAAGTATCTATTGTGTTTGTACTAAGGGTTTGCTAACAAACCACATTTTTGATGTTTTTGACTGTCTGCACACTAATGCATTGTACAACGCCCCTACAGTGGCTGCAAGGGATTTATTCATATATAGATATCATTACAAACAGGCTGGATTTCGAAAGTGTGAGTGACAGAATTGTACTTAGTTTTTATCGAAACATTACAAAAATATAAAATGTCCGTCTGATTAGAGCAAGATGTATACAATTCCCTTTTCGAGAAGTTGCCGGAGCTGCTCCTTTACAACTTTCACGCTGATCAAAAACCTAAACAAGAAAGTTATCGCCGATAAATGCGGCGAAAAAGATAAAGAAAAATCGACTTCGACTGTTCGAGGTATCGGCAGGTCGAACTATTGAGGGTAAATCAAATCGCCAGGTCATGAGGCATTAAAAGGGTTAACCGAACGATATTTCTTTGATCTTTATAAAATAAAGGACTGTTCTGTGTACTCATTATCTAGAATCACTTCGTTGACGCGAGGCTAATGTGTCATCAAATGACTAGGAACACGAAGTTTCTTACTATTTTTGCTCCACTCTAGGTGGGTTGTACAGTGTGGGGAATCCAAGTGCCAATTGACCAAGAATACGAGGGTTGTTACGTTTAGCTCCGCTTCAGGTATTTTTTTTTCAGAATATCTTTATTAATACCGTATACAATTTGATCAAAAGAAGCGCAGTGTTTGAGGACCAATTAGCTCTTTCTGATGGTCAAAGCATTATTCTGATATCTGGTCTGATTCTCGAGAACAAACGGAGAAACGGTTTGCTCTCAATCTAGGCGATCGGGACAACGTACACGAATTTTGACGAGTGTCTCTTTGACAGTGTTTGAAGTTATTTCGAAACACGTCAATGGACGTTTGCTGAAAAAGTTTCTGTTAATGTTTCGGTTTATAAATGCCCCATACTATAACGTTTTGCAGTTTTCCTAGAAATGAGCATGTCCATGAAATCGAAAGCGACCGAATGAAAATGATACTGCACACGAAATAAAGTGATATAGTCTACAATTATGATCAGGGCTGAGTATGTTCTAGAGTTGTATACTTTCCTCTTTCCGACAAAGTTAATTAAGTCAACTAAACTAAGACGGAATACCATTTAGCATGCATTTATCTGATTTTGCTTGCAAGATAGAAATAAGTGCAATTATTTGTAAAACAATTTGCATCTGTTTGGTAACTCACGTTGTAATTACATCTTAGAAAACAAGGATGTTGAAAATTTCTTTTTTTCGCTGCCCGAATCAGAATCAGAATTGTTACTGGTGTGTAATGACAAATGACATTTATAAACTAGACGTTTGATATGGAACGATGGTTCCTAGCTCTTACAGAAGATGTAAATATAGTTACACAGTCATCAGCACCTTCAGCTGTTGGGGAAGGTATTCCAATCTCTAATGGTTCGGAAGAACGATTCTTTATAAATGTCACTTCTTGCAGTAAGGGTCTGAAACGCCAATGAATGGTGATTTCTACAGTGCCTAGCTGTGGGGACGAAATTGGGTGCTGAAGTCATTGCGGTTATATATTTTTCTGAGTTTATTAGCTCACCTGAGCACGAAGTGCTCAAGGTGAGCTTTTGAGATCGTTCTTTGTCGGTCGTCTGTCCGTGCGTGCTTGCGTCCGTCCGTGCGTGCGTCCGTCGTCAACTTTTGCTTTAACCGACTTCTTCTCCAAAACTGCTGGACATATTTTGAAACAATTTCACAGGAATGTTCCTTGGGTGACCCTCTACCGAAATTGCTCAAATTGTCCTGCTAAGGTGAACAAGAAGGCCGCCAGAGCTAAAAATAGAAAAAAACATTTAAACGTCTTCTCCTCCTTAACCAGTATATGGATTCTAAAATAATTTCACAGGAAGGTTCCTTGGGTGACCCTCTAACAAAATTACCCAAACCGTTCCGCTCGGATGAACAAGATGGCCGCCAGAGCTAAAGATAGAAAAACCTTTAAACAACTTCTTCTCCTTAACCTGTGAATGGATTTCAAAGTAATTTCACAGGAATGTTCCTTGGGCGACCCTTTACCAAAATTGCATAAACCGTTCCGCTCGAGTGTAAAAAATGGCCGCCAGAGCTAAAAATAGAAAAAAAAACCTTTAAACGACTTCTCCTTAACCAGGGCATGAATTTTGAAGGTTCCTTTGGAAAACTGCTCAAACCGTTCCGCTAGTATGAACAAGATGGCCGCTAGAGCTAACAAGAGGGCCATGATGGCCCTGGATCGCTCACCTGATCCATAGAGTAACAAGTGGGCCCTGGGGAGGGCCATTATTGGCCCCAAGGTTATAATGTGTATAATGTTGAGGGATGTCTAAAAAGGTGAAGCTTCATACCAAATATCAATAAAGGCTTGATTGTCCACTAGATGAAGCTCCATACCAAATATCAAAGACATGGGTCTTGCAGTTTCAGAGAAGAAGATTTTTAAAGATTTTCCTATATAAGTCTATGTAAAACCAAAGGGTCTTGGGGCGGGGGCATTTTGGGCCCAAGGGCTATAATTTGAATAATCTTGATAGAGGTCCACTAGATGAAATTTCACACCAAATATCGAAGACCTAGGCAATGTGGTTTCACAGAAGAAAATTTTTAAAGATTTTCCCAATATAAGTCTATGTTAAACCAAAGGGCCCCGAGACGGGGGCATTTTTGGCCTCAGGGTTATAATTTGAACAATCTTGGTAAAGGTCCACTAGCTGAAGCTCCATACCAAATATCAAAGACCTAGGCCTTGTGGTTTCAGAGAAGAAGATTTTTCAAGATTTTCCCTTTATAAGTCTATGTAAAACCAAAGGGCCCCGGAGGGGGGGGGGGGGGGGGGGCATTTTGGTCCCAGGGCTATAATTTGAACAATCTTGGTAGAGGTCCACCAGATGAAGCTTCATACCAAATATTAAAGACCTTGGCCTTGCAGTTTCAGAGAAAAAGATGTTTAAAGATTTTCCCTACATAAGCCTATGTATAACCAAAGGGCACCGGGGCAGGGGCATTTTTGGCCCCAGCACTATAATTTGAACAATCTTGGTAGGGATCCACAAGATGAAGCTTCATACCAAATAGCAAAGACCTGGGCCTTGCAGTTTCAGAGAAGAAGATTTTTAAAAATTTTCCCTATATAAGCCCATGTAAAACCAAAGGGCCCCGGGGCGGGGGCATTTTTGGCCAAAGCAAAATTATTTGAACAATCTTGGTAGGGGTCCACTAGATGAAGCTTCACATCAAATATCAAAGACCTGGGCCTTGCGGTTTCAGAGAAGGAGATTTTTACAGATTTTCCCTATATAAGCCCAAGTAAAACCAAAGGGCCCCGGGGCGGTGGCATTTTTGGCCCCAGGGCTATAATTTGAACAATCTTGGTAAAGATCCACTAGGTGAAGCTTCACACAAAATATCAAAGACCTGGGCCTTGCGGTTTCAGAGAAGAAGATTTTTAAAGATTTTCCCTATATAAGCCTATGTAAAACCATAGGCCCCGGGGCGGGGGCGTTTTTGGCCCCAGGGCTATAATTTGAACAATCTTGAAAGAAGTCCATTAGATGAAGCTTCATACCAAATATCCAAGATCTGGGCCTTGCAGTTCCAGAGAAGAAGATTTTTAAAGATTTTCCCTATATAAGCCTATGTAAAACCAAAGGCCCCCGGGGCTGAGGCGTTTTTGGTCCCAGGGCTATAATTTGAACAATCTTGAAAGGGGTCCACTAGATGAAGCTTCACACCAAATATTCAAGATCTGGGTCTTGCGGTTCCAGAGAAGAAGATTTTTTAAAGATTTTCCCTATATAAGCATATGTAAAACCAAAGGCCCCCGGGGCGGGGGCATTTCTGGCCCCAGGGCTATAATTTGAACAATCTTGGTAGAGGTCCACTAGGTGAAGCTTCACACCAAATATCAAAGACCTGGGCCTTGCGGTTTCAGAGAAGAAGATTTTTTAAAGATTTTCCCTATATAAGCCTATGTAAAACCAAAGGACCCCGGGGCGGGGACGATTTTCGACCCAGGACTATAATTTGAACAATCTTGGTAGAGGTCCACTAGATGAAGCTTCATACCAAATATCGAAGACCTGGGCCTTGCGGTTTCAGAGAAGAAGATTTTTAAAGTTTTCATTTAAAAAATCTATTTTTAGCTCCTGTGACCTAGATGTGCAACAGACCGGAACCATTTGAACAACTTTGAAAGGGGACCACCTAAGGATCATTCCTGTGAAGTTTGGTCAAAATCCGATCAGTGGTTTAGGAGGAGATGTTGTTTGAAGAAAAAGTTTACGCACACACGCACGCACGCACACACGCACGCACGACGGACGACGGACAAAAAGTGATCACAAAAGCTCACCTCGTCACTACGTGACAGGTGAGCTAAAAATAGAAAAACCTTTAAACGACTTCTTCTCCTTAACAAGTGAATGGATTTCAAAATAATTTCACAGCAATTTTCCTATGGTGACTGACCCTCTACCGAAATTGCTCAAACTGTTACGCTCGGATGAACAAGATGGCCGCCAGAGCTAAAAATAAAAAAAAAACCTTTCAATGGCTTCTCCTTAACTAGTGGATGCATTTCAAAATAATTTTACAGGAATGCTCCTTGGGTGACCCTCAAACCAAAATTGCTCAAAATGTTCCGCTCGGATGAACAAGCTGGCCATCAGAGCTAAAAATAGAAAAATCTTTAAAAGCTTCTTTTCCTTAACTATTGTATGGATTTTGAAATAACTGCAGAAGAATGTTTCTTGATGGACCCTCTACCAAAATTGCTCAAACTGCTCTGCTCGGATTAACAAGATGGCCACCAAGGCTAAAAATAGAAACAAACTTTAAACGACTTCTGATCCTTATTCGATTTAATTTCACAGGAATGTTCCTTGAGTGACACTCTACCAAATTTGCTCCAACCGTTCCGCTTTGATGAACAAGATGGCCAGCAGAGCTAATAATAGAAGAACCTTTAAAAGACTTCTCCTCCTTAACTAAAAAATGGATTTCAAAATAATTTCACCGGAATGTTCCTTGGGTGACCCACTACCAAAATTGCTCAAACAAGATGGCCACCAGAGCTAAAGTACAAAAACCTTTAAATGGCATCTGCTCCTTAACCAGTGGATGGATTTTGGAAATAATGTCACAGGAATGCTTCTAAGGTGACCGCATATCAAAATTGCTCGTCCCCGCCCATCGGGGCTTGGAGAAATAAATGGGCCGCACGATGCTTCCACGCAGAGCTGAAACCGACCGAACTTGAATACTGGTTAACCGCTCCTTGAACTTTAGCGGTTTCTATGGGCGGTAGGGCTTGAGATGTCATTTCATCTCAGTGTCGGGTAAAATTCCCACAAAATTGGGAGCAACGTCTCCATAATGACCTAAATAGCGTTGACGGGGACGTTTAACCCCTACTAAAACAAACAAACAAACAAACCAAAATTGCTCAAAGCTTTCTGCTCGTATGACCAAGATGGCCTCCAGAGTTAAAAATAGAAAAACCTTTAAACAACTTCTTCTTAATTTCATTACGAGAACACACCTGTGTGACATAGTGCATTTTTCATATCTCCAAAATGGCAACTTTTCTGATGAAAATCCGTGATATTTAATGACAGATTCTTTCTGTCATTCTTCGTCTTGCTGCATGTTTACAATTTCAACGTCCGAACTTCCGGCTTCCACTACTTTTGAAATATGACTCCGCGCAAATAGTCCGTTGTTTGTTGACTTTACATGCTCGCTGTCTCAAAACTAATTTCTCATGGCATTATTTCCGCATTTTGATTACATGTTTTGTTTCATTTGTAATCAAAATACAAAAATGATCTTTCTTAAATTACAAACAAAACGGGAAAAGTTAATTGAATATGCATAAGGAAAGTTCCCATTTTATACAGACGACCGCATAATGGGTCATTGGCGAATCTTGGAGGCGGCGTCTAACCACGGCCTTCACTGCGGGCTTCACTGTTGTCGAAAGTTAGCCATTTTTTTCCTAAATTAATTCATATATTTCTAGCTGACGCCCCTTAATTTTGAACCGGGATGTCGAAATGAAATCTTCGTCAGATAAGTGATAATATTACATTCAGTACAAAATGGGTTATGATTAATTATATTTGTATCAATACGCCATTAAAGTACCTTTGTATATTTTTAGAAAAAAAAAAAACAATATGTATAGAGCTACAATCAGTGCACACCATTTAAGTATCTAGATAAACTTTGAAAAATAAAGAAAATAGACCGTATAATAAGCTGTATTTAACTTTTGATTATCGGCCAAGCCGCTTTGTCTGGTCCTGACCCGCACACAACAGTTACAGGCCAGGTTAAGATTTTACCCCTTCAACCCACGAGTTTCTCCAGTTCACTCTTCAGTCACTGAATTTGTACGCGTCCATTCTACACATGTAAATTGGGTGTCTAGTCAATAGTCGTCAATAGCATGTCAAACCATGTAGAACCGAATGCGGTGTATCATTATAAGCCATCTCACCAGGTTCTACACTGTTTGCATCTGTAGGTATCTGTACTTGGCTATAAAGGGCTGAAAGGGTACAGACTCATAACACTTACATGACCTAATTAAATGCGAAGTACGTGACGCTAGAAACTTCACCGTACGGTAGCAAGCCAGCAATAATAAACTCCTAACAGTTATCACTGTCCAATTCTGTTGTAAAGGGCTAAATAACTGAATATGTAAGCACAATGTTGTGATAAATAATTAGTCACATGCCGCAAAACTTCAAACATCGCACAAAAAGTGTTTTCCTTTATTGTAGCGCACGACATAAGGCAGGTTCTTGACTAAGCCGCGAAACACATCTCAGTCAACAAGTGTAAGCTTTTACAAGAAAGTTGCGGCTATGTGCTGTCATAAAACTGGCAACTATCTCAGCAGGCACATGACGTAATTGTGACGTCACATCAACGTCGGTGCAACGTCATGACGTTGCATCGACGTTGATTTGACGTTGCCCTAGCGACGTGTGCCTGCTGGGTAGTCGTTTGCATGTTGTTTTATTTATAATGTCCAAGTAAAATGAAGATGAAAGTGTTTAACAGCCGATTCACCTCAGTTTTGTGAACCAAACTAAAAATCAGCACTCCAGCGCCATTGTCCTTATCACTTAAGAAAGTAAATCTGAATTGCGCGACCCGCAGAAAAGCGACCGACTGAAGTCGGTTGATTTTCTAAGAGTTCCCTAAAATCACCGTGTCATTCTGTCAGTCTGTCAGTCTGTCTGTCCGTCCGTAACCCGTTTTTGAATATTGGTGATAGTGACTTAACCGCTTAGAATATTTAATCAATTTTTGTCATACTGAAAGATATCAATGAGATCTAACCAATGAACTTGCGAAATATTACATTCCATTTAGTATAGCCTCACCGAGGCGAACAATGTGAAAATTTTCGAACTGCTTCTCCTCGAAGACCGTTGGGCCGATTGAAATCAAATTTCATATGAAGCCTCTATGGGATGGGGGAAACCAAAATTTGTTCATGGGGTCCAGGTCACATGACCGAAATGGCCGCCAAGCCATATATGGTCTGTCTGTCTGTCCGTCCGTAACCCGTTTGTGAAAATTGGTGATAGTGACTTAACCGCTTGGAATATTTAAACAATTTTTGGCATACTGGTAGATATCAATGAGATCTAACCAATGAACTTGCGAAGTATTACATTCCATTTAGTATAGCCTCGCCGAGGCGAAAAATGTGAAAATTTTCGAACTGCTTCTCCTCGGAAACCGTTGGGCCGATTGAAGTCAACTTTCATATGGGGCCTCTATGGGATGGGGGAAACCAAAATTTGCTCATGGGGTCCAGGTCACATGACCAAAATGGCCGCCAAGCCATATATGGTAAAAACCCTTCAAAAATAGTCTTCTCCAGAACCACTGGGCAGATTTCCACGAAACTTGATAAATAGCATCTGGGACGTAGGCCCATCATAAATTGCTAAAATGGTGACCCTGGGTTGACCTTGACCTTCGTTGTGCCTAGGTCAAACTTTGACACATATGCTTTTGTATTGGAAAAGTGAGAATGCATTTTATCCTGCAAACCATTCAGAATACAGTACTAAAGTATAAGATATATTTTTGCTCCTTACGATAAGGCGCATTTATTGGGGGAGCCGTTTTAGGTCCAGGTCACATGACCAAAATGGCCGCCATACCCATATATGGTTACGCTCATAAAGCTAAAAGCATCCGGCGGGTCGTGCACTTCAGCTGAAGCACTGGATTTTCACAGAATCTGTCATTTCAGTGCCTTTTGGCGCTTTGATTTTCTTATCGATGCTCAAAACATTGGTTGTGGGTGCTCGTTAGAATTGCCTCATTGAGGCGGTTCTAACGAGTACCCACAACCTATGTCTTGGAGTAGAAATAAAAAAAATAATATATACCCCCATAAACCCCAGTTTTCTCAATATGAAGTGGGGTTTAGGGGTCTTCATTTCACGGACTTGGTCACATGTCACAGGAATGTTCCTTGGGTGACCCTCTTCCAAAATTGCTCAGCCTGTTGTGCTTAGATGAACAAGATGGCTAAAATTAAACAAGAGGCCCATGGGCCATAATGCTCACCAGAGACCAGACTGCACTGCCCAATGGCAGCCATGTATTTTTACATGATATCATTTTAATCTACCAATTATAAAGTCTCCCAAATGAACCCCCATATCCGAATGACCACCCATGTGGACTCAGTATCTGAAACATTAGGCCTTTATGAAGTAGAGGGGTTTTGGCATGGATCCAATGGAGCCCTGGTTGGTATCACTAAATGCGTCTTATCATAAGGAACAAGAATATATATGGTTTAGCAGTGGGGATCTGTATGCCAAAAATATAAGGCCTCTTAAGCGGTGAAATGGTTGGGACATGCCCTATTGAACCCGAGAAAGCCCTAAGATTGTTGTCCCTAAATGTGTCTTATCATAAGGACCTCAAATATATATGGTATATTTGTGGGAATCTGAATGGTTTCTGATATATGAGGCCCTTCTATGAAGTGGAGAGGAGAGGAATGGCCCCTGCGGACTCCCAAGTTGGTGTGTTATTATTAAGGAACAAGTACATATATGATTATGAGGTAGGGATTTGAATGGTTTCAGAAATATATTGCCTTTTATGAAGTGGAGGGACGGGGCACATTGCCCCAGCACAAAGAGACACCCAGACTGATGTGATTGAATGACTCTTATAAAAAGGAACAAGAATATATATAGTTCAGGGGTTGGGATCTGAATGATTTCTGAGAAATATTGCTTCTAATGACGTAAAGCAGTGGGGCATGGCCCGGGCACCCAGGAGGCCTCCTAAGCTGGTGTCATTTGAATGCGTCTTATCATAAGGAAGATGAATATATATGGTTAAGGGGAGGGGCTCTGAACGGTTCCTGAGATATATGGCCTTTTGTGAAGTCGAGGGGTTGGGCAAGGACCCAGCCCATCACAGGAGACCCACAGGTTGGTGTTACTGAATGCGTCTTATCATAAGGAACAAGAATATATATGGTTTAGGGATGGGAATCAGAAGGTTTTCTGAGTTATATGGCCATTTATGGAGTGGAGGGGGTGGGACATGGCCCCAGACCAACCTGGGGGACCCCCACGTTGGCATAAAAGCATATTGCCGAGAGAAGTTTACTCAAGGAACATTTCTATAAAAGTTTTGTCAAAATACGTATTTGCAATGACTTGGCAGTAAATTCCTTTTTTCAATTTTCCCCGTTATAAGTCTATGGAAACTCTAAGTTGCCATAGCAACCAAACTTACGAATCGATTTTCATAAACAAGAGGACCATGATGGTCCTTAATCGCTCACCTGAGGTAAGAGATTTACATTTAATATTTAAGTTTTACAAGGTAGATGCTACGAGTTTTTGACGCTATTATCTGAACAATGTTCGTAGAGATTGAAGATTGAAGCAAAAATCGTGGCCTCTAGAGGCTGTTCAAGGTTTTCAAGGAATTTGACCTAGTGACCTAGTTTCTGACCTGACATGATCAATATTCGAACTTGACCCAGATATCATCAAGACAAACATTCTGGTAAAGTTTCATGAAGATTGAAGTGAAATTGAAGTCTCTAGAGGGCGAACAAGGTTTTCAAGGAATTTGACCTAGTGGCCTAGTTTTTGACCTAACATGGCCCATATTCAAACCTGACTCAGATATCATCAAGTCAAACATTCTGGTAAAGTTTCATGAAGTTTGAAGCAAAACTACTGTCTCTAGAGAGTGAACAAGGATTTCAAGGAATTTGACCTAGTGACCTAGTTTTTATCTGATATGACCCATATTTGATCTTTACCCAGATATCATCAAGACAAACATTCTGGTAAAGTTTCATGAAGATTGAAGCAAAATTGTTGTCTCTAGAGGGTGAACAAGGTCAATGTTGACGACCCACGTCACATGATGAATGATGCACAATACACTTACGACCGACAAAAGGTGATCACAAAAGCTCACCTTGAGCTTTGCTCAGGTGAGCTAAAATTGAGGTCTCTAGAGTGTAAACAAAGTTTTTCTATGATTTGACCTGACCTACTTTTTGAACCCACATGACCCATATTCCAACTTTACCTAGATATTGTGGAGATGATTATTCTGAGCAAGTCTGATGATGATGATTGGACCAAAACTGTGGCCTCTAGAGTGTTAACAAGGATTTTCTATGATTTGACATACTGACCTACTTTTTGATCCCATATGACTCATATTTGAAGATCCCACATGACCCATATTTGAACTTGACCGAGATATTGTCAGGATGATCATTCTTAGCAATTTTGAGTATGATTGGACCAAAATTATAGCCTCTAGAGTGTTAAGAAAGTTTATCAATGGTTTGAACTACCGACCTACTTTTTGATCCCACATGACCCATATTCGACCTTCACCAAGATATTGTTAGGATGATCATTCTGAGCAAGTTTCAGGAAGATTGGGCCAAAACTGTGGCCTCTGAGTCTTAACAAGGTTTTTCTATGATTTGACCTACTGACCTACTTTTTGACCCAACATGACCCATATTCGTACATGACCAAGATATTGTCAGGACAATCATTCTGAGCAAGTTTGAGGACGATTAGACCAAAACTGTGGCCTCTAGAGTCTTAACAATGTTTTTCTATGATTTGACCTACTGACCTACTTTTTGACCCGAAATGACCCGTATTCGATCTTTACCGAGATATTGTCGGGATATTCATTCTGGGCAAATTTGAGGATGATTGGACCGAAACTGTGGCCTCTAGAGTCTTAACAATGTTTTTCTATGATTTGACCTAATGACCTACTTTTTTGATCCTATATGACCCCTATTCGAACTTGACCGAGATATTGTCAGGATGATCATTCTGAGCAAATTGGAGGATGATTGTCAAAAACTGTGGCCTCTAGATCGTTAAGGTTTTTTTATGATTTGACCTGCTGACCTACCTTCTGACCCGACATGACCCATATTCGAACTTGACCGAGATATTGTCAGGATGATTATTCTGAGCAAGTTTCAGGATGATTGGACCAACACTGTGGCCTCTAGAGTCTTAACAAGGTTTTTCTAAGATTTGATCTACTGACCTACTTTTTGACCCGACATGACCCATATTCGTACATAACCAAGATATTGACAGGATAATCATTCTGAGCAAGTTTGAGGAAGATTGGACCAAAACTTTTAGATACGAGTACACCTTCCTCCGAGGTTAATTTGTTGGTGGAATGTGAATGTTTAAATATCCGGAGACAATATCATGATCACTCAATTTATCCGGCGACTTAATATCTTCAAATTGTTCTGGCAAAGTTGTAAGGATTGAGTCTAATGTGTTCGTTTCACGAGTATTTGTTCTAATCCATGATCGTTCATAATGTCAATTAATATTTGTCCTTGGGACTGACTAGAGTTATCTAAACAAACGCATTCGACTGTTTAATGAAACTCGCAACCTCGAAAGTTGGATGATGTGTTCCGAGTTGTCTTACGAGGATAGTATGTCTATATTCAAATCTGTGCAGCATTACGTAAAGGATACTAGCAGATTCTCTTGAAATCAGTGATCGGACACATTGCTATTTTGCAGTTGATATCCGCTCCTGAGCAAAGAGCATATTCACTTTGACTTTCACATTCACAAATTGTGTCAGTATTTAAGCAATAGGCATAGGGATAGATTTTTTGTTTTCTCAAATCAGTGCATTTTTTTTCAAATTCACGCACGCCAGGCTTTCTATTTCGTTCAATAGAGTAATCCAGTTAGAATTTCGCGTTTTAACGTTTATCTGAAATGTGTCCGAATCTCGGGTAGGAAGAAAGTAGCAAGGACTTAGAACATTTTACATGACAAGTAAACGGAACGGAAATGTTGAATCGGTTACGAAGAGAATAAGCTGATGTTTCTCCAACCGTTTGTGGAAAAAATTCAGTTATCTAGCGTAAGGTTATTAACAGCCTTGTAATAAAATAAAACTTTTGAAAATGCTTTCTGTTTCCATCCTAGACAATAACTGATTTTTCGAGACCAGGTCTGACGTATGAAAAATACATTTATTTCAGGGCTTAACGACAAAAATGTACTTTAGTAGTCTCGTAATACTAATGATCACTCTAGTAGATGATAGTTAATATTACTTGAATCGGTCACTGACTTGTTTCAGACAGAATGGCGCCTAAATGTTTATGGCAATCAATAAATTACACTGCTGTATTATTAAATGTTAGTTCAGGTAAATTTGGCATAGATCTTACTAAAACAATGATAAATAAAGATTGCTTCAGTATTTTCTTGATGGATGTGCGCTTATCATTTTGATGTATTCTCAGAAATGATAGTTAAGTCATGATTAATGATAATATATAGCTAATTTTCTAGATACAGGTAGAATCATTGTAGCACCCCGCCCATTGCGGCTTGGAGAATCAAATTGGACTGCATGGTACTTCCGCGCTGAGCTGAAACCAACCAAACTTGAATACTTGTAAACGACTTAGAAGGTCTTGGCCTGCCCAAAGTAAGTAGTGCGTGGCGCACTGCTCTTTAAACCCTAGCGGTTTCTTTAAGCCGTAGGGCTTGAGACGTCATTTCATTTCAGCGTCGGGTAAAACCCCACAAAATCGGAAGCAGCGTCTCCAAAATGACCTACACAGTGTTGACGGGGATGTGAAACCTCAACATAAACAACCAGTATATTCTCAAGTTAAAAGTTTTGCAATATATGGTTTGAAAAACAAAAAATAGGCATGACAAAGAAGGTTACGGTAACTTTGTGAAAAGTTCCTAAATCAGTTTGTCGCATGTGATATTGCTGTTTATAATATGTGTGTCCGTTTTAAACTTTGATGTTTTGAATAAGCTTTCGGTTCCGATTCAATCAGTTCTGGAATATTTTAACTCATTTAACTATGATATCTTGGTTTGTTTCTAATGAGGTTGCACGTCTCTTCAACAGACTTAGGTCATTTTGAGAGCTGTCTGTTAACATTATCACACTGTTCTAGGGCAGCACGCTTTATCAGTGTTTATGGCTCTTTATTTCGCCAGTAACTGACAGCTGTTCTTCTTGATTAGCTAATTAATAGGTATATGCGTAAGCAGGAACTGTTGTAATTTTGCTAGCATGTAATTTTTGCTAGCAAAATGCTGAAATGGGAGTAGACTGGACTGCATTGTGCTTCCGCACTGAGCTCAAACGGACTGAATTGCATAGTACTGGTAAACCGCCTCAGTCTAGTTTTAATTATATTTGTCGGAAAGAGGAAAGTGTACAACTCCAGAACACATGGTTCTGATCATATGTAGAATATATCAATTTATTTCGTGTGCAGTATCATTTCAGCCGGTCGCTTTCGATTTCGTGGACATTGCCATTTCAGGTAAAACAAGAGGGCCCAGAGGGCCCTGAATCGCTCACCTGAGTATCAGTGTCCCTAGTGCACTCTTGGCCCAAGGGCTATAATTTGAATAAACTTGGTAGCGGTCCACTAGATTAGGCTTCAGACCAAATATCAAAGACCACGGCCTTCTGGTTTCAGAAAAGAAGATTTTCAAAGGATTTCCTTATATAAACCTATGTAAAACCAGCGGACCCTGGCGCGTGGGCATTTTTGGCGCTAGGGCTATAATTTGACCAATCTCGGCAGAGGTTCACTAGTTGAAGCTTCACACTAGATATCAAAGACCTGGGCCTTCTGGTTTCGGACAGAAGATTTTTAAAGGTTTTTTCCTATATATGCCTATGTAAAACTAGTGGGTCCCAGCGCAGGGACATTTTTGGCCCAAAGGCTATAATTTGAACAATCTTGGTAGAGGTCCATTAGATGAAGCTTCATACCAAATATCAAAGACCTGGGCCTGGCGGTTTCAGAGAAGATTTTCTAAAGATTTTCCCTATATTAGCCTATGTAAAACCAAAAGGCCCCGGGCGGGGCATTTTTGGCCCCAGCACTATAATTTGAACAATCTTGGTAGGGGTCAACTAGATGAAGCTTCATACCAAATAGCAAAGACCTGGGCATTGCGGGTTCAGAATAGAAGATTTTTTAAGATTTTTTCCTATATATTAGGATGTCGTTTGAAGAAAACGTTTACGGACGCACGCATGCACGGATTCATGCACGTGCGGACGCACGACTTACGACGGACAAAAGGTGATCCCAAAAGCTCACCTCGTCACTACGTGACAGGTGAGCTAAAAATGCAAAACGTTAAAATTGAGCATTTATAAACCGAAACATTAACATAACTCTTTTTCGGAAAACGTCTTTTGACGTATTTCCAGTAAGGAAATAACTTCAAACCCTGTAAAAGAGGTAATTTATTCAACGAGTTTCGTCAAAATCTGTGTACGTTGTCCCGATCGAGCAGATTGAGAGCAAACACTTTCTCCGAATGTTCTCGAGAATCAGACCAGATCTCAGAACAATGCTTAGACCATCATAAGAAAGAGCTAAATTTTCCTCATTTGATCAATTTCTGTACGGTATTTATTAAGATATTCTGAAGAAAAAAACCTGAAGCGGAGCTAAAACAAGAGGACCATGATGGTCCTATATCGCTCACCTGAGCTAACAGATTCAAAGTTTCAGGAAGTTCAATCTTTACCGAAAGATTTATGCTGATGACAAGGTCAAAAACAGGCTTTTGTTTGATTCAAGGAGATGTAACTCTATGAGAGATAGGTATACATCACCAGTTTTCGAACTCATCCGAACTTTCATTCCCAACTTATATGCTAGTTTCAGGAAGATTCGATCAAAACTAAAGGACTTATGATGATGGCAAGGTACAAAATAGGCATTTTCAGCAACAGGGGAATTAACTCTATGAGTAATATGCCAGCAATGTTAGTTTGCAAACTCATTCAAGCTTTTATCCCTAACTTACTTGTATGTGAGTTTCAGAAAGATCTGTTCAAAACTTAGGGACTTATGATGATGACAATGTTTTCCGCTATCAAAAGGACTTTAAATACTCTATGGTAAATCGGCCGACCTCACCAGTCTTTGAACTCATCCAAGCTTTTATCCCTGACTTACTTGTTTGTCGAATTTTTATCCCTGACTTACGTGTTTGTAAGTTTCAAGAAGATCCGATCAAAACTGAAGGGGCTACGCTGATGACAAGATCAAAAACAGGCATTTTCTGCAATCAAAATGACGTGATAAATAGGCTGATCTCATCAGTTTTCGACTCATCCGAGCTTTTGTCCCTGACTTACTTACATGTAAGTTTCAAGAAGATCCGATAAAAAAACTGAAGGGACTACGGTGATGACAAGGCCAAAAGTAAGTATTTTCTGCAACCAAGGGGGACGTAACTCTTTGATAAATAGGCCGACCTGTAAGTTTCAAGAAGATCCGATAAAAACTGAAGGGAATATGGTGATGACAATCTCAAAAATAGGCATTTTCTGCAATCAAAGGGATGTGACTATGATACGGCTAACTTCACCAGTTTTCGAATGCACCCGAGTTTTTATCCCTGCCTTTCTTGTGTGTTAGTTTCAAGAAGATCCGATCAAAACTGAAGGGGCAGCAGTGATGACAAGATCGAAAATAAGCAATTTCAGCAAAGTAGGGGACATAACCCCGTGATTAATCCACTGACATCACTAGTTTTCGTACTCATCCGAACTTTTATCCCTGACTTACTTACATTTAAATTTCATGAAGATCCGATGAAAACTGAATGAGTGACGGTGATGACAAAGTCAAAAATAGGCATTTTCTGCAATCAAAGGAAGGTACCTCTATGATAAATAGGTTGACCTCATCAGTTTTCGCACTCGTCTAAGCTTTTATCCCTGACATGTAAGTTTCAAGAAAATCCGAAAAACAAACTGAAGGGGCTACGGTGATGACAATGTCAAAAATTGTCATTTTCTGTAGTCAAGGGGAGGGGAGACATAAGTCTCTGAAATATAGGCCAACCTCACCATTTTTTTTTTATCTCAGCCGAGGTTTAATCCCTTACTTATTTAACATGTAAGTTTCAAAAAGATCCGATGAAAACTCAAGGGGCTATGGTGATGACATGGTCAGAAATAGGCTTTTTCAGCAATTAAGGGGACGTAACTCTATGATAGATATGTCGACTTCGCCAGTTATCGAACTCATCCGAGTTTTATTCCTGTTTTATATGTAAGTTTCCGGAGGACACCATCAAAACTGAAGGGGCTGCGGTGATGACTAGGTCAAAAATAGACAGTTTCAGCAATCAATGGGACTTAACTTTACAAATAATGGGCCGACCTTGTCAGTTTTCGATGTCATCCGAGCTTTCATCCCCATTCTACATATATATACGTTTCAGAAAGATCTGATCAAAACTGAAGGTCCTACGGTGATGACAAGCATTTCCCTTCTAAGTGTATGGGACCTTGTGGTTGCCATAGCAACCAAAGTTTTCATTCGATTTCGATAAGAAGCTAACGTCATCAATGCCCCACCAGAGGCATGCTACAGAAATTATTGAGATCTGCATGCAGTCTGCAGAGACATAACTGGACAAAAGTGTGGACGGACGACGAATGGTCTATCATCCTATAAGCTCCACTGGAGCCTTCGGCCAAGATGAGCTAAACGTATTCCTAGTCAGTTGGCACGTAGATTCCCCACACTGTACAACCTACCTGAAGCGGAGGTAAAAAATAGTAACCAACGTCAATTGGTTACGTGGATTCCCCGCACTGTACAAGAGACCTTTTAAAATAAAAGTATTTGTTTGTTTGATTTGAGGTTTAACGTCCCCGTCAATACTGTACTAGATAGATCATTTTGGAAACTTTGCTTCCAGTTTTGTGGGACTTTTACCCGATGTTGAGATGAAATGACATCTCAAACCCTGTCGCCCAATGAAACCAATAGGGTATATAAGCATGGACGGTCGAACTCGCACCGCTTTACCTGGGCAGACTTAGATCCTCTGAGCAGTTTACCAGTAGTACTCTTGTGCGGTTGGTTTCACCTCTGCGTGGATGCATCATGCCGCCCATCAATTTCTTCAAGCCCCGATGACAGATTTACGGGGTAGAGCTAGTACTGGTCGACCCAGTGTCAGGATAATGTGACTGGGTGTGGTATCATGTAATGTGTCTGGGACATTATACTTCAGTGAGGCAGCACTGTAAAAGTGAGCAATGAGCTCCCTGTCACAACCAGACACCGTCTGCCCCGAAAGCCCCGATGGGCGGGGGCCATTCAAAATAAAATAAATGCCCCAATGGTCCTAAATGTATGGGTATCTGGGCTATAGGAAGAGTACTCTAGGGACTCAAGTAATCATGGTAAACGAACCATCCATTTTCTGGCATATAAATACGTTGAAAATTAAAGCACATCAATCATGTCAATATATCAAAAACAAATGTACTTAAAACCAAAATATTAAATATCAATATTTTGACATACATGTAAATCCCAAATTTGCTGAAATCAGTATCAGTTGAAACTGCTGAAGTTATATACACGCATTCTGGTCAGTTTTTCGCTGACTGCATGGGCCTGCTACAGCCTTCCTAACAGGCATAAACGAATTATGGTAACACTCACATGTGCCAAAATGGCGCTTTTCTGATTTTCCGGTTGAAAATGTTCGATATTTCTTATTTCCAGTCCAAAAATAGATTTTGGGTGCTCGTTAGAAACGCCAGATAGGGTTTCTAACTAGTACCCACAATCTATATTTTTGGCCACAAATAAGGAAAATAATCAATACCCCGTACACCCCCACCTTTCTATATAAAGCAGGGTACGGGGGTTCATTACACGGACTTGTTTTACTTTTGGTCCTTTGAGATCAGCGTGAATATTCTGAGAAATCAGAAATAAATTATTGGTTTAGACTCATATTCTAGATAGGTTTTAAATTATTTGGACCCCATTTTGATTAATATCAGTCTTTGTATCGACTGCCTATTCGAAATTCGCAATATGTTTCCTCTGGCTTTCTTTGCCGGATCATTACAGGGTCACTGATGAGGCTTTATTAGCCGAAACTACGTAGTATGACCCATCTTCTTTCCTATGAGTGTTTTCATTGCTCTTAAAGGAACTCATTTTTGATTTTTATTTGCCTTCACTGCAGCTGGTGTTGTGCCGTGTGGCGGCCGTAAAACGTCTCCCCGTACATCAACCATAGTGCAGTTTATATTTTACTTTTGGTCCTTTGAGATCAGCGTGAATATTCTGAGAAATCAGAAATAAATTATTGGTTTAGACTCATATTCTAGACAGGTTTTTAATTATTTGGACCCCAGTTTGATTTATATCAGTCTTTGTATCGACTGCCTATTCGAAATTCGCAAAATTGCAGTATGTTTCCTCTGGCTTTCTTTGCCGGATCATTACAGGGTCACTGATGAGGCTTTATTAGCTGAAACTACGTAGTATGACCCATCTTCTTTCCTATGAGTGTTTTCATTGCTCTTAAAGGAACTCATTTTTGATTTTTATTTGCCTTCACTGCAGCTGGTGTTGTGCCGTGTGGCGGCGGTAAAACGTCTCCCCGTACATAAACCATAGTGCAGTTTATATTTTACTTTTGGTCCTTTGAGATCAGCGTGAATATTCTGAGAAATCAGAAATAAATTATTGGTTTAGACTCATATTCTAGACAGGTTTTTAATTATTTGGACCCCATTTTGATTTATATCAGTCTTTGTATCGACTGCCTATTCGAAATTCGCAAAATTGCAGTATGTTTCCTCTGGCTTTCTTTGCCGGATCATTACAGGGTCACTGATGAGGCTTTATCAGCCGAAACTATGTAGTATGACTCATCGTCTTTCTTATGAATGTTTTCATTGCTCTTAAAGGAACTCATTTTTTATTTTTATTTGTTAACCTGATACTTGTAGAATGTTCAGACTGAACTGAATCTTTGCTGGCTTATTGTAGATTTTATTGTGCGCTGACTGAATCTAATCAGTGAAGATATTGTCCTTAGCATGGGCACTTTTTGTTTTGTTGCGACTGAAGGGGTGTGGGTGCACCTGGCAGATTTTTCGCAATTTTTCCAAGAGCGATTATTTCGAGATTTTCTGTTCCCACTGAAAAAAAGAAAGAAGTTGCTCCTCAGGAGCAACTTCTTTCCAATAAGAGTTGACCTCTATTGATATGGGAGATAAAAATACTTTTGCAGGAATTGTCTCCCCTGAAGGTGTAACCATTCACTTTTAAATCAAACAGGAAACAAGAGTCCAATGGGCCACTATGCTCACCAGAGCTCGGGGGAAGCGGGGTCACTGCCCACTGGCAGCAATGTATTTTAATTAACCATGGAAGCCCTGCGCCCAAGGGTGCTGCAGATAAAATTTGGACCAAATCAGCTTAGTGGCTTCGCTTGAATGTTTTGTTGCAGGACAACAGATGACAACTAACAATGTCCCATCTGTGGCAACCAATAGGCCTAAAAGAACACTATATAAGGAACATTTTTAAGAAAGTTTGAAAAAATTCTTGAAAGGCATAAATGCCATTTTTTTTTCAATTCTCCACATTATAGGTCGATAGAAACTCATAACTTGTCATAGCGCCAAATTTCATAAACCAGAGCTCAGGTGTGCACTGGCCAATGGCAGACATGTATTTTAACATAGGGTATGGACCCAATGGAGCCCTGGTTGGTATTATTAAGTGCGTCTTATCAAAAGGAACAGAGACATATATGCTGTGGGATATGTTTAGTTCCCGAGATGTAAGGCCTTTTAAGCAGTGGAGGGATTGGGGCATGTCAGATTCCAGAAAAGACCAAGATTGTTGTCACTGAATGTGTTTTATCATAAGGACCAAGAATATATATGTTTAAAGGGCGGGGATCTGTACGGGTTTCTGAGATATGAGGCCCTTTTATGAAGTGGATGGGAGAGAAATGGCCCCTGTGGATCCCCCAAGTCTGTGTGACTGAATGTGTCTAATAATAATTAACAAGAATATATATGATTTGGGGTTGGGACTTGAATGGATTCTGAGATATATGGCCTTTTATGAAGTGGATGGGCGGGGCATGGCCCCAGCACAAAGGGACCCCCATGCTGGTGTGAATGACTGAGTATCGAACAGGTATCGAAGCAGCATCCTCCTGATCACCGGTCAGACGCGCATCCGACTGAGCTTCTGAGGCCGTGCTTGGGTGAGCTATATAAATTCATCATCTTGCTCTTCTAGAATGAATAATAAGCGTATAAGTAGGCAATACATACTCTGTGCATATACTTAAACGCTTATTATTCATTTCAATATGAACCCCGGCCCCCGCCCATCGGGGCTTGAAGAAGAAACAGATGGGCTGCATGATGCTTCCACAAAGAGCTGAAACCGACCGCACACGAATACTGGTAAACCGCTTCGAGAATCTTAGCCTGCCCAGGCAAAGCGGTGCGAGTCGGACCGTCCATGCTTATAAACCCTATTGGTTTCATTGGGCGACAGGGCTTGAGATGTCATTTCATCTCAATGTCAAGTAAAAGTCCCACAAAACTGGAAGCAACGTCTCCAAAATGACCAATGACTTTAAACCTCAAATCATACAAACAAACAAATCAATATGAACCCTGTCCCTGAGGACCCATTCGCCTTAATAGAGTATGTGATCATTCTGAAAGATTATGTATGACAGGGCAGGGATTCTAAAATTGTTTTGTTTGATTTGAGGTTTATCGTCCCGTCAACACTGTATAGGTCATTTTGGAGACGTTGCTTCCAATTTTGTCGGACTTGATTTTTCTTCGCCGATAGGCGGGACCTCTACTTTATATATATATATATAACGTTTATCTTCTAAAAATAATAAGAAACTCACCTGATGAGGCGGTGAAATCCATGTTGGCAATTTTATTTTTGTACTACACAACAGATGCTCCATAAAAATTCTCATCTTTACACGATAATGTATCTGTTTAATTAGCAATTTTCATTATAGCAAAATGTCCCGAGGTGAAATACATATTCAGTTGATATTAAGGTGGCCGCCCCGACAACAAACTGTGCTTTCTGATTCCTGAAAACAAAGTATAAGTCAAACAATCCATCATACATTTGTTTTTTTTTTTTTTTTTTTTCATAAATCGGTCACTGATGAATCATCACGAAAACACGCCTATATAGTCCCTACCCCCTTGAACCACACTTTTATATAGTAAAACTGGCGTTTACAGGGGTAAACCATATTATTCTTATTTCTGCTCTAAAATATAGATTGTGGGTACTCGTTAAGACCGCCTTGACGAGGCGGTTCTTACCTGTACCCACAGTCTATATTTTGAGCAGAAATAGGAAAACTATAACAATATAATCCCCAGGCTTTCTCCACAGTGGCTAAGTACCAAATAACAACATGCACATGTATTTTTTGCAATGGAATTTGACTGACATGTGACCTTTTGACCCCTCCCCTAGGGCCAAAATCTGACCCCAGGATGAAAAGTTTATTTGTGTTATATACTACTAATCATCCCCTTCGATTTGATATGCCCCTTTTCACCCCTCCGCCAGGGCATCAGTCTGGCCCCAGGGTCAAACTTTTACTTGTATTATATTCTACTAATCATCCCCTTTGAATTGATATGCCACATGACTATGTTCCAAAAACTTTAATTTTGACACCCCGACCAAACAAGTCCGACCCCTAGAGAAGCAAGGGGTCGCAGCCAAAATCCCGTTCAACAAGTTTTACATATTTCATTAATCATTACTTCTGCAAAGTTTGGTATCAAAACCTATAAAATTGACTTTGTAATTGAATTTTATTGATATTTGACCTTTTGACCCCTCCCAAGGGCCCCTGAGGGCGGGGCAAAAAATAAATGTGCTGTTGCACACCCCACTCATGTAAGCAACCCACACAGCAAATTCGGTTGGATTCCGGTTAATAGTTTAGGAGGAGATAGCATAACGGACGGACGGGCGGACAGACGGACGGAAGCGAATATAATATCCCCTCCGCTAAAGCATGGGAATAATAAAGGACACTTTCCCACCCATATACTATTACTCCAAGAAACAAATTCAGTTGTGGACATCTGTTATAAATGCCTCGCCGAGGCGCTTTTAACAAATATCCACAACATTTGTTTTTTGTTTTGTTTTTGAGTTGCAAGTTCAGTATTCTTGAATACCTAGATTGGGACGTTAAACTCAATTCGAACAAACGAAATCCATCAAACACTCCCATCGTTTCACTGAAATTGTTATGTAAAGAAGGTTATTTGTACACAGAGAGTTGATGATTTACACGAGAACACATAACGATGGGCCTAGGGTAAGATTCTGTTTATCATATAACTATTTTACATCAGTTTCAGTAGAAGATAACCATGTAACCATGTGTTATTAAATATAGTTTAATACATGACTCTTTGGGGCATATCACAAATGCCCAGGGGCGCTGAGAACGATCTCCCTGCACAGCTGTCCTCGGCCTATGGCTCCTCCATGCACAACTGTCATCAGTCTATGGCCCGAAGCCATAGGCCGAGGGCTGTTGTGCATTGGGGTCATCGTCAGCGTCTCGGGGCAATAGTTTTAACATCTTTATTACCAAACTGGTGTATGAAAAACATCGATTGAAGAACCGAATAACAACAATATGAAGTTCGAGTTAAACCGTGAAGACAACAATATGAGGTTTGAGTAAAACAGTGTAGATCATTATCAGACTACACCTTCAAAGTGGTCTGATCTAGGTCTGCATTGTATAATTTTAGAGCTGGGTTGCCAGACGCCATATTTTGTTTTTGCCAGAAATTACTTGTTCCGGCATTACTGCATTACGCAAGCATAGGGTGTGTGTGTGTATGGGAGGGGTGGGGGGAAGGGGTTGGTCAATATGCACCAATATGCATTCGAAACAGGTGACCAAAATCCAGGCAATATCCAACTATGGTCCGGTAATTATCACTAAACACGGCAAATTCGTGCAGTAGCCAAAGGTACATGTAGGTCATTATTTTAGCTCAACAGAGCCGAAGGCTCCGGATAGGCAGTTGTCCGTCGTCCGTCAGCACTTTCAAATGACATCTCCTCTGAAGCAACTGGGCCGATTGAACTCAGATTTTATCTGTAGCACCCTTGGGCTGGGGGGGGGGGGGGGGGTGCGGTGAAGGTTTTTTCGTTTTTTGTTTATGAAATTCGACGGCTAATTAGTTTGGTTGCTATGCTATGGCAACTGAGTTTCCATAGACTCAAAATGGGGAAAATTGAAGAATGGCATTTACTGCCACACCTTTGCAGATATTGTGACAAAACTTTTATTGAGGTATTCTTTTATTGGTTTGATTTGAGGTTTAACGTTCCCGTCAACACTATATAGGTTATTTTGGAGACGCTGCTTACCATTTCCTGGGACTTTTACCCGACATTAAGAGGAAATGACATCTCAATCCCTGCCGCCCAATGAAACCAATAGGGTTTATAAGCATGGACGGGCCGACACAAACCGCTTTGCCTGGGCAGGCTTAGATCCTCTAAGCGGTTTACCAGTACTCATGTGCGGTAGGTTTCAGCTCTGCGTGAAAGCATCATGCAGTCCATCTATTTCTTCAAGCCCCGATGGGCGGAGGCCAAGAGGTTTTCTTTAAGTAATCATCTATCTGCCATATGATTTTAGACCAACTGCTCACTTTTATTGGTTACCATTGGAACCAAAATGCACCCCCCCCCCCCCAAAAAAAAAAAAAAAAATCATCTTCTCAAAAAACCATATGGTCTATAAAGCTAAGACTTTATGGAAATATTCACCATATTTGGCTGAACAGGTTTTGTGAATTTTTATGAAATTTGGCTCTTTAGTTTGGTTGCTATGGCAACTTAGTTTTTCCATCGACTTGTAAGGGGGAAATTGAAAAGTTGTATTAACTGCCAAGCCTTAGCAGATATTTTGGCAAAACGTTCATAGCAAGATTTTTTTTAACCAATAATGTCATATGATTTCAGCAATAATGTCATATGATTACAGGCCTTCTGCTCATTTTTATTGGTTGCCTTGGAATCCAAAATAAAAAAAGAAAATAAAAATACTTTAAAATATCCATATGCTGTATGAGGCGAAGACTTTATGGATATATTCACCATATTTGCTTTAACAGGTTTTGTGTGTGTGTGTGTGTGTGTGTGTGTGTGTGTGTGTGTGTGTGTTTTGTTTTGTTTGTTGTTGTTGTTGTTGTTGTTGCTGCTGTTGTTTTTCTTTAAGAAATGTGGCTCCTTAGCTCGGTTGCTATGGGACGTTTAGAGTTGCCATAGACTTATAATGGGGAAAATGGAAAAATGACATTTACGCTTTTCAAGATATTTTATCAAACTTTCATAGAAATGTGCCTTAATGATCTATCTGCCACATGATTTTAGGCCTACTGGTTGCCAAAGATGGGCAGTTGTCAATTGTCGTCTGTTGTCTTGCAACAACACATACAAGCAATATCAGACTTCTGAAGCCACTAGGCTTATTGGATCCAAATTTTATCTGTAGCATCCTTGGGCACTGGGCTTCCATGGTTTGTTAAAATACATGGCTGCCTGTGGGCAGTGCCCCAATGAGCTCTGGTGAGTATAGTGGCCCATGGGCCTCTTGTTTTACATAGTACGGGTAATAAATGACGTTATTTGCTAACAAACAGCAACATGATAAATGTATTTTATTATATACCTGCAAAAAGATGATCATATAACGATTTTATCATATAAAGTGGAAATATTTTTAGACGAAAACTATGTCCCCCAACAAAATCTTATGAGGTCAGTGTCACCAAAGTAGAATCATAACGATAACACACCCGTGCGACATAGTGCATTTTTCGTATCTCCAAAATGGCTACGTTTTAGCTCACCTGAGCCGAAGGCTCCGGGAGAGTTATTGTGATTACTCACCGTCCGTCATCGTCGTCCGTCCGACCACAATTTCTTCAAACAAAATCTTCTAAACCACCGATTGGATTTTGACCAAACTTCACATGGATGATCCTTTTTAGTATCGCTTTCAAAGTTGTTCAAATTGTTCCGGCTCATTGCACATCTAGGTCACAGGCGCTAAAATTATTTTTTTTTAACCTGAAAAGTTAAAATCTTCTTCTCTGAAACCGTAAGGCCATGGTCTTTGGTATTTGGTAAGTATATAGCTTCATCTAGTGGACCTCTACCAAGAGTGATCAAATTATAGCCCTGGGGCCAAAAACGCACCGACCCGGGGCTCACTTGTTTTACATAGACTTATAAGGGGAAACCCTTTAACATCTTCTTATCTGAAACCAGAAGTCCCAGGTCTTTGATGTTGGGTATGTAGCTTCATCTAGTGGACCTATACCAAGATAGTTCAAATTAGAGCCCTGGAACAAAAATGGCCCTTACCCGGGGCCTATATGTTTGACACATAATTATAAGGGAAAACCTTTAAAAATCTTCTTGTCTGAAACCTGTAGGCCCTGGTATTTGATATTTGGTATGAAGGTTCATCTAGTAGACCTATACCAAGATTGTTCAGGGCCAAAAACGCAACGCTCCGGGGCCCACTTGTTTTAAATAGACTTATAAGGGAGAACCCTTTAAAAATCGTCTTGTATGAAACCAATAGGCCCAACAGTCACAATTCACAGATTCATTCAGATTATAGGATGCAAACAAGCTATTTTTGCCCCAGTTTCTTTTTTTGTCGGAGCCTGCGGTCTTGAAAATAAGGCCAATGCCACGAAAACCTAATCACTGTTTCCTCAACCTGAAAATATGTCCGATTTCTAAACAGTTACTATGACTTTATAATAAAATACAATCGGTAAGCCTTAGACAATTTTAAAGGGCGAGCCCCTATAATATAGTCGCGGTGAAAACCACGTATTTAGTTGATACCGCAATCGTAAGCAATCACGAGTTATTACGATTTTTGATGAAAAATCTTCAGCAAAGAATGCAGGCAATGTGGCAGGTTAAACGACATCCAATGTCATGGTTCGCACTCGTAGTATTACTTGACGCCAAAGAGTGCGCCGTTTCTGACGTCACTGCGCTACAAAACGTCAGAAACAGCGTGGTCTTTAGCATAATAGCTTCTCATCGTTTTACATTTTCACTCCTACCAAAATGTGACAAAAGTTTCCTCAATTTGAGTGGCTTTGATCTTTCAAGCTCCAACAATTAAAACAAACAGACCCTAGCAAAAGACTATAAATCAGATAATATGTCAGACTACCTGATTAAATTCTAGAAAAAGGTACACTGGCTGTAGGAAGGAGATAAAATTCTAGAAAAAGGAGAGTTTAATTAGTTTTCAAGATTGTAGCAGAGTTGAACATTATTTAGTTTCCATTGACCAGCCTGCTCAAACCTTTTTTTTTGTTTTCATCAGGTGAACAAGTCTGAAACGAACGCTACCCCCTAAACCCCACTTTATATAGCGAAAACTGGGGTTTACGGGTGTATACGTGATTTTCCTTATTCTGCCCCAAGACATAGTTTGTGGGTACTCGTTAGAACCGCCTCAATGAGGTGGTTCTAACGAGCAACCGCAACCTAAGCTTGGAGTATAAATAAGAAAAATATCATGGATTTTCATCAGAAAAGTAGCCATTTTGGTGATGTGAAAAAATGCACGATGTGTCACGGCTGTGTTATCGTAATGGTTGTGGTTTTACGGCCCTTCCAAGATTATTTCACTTATTCAGTTGAGCCAAGCGATAATCAGAGGTTGGCAAAAACCGGAGTGCCCGGAGAAAAACCACGCAGAAATTAGCATCTCACACGTGACCCCAGCCAGGCTTGAACCCACAGTGGCTTACCCATGTGTCGTCAGTTTCGGCTCTACGTGGAAGCACCATTCAGCTCAATATCTTTCTCCAAGCCACGATAGGCGTGCGATTTTTGGTTTGATATTGTGTATGATAACTGAATAGTCGATTCTATGCTAGTTGAAATCTTACGAAGTCTTTTTGTGGGCATATTTACGTAAAGTCGGAGCCAAAGCGTAAAGTCGACATATTTTGATGGGACCAAAAATAGACCTTTCCTGATATGACCCTTTATAAAAATTCAGGTTGAAAAAATAAATCTGGAATAAGGACAAAGGAATAAGGAAAAAGGAATAAGGAAACAACTTACTCGTTGCAAACAGTGCAGACCCGTATCAGATACTGCAGAACAAGACGCCTGAGCAGGGCCTTCACTGTTTAATGCTTAAAGTTCAACCAATTTTTATCAATGATTAAATTCTAATCAGTCGGGTACCCCTTAACTTTTAAATGCACCCCTTCTGAATGTGGGATGGGACATCCCATTCTGTACAAAATGGGAAAAAATATTTATTTTTCTTTCTTTTTTTTTCTTAAATTTATTTGTGATTTTTCCTCAAAACTTTTCCTCTGAAACCTCTTGGTTACTTATAAACTTTCTGACTTTACCTTATTTACTTACCTAACTGCTATTGAATCAACGTTGAAACAACGTTTATAACGTTGTTTCAACGTTGAATCAAAGTTGAGTCAGTGTTGTGTGCCTGCAAGATTACTTGCTTACTTACCTACTCACCCACTCACTTGCTTGCTCGCGTGCTCACTCACTCACTCACTTACCCACAAACCTGTTTCTTTTATTTTCCTCTGTATAGTTAAAAGCCATCTGTATTGCTATTAGCTTTAGCAAATTCTTTTGAGTGTTTCCAGATTTTTGCCAGCTCTTATAATAAATACCCATTCTGACAGTCAAAAGCAGAAAGATGGTTTAGTTTAGAGATTAAAGTCTGATAACAAAATAGAGAAAATTCAGAAAAAGTCTGTATTTTGTAAGAGTGTTTTGTGAAAATCTGCATGTTTATTATAGCTTTAGAAGTCACTTTCGAGGTTTAGATGCAACCGCATTTATTCCAACGAACCATTCAAACAAGGCAACCCCAAGAAGGTAAGAATCTAGCTGTAACTACTGAAATTAATGTTAACAAATATAGTAATAATATTTTTTTTTCAGTGAACATTTATAGTAGTTTATAGTTTACACTTGCAGTGTAGGTCCTGTCTATAAACGGTCACTAGACGTTCATGTACGTATATTATAGGTCAGTAGAAGGTATTATTATAGGTCACTACCGATTATATTGTGTGGCTGTTCAACCCCTTTATTATGTTACTAGAATGGCTAACTGCGGTATAAATGCATAGATTTGTTAGTAGAATGTTATTAATTTCCAGCGTGGGTGTGTTTGTAGGGGGGGGGGGGGATATTTCCTACTGAGAATTAATTCCTTTTAGCTGGGCCAACTTTTTAAAATAATGAGAAAAACAACCTGGGATCAAAAAAAAATGTAGCTTTTCATTTCAGGAGTATCTTTCCATCACTGTTTCTCCTATGAGCATTTCAAATTTCATGCTCAAGCATGAAAAACTTTTTAGACGTCATTTCGAGTCAATTCAGGTGCTTAAACGGCGATTAAGAAAAATAACATGTGATTGTCTGTGCGAGATTATGTGGTCGAACCAATAAACTCTCAATTAATAGACATCACAAGGGACACCGAAACCAAAACAACAACAACAGCACTAACAACAATAAAAAAAGAACCACTCAGATTTATGTCAGAAAAGTCTGCAATATAGAGCACTCCCTTTTTGATCTGTTCAGTGCAAAACTTTGCCAGGCCGTGCAACATCTACAACTGCAACTGCAGTCCTGGGAAGATAGGTTAAGTTGACAACGGGGAAAACGATATGTTGGTTTCTTACTAGGCAATTATGTATACGTCCGTGCCAAAATGCACTGCGTCTGACTTTGAGGAGACTTGGAATTTAAAACTGACAAAAGGAATGATTATAATATGAAGACAAACGGGAATGCGATATTTAAGAAAGGAATCAATAACATCGGGTCACGACCATAGTTAGTGAACCCCGAAGACGTCGCTCGTGACCCAAACTTAATCATACTTCAATTAACATTAACCCTTTTTGTACCAAATGGAATCATCCTCCTTATATATATCAGGAGTCCATTCCAAAATTAAGGGGTGTCAGGTTGTGTTTTCTTCAAAATTTATTTGGAAAATAGCTTAACTTTTCGCAAACAGTGTAGGCCCTGAGCAAACGCCGCGTTCTTCGGCGTCTGATCTGGGCCTGCAGTGTTTGCCAAGGTTCCCCTTTAGGGTTTCCCGCATACAATGAGTTAAATAAAATACCATTATTACTTATATTTACATTATTTTCCATCCATTGTGTGACGAAAAATTCTGGTTTGAAGGCCAAAAATTAAAAAAAAAAAAATGTTATTTAGAATTTTTTGAAAAAAAAAAAAAAAAAAAATCGCGAAATTTTCACTTAATATGTCATAATTTATCATTCCCCACCGTTTTCAACAGCTTTACCGAAAAACTTAAGGTTTTGACATAAACGTTTAAGGACCCTACTGACGTCAGTCACGTCAAAATAAACAATGAGCGGGCCTCCGTGGCCTAGTGCTTAAGAGCGCGCTGAATCTTAATCATTAGATCTCTCACCGCTGTGGTTCGAGCCTAGACTAGCTCCTAGTTTGATAATAAAAGTCTGATCATTTTTGGTATTTTGTTTTTTTATAAGATGAAAAAAATGTGATATTTTTTCTTATTTCTGCTTATAGATTGTGGGTACATGTTAGAACCGCCTCATCTATATTTTAGAGCAGACTGAGTAAGAAAAATAAGGTCTACCCCTGTAAACCCCAGTTTTACTATATAAAAGTAGTGTTAAAGGGGGGAGGGGAGTAGAATTTTATTGGCGTGTTTTCGTGATGCATGTCAGACTTTCGGATGAGTCTTTAAACCGAGGTCCCGTATGACCCTAGCTGTTGGTGGGACGTAAAACTAAAACTCACTCACTCACTCATGATGCATGATAAGTTATGAAGGTAATTTATTCAACGTTCATATTGGGTCACGAGTAAAGTTTAAGTGAACCCCGAGTTATTTTACTTGACCCGATTTTGTTCAACTCAAATCGACGTTAAATAAATTGCGTTCATTTCTTGAATACTCTATGTACGTAGCCGGTCCCCGCCCATCGGAGCTTGAAGAAATATACGGGCTGCATGATGCTTCCACGCAGAGCTGAATCCGACCCACACTCGAGTACTGGCAAACTGCTTAGTGGATCTAAGCCTGCCCGGGCAAAGCGGTGTGTGTGTCGGAGCGTCCATACTTAAAAACCCTATTGGTTTCATTGGGCGACAGGGCTTGAGGTGTCATTCCATCTCAATGTCGGGTAAAAGTCCCACAAAATTGGAAGCAACGTCTCCAAAATGACCTTTACAGTGTTGACGGGTACGTTAAACCTCAAATCAAACAAAACAAAATTATTTACAGCAGAGCGAATTCTCATTTCTGAAAGTACGGGCGGCCTCTTTAAAGAAAGTTGCTCGAGGTCAGTGACCTTTTATTTAATAAGGGCATTCCAGGTAAGATTCGTCTGAGCTGGCCAGCGTGTTCTATGTTGATCCGATACAGTGATTTCTTACAAAGCATTTAGAATTTGTACTGCGGCTAACGCGCATATTAACATGAATTGAACTATATGCTGCTCTGATCAGCATTTTTGACATAAAATGTCTTCCCAGCAGCCATTCAACGTTGAACTAACGTTCTGGCATAAATATCTATGCGCATGACTGTTTGAAGCCATTGTCAAATGGACCGAAAGCCGTGCTCACACAGCAAAAACTATGTTCAAATCATGAAATTCGCGTGCTGTTTGAATTTCGCTATCATTAGACTGGCTTTGCTTTGTTTACGTTACGTTGAGCGACGTAACGTTATCGCCCTGATAACTCTGTGATGACGTCAGATGGTTACTGCGTAACAACGTCATTGTAACTGGCCGCCATATTGGTTCGCCGGTCGCATTTGAAGAGTTTATATGGAGCTTATGGGCGTTTTCGTCAAAATTTGCTGTCGGAATCGTAAGGTGTAGGGATAGTCGGCAAGGAACTTTTCAGTGAAAAGAAATGAACGGTTATCTTTCACGCCATTTTTCTGGTGAAAGCTTCGGCTTTTATCGCTAAAATTTGATCATTTTTAAACAGTTTTAAAAGCAGATCGTGTCTGATTTTTTTTATCGGCAATCATCAGAAATGAAAAGAAATATACGGAACAATAATATAGAGTAAGTCTTTATCAGAGGTTTGAGACTGATTGTTTAAAATATTTCTTGTGCACATATAGCAGAATACCTCTGAAAATGGCGGACCGCAGGGTAGGTGAAGTCACGCCGATTGTCCTTATGCAAGAACAACGATCATCCATGGTTTTTCACTGCGTTAACATTTGCGGGATCCCTCGGAAGATATTTTAACATTCGGCCTGGTGGCCTCATGTTCCAACAGCTTCCTCGGGACCCGGCTAATGTTAATGCATGAAAAACCATGGTTGATCGCAATATTGAAACAACGTTGTTTCAACGTTAGTTCAACATTGAGTCCAAGTTTTGTGCCTGCAGGGTTGGAAGAACATCAATAACTCGAATACCCTTAGATAATGATAATTTGTTTGAGGTATGGGATCTTCGAGCTCCTGAGTAAATGGTAGCGATAATGGGGATAACTTAAGGATATCTGTTCTAGCGGGAATGTTGTGTGTAATCATTAGAATCGCCTCGGTGAGGCGATTCCATGGCCAACCTAATCACGAAAACGCGCCTATATAATTTTGATCCCCCTTGAACTTGAACCCCGCTTTAAATAAGAAAAATGTCACAATTTTTCATCTTAAAATTTTCGTGTTTTTTTTTTTCGCGATGGGGGGAGTTTACAATGTATTTGTATATGCATATTTCCGTAATGTTATCTGTCATTTACCTGTTGAGTCTAATGAGAAAACACACCATGTCTTTTCAAGAAAAAAAACATTTGTTTCCTTCTCTATGTACTCCAGAATGAGTTCGAATTAGCCATGGTTAACGAATATCCGTGTTCGAAGTTTCATTGTAATATCATTCTGCAAAGGATTGCAGAAATCTATCATAGTTTTCAGTGCTCATTAAACATCGGTTTCTTCTATTTAGTTTGTAGAATCTACATACCCCTGTCACACAATGGCGTAACAGGCTTGCTTGCGTATGTACGGCGTATCAAATCACATTAACGATACGAAAGGTACGCCACAGCAACAGCAGCTTACATAGCTAATACTCCTGGATACGGCGCATGAACACCTTTACACGAGGCTGCAACGTAATTATTGCGCATGAGACTTAAAAACGTAGCACATACGTGGCACATATACGCCACATGCATGTCATGCGAGTTTGGAACGTAACAATATCGTATCTCGAACGCTTCCTACGCCGTGCTAACGCCTTTGTTAGCTACCGACGTAAGTGTGGCGTTTGTCTGGCGTACGAAGCGTTGTCGTGCAATCTTATTTATGGCGTATTTGGTATACGTTTGAATCGCAAATACATACACGTATCTTAACGTATGCACTTACCCATTGCTGCTGCGTAAGTCGAAGTTAAAATGGTTGTGGCTTTACCTACTGGATAATTACGATGATTGTGGCTCTCATGTGGCATCACCTACATTAGCATACTTTTTACATGAGGTCTAGACTTGCCCAAGTCATTTAATTAAGTGTCCATTGTAAAATTAATTGTTTACATAAAAAGCAATACAATCTTAAAATTAACACCTACATTCAGAGATGAAGACTAAAGAGACTTTTACATAGGCCCTATTTTTTGTTTTAAGGTGCATTATTGAGCTATCTGGAAAAAAATGCTTAAAAAAATAAAATACATACAGCCGGTAATTTTTCTTTAAAACAATACAAATGAATGCAAATTTTATGCAAAAATGTGAACAATTATGATGACAGGTAAACTAGTTTGAGAGGGATTCCCTAACTAGGTTTCGCACACTAGTTAGATCTATTTTTAGTTCGTGACAAAAATAGAATCCCCATATATGACGTTATGCGACGTTCATTTTTGGCCTTGTTTGCTTAGGCCATGCCTGAATCGGAAGAAATATGACGCTGAATACCATGCCATAAGTAACGACACTCAGAGACGATACTGTCGCCATGTATGTGTAAAGTGACAGATTTATTTTTAGAACAGAAATTCCGAGCACATGTTCAGAGCTAAGGGTAAACACGAATGAAAACGACCATTTTCACAAAGTTCTGAAGCTGTATTTGGCTCCAAAAGTGTACACATGACAAAGGAGTATGCATTGAAGATAAAAACCAGAAAAAAAAATTGAGACCCGGTAGCTCAATAATGCACCTTTAAAGGGACTTTCATTTGATATAAAAATGTGTTTTTTTTTAAATGTAAATGTAGGAACTTAGGCAAGTCTAAATGAGATCAAGTGGTCAGGCAAATGTCTCATTCATCTCAGTCATGGATCGCTATTCTGAAGACGGGGTTGCTGTTGTTGGGCTATTGTGGACCTTGTTCCTTCTCTTTCTGTAGATCAGTTTGTTGGCATGCTGACTCAGTGAATGACAGCAGTGTAATATGCACAAGCGTTTTGTTCCAAATTGTGAATGCCGCTTGTTCGCAAAAGCGAATGGAACGCCGTGTCAACGAAGCAGCAACCTACTGTTCGTCACGCTTATGCCACACAAGCGCCACGCTACGCGAAGCTTTACGCCGCAAGAACCCGGTGATACCCCAGGTACGCCACAGAAATGCAATAGATACGCCGCTGAAACGCCATCCAAACGCCATGTACACCACAGGACCTCTAATTTACACAAATGTCTCCTCAATGGCCAACGTAAACGCCGCGTACGTGGTAGGAAACGTAAAAGTGTGAAAGAGGCATTAGAAAATAGAAGTTAAGAATATACACGTATAGCAATAATTTGCTAAAAATCGCAGATTCAATTTATCAGTGTGGAAATCTCGATCTATTTCTGGTCCAGGAAATTCCGATCCAGTGGTAGGCGTAGTCGAACACGCTTGCGTAGTTCAAGCCACAGTACCTGATGAGTTGTTTGGTTTTAGGTTTAATGTCCCCGTCTACACTATATAGATCATTTTGGAGACGTCGCTTCCAATTTTGTGGGACTTATACCGACATTGAGCTGAAATGACATCTCAAGCATTGCCGTCAAATGAAACCAATAGGGTTTATATGCATGGACGGCCCGACTCTCCCTACTTTTCCCGGGCAAGCTTATGACCTCTTAGCAGTTTACCATGCGTATAGGTACTAGCTCTGCGTGAACTCATCATGCAGCCCAATCTATTTCTTCAAGCCACGATGGGTGGGGGCCGCGATGAGTTAAGAGTGACCCATTTCCAATTATAGGGTTGTGATGTTAGTTTTGTTTGTGGTAAATTTTACAAAAAAATTACGAACTTTAAGCAAACAGTGTAGACTCAGATCAGACGCCGCAAAAACGAGGCGTCTGATCTGGGTATACTCTGTTTGCCAAGGTCCAATAAATGGGCCGCTAGGTAGATGCGTCCAGATGTCAAGGTAAAGCCCCCGCCCATCGGGTCTTGAAGAAATAGAGGGGCTGCATGATGCTTTCACGTAGAGCTGAAACCGACCCGCACACGACGCTGGTAAACCACATAGAGGATCTAAGCCTGTCCAGGCAATGCAGTGCTAGTAGGACCGTCCATGCTTTTAAACCCTATCGGTTTCATTGGGCGGCAGGGCTTGAGATGTCACTTTATCTCAATGTCGGGTAAAAGTCCCACAAAATTGGAAGCAACGTCTCCAAAATGACCTTTACAGTACTGACGGGGACGTTAAACCTCAAATCAAACAAACAAGATGCGTCAAAGCACTTTAATAGACAAAAATAAATGTTTGTCGTGTGCACTCCAAAATAAGCGAAGTCTTCCACAAATGCATCAACATCTGCAGTTGTGTGTTTTCCCATGAGTTGTGACTCATGAACCAGTTCCAAACAGCCGTAGTAAACGAGCCATCGGTGTTCGAGCCATCGAAGTTTCACAGCATCTGAGGAAGATTGACTTCAGGATCCAGGCTTAAACTGGTGTCAAACGCCTTACTTATAAGGTATGAATTCCTTGTTGTGAGGCAAATTCTTATGTTTCATATGATCGAAAACGTGCACCTCCTACCATAGAAAAGGGCAGAGCACATTGTGTTTGTTTGAATTGAGGTTTAACGTCCCCGTCGACTATTTAGGCCATTTGGGAGACGTTGCTTCCCATGTTGTCGGACTTTTACCCGGCACTGAGATGACATTGTCGCCCAATGAAACCAATAGGATTTATATCCATGGACGGTCCGACTCGCACCACTTTACCTGGGCAGGCTTAGACCTAAGCGATTTACCACTATTCGGTCGGTTTCAGCTCTACGTGGAAGCACCATGCAGCCCAATCTATTTCTCCAAGCCCCGACAGGCGGGACCGATGACATTGCACATAGGCCCCTTAATAATCTTTTTGGGAAAACTATACATGTACTTTGGCAAGCATGCTACAGCCCAGATTAGCTATTTCACCATCATATGGAATGATATAAACATATTCAAACTGGTGAAAATTATGGTCTGGCCCAGAAAAACCTGCTCACTCCATACTTTTCACTCAGTTTCAGTTATGTGGCTAATTCATTGCTTCCAAAAGGATAACCATTCTTTAGAACGTGTCAAAGAAATATATATTCTCACTGCATTTACAGATTCAAAAACCAAAATAACTTTGGTAAAATTTGTCACCAACAAAACAAACCTGGCGAGTGTGTTTGAGTTTTACGTCCCACCAACAGCTAAGGTCATACGGAGACGGGACCTCGGTTTAAAGACTCATCCGAAAGTCTGGAGAAGCCCGGGACCGATCCTGCGATCCCTGATTTACAAGGCGAGTAGCGTAACCACTACACCACGGAGGCTTCTGAAACAAACCTGACACTTCGGGAGAATTATGGCTTATTTTGCTACCATGCAGCCCAATCTATTTCAAAAACCTGGCACTTCTATAAATGGAAATGGACTGGTTCCAATCTATTAGGTTTCCATCCTATTGTCATTTCATACGCCAGCACACAAATGCCACATACTGAATGAAGACAATTATTATACCTTTCCACATTTTTCTTTTATTTTGCTTGCTTTTAATTTCGAAACCTCAGCATTTACTGAAACCTCAGCATTTTGTTTAAATATGTATTAGATTCGTTCTAAATTTGTGAACTCAGAGCGGAAGGATAAAATTGTCAGGTTTGCAATTAATTGAATGGACTACTTTTTGTCGGTAACAACAAAAGTCCTACAGGCCTAGTTGACGTTGATCATGTGTCAATGAATACATGACTCCCCTGAGGTCATATGATCTCTGAGTGACGACAAAATAAGCCATGATTCTCCCAAATATGATTGGAGGGAGGGGAGCGAATGTCATCGCTCTTAATAGGAACATCGCATGTAGTTGTTTTCTTGATTCAGTGTCCTCAAACCAAAATAAAATTTTTCGTCGCATAATAGATGGAAAATAATGTAAATATAAGCCAGGTAACTATTTAGGTTTCACTGAAGTATGAACAGAGACAAATGTGACACCTTCGGGTGGCATTTGCCGCAGAGCTATGCTTCGAAATAGCAAGAAACTGTCTATTTATATGTAAATAAAAATAAAATCCCCCACCCACACCTTTATATTTGGAGGTACGTCTTTCACAAGGGCACCTGTCTATCGACATGTGTCTCTGTTATAAATGTCGCCTCTTGACTCCAACACTGTTCATGACACTTCTGCAATCGACTCAAAACATTACGAAAACACGCCTATACAACTACATTGTAAATATTACCGCCAAAAAACAAAAAAAAAAAAAACAAAAAAAAAAAAAAACATTTCAAGATGAAAAGTGGTGATATTTTTCTTATTTCTGCTCAAATTTAGATTTTGGGAACACGTTAGAACCGCCTCACCAAAGCGGTTCTAACGAGTACGCACAATCTAGATTTTAGAACAGAAATAAGGTAAAATAAGGTTTACCCATGTAAACCCAAGTTTTACTATACTGACCGGAAATAGAAACAATATACTTAAATTGTCTCGCCTGACAAAACAAGCGAATAATTCAGTTAAAAATTACTGATTAAGGATACTACTAACTATAGACATGAAGCCTGTAAGAATTTAAAGAAAATCTGGTGTTCAAAACAAAAGTTTTTGGGAAAAATGTAAAAAAGTGCATTTTACACAAAATATGTTTGTAATCGAATTTTGACTTCAACAATTGTGCGTAAAGGTAATAAGTTAAAAGCAAGGAATAAAAAAAAATAAAATAACATCTAAAAATTATCGAGAAACAAACATTTTATTAAAATCTAAAAAACTGTTGTTTTTTTTTTTTTTTTTTTTTTTTTCAGAGAAATATTTAAAATAATGTCCTTCAATCGTTTAAGCATCTTCAGCTGCGTCTTAAATATTGATTAAAACAAACCGCAATCAAAATGCCATACTTTTCGCTCACTTCCGGTGGTATAGTCCAATATTTAAAGGTCGATAACATTTCAACCATTGTGAAAATTTTCATTTTGTAAACAATATTCCCAACGTTAGATGATGAGTAATAATTGGTAAAAATGGGAACGCGACACAAAATGTTTGACTCAATGGAAACTTGAACACCAAGAGTTTGACCCTTGCCTTGAACCTGTACGTGGCTTTACCCGTTAAATCGTAGCTATCATTAAACATTTTCTTCGATAAATCAGACATGCCACTGATGATAATTTATATTATTGGAATTCATTTCATGAAAATGTTTTGCCAGTAACAATTTAAAAATGAGTGTATAGTTTCTATTTCCGGGGAGTATATATAAAAGTGGGATTCGAGGGGGGGGGGGGGGGGGGGGGGGGGTTCAAAATTATATAGGCGCGATGAGGTATTAAGAACAAGTAGCTCTTCAGTGCTGATGTCAACGCAGCTGTCAATGATGAAATTCAGATAAAGGTAATTTATAGAAAATAGCCGCGTTTTTCTTATCGCTGCAAGGACAGAGTGTTGCGTAAGAGGGTTATCAATAGAATCTAGACTGGAATCATGACTAACATTGTAGACATAGATCAGACGCCGCAAAACGTGGCGTCAGATCAGGGTCTACACTGTTTACTAACTGCTCAGGAGTCTAAGGGTTAAACGAAACAGTCAGTCCCCGTTCAGGACCATTTTCAAGTGTACACTCAGAGACAGTTGACCAACCAATGCTGTCAAGTGTACACTCAGAGACAGTTGACCAACCAATGCTGTCAAGTGTACACTCAGAGACAGTTGACCAACCAATGCTGTCAAGTCTACACTCAGAGACAGTTGACCAACCAATGCTGTCAAGTCTACACTCAGAGACAATTGACCAACCAATGCTGTCAAGTCTACACTCAGAGACAGTTGACCAACTAATGCTGTCAAGTCTACACTCAGAGACAATTGACCAACCAATGCTGTCAAGTCTACACTCAGAGACAATTGACCAACCAATGCTGTCAAGTCTACACTCAGAGACAATTGACCAACCAATGCTGTCAAGTCTACACTCAGAGACAATTGACCAACCAATGCTGTCAAGTCTACACTCAGAGACAGTTGACCAACCAATGCTGTCAAGTCTATACTCAGAGACAGTTGACCAACCAATGCTGTCAAGTCTACACTCAGAGACAATTGACCAACCAATGCTGTTAAGTCTACACTCAGAGACAGTTGACCAACCAATGCTGTCAAGTCTACACTCAGAGACAGTTGACCAACCAATTCTGTCAAGTCTACACTCAGAGACAATTGACCAACCGATGCTGTCAAGTCTACACTCAGAGACAATTGACCAATCAATGCTGTCAAGTCTACACTCAGAGACAATTGACCAACCAATGCTGTCAAGTCTACACTCAGAGACAATTAATTAACCAATGCTGTCAAGTCTACACTCAGAGACAATTGACCAACCAATGCTGTCAAGTCTACACTCAGAGACAATTGACCAACCAATGCTGTCAAGTCTACACTCAGAGACAATTAATTAACCAATGCTGTCAAGTTTACACTCAGAGACAATTGACCAACCAATGCTGTCAAGTCTACACTCAGAGACAATTGACCAACCAATGCTGTCAAGTCTACACTCAGAGACAATTGATCAACCAATGCTGTCAAGTCTACACTCAGAGACAATTGACCAACCAATGCTGTCAAGTCTACACTCAGAGACAGTTGACCAACCAATGCTGTCAAGTCTACACTCAGAGACAATTGACCAACCAATGCTGTCAAGTCTACACTCAGAGACAATTGACCAACCAATGCTGTCAAGTCTACACTCAGAGACAATTAACCAACCAATGCTGTCAAGTCTACCATAAGAGACAATTGACCAACCAATGCTGTCAAGTCTACACTCAGAGACAATTGACCAACCAATGCTGTCAAGTCTACACTCAGAGACAATTGACCAACCAATGCTGTCAAGTCTACACTCAGAGACAATTGACCAACCAATGCTGACAAGTCTTCACTCAGAGACAATTGACCAACCAATGCTGTCAAGTCTACACTCAGAGACAATTAATTAACCAATGCTGTCAAGTCTACACTCAGAGACAATTGACCAACCAATGCTGTCAAGTCTACACTCAGAGACAATTGACCAACCAATGCTGTCAAGTCTACACTCAGAGACAATTGACCAACCACTGCTGTCAAGTCTACACTCAGAGACAATTGACCAACCAATGCTGTCAAGTCTACACTCAGAGACAATTGACCAACCAATGCTGTCAAGTCTACACTCAGAGACAATTGACCAACCAATGCTGTCAAGTCTACACTCAGAGACAATTGACCAACCAATGCTGTCAAGTCTACACTCAGAGATAATTGACCAACCAATGCTGTAAAGTCTACACTCAGAGACAATTGACCAACCAATGCTGTCAGGTCTACACTCAGAGACAATTGACCAACCAATGCTGTCAGTGCTTTGATTATGAAAAATAGAAGTGAAATCGATGCAATTAACCGCAGCCCTCATCAGAGACACCGAAAACATGAAATAACTAGACACTGATGGAAACATCAGCAGCGGAAAGCCAAAAGGACAGTCAGTTTCCCACAAAATGACCAATTTGCTATCCAAAACAAAACATATAAGCGATACACACGTTCAAAGACAAACCATAACATGGCCCCCGCCCATCGGGGCTTGAAGAAATATATGGGCTGCATGGTGCTTCCACGCAGAGCTGAAACCGATCGCACACGAGTACTGGTAACCCGCTTAGAGGATCTAAGCCTGCCCAGACAAAGCGGTGCGAGTCGGACCCATGCTTATAAAAAATAGAAGTGAAGGCAATGATCAGGAATCGAAACAATTAACCCACAGCTCCCATCAGAGACACCAAAGGGAAAGAAACACAAACATGAAACAACAGCCCCAACGGAATCACCAACAGCGGAAAGCCCAAAGGACAGCCATCATCCCACAAAAAGGTCAATAGGCTATCCAAAAGAAAATAACACAAGCGACACAAACATCCAAAGACAAACCATAATAAAAACACACCGCGACAGAAGAACCGCCCCGGAACGGTCAGCGGAAATGAATTCCACTGGGGGGGGGGGGGAGGGGTGGGGGGGGAGGAGGGGCTTAAATCGATTCCACGCGGCACCAATCCTCGCCCTTACTGCCGCCGCGATTTATACAAATAATTTGTTCAGTCCGCATGAAGGCCTCCAAACTCATCAGTGCAACATCCCCGTGAACACTAAAAACCAAACAACCACAGAGATGAAACAACGGTGAGGACTAGACAGCAAGAAAACACTGAAATGCTGGAGCAAAAGAAACCCAACAATTAGACTCCGATAGACAAATAATTTGTTCAGTCCGCATGAAGGCCTCCTAACTCATCAGTGCAACATCTCCGAGAACACAAAAATCAAATAACCACAGAGATGAAACAACGATGAGGACCCGACAGCTATTTGGTTCATAGGGTGACAGGGCCTGAGATTTCATGTCATCTCAGCGTCGGGTAAAAGTCCCACAAAATTGGACGCAACGTCTCCAAAATGACCTATACCGTGTTGAAGGGGACGTTGAATCTCAAATCAAATAAACAAACAAACCATAACAAAAATAAACCGCAACAGAAGAACCGCCTTGGAACGGCCAGTGAAACGAATTCCACTGTGTGTGTGGGTGTGGGGGGGGGGTGCTTAAATCGATTTTACGCGGACGCAATCCTCGCCCTTACTTCCGTCGCGATTTAGACAAATAATTTGTTCAGTCCGCATGAAGGCCTCCTAACTCTTCGGTGCAACTTCTCCGAGAACACAAACATAAAAAAACCACAGAGATGAAACAACGATGAGGATTCGTCAGCTAGAAACCACTGAAATGCTGAAACAAAAGAAAAGCAATAGTTAGTCTCCGATAGGCCCGACCAGTGACAGAGCATCAGGCACCAACCAACACTACATAAAATGAAATTCTCTCTCATGATGCTTCCACGCAGAGCTGAAACCGACCGCAAACGAGTACTGGTAAACCGCTTAGAGGATCTAAGCCTGCCCAGATAAAGCGGTGCGAGTCGGACCGCCCATGCTTATAAAAAATAGAAGTGGAGGCAATGATCAGGAATCGATACAATTAACCCACTGCTCTCATCAGAGACACCAAAGGGAAACATGAAACAACAGACCCTAATGGAAACACCAATAGCGGAAAGCCAAAAGGACAGTTACTTTCCCACAAAATGGCCAATTGCCTATCCAAAACAAAATAATATAAGCGACACAAACACCCAAAGACCAAACAACAGCGTAAGCCTTTACGCTGATCTGAGGCCTGACCCACCGGCGTGCAATTAAAGAGGAAAGCGTGACTGGGTTAACTACCATGCATGCAGTCTTGAAACCTGGAAGAAATAAACCAGGCAGTTGTAACAATTTCTCATTTTGAAATGACCCAGGGGTCGCGGGTTCAATCCCGGGTTTCTTCAGGCTTTATGCTGAGTCTTAAAACCGAGGTCCAGTCACCGTATAACATTAGCTGTTGATGGGACCTAAAATTCAAAAACACACGGAATGCGGGTGTTACTTAGAATCGCCTATTTGGTACGTTCTCAAAGAGTACCTACAGTATATGTTTTAAGCAGGACTGGGAAAAATAAAGTATAACCCCCTGTAAATCCCCTCTTTTAATATATACTACTCCGCTGCATGATGCTTCCACGCAGAACTGAAACCGACTGCACATTAGTACTGGTGAAGGGTCAAAGCCTGTCCAGGCAAAGTGTGAGTCGGACTGTCCATGCATATAAACCCTATTGGTTCATTTGGCGACAGGGCTTGAGATGTCATTTCAGCTCAGGTTCGGGTAAAAGTCCCACAAAATTGGAAGCAACGTCTCCAAAATGACTGATATTTTGTTGACGGGGATGTTGAGCCTCGAATTAAACAAATCTTTTCTATATAAATCAGGACTTAAGAGTATCATGATCATGTCATTGTCTGAACCAAAACACACAGAGTGCACTACCAAATGAAAAGCATGTCTGGTTTATTTCAAAGAGATTAACACTGGCAAAGTACAGCAAAATTCCTTTATTGAGACCGCCTTTGGGACTGTTCTAAAGGGGTCTTAAAGACCACTTTTGAACAGTCCCAAAGGTGGGTCCTTGACCAGGGGACACTGCGGGCAGAAAACACAAAGAAAGCTTAAGTGCACCCTTCAAAATAAGCTTTTTAAAGCAGAATTAGTCTTAATTTTAGGTGGTCTTAATAGCAGAGTTTTACTGTAGTTAGAAGTGAAGGCAATGATCATTCATTATGACAAGTACATAATTATAATTTATACAGAAAAGAACATAAAACATATAAATGATGCCAAGGAGATTGAGCTAGTCCATACAAAGTGCTGCCGCTGGGCTCTTAATTTAAAAAAAATCCACACACCTTAGTGTTCTTCGATGAGTTACGACGAGTTCCTTTCATTATTCAAAGAAAATTTAACATGATAAAATACTGGGCTAAACTAATGAAACGCAATGCTTTTTTTTACCAAAGAAAATGTATAGAATTTTGAAAGACGATGCGGACAGCGGCAATTCTTACAATGGTACCAATTGGACATCGTACATAAAGTCAATGTTTCTACTGAACCGAAAAAGAAACGCAACTTTTTAACCCAAAAGATTTTCATGCAACCATCAGGTTGACTGAAAAATCATTTTGCGATTTACTTTCATACTTTTTAAACTTTCTTTTGCAGAAAACATCTGGGCGATATCTGTACAGTTTAACGCTCCACTCGGCAATTCGTTTTCAACATTTCCTCGTGCAGTACATTAAATGTATACAGTAACTTCATCATATTGGCATATTGTGTTACCTGGAGTTTAGGTTTCAAAAGTCAGGCTGTTAACGCCAGGAACTTCCAAGTGAGTAAATCGACGATAACTCGCTTGTACCAGCGTCTACGTCAAACGGGAACGACAAATGGCAGGCCCAGAGGTGGAAGTCCACGCGTTACGACACGTCGTCCGTCTAACCCACATTCGTAATCGGTTCCGTACAGCCGTCGAGACGTCTCGGGTAACATCAGGAACGCACAACAATCGAATAAGTGCAGATACTGTCAGGAATCGCCTTCGAGAGTTTGGCTTACGTCCTCGTCGTTCGAACGTTGGTATGCCATTAACACCACGACGACGTCAGATTAGAATAGGCCAAACCTGTTTCCCTTTCGTCAGTGGCGTAACGTTATATTTTCTGACGAGTCCAGGTACTTGTTGTACACAGCTAACGGCCATCAACGAGTGAATAGGCGTGACGGAGAGCGTTATCTTGACAATTGTTTGGTTGAACGTGATCGATTTGGAGGCGGTGGGTTGATTGTGTGGGCTGGCATATCTTATGGTCATAGAACGCCCCTGGTATTCATTGATGGATCTTTGACGGTTCAGCGTTACGTTGACGTCGTTTTACGACCGGTAGTTGTTCCATATGTACGACAGCACAACGTTACGTTTCAACAGGATAACGCTCGGGCGCATGTAGCAAGGCTCAGGATGGCGTTTTTTCAGCAAAACAACGTTGACGTGATGCACTGGCCTCCGTATAGTCCAGATCTTTCTTCTATAGAACATTTGTGGAACGTCTTGGATAGGCGCGTACGTAACCGCCGCCAACAACGCGTCAAGCCTTGCGTCTCGCGCTCATACAGTAGTGGAATGCTATTCCCCAGGCAGAGATCAATCGTTTTATCCTGTCCATGACCAGGCGTGTGTGTGTGTGCAGGACTGAATGGGGCCCCCGCCCAGAGGGGCTTGAAGAAATATATGGGCTGCATGATGCTTCCACGCAGAGCTGATACACTAATACTGGTAAACCGCTTAGAGGATCTAAGCCTGCCCAGGAACCGCGGTGCGAGGCGGACCGTCCATGCTAATAAACCCTATTGGTTTCATTGGGCGACAGGGCTTGAGATGTCATTTCATCTCAATGTCGGGTAAAAGTCCCACAAAATTGGGAGCAATGTCTCCAAAATGACCTTTACAGTGTTGACGGGGACGTTAAACCTCAAATCAAACAAACAAACAAAAGCAGGACTGAATGCAATCGGAGGACATACTCGCTATTAAATGCTAATGTTTTTACTTGTGAAATGACTACCTCTATGACAAAACGGATTTATGTTCCAAACATTCTCGCTGGAAATTGAACTCTCTATGGTAGTTACATTCAGGAATGATTATATTATTGCGTCATTAAATCGATTTCCTGCAAACATGATTATTTCTGCAAATACTCGCATTTATATTTGGAGTTGCGTTTCTTTTTCGGTTCAGTATATATGGCTACAACAGGAAGAAATAGATATTCCTTTGTCGCTGATAAATAGAGATTATCATATGGCATTTTTCATCTATCTATCTATCTATCTATCTATCTATCTATCTATCTATCTATCTATCTATCTATCTATCTATCTATCTATCTATATCTATCTATCTATCTATCTATCTATCTATCTATCTATCTATCTATCTATCTATCTATCTACTGATACTGCGTCGGTCACATTTGACCATTATCGCAGGTGTATATTACATACACTCCAGGTTTTGCAGGATGAAAGCCTACACAGTAATCATGTAATTACGGTAGGGATCTTTAACCTGCACAGGGGATGGTTCTCCCTGCACATGGGGGGGGGGGGGGGGGGGGGGGGGGCTCCAGTTAACGTCCGATCCGAAGGACGGTGCACTTTATGACATTCATCCCTGCAAATGTTGCCAATGGAGCGTGTTCGGACACCGAAATTTTATCGCCGCTGCCGGGGATCGAATCCGGGACCTCTAGCATCAGAGGCAAGTGCATTAACCACTGAGCTATCACGCTCCTGTCAGCAATCCCCTGCATCGTTCTTTCGCCCATTTTCCTCTCGTATTCGCTGCGCCGTGCCATGTTTTTTTTTTTTTTTTTTTGCCAAATAGTTCGAACAGAGGAAAATATTGCCAATTGCAAATGGCGTCCTGACAACAAATGCGAAATGCCGCAAAAGGAAGAACGCCGCGTGTTCCGAACTAAATGTATGATAAAACAAAGAATCTTCGATCACTATCACCAAACATGGTACACTGATATTAACAATTCAAATAGACTAATTACATATGCGAGGTATAAACATGAATTTAATTGTGAAAATTATTTAGATTGTATAGCAAACAAGGACTATAAGGTTTCACTTACTCCATTCAGACTCTCCGCACATGCTCGACAAATTGAACGTGGGCGATACAGACTCTCCGCACATGCTCTACAAATTGAACGTGGGCGATACAGACTCTCCGCACATGCTCTACAAATTGAACGTGGGCGATACAGACTCTCCGCACATGCTCTACAAATTGAACGTGGGCGATACAGACTCTCCGCACATGCTCTACAAATTGAACGTGGGCCATACGAAAATATTGCCCGCAGTGAAAGGATCTGTAAATGTTGTAATATGTCAAAGTAAAAGTAAAACAAAGATCAGGAATCGATACAATTAACTTACTCCACCCATCAAAGACACCAAAGGGAAAGAAACGCAAACATTAAGCGACCAGACCATAATGGAAACCTAAACAAAGGAAGGCCATAAGGACAGTTACTTTCCCACAAAATGGCCATATGGCCATCCAAAATAAAAAGACACAAGTGATACACACAGTAAGTAACAAACAACACCATAAATAAACCGCCACAGAAGAACCGCCTTGGAACGGTCAGTGGAAAGATGTCCACTGGGGGGCTTAAATCGATTTTACGTGACCACAATCCTCGCCCTTACTTCCGTCGCGATTTATACAAATAATTTGTTCAGTCCGCATGAAGGCCTCCTAACTCATCAGTGCAACATCTCCGTGAACACAAAAAATCAAAGAACCACAGAGGTGAGACAACGGTGAGGACTATACAAATAATTTGTTCAGTCCGCATGAAGGCCTCCTAACTCATCATTGCAACATCTCCGTGAACACAAAAAATCAAAGAACCACAGAGGTGAGACAACGGTGAGGACTGAAAAGATTGAAAATGAATATCACTTTTTACTTGTATGCCCTCTTTATGCAGAAATAGAAGAAATGTTTTTAAACCATATTTTTGTCACTGACCAAACATGAAGAAGGTTGATGATTTTATTATGTCAAATTCAAAGCAGGTGATATTAAATGTTGCAAAGTTTATATATAATGCACTTTAATTGAGAAAAGTAGAATTGAACCCGTAAAATACTTGGCATGTTAGTTAAAATTGGCTCCTCTGTAAAAAACATTTTTTTTTATGTATGAATGTATTGATCTCACTTTGTACATCATATACGCTATAAACATTGTTGCAGATGTTTAATGCTTAAAAAACATATTTGTATTTGTATAAATTATTTTTTCAATGTATTCGTGCGCGCAAAAAGTCCGAGAAGAAATCACCCAACATTTCAATTCACTGATTCAGTTTCTTAGTCGAATAAGGAAAAAGGAAAAAATATTTTCCTTTTTCCTTATTCGATTTTCATGACGCTGTACCTCCATAGTTTCCTAGGATGCAGCTGTCTGCTGTCGCTTTTTATGACTAATATTACACTGACATTCATTCTAGACATATTTTACAATTCTGAAATGTCAATTTTTCATGTAGCCTTTCACAAACGCAGTATCTGTGCATGTCATAAGGCACATTTCTGTATGTAACGACTCTTAGTATCATTCATCTTTTTCATTTCCCTGATTCAGTTTCTTTGTCGAATAAGGAAAAGGAAAAAAGGAATAAGGAAAAAATCTTTTCCTTTTTCCTTATTCGATTTTCATGACGCTGTAGCTCCATAGTTTCTTAGGTTGCAGCTGTCTGCTGTCGCTTTTTATGACTAGTATTACTCGGACATTCATTCTAGACATATCTCACTTTTGTCGTTTTACAATCATGAAATGTCAATTTTTCATGTAGCCTTTCACAAACGCACTATCTGTGCATGTCATAAGGCACATTTCTGTATGTAACGACTCTCAGTATCATTAATCTTTTTTTCAATTCACTGATTCAGTTTCTTAGTCGAATAAGGAAAAAGGAAAAAGTAATAAGGAAAAAGGAACTAACTTTATGGTCATATATTTTGAGCACAAGTAAGAAAAATATCACAATTTTTCATCTCAGAACTTTCAATTTTTACAATGTATTTGTATAGGCGTGTTTTCGTAATGTGGCCCCTAAAGTTACGTTTATATATCTATTGCCTTATCAAAGCAATAGAATTTTAGTTTCAATACTTTTATGCTAATATTACAAAAAAACATTCTTTGCCTAAGCGAGTATTGATTATTTGTTAAAAATAAAAGTCGAAAATACACAGGCTCATAAATGAAGATATCTGTATTTCGAATACAGATATCTGCATTTCAATTACATATATCTCTAATTAAGCTTAAATGCATATACCTGTTATTCAAATGCAGATATCTATAATTGAAATTCAGATATCTCTTTTACTCAAATAGATATATCTCTATTACCCAAATAGAGATATCTATGTTTAAAATAAAGATATCTGCATTTAAATACAGTAATCTGCATTTAAATGCAAGTATCTCTATTTAAATGCAGACATCTACATTTTAATTGCAGACACCTGTATTAAATGTGTATAAACCCGAACGGGACGCCATATAAATTATGTCATCCTTTCGAATTAAAAATTTTCTTGTCCACATCATTTTTTTCTGATGCAGAAATGTAGCATTGCTCGATTTTTTTTTTTTCAAAATATGTTTACAAAGTTGACTGAAAATCAATTTTGTTGACATTTTTGATGTCGGAATCGCCGGCTTGCGATGTATTCCATAACCCTTTTACACCTTGTGTTTAGGTGAGCTACAATCTATAAATTGGTGCACGCATACGTCTTATTTGTTGGACTAAGTTCATTTAGTCAGTGGAAGTCCACGCTCTTTTTTTTTTAAGAAAAAAAAATGTATGAAAAAGGTATCGTGATTGTATGACATGACCCAAAGTCACCTACCGACTCCGATACTAAAATTCCAAAATCAAAGGAAAAATTCTCCATATAACAACTTTTTAACACACATTATCGTCATCATGGTCGATTGTTTAAAATCCACATGGCGATTTAATTGACACAATTACTGCCATGGACAAGTGCAGTTGTCATGGTAAACAAAAATCAATAACCAAGGTACAAGCAATTACCATTGATACGGAGACAGGTTTATTATCCTTCTCATTTAGCTTTTATCTGATTGGCTGGTTACTTTTCACTAGTCCGTGAATGTTTTCAGTTCTTTTGCACTAACAACAAATTAACATAAAAAACGTCGCGTATTGTTTTTATTGTTTGTTTATTTTTTTATTTTTTGTTTGTTTGTTTGTTTGTTTGATTGATGATTTTTTTCATATAGAAAAAAGACTAAGTCACATCACGTGAACGAATACGTGAAATGAACACCCCACTAAACCCCACTCTATATAGAGAAAACTGGGGTTTACGGGGGTATACATTCTTCTTCTTATTTATGCTCCAAGACATAGGTTATGGGTACTCGTTAGAACCGCCTCAATGAGGCGGTTCTAACGAGCACCCACAACCTATGTTTGAGGTATAAATAAGAAAAATATCACGGATATTTATCAGAAAAGCAGCCATTTTAGAGAAATTCACTTTGTCGTATGTGTGTGTTATCGTAATGATATTCATTTTCAGTATGTCTCACACCTAAGATAAAAAAAAAACAGACAAATATGCACGTATGCATGAACGCGTGCACGCACACATAGGCTGTATAAAATCAAAGCAGAGGCAGCACTGGTGAGTCGATTGTCTTGAAAATAGTTCCAGTATTTGAGGCAAACAGTGTAGACAGTGCCAACGACCCAGTATACAGGTCCAATCCAGATTTTTCTATATTCACGACGCTCTGACGTCACAATGAGAAGACTAACGCTGCTGTTAATAACCGGAACATTTCCAGCGATAGTCATCTGGACAATAGCAGGCGGTAAGTTTCCGTATATAGTTAGTAACTACAGCTATAATAACAGAAACAAAACCCAGCTTTAGGCTTATCCCATACGAGGGATTTACGTGACTTAGTGGTTAAGAGAGCCGTCGCTTTAATACCCCACTCCCTGTATCCACCATACAACCAAACAGCCGACTTCGGAGATCAGATGCAACTTTAATACGTCACTTGCAGTGACGGAGACGGGTAAGAGGACGCTTTTTTCTCATTTTGTTCCTATTTAGAAAAAGATCTATGAGCTGAAAGATTTGGAAGAAGAAAAGCGTACTTTACTGCTATTTTGGCCGTTCTCGTTCTATAAAAAGACAACTCCTACTGCCTTAAAAGTATACATTTAAACCGGAAATCCCGCGTGAGGAACAACAAACCCATATTCATTCGCACAATCGCAGATGTCTTTGCTTCTGCTCTGTCGAATTACATCGTGGGTGTGTCTGTATATACAATAAACATTCCTGGTCTCGTAATAACAAATGATATTATTCAAATAAAACACGTTTTCCCTCAATATTGCCTCAAACACACTTGGGGTGGCATTTTATGGATGAAACCGACTTCGGTGTGTATTTTAGAGGAAGCAACCGACTACGGAGATCTTTCGTCGAAAATGATGCAACCTACTTCGGAATATGCGACAGAAAATGGTGCAACCGATTTTGTGAAATAAGATGACAGGCAATATGGAATAAAGAAACGTTACGAGTAGTATATAGAGGACGCTATACGCCCTTCTATGATCGGCGATCGGCTCTCTTTTATCGATAATGTTTTATTGACATATTGTTAAGCGGAGACATCATTTCTAAAGATTTTTACATACCCTTGTAACCAAATATCTCATTTCCATAACTTTTTAGTTTAAAGTGAAATTGTATATGCTCGGCTTTTGAATTTGTATAAACGTATTTTACCGAAATCATTTACTCTTTGGGCGTTGCGATAGATGGTACACGCGTAACAAAAGAACATGTCTGATCTGGGTCTACACTGTTTGCCGACATATTAAGGGCGATATAGCGGTCTCTAATTTGAATCTTCTTTCTGAATCGAGCTGAATCATGCGGAATTGATCATTTCTCTGTGGTGTGGTAAACCAAGAAAAAAATCTAATCGGATGCAACGGTCTCTGATCTGGATCTACACTGTGTACGCATAGGCTCCCCTTTTCTGAAACGGTTGTCATACGGAATTGATCATTTCTCTGTTTGCAGACGCCTTCAGCTCATTTTTTCTTAAAAAAAAAAAAAAAACCTGTCGAAATAATTTCTGTTTAGTACGGAATTTAACGACCCAGTCAAGGCTATGGAGGTCATATATGGTCTCGCTTATTTGTATGTAATAGTGGAGTAACGATATGGCTACAAGCTGCGTCTAATCTGGGTCTGCATTCTTATTTGTCAAGTCTTCTGTCCACCTAACCTCATAACGATAAGCGTAGCGCGGTTACTGGAGTCACGCGGATATCGGAGACGTAAAGCTTCTGCGCTTAGTAACATGTTGGGTCGGTTCCTTCGATAGCTCGATATATATAACGCATAGAAAGTAGGTAGATCAGGACCTTCAATGTTTGCTCATTATATTTTCGTTTGTTCCCGCATTTTTTGGTTTACCATATTTTAGTACATAAAATGGATTGTGATAAACGAAGAGTAAAATCTGTTTGGTTGTAGCGGTTTCTGATCTGAATCTACACTGAACATAAAGACGGAATGTTGTAACAAAAAAAAAAGAAAAAGGGGTTGAATTACGCTCAAGTTTAATAACTCAAAGACTGATCTGGGTCTACACTGTTTGCCGTCATATTAAGGGGCAATGTAGCGGTCTCTGATCTCTATTTACTTTCTGAATCGAGCTGAATCATGCGGAATTGATCGATCATTTCTCTGTTTGCAGAACCCTTCAGCTCATTTTCTATAAAACTTTCGTCTCTCACAGTAATTGTTGGACAAATAAAAGTTGTGCTATAGTCAAATCAAGTGTTTAGAAACTTCCAAGGCTTGAGACGTAAATACAGAATATTAAGGTAAGATTTTTTTTCTTTTGTTGGTTTGTTTGATTATGAGGTTTAACGTTCCTCTCAACACTGTATAGGCTGCTTAAAACATAGATTGCGGGTACTCCAGAACCATCTCGTCGAGAATTTTAACGTCCCTCTCAACGCTGTATAGGCTGCTCAAAACATAGATTGCGGGTACTCGATACAACCACCTCGTTGAAAGGTTTAATGTCCCTCTCAACACTGTGAAGGCTGCTCAAAACATAGATTGTGGGTACTCGATAGAACCACCTAGTCAAGAAGTTTAACGCCCCTCACAACACTGTAAATGACATTGTCATTCTGGAGAGGTTGTTTCCAATTATATGGGAGTATTGCCATGTCGCAAAATGACACCAATTAGGGTAATCAAGGGCAGGTAACTCTTCCATTAATAGTCCAATGAGAGTTGTCTGATCTTGATGCACATGCCTACTATCAAGCAAGTTTGAAACCATGAACTTGAAAAGTAGGTGTTGATCAGTACCATAAAGTGTGATGGACAGATCTACAGTCAAATTTCAAAGGCCTGATAATCTTTGGGACCATGAAAATTTGTTTGAGTTAGCATCACGTGAACAAGTCTGTGAATTAAACATCCCCTAAATCCCACATTATACAGAGAAAACTATGGTTTACAGGGGTATACATTATTTTTATTATTTCTTCTCCAAGATATAGGTTGTTGGTACTCATTAGAACTGCCTTTAAAACAAAATAATAATTAATGTACGTCGTGTCTACTCAAAAGAATCCCCTCAATTTTTGTTCCTTGGGAGAGAATATAAGAACCTTACATGGGTGTGAGGGGTGGATGGAAAAATCCGCCCGAGGGTCACTGACCGGCATTATGAGGCTTGCCGGATTTTTCTATCTACCCCTCACACCCACGAAGGATTCTTTTTCTTGCATACCTTTCATTTCTGAGCGTGGATTTTAATACTGCAGTCACTTCGATTGCCGGCGTCCCCCAAATTGTGATGACACTACAGTGATGTTTAGTGACATCATGTAACGTCAACTTTAACGACGGTGCATATGAGGTCGTATTTAACCAGTGCATTTATCAAACACATGAGAATATTTTATTTTGGGTGAGTACCAGGATTAGAACAGAATTTCTTGCACACCAGACAAGGAAATCCGTGATTTTTCCCTGGGATAGAAATTTATGTTTTGACCCTGGTGTTCCGACCCCAAATCGAATATAATCGCGTGTTTGATAAATGCACTGGTTGATTACAACCTCGTGCGCGACGTCGTCATGCACGACGTCACTAAACATTCCTGTTGTGTCATCACAAAATGGCGGACGTCGGTAACCGAAGTGACAGCAGCAGTAAAAATTCGCAATAGATATGGAAGGTATGCAAGAAAAAGAATCCAATATGGGTGTGAGGGGTGGATAGAAAAATCCGTCCCTCGGGATCACTGTCCGGCATCACTCGGCAAGCCTCGTGACGGACTTTTCAATCCACCCCTCACACCCATATAAGATTCTTATTTTCTAACCTAAGCTAAAACTATAGATTTCTTTATCTGGTGTGCAAGAAAAGACCATCCCTTGCTGCAGCCTGGCATTAGACTACAGACGAATTTCAATGGCTTGAACACCTTTGGGATCATAAAAAATATCGAGACAAAGTAGCTTGAGCCACTGAGCCAGACCAGGAGACAGTAATAGTATAACTTTTTGATTTTCTTTTGAAAAAAAAAAAAAGGGTATGGTGTGTACCCATAAGAACCGCCTCATTGACTGTTTTGGGAAAATAAGTTCAAGTCACCAAACTCTTATCATTTCTTTGGCTGGTTGCAATGATACATTGTGCCAAGTTTAACCAAATTTCAACAACTTGTTCACGAGTAGTGATGTGCGATATTATTGGTATATCTAGATACAGTTCAGACAAAAATCATATCACAATATGGTCCGCCAATACCGATATTTTCTTTGTTTTCATCCATTTTTTCATATTTTCTTTCTAACTGATCGGTAAATACAGCTCAGTGTAAACAATCATACCCGGGCCTAAATTTAATAATTTAATCGATTCCAACCCTTTATGTATAAGCCGGTCATAGTGTAGGCCGAGCTAGGATTTCGGTGAATCACGTGGCTGTTGTTGTTGTATATGCTGTTTTAGTGTAAGCCGCCCAGCATTTACAAGATTGCATAATCGAGAGAAACCAAAACGAACTTTACCGTGGCCAACTACCAAGTCGTTTAAAATCAAAAATGAAAAGCCGATATCTGGCAACATTTCAGGTTGCAAAAGATGACAGTCACAAATAAAGTGACTGAGGCCATCAATCTAATACAACATTTAATGGCATTTTCAGATAGTATCTTTATTTCCCCTCATAACATTGGGACAACTCTTAAAAGTACCTTTGTTTTGTAAGTGCATGAGCAGAAATAGGTTAAATGATATATACACACGAAACCGCCCTTCTTTTTCCAATTACCAGTGTGTTTCAGATTGCTACATAATATATCGTGATATGTATTGTGATACACAGTAACAGTATCCCAATATATTGTGATACAAAATTTCTGACAATACCCATCCCTATCACGAGACAGGAGACAGATAAGCTAAAACTGACATTTATGGGGGGTGGGGGGTGGGGGGGGGTGGCTCTGCCCTTTAAAATAAGGTCAAGCTCACCTCTTTGGTAGGTTGCAATGATAAATTTTACCAAGTTAGACCACATTTCTTCTTTCATAATATAGGGTGCAGACAAGCCCAAAATTGAGTTTTTTGGGGTCTATGCCCTTGAAAATAAGGCCAATGTCATCAAAATCTAGTCAATTCTTTGGCAGATAATAGCGAAAATGTGTACCAAGTTACATCAAAATTCATAGATTCATTCATGAGACTGGGTACAGAAAAATCTATTTTGCTTGTGTGCGGGGAATATGACAATTTGTTCACCCTTGAAATGTAAAATTACTCTCAGGCATTCACGGGAATATGACGATTTATTCACCCGAGCAGGTTATATGTATCAAGGGTGAACAAATTGTCATATTCGGCTCACACAAGGGCAATAAATGATTTATTATATCAAATTCTGACTTCTAGAGATTCTTTCAGTGAATCACAAGTGCATGCAACCACAGGAGCACTGTAGTTTTAAGTGGTGATGTCAGAGGGGAATATTGCAAGGGAATACATGTATGATAATTCATTGCCCTGCACATAGCACAGAATTCTAGAATAGTTTATGAATATTAATGAGGTATAATAAAATAAGATATGCAAAGGCTGTCAGTTAACCTATCTTTACTTTTCTTGGATAGACAGACTCATTCTCCTTCAAAGCAGTTAACCAGTTAGGTGTGCATTCAGAAATAATTAACAACTGCCCATCTTGAAACAGTAAAAGACCGAGAATGATTACAGAATATATTTTGTGATCAATTCTCAAGGCATATATGCAGTCTGATCAGGACTTAGTTGTTTATTTGTTTGAAGTCAGGTTTGAAATTATTTAGGTAATTTTGGATACACTGCTTCCAATTTTTTGTGGGACTTTTACCCTACATTTAGATGAAATGACATCTGAAGCCATGCTGCCCGATGAAACTAATAGGGTTTATATGCATGAGGAGTCTGACTCACTCCATTTTGCCTGGGCATGCTTATACCCAAGTGGTTTACCAGTTCTCATATGCAGTCGGTTTCAGCATTGCATGGAAGCACCATGAAGACTAATCTATTTCTCCAAGCCCCGATGGGCGGGTGCCTGCCTAGTTGTTCAAACCATCATTAGCTTAATGAGCTCGTTAGTGGACATGTTAACTGTCCTCGTAACTTAAATATATGTAAAACAGTGGCATTTTGCTGAAAAAAAATGTGAGCAGCTTTTGCAAAAATACTAGTATATCTGCCATATTAAATGATCAAATTTTTAACAATTTGTTAACTTACCATGACACTGATTTTGAACAACTAGACTTGAAATCTTTCAGTCCAACTTTGCTTCTACTTACCACATGTTAGGAACTTGAAAATGTCTTTCAAAACCATGATACTTTAGCATAATCTATGGTGGGGTTGAGACCAAATCAAGGAAATATTGCTTGGTTATGTTTGTGTGTGTGTGAATTCGGGTTTAACGTCGCTTTCAACAATCTTTCAGTCATATCACGACGGTGTCTGGTTGCGACAGGGAGCTCAATGCTCACTTTTATAGTGCTGCCTCACTGAAGTATCATGTCCCAGACACATTACATGATACCACACCCAGTCACATTATCCTGACACTGGGTCGACCAGTCCTAGCTCTACCCCGTAAATCTGAGTGCCAAGCGAGGAGCAGCTAGTACCATTTTTAACGACTTTGGTATGTCGCGGCCCGGGATCGAACCCGTGACCTCCCGTTCCCCGGAGCTGACACTCTACCAACTGAGCTATCGGGGCCGGTGGTTATGTTTGTTTATTTGACTTTTATATCCCACCAACAACTATGGTCATATGGAGATGGAAACTCCATTTAAAAAGATGGAACATCTGGAGGAGCTTTAATTGAACCTACAACCCCTGGGGCCAGTTGTTCACAGTATTGTTAGCTTAATGAGCTTGTAAGTGGTCAAATTGTTAACTGTTCTAGCAAGGACATTATCTAAAATTTTAGTATTTTTTGCTGAAAAAATGTGAGCAGCAGGCACAAAAGCTGCTCACATTTTGCCAGCAAAAATATTAGCACATTTGCCATGTCAAATGATCAAAATTTTAATGATATGTTAACTAACAACACTGTTGGTTTTGAACAACTGGACCCTGGTCTAGAAGGCAAGTAGCATATAAGAATCCAATATGGGTGTGAGGGGTGGATTGAAAAATCTGTCCCGAGGGACACTGTCCGGCAACACGAGGCTTGCCGAGTGATGCCGGACAGTGATCCCGAGGGTAGGATTTTTCTATCCACCCCTCACACCCATATTGGATTCTTATATGCTACTTGCCTTCTAGACCAGGGTCCAGTTGTTCAAAACCAACAGTGTTGTTAGTTAACATATCATTAAAATTTTGATCATTTGACATGGCAAATGTGCTAATATTTTTGCTGGCAAAATGTGAGCAGCTTTTGTGCCTGCTGCTCACATTTTTTCAGCAAAAAATACTAAAATTTTAGATAATGTCCTTGCTAGAACAGTTAACAATTTGACCACTTACAAGCTCATTAAGCTAACAATACTGTGAACAACTGGCCCCAGGGGTTGTAGGTTCAATTAAAGCTCCTCCAGATGTTCCATCTTTTTAAATGGAGTTTCCATCTCCATATGACCATAGTTGTTGGTGGGATATAAAAGTCAAATAAACAAACATAACCACCGGCCCCGATAGCTCAGTTGGTAGAGTGTCAGCTCCGGGGAACGGGAGGTCACGGGTTCGATCCCGGGCCGCGACATACCAAAGTCGTTAAAAATGGTACTAGCTGCTCCTCGCTTGGCACTCAGATTTACGGGGTAGAGCTAGGACTGGTCGACCCAGTGTCAGGATAATGTGACTGGGTGTGGTATCATGTAATGTGTCTGGGACATGATACTTCAGTGAGGCAGCACTATAAAAGTGAGCATTGAGCTCCCTGTCGCAACCAGACACCGTCGTGATATGACTGAAAGATTGTTGAAAGCGACGTTAAACCCGAATTCACACACACACAAACATAACCAAGCAATATTTCCTTGATTTGGTCTCAACCCCACCATAGATTATGCTAAAGTATCATGGTTTTGAAAGACATTTTCAAGTTCCTAACATGTGGTAAGTAGAAGCAAAGTTGGACTGAAAGATTTCAAGTCTAGTTGTTCAAAATCAGTGTCATGGTAAGTTAACAAATTGTTAAAAATTTGATCATTTAATATGGCAGATATACTAGTATTTTTGCAAAAGCTGCTCACATTTTTTTTCAGCAAAATGCCACTGTTTTACATATATTTAAGTTACGAGGACAGTTAACATGTCCACTAACGAGCTCATTAAGCTAATGATGGTTTGAACAACTAGGCAGGCACCCGCCCATCGGGGCTTGGAGAAATAGATTAGTCTTCATGGTGCTTCCATGCAATGCTGAAACCGACTGCATATGAGAACTGGTAAACCACTTGGGTATAAGCATGCCCAGGCAAAATGGAGTGAGTCAGACTCCTCATGCATATAAACCCTATTAGTTTCATCGGGCAGCATGGCTTCAGATGTCATTTCATCTAAATGTAGGGTAAAAGTCCCACAAAAAATTGGAAGCAGTGTATCCAAAATTACCTAAATAATTTCAAACCTGACTTCAAACAAATAAACAACTAAGTCCTGATCAGACTGCATATATGCCTTGAGAATTGATCACAAAATATATTCTGTAATCATTCTCGGTCTTTTACTGTTTCAAGATGGGGCAGTTGTTAATTATTTCTGAATGCACACCTAACGGTTAACTGCTTTGAAGGAGAATGAGTCTGTCTATCCAAGAAAAGTAAAGATAGGTTAACTGACAGCCTTTGCATATCTTATTTTATTATACCTCATTAATATTCATAAACTATTCTAGAATTCTGTGCTATGTGCAGGGCAATGAATTATCATACATGTATTCCCTTGCAATATTCCCCTCTGACATCACCACTTAAAAACTACAGTGCTCCTGTGGTTGCATGCACTTGTGATTCACTGAAAGAATCTCTAGAAGTCAGAATTTGATATAATAAATCATTTATTGCCCTTGTGTGAGCCGAATATGACAATTTGTTCACCCTTGATACATATAACCTGCTCGGTGAATAAATCGTCATATTCCCGTGAATGCCTGAGAGTAATTTTACATTTCAAGGGTGAACAAATTGTCATATTCCCCGCAACAAAGCAAAATAGATTTTTCTGTACCCAGTCTCATGAATGAATCTATGAATTTTGATGTAACTTGGTACACATTTTCGCTATTATCTGCCAAAGATTGACTAGATTTTGATGACATTGGCCTTATTTTCAAGGGCATAGACTCCCCAAAAAACTCAATTTTGGGCTTGTCTGCCACCCTATATTATGAAAGAAGAAATGTGGTCTAACTTGGTAAAATTTATCATTGCAACCTACCAAAGAGGTGAGCTTGACCTTATTTTAAAGGGCAGAGGCCACCCCCCCCCACCCCCCACCCCCCCATAAATGTCAGTTTTAGCTTATCTGTCTCCTGTCTCGTGATAGGGATGGGTATTGTCAGAAATTTTGTATCACAATATATTGGGATACTGTTACTGTGTATCACAATACATATCACGATATATTATGTAGCAATCTGAAACACACTGGTAATTGGAAAAAGAAGGTTTCGTGTGTATATATCATTTAACCTATTTCTGCTCATGCACTTACAAAACAAAGGTACTTTTAAGAGTTGTCCCAATGTTATGAGGGGAAATAAAGATACTATCTGAAAATGCCATTAAATGTTGTATTAGATTGATGGCCTCAGTCACTTTATTTGTGACTGTCATCTTTTGCAACCTGAAATGTTGCCAGATATCGGCTTTTCATTTTTGATTTTAAACGACTTGGTAGTTGGCCACGGTAAAGTTCGTTTTGGTTTCTCTCGATTATGCAATCTTGTAAATGCTGGGCGGCTTACACTAAAACAGCATATACAACAACAACAGCCACGTGATTCACCGAAATCCTAGCTCGGCCTACACTATGACCGGCTTATACATAAAGGGTTGGAATCGATTAAATTATTAAATTTAGGCCCGGGTATGATTGTTTACACTGAGCTGTATTTACCGATCAGTTAGAAAGAAAATATGAAAAAATGGATGAAAACAAAGAAAATATCGGTATTGGCGGACCATATTGTGATATGATTTTTGTCTGAACTGTATCTAGATATACCAATAATATCGCACATCACTACTCGTGAACAAGTTGTTGAAATTTGGTTAAACTTGGCACAATGTATCATTGCAACCAGCCAAAGAAATGATAAGAGTTTGGTGACTTGAACTTATTTTCCCAAAACAGTCAATGAGGCGGTTCTTATGGGTACACACCATACCCTTTTTTTTTTTTCAAAAGAAAATCAAAAAGTTATACTATTACTGTCTCCTGGTCTGGCTCAGTGGCTCAAGCTACTTTGTCTCGATATTTTTTATGATCCCAAAGGTGTTCAAGCCATTGAAATTCGTCTGTAGTCTAATGCCAGGCTGCAGCAAGGGATGGTCTTTTCTTGCACACCAGATAAAGAAATCTATAGTTTTAGCTTAGGTTAGAAAATAAGAATCTTATATGGGTGTGAGGGGTGGATTGAAAAGTCCGTCACGAGGCTTGCCGAGTGATGCCGGACAGTGATCCCGAGGGACGGATTTTTCTATCCACCCCTCACACCCATATTGGATTCTTTTTCTTGCATACCTTCCATATCTATTGCGAATTTTTACTGCTGCTGTCACGTCGGTTACCGACGTCCGCCATTTTGTGATGACACAACAGGAATGTTTAGTGACGTCGTGCATGACGACGTCGCGCATGAGGTTGTAATCAACCAGTGCATTTATCAAACACGCGATTATATTCGATTTGGGGTCGGAACACCAGGGTCAAAACATAAATTTCTATCCCAGGGAAAAATCACGGATTTCCTTGTCTGGTGTGCAAGAAATTCTGTTCTAATCCTGGTACTCACCCAAAATAAAATATTCTCATGTGTTTGATAAATGCACTGGTTAAATACGACCTCATATGCACCGTCGTTAAAGTTGACGTTACATGATGTCACTAAACATCACTGTAGTGTCATCACAATTTGGGGGACGCCGGCAATCGAAGTGACTGCAGTATTAAAATCCACGCTCAGAAATGAAAGGTATGCAAGAAAAAGAATCCTTCGTGGGTGTGAGGGGTAGATAGAAAAATCCGGCAAGCCTCATAATGCCGGTCAGTGACCCTCGGGCGGATTTTTCCATCCACCCCTCACACCCATGTAAGGTTCTTATATTCTCTCCCAAGGAACAAAAATTGAGGGGATTCTTTTGAGTAGACACGACGTACATTAATTATTATTTTGTTTTAAAGGCAGTTCTAATGAGTACCAACAACCTATATCTTGGAGAAGAAATAATAAAAATAATGTATACCCCTGTAAACCATAGTTTTCTCTGTATAATGTGGGATTTAGGGGATGTTTAATTCACAGACTTGTTCACGTGATGCTAACTCAAACAAATTTTCATGGTCCCAAAGATTATCAGGCCTTTGAAATTTGACTGTAGATCTGTCCATCACACTTTATGGTACTGATCAACACCTACTTTTCAAGTTCATGGTTTCAAACTTGCTTGATAGTAGGCATGTGCATCAAGATCAGACAACTCTCATTGGACTATTAATGGAAGAGTTACCTGCCCTTGATTACCCTAATTGGTGTCATTTTGCGACATGGCAATACTCCCATATAATTGGAAACAACCTCTCCAGAATGACAATGTCATTTACAGTGTTGTGAGGGGCGTTAAACTTCTTGACTAGGTGGTTCTATCGAGTACCCACAATCTATGTTTTGAGCAGCCTTCACAGTGTTGAGAGGGACATTAAACCTTTCAACGAGGTGGTTGTATCGAGTACCCGCAATCTATGTTTTGAGCAGCCTATACAGCGTTGAGAGGGACGTTAAAATTCTCGACGAGATGGTTCTGGAGTACCCGCAATCTATGTTTTAAGCAGCCTATACAGTGTTGAGAGGAACGTTAAACCTCATAATCAAACAAACCAACAAAAGAAAAAAAATCTTACCTTAATATTCTGTATTTACGTCTCAAGCCTTGGAAGTTTCTAAACACTTGATTTGACTATAGCACAACTTTTATTTGTCCAACAATTACTGTGAGAGACGAAAGTTTTATAGAAAATGAGCTGAAGGGTTCTGCAAACAGAGAAATGATCGATCAATTCCGCATGATTCAGCTCGATTCAGAAAGTAAATAGAGATCAGAGACCGCTACATTGCCCCTTAATATGACGGCAAACAGTGTAGACCCAGATCAGTCTTTGAGTTATTAAACTTGAGCGTAATTCAACCCCTTTTTCTTTTTTTTTTGTTACAACATTCCGTCTTTATGTTCAGTGTAGATTCAGATCAGAAACCGCTACAACCAAACAGATTTTACTCTTCGTTTATCACAATCCATTTTATGTACTAAAATATGGTAAACCAAAAAATGCGGGAACAAACGAAAATATAATGAGCAAACATTGAAGGTCCTGATCTACCTACTTTCTATGCGTTATATATATCGAGCTATCGAAGGAACCGACCCAACATGTTACTAAGCGCAGAAGCTTTACGTCTCCGATATCCGCGTGACTCCAGTAACCGCGCTACGCTTATCGTTATGAGGTTAGGTGGACAGAAGACTTGACAAATAAGAATGCAGACCCAGATTAGACGCAGCTTGTAGCCATATCGTTACTCCACTATTACATACAAATAAGCGAGACCATATATGACCTCCATAGCCTTGACTGGGTCGTTAAATTCCGTACTAAACAGAAATTATTTCGACAGGTTTTTTTTTTTTTTTTAAGAAAAAATGAGCTGAAGGCGTCTGCAAACAGAGAAATGATCAATTCCGTATGACAACCGTTTCAGAAAAGGGGAGCCTATGCGTACACAGTGTAGATCCAGATCAGAGACCGTTGCATCCGATTAGATTTTTTTCTTGGTTTACCACACCACAGAGAAATGATCAATTCCGCATGATTCAGCTCGATTCAGAAAGAAGATTCAAATTAGAGACCGCTATATCGCCCTTAATATGTCGGCAAACAGTGTAGACCCAGATCAGACATGTTCTTTTGTTACGCGTGTACCATCTATCGCAACGCCCAAAGAGTAAATGATTTCGGTAAAATACGTTTATACAAATTCAAAAGCCGAGCATATACAATTTCACTTTAAACTAAAAAGTTATGGAAATGAGATATTTGGTTACAAGGGTATGTAAAAATCTTTAGAAATGATGTCTCCGCTTAACAATATGTCAATAAAACATTATCGATAAAAGAGAGCCGATCGCCGATCATAGAAGGGCGTATAGCGTCCTCTATATACTACTGTTACGCCTAAGCAATGCTGTTGCAGTGCCCGGCCAGGTTACCTTATCTGTTATTAGGAAAATCAGACGCTGGCGGTTCCGTCTTCTTTCAAGATGGATAGTTGATGTTTTCTTGAATCCTTGGCAAAGCATTCCCTACGAAATCACTTGTGTGCCAAATAATGACACCATTCTCCCTGTGCAAATTTCTTGGCTCTTTTGGTTAGTATATGGCTCTTGATTTGCTGGTAAGACCTTGGACACGCGTATAGCGGGACGGAACACTAGTAAGAAATGCTGTAATCTCGGTCAGTATTGTTAATCAGAGCCTCGGTGGGTCGATTATCTAAGAGCGTAGTGTAGCTGGAAAACTGGTCACCAAAGTGTCTTCGACCTTGTTGTAAGCAAACAGTGCAGGCCCTGATCAGACGCCGCGTTCGTAGGGTTCTGGTCTCCCACTTTGCCAAACCCAATATAAAATTCCAGTCCAGATTCTATAGATAAATCCTCGTAATACGCAACACTGACCACCGACCTTAGCGATAAGAATAGCACGGCTGTTTTTACAACCTGAGTTTCCAACAAGTCCATGATAGTCACATTGACACCAACAATGAAACGCTACTGCTCTTAGTAACTTTGGGTCGACTGACAAACAATCAACCGAAATCCTTCAATTCGCCTTTGTCTTTCACCAAACCAGTTTTTCTTTTTCTTTTTTTTTTGAAACAGACTCATAACATGGGAAAATGTGTACAGTATTGCCAGGTTTATTATTATTATTATTATTATTATTATTATTATTATTATTATTAGTATTATTATTATTATTTTAAATATGCATATGCGTCAGTATGAGTTGGCAGAAACATGTCTTCCTCTTGGTCCAAGCTACATGCCTTGCGACAACTTAAGGTTTTAGCGAGATATTTCTAATTTGCTGTTTTCTTTGTAACAAATATCTTTAACTTCCCTCACCCTAGGCTGTGTGGAAGTTTACTTGCAAGTTTATAATCTTCAGTCGTCGTCGTCCGTCACCAAAAACACTTTGAAATTCTCTAGAATCAATGGTCCGATGACCATGGAAATTGGTTTGCAGCATTGGGAACTCAAGCCATAAGAAATCAGATAGAAGGTTGTACTTTTTCTATTGCAAGGTGACCTTTTGTTACCGGGAATGCTCAAAAAATTTCCAGCCTTCTAATGCCGCTTGCCTAATCCAACAACATGTATTTAGGAAAAGGCATAGTTGTGAAACTCAGCTGAGCACAGTTATTAATGACGCGGCAAAAAGCTTGGACAAAGTGGGGCAGGTGGACACATTTATTCTGGACATCGAGAAGGCTTTTGACACCCCAACCCCTGAACTACTTAAATCTATGTTATTTGGTTATGAGATTTATGGAAAGACACCCAGTTGGATAGATTCCTTTCTTTGCTACAGAAAACAATGCGTTGTTGTTAATGGTGAATCTTCGGAGTGCGCTCCAGTTTTGTCTGGAGTCCCACAAGGAGCCCCACAAGGGACTGTTCTTGGTCCACTGTTGTTCTCCCTGTACACCAATGATATTTCCAGTGACATTGACTCAGAAATAAGACGGCTGTGTTTGCCATCGGGAAATTAGAGATACAGATGACTGACTGAAACTTCAGAATGACATATATAGATTAGGATGTCGGGCACAAAAATAGGGCATGAGATTGCAGCCCGTTAAATGCAATATTATGCAGATTACTAGAAAGAGAACTAATTACATTGAGGCTTCTTACACATTATGGGGAACGGTCCTCGAGAATGTGGACTCCATTAAATACCTTGGTGTGACAATCACACACAACTTGAGATGGAATACACATATTAATAACATGTGTACTAATGCTCACCTATAGAACCTATTCCATGAAGTTTGAATGAAATCGGCCCAAACATTTAAGAAAAAATATCATTCAAAGCAAATTGCTGACGCGACACGACACACATTGACCGATCAAAATAGCTCGCCTGAGGTAGCACTTTGTGCTAATGGGATAAGCACTTTGTGCTATTGCGAGCTTAAAAGGTTAACGACATTCTAAGTTAGGCGAACAGAGGCGCCACATTCAAAGAACTGGACTGAAAACAGTCACATAGTCCAAATAGAAATATCGATGAACAGCCTCTAAATAAGTCTGCAAAATGTCTTTTCTATTTCTCCAAAACCCGTGGATACACAAACAATGACGAGATCCAACAAGAAGTATGTGATTAGCAACTGATATATTGCTTAGTAGGATCCTCTGTTATCTCCTATCCGCCTGCAGTCACTGTCATTATTCAAGTTACATGAAAAATTAGTGGACGCAACGTCTAGATTGACATAAAGACGTAAATTCGATGTTTGTTCAACATTCAACAGCAATATTATTTGATTTCTTATTAAGTCGGTTACATCATCTTCTGTCGCCTATTCCGAAGTCGGTTGCATCATTAGTAGGGTAAAACGGGGGAGGGGGGGGGGGGCAATCTAGTCCCCAGGACTAGATTCCACCCTCTGACGTCATATCCGGCGGCCATCTTGAAACACGTGACATCCGGTCGGCCATCTTGGATGACGTACATCCGACCGCCACCTTGAACCGTCGTCACGTCCTGTCAGCCATCTTGGATGACGTCATAACGCGCCACTTTTATCGCGGTCGAAATTATTGGGGAAAAAAACGCGCCTTTTTTCGCGCGCTTTGGTGTGCTTTATTTTCCATGCACCTTCTAAGCGCAACTTCAGTCATTACCCCTTCTGATCCCCTGTGTGGGGTTTAAGCATGCGGCGCCTCCTTACTTCCTCCTCAACGCCTCCTCACTACCTCCTCAACGCCTCCTTACTACCTCCGCACTGCCTCCTCATCGCTTCTTACTACGGAGAACGAGTTTTGGCATGTTCGGCGTTGCCCTTATCGTCTCTATAAAACATCTTCAACCGACTCGGTTACCGGATTGCGAGGGTTACCCTCACTGTCTCCTCACCGCTTCCTCACAACCTCCTCACTACCTCCTCACAGCCTCCGCACTCCCTCCTCACTTCCTCCTTATTACCTCATCCCTTCAAGGGCACTAGGGAGAACCAGTTTAGGTATGTTCAGTGTTGCCCTTATCATCTCCTTAAACATATTCATGTTTTTTTTTATGAAACAAAAAAGGTTTGTCATACTTTTTAGTTTTACGTTAGATATTTGAGCTATTTTGTGGTAATTTAGGAATATCTTTTCTTGTTTCTCTATCAAAATATGTGGCGACTTGTTAGAATCATCCTCATCAAGGCAATTCTTCAAAGGCAATTCTACCATGAAGCATATGTTTTTGACGAGATAGAATGAAAATTATCCTGGTTATACCTCTTCGTCTGAATGGCCCTCCGTGGCATAGTAGTTAAAAGCCCAGACTTAGTTTCCCACAGAGCTCTAGCAAACACAGGAAACTGCAGCAGTGCTTATTTTACGCCAACGTTTTGCCATTGCACACGTAAAATTCACTACTGATAGATACTCATGTAGGGATAAGGACTCACATTTTTTCTCAGGGACCAACTGCCCCCTAACATTTAAGATTTAGGGGCCCAGCTATAACTTGGTTTTGAGGGGTCTATTTGGCGGCTCGATTCGGAGAGATCTTCTTGGAGGCATCTTGTAGGGGGTGTCTTTCCATGAATCTTTTCAAGGGTTGTTCTATGATAATAAATTAGTCTCTAGATTGTAAAAATATTTGGCACGAATAGGGCTCGAACCTATGGCCACCTGCTTATCAGACAGGTGCTCTACCAACTGAGCTAAAGTGCCTGGATATACTTTGTATGTATTACAATTATTTTAAACTTATGGTATTCTCCTTAAACATTTTCAACAATCACTCAACATGCTAACGCTTTTTACCCTCACTTGTCCCAAGTTACCCCTCACTGCCTCCTCGCCGCCTCCTCAATACCTTCCTACGCCTCACGCATTCTAGAGCACTATGGGAAACGAAGTTTGGTTTGTTTAGATTTCACAACAACGAGCAGTATTACTTCATTCCTATATTGATTGATAGCTGTCGGAAACTCCACGATTATTACCACTGACCTTGATCGACCCCGACTGGTTCTGACCGATTTCGAAAATTCCCTCAGTTTTCTGATCCATACTAGCCCCCTTCACAGTCGATTGTCTCGGGGCTATATTTGTGCCTATTGTTTTAGCATGCTTGTGTCGGTTACAGTCACTGACTCCTGGGTATAGGATATAAAATATTTCTTTCACGGTTTATGTAGTGAAATGGAAACCAAGCCATCATATTTTCTATCGTCTCCATTCAATAAAACAAAAGAAGCTATTTTTGATAGATCGCGGGAAAGTTCCAGGCCGCCTACATCAATGTGTAATTGAATCTTCGTGAAAATTTACGTCAAAATTACGAATTCATCCGAAGTTAAATACTTAGCTAAGTAAATGAAATAGGCGGCTTTCGAATGCTTTTTTTAAGGAAATACTTTACTAAGATAAGATTTCCTCCCTAAATCGTTAAGTCGACCTTAACTTAAGTAACAATTGTAATCCTGGGACCTGGTCAAGTAATAACAAATGTTATTATTCAGAATGGCTTAAATGGTTGCGTTCCGAAATCCAAGATGGCACAAAGCTTGAAATCCTTCTGAAGACATCTCTAAAATCGCAAGTTGGAATGAGCTGAAGCTTGATGGTAGTGATTGGGGCGACATGGAGATTCAGAATTGCTAAAATCGTTCCGTTTCAATTCCCATGAATGTCGGCCATCTTGAATAAATATGAACCACATCTGCTCCATGATATGGTAAGTCGAATAGAGCCTAAACTTGGTTGGGGATATTTGGGCGACATGGGGATTCGGACTTGCTAAAATCATTCTGTTCCGCTGCTAAAGCGGCCATCTGAAAATCATCAAATGACATCTGCAGTCACTTGTATCACAGCAGGCATTTTTTGGGTGCGCATGCGCGCGGTTGTCTTGTTCCTGTTTTTCCGGGAAACTTTTTGGATTATTTTGGAGTTTTAAGGAATACCCTGGATGAGTTCTTTAACTTTTTACTCATAACTTTGTTAACTTCTCCAGTAACTTGTTTTAGTTCAGCTTTTGTTTTGTTTTTGTTGTTTTGCATTTCAAACGAATCCCGGATAATCTGGCTTAGTATTTTTTAGTTTTGCACCGAAACGTAACTGGTTCCGGTTTTGCGGTGGATTGAACCACAAAGGTAAACATTAAATTGCATTAAGTTTGTGTGTGATTTTTGTTGATATTGCCCAGCAGAGAAAATTTTCCTAGACACCACTTAGTACAAATTGCCCTTCAACTACCATAAAGTCACCATTCAACCTATGAAATATGAGTCATTTTGTGTTTGACCTCCTATTTGGAGTTTGTTGCTTGCTGTTGGCAACACGTCTAGCATCCTTTTCCATCTGTAGCGGACAGGATCAACAGGAAATCCCCGTTGACTTTTTCCCAGTGTATATGGATACATGTGGTACAACAGCAAACGAGTATAACTTTGCACATCATTTTCCCCACGTTTGTACGGTATCTATCTTAAAAAAAATCGGTAAGGATGAAGGAATTTCCTGGTTCAAACAAACTTTTTACCTGTATATATTTACAGTTATAATAGGTAATGCTTGGGACGTGGAATCAAATCCTGGTCCAATTTCCCTAAATGACAGCTCACATTTTCCCTGTGGACTTTGTCAAAGAAGTGTTGGTTGGGAAGACCGAGGAATTTGTTGTGACACTTGCAATATCTGGTATCACATAGACTGTCAAGGCATGTCATCAACTATGTATAGTCTATATAACAGATCATCGAATATGAACGTAGCATGGGAATGCATGAAATGTGGAATGCCAAACTTTTCCACATCTCTGTTTGACACTTTATCTTCTATTGACACCTATAACCAATTTGAACCGTTATCAACTCTGTCCGAGCCTGACAGTCCGATACCAGACAATATTGGCCCGCCCACTGCAGCTTCTTCGCCCATTGTGCAGCAGTCAAAAGAAGCTAAACCAAAGACCAAAAAGGCGGTCCTTAACCACCCCCTCAGAATATTGATTATGAATGGTCAGTCAATAAAGAACAAAAGGGCTGAACTTCATACTATTATCGACTCAGCTAAGCCGGACATCATTTTGGGCAATGAGTCCTGGCTTACCCCAGAAATTAAAAACTCAGAATTTTTTCCAGAATCTTTTGAGACTATCCGGAAAGACTGAGTTGGGGATGCACACGGAGGTGTCTTTGTGGCTTTCAAGCGAGACCTACTTTGTACAGAAACTCCGGAGTTGGACACCAAATGTGAATTAGTTTGGTGTAAATTGAACATCATTGGATGTAGGACTCTGTACCTTGGTTCTTTTTATCGCCCACCAGATCAGATTGACCCCGAATATCTTGAGGCTTTTAATTCATCTTTGTCTAGGATAATGTCAAATGCAAATGCCCATATTTTGGTTGGCGGAGACTTCAGTTGTGGTGACATTGAATGGAGCAACATGCAGGTGCCCCATGGGGTATCTAAAAGGCAGACACAGCAACAGCTTTTAGATATAATTAAAGAACACTGCCTAGCCCAAGTAATTAATATACCCATCCGACAAGAAAAGACCCTCGATCTATTATTTACGAATTCCCCATCCCCAGTTAATCGAGTTAAGGGGATGCCCCCGATCGGCAAAGCTGATCACGACATAGTCCTTATTGAATACGACATAAAAGCAAAACGAATCAGACAAGCCCCGCGTAAAATATATCTTTATAAACGTGCGGATATGGATGGTCTGCGAGACCATATGGCGCAATTTAGAAATTCGTTCCTTTCCTCTGACCTTTCTCACATGTCAGTAAACGACATGTGGGTCAATTTTAAGACCGAATTAACTGCGGCTATGGAAAGGTTTATTCCAACGAAAATGACCAAAACAAAGCATAGTGCGCCTTGGATCGACAACACGATCAAGCATCTAATTAGAAGACGCAATCGAATGTACTTTCGTGCTCGTAAGTCTAGTAGCCCTGACGTTAAGAGCCATTACAAACTGTTCAGAGCACACGTACAAAAGGTAATAAGAGATGCATATTGGAAGCATGTTTCCAGCATCTTTTCTTTTGAGGATTATAATACAGATCGCGACAGTCCCCAGAAGAATGGTGGAGTAAAAAAGTTTTGGTCATTCGTAAAGTCCCTGAAAAAGGAAGCTTTTGGGATCACTTCGTTAAGAGATAACGGTATTCTCAAAACAGATGCGCGCGATAAGGCCAACATATGTAACAAACAGTTTCAATCTGCATTTACGCATGAAACTGATGGTGAGCTACCAACTAAAGGTAATAGTCAGATCCCCTCAATGGGGGACATAACAGTTGACCCAAACGGGGTCGCTAAACTGTTAGGTAAGCTCAAAATACATAAGGCATCTGGGCCGGATGACCTGAATGCCAGGATGCTTAGAGAATGTGGTGCTGAAGTTTCACCTGTGCTGGCCTTTATCTTCAATGAATCACTTGCCCAGGGCACTGTACCAGATGACTGGCGACAAGCTAATGTTACCCCGGTCTATAAAAAGGAGAAAAATACGATGCAGCAAATTATAGACCAGTGTCGCGAACATGCATCTGTTGCAAAACCCTGGAGCATATAATAGTTAGTAACATCAACAAGCACCTAGCCTTTGAGAGCATTCTTGCTGACTGTCAACATGGTTTCCGAAGTCAAAGGTCTTGCGAAACTCAATTAGTTCAGTTTTACCATGACATTGTGAGCAATCTGGATGGGGCAACAAACCGTGGTCACAAACAGACTGACTTGATTATCATGGACTTCGCTAAGGCCTTTGACAAGGTACCTCACAGGAGGCTATTGTATAAATTGGATTACTATGGGATAAGAGGATCCACACACAGGTGGATTAGCTCATGGCTCTCAGGGCGCTCACAACAAGTTGTACTTGATGGCCAAGCGTCTGATCCAGTCCCTGTTTTACCTGGTGTCCCCCAAGGTTCGGTCCTTGGACCGGTCCTTTTCTTGGTATTCATTAATGATCTCCCTGATAATATCAGGTCATCTGTCCGTTTGTTTGCTGATGATTGTGTCCTTTATAGGAATATATATTCTTCTTCTGACTGTCTTATTCTACAAGATGACCTGAATCAACTAGCACAGTGGGAGGCCGATAGGCAGATGAAGTTCAATGTGGCCAAATGTCATTCAATGAGAATGTCGCGACACCCTCCGGACAAACAAATTAAGTTTGACTATAAACTACACCAGCAATTCTTGGAGCAGGTTCAATCCGCCCAATATCTTGGTATCACCATCACTGATGATCTTGATTGGGGTCAACACATTTCAGAAATAACATCAAAAGCAACTAGGACTTTAGGATTTCTTAGACGAAACTTGGCTTTTGCACCTAGGCAGACAAAGGATGTTGCATATAAAACATTGGTTCGCCCGAGAATATGCATCACCCATTTGGCATCCCTATGTTAAAACTCAGATTCAGCAGGTGGAGAAGGTGCAGAGGACAGCTGCTCGATGGACCTGCCGACGATGGCGCAATAGAAGCAGCGTCGGTGACATGCTTAACGAGCTAGAATGGCCGTCCCTAGAGGCCCGTCATGAGCAGTCCTCTTTAACCTTCTTCTATAAGATACATTCAGATACAGTGGCTATTAATAAAGATAAATACTTGACCCCTGTGACAGTTTCAACCCGAACAAGGGCATCAAAAGTAAACAACTCACAGTATCACGGGTACCAGTCCTACAGTGATGCCCTGAAAAATTTCTTCTTCCCTAGGACTTTTCCCCAGTGGAATAGTCTTCCCTCTTCTGTGGTGAATGATAAGACTGCAGAGGAGTTCAAAGCCCATACAGTGTAAGATTGAGACTCAGAGGTATGCGTTTTAGTATACCTCTGTTATTCAGATCGTAAATAGATTTAAGGACTCATCCAGTGACTTCTTTTTTTTTTTAAGTTAAATTCTAAATTTAGCTTCGCACCCAACTGAGGTAAAGGCCAAATATGACCGACTCAGTATAAAAAGATAGATAGATAGGCATGTAACGAAATTTTGATAATGCTTATATGTTTTTATATAAGCCGAACCCGATGTGCAGAAACAAGAAAACATATCGCGTATTCGTATTACAGTCATTAAAAAAAAACAACAACAAAAAATAGTTTTCTTTTTATTTCTTTTTTTATCATGAAAATCCACCTGTTTGGTCGATTGGTTAGTTTCTAATCGCGGTAGATTTACGCTGCTGATGTCCACGTGACTATCACTGATTTGTATGAAATCCAGATATTGGTATTTATAACCCCGCTATTCTTATCTTTACAAGGGCAGAAGATTAAATGTAGAATTGATCTGGATTGGGTTGACAAACTGTTTAGACCGACATCAGATGCCTCAGATAACGGCGTCCGATCAGGGTCTACACTTTTTGCACAGAATACAGGAATTTAAGGGTAAAACGAAACAGTCTAATTCTACGTTCAGGTCTGTTTTCCCAGCTCATAGACAATCGACCCACCAGTGCTGTCAGTACTTTGAGTAGGAGATGACGTCTATAAGCCACAAGGCTTACTGTCAAATCCTTTAGCCACATCGTACGTATATATGTGTATTGTAAATGTATCAAAGCTTGAAATAAAATATTGTTTAAACCAAGGGAAGAGGAATACATGTAGAATCGATCTGGATTGGGTTGACAAACTGTTTAGACCGACATCAGATGCCTCAGATAGCGGCGTCCGATCAGGGTCTATACTTCTTGCACAAAATACAGGAATTTAAGGGTAAAACGAAACAGTCTAATTCTACGTTCAGGTCTGTTTTCCCAGCTCATAGACAATCGACCCACCAGTGCTGTCAGTACTTTGAGTAGGGATTGATATAAATAGTTCACATCTACGGTCAAACATATTTTATGGTGTTTCTTAGAAACTGTCGTGTTACAGTGGATTCATGCAAATAGCACAAATCCATGTTTTTTGTTGTTGTTGTTTTTCTTTCTGTAGTATTGAGAGATACAGAATAAACTTGTACTGCCTTGCGATACAAGCCTATCCAAAGCATCAAGAGTTAGCGGAAACCCCACCGAACAGAAACCACATAATTACAAATAAACATTAGCAGAAAAATTAGCCCTTGCTAAGACATGCTTTTATAGTTATACAGGCTGGTGGGTCTATTCGGAAACACAATGGAAAGGTTTTCTCGCGACTCGGCTCATTCTTACTCTTGTCCCAGAAGTTCCAACAGTAAAGCATTGGAATTTAATTCCACGTTTATAAAATTATGGTATGCATGTGGGAATGGGAATCGAATGCAAAATGCAGCAGCTTTGGGGGCTATTTTATCGATGCGAGGAATATGCCTGATTGCTACGAGGACTGTTCAAATATGAATGCAAGTAGAACGTTTTCTCATGCACTAATGCGAAAATCACCTGGAAATAAATATCACAGCGTAGAAAAACATTTTACCTATACATTGATACCGAACCTGTTAAAATCCGTCCTCTTTAGCCATGTATATCGTTCGATAAACACTGTCTACTCTTGTATACTAATACAAAACATGGTTGGAAGAAGGTCAGAGTACGCCGTTGAAATACGGTCCTATATTAAGAATCGTTTTGTTCTTGGTATACAGTGCAAAGACATTTTTGATGAAATATGTTCGGTTTATGCCATAATGAAATGTCTTTTCCGACAGTTTTACGTTGGTGTAAGAAATTCAGCTGTGGGCTAGGCTCAACAGAAGATGCACCACATGATCTTCGGCCGAAAAGAGCAACATCTGCCAAGATGGTTGCTAGAGTGAAAGAAATAGTTGCTACCGATGCACGATACACCACTAGGCAAATTACCGATGCACGATACACCACTAGGCAAATTGCTAGTATGGTTGGCATATCATTAGGAGCAACTCATACAATTCTGAAACGGGATTTGACAATGAGAAAGATCTGTGATAGATGGATTCCCCATCTGTCGACAGATGAGCAGAAAAAGACACGCGTTCAGTGCGCCAAGAAGGTGCTTAAAAAGTTTCCAAATTACAATACATCGTCTTTCGCTAATGTCGTCACAGGTGACGAGACATGGGTTCACTTGTTTTAGCCACAACGAAAGATTCAGAACAAAATATGGGCAACAAAGTATTGCAAAAGACCATGCATTGCAAAGCGGACCATGAGCGTCAAGGAGGTAATGTATGCCATATTATTTTCAAATCAGGGCCCTGCTATTCAGGTTGCTGTGCCTAAAGGCAAATCTGTAAATGCGAAGTTTTACAAGAATAAAGTTCTTCGAAAATTGAAGAAATATTTCAAAGAACGAAGACCCGCAACTGGTTTGGCCAATGTTAGATTGCTACATGACAATGCGTCATCGCACAAGGCGTTCATTGTGCAAGACTATCTGAAGCAGAAAAAGGTTGTTGAACTCCCTCAACCCCCCCCCCCCCCCCCCCCCCCCCCCCGTATTCCCCTGATCCTGTGCCCCTTGTGACTTTTTTTTGTTCCCGCGGCTGAAAAGAATACCTTTCTGGTCGAAAATTTGTACAGCGCAACACCTCGGTTCAATCGCGTATTGCACGACCCGCAGAAAAAGCGACCGACTGATTTCTAAGAGTGCCCTAAAATCACCGTGTCATTCTGTCAATCTGTCATTCTGTCAGTCTGCCAGTCTGTCTGTCCGTCCGTAACCCGTTTGTGAAAATTGGTGATAGTGACTTAAGCGCTTGGAATATTTAAACATTTTTTGGCATACTGATAGATATCAATGAGATCTAACCAATGAACTTGCGGAATATTACATTCCATTAATATAGCCTCGCCGAGGCGAAAAATGTGAACATTTTCGAACTGCTTCTCCTCGGAAACCGTTGGGCCGATTGAAGTCAAATTTCATATGGAGCCTCTATGGGATGGGGTAAACCAAAATTTGCTCATGGGTCCAGGTCACATGACCAAAATGGCCGCCAAGCCAAATATGGTCTGTCTGTCAGTCCGTCCGTAACCCGTTTGTGAAAATTGGTGATAGTGACTTAACCGCTTGGAATATTTAAACAATTTTTGGCATACTGATAGATATCAATGGGATCTAACCAATGAACTAGCGAAATATTACATTCCATTTAGTATAGCCTCGCCGAGGTGAAAATTGTGAAAATTTTCGAACTGCTTCTCCTCGGAAACCGTTGGGCCGATTGAAGTCAAATTTCATATGGAGCTTCTATGGGATGGGTGAAACCAAAATTTGCTCATGGGGTCCAGGTCACATGACCAAAATGGCCGCCAAGCCATATATGGTTAAAACCCTTCAAAAATAGTCTTCTCCAGAACCACTGGGCAGATTTCCACGAAACTTGATAAATAGCATCTGGGACGTAGGCCCACCATAAAATGCTAAAATGGTGACCCTGGGTTGACCTTGACCTCTTTTGTGCCTAGGTCAAACTTTGACACATATGCTTTTGTTGGAATATTTAAACAATTTTTGGCATACTGATAGATATCATTGAGATCTGACCAATGAACTTGCGAAATATTACATTCCATTTAGTATAGCCTCGCCGAGGCGAAAGATGTGAAAATTTTCGAACTGCTTCTCCTCGAAAACCGTTGGGCCGATTGAAGTCAAATTTCATATGGAGCCTCCATGGGATGGGGGAAACCAAAATTTGCTCATGGGTCCAGGTCACATGACCGAAATGGCCGCCAAGCCATATATGGTAAAAACCCTTCAAAAATAGTTTCCACGAAACTTGATAAATAGCATCTGGGACGCAGGCCCATCATAAATTGCTAAAATGGTGACCCTGGGTTGACCTTGACCTTCTTTGTGCCTAGGTCAAACTTTGACACATATGCTTTTGTATTGGAAAAGTGAGAATGCATTTTATCCTGCAAACGATTCAGAATACAGTACTAAAGTATAAGATATATTTTTGCTCCTTACGATAAGGCGCATTTATTGGGGGAACCGTTTTAGATCCAGGTCACATGACCAAAATGGCCGCCATACCCATATATGGTAACACTCATAAAGCTAAAAGCATCCCGCGGGTCGTGCACTTCAGCTGAAGCACTGGTTCGTATTACAGTCATTCCAAAAAAACAACAACAACAAAAAAAAATAGTTTTCTTTTTATTTCTTTTGTTATCATGAAAATCCACCTGTTTGGTCGATTGGTTAGTTTCTAATCGCGGTAGATTTACGCTGCTGATGTCCACGTGACTATCACTGATTTGTATGAAATCCAGATATTGGTATTTATAACCACGCTAATCTTATCTTTACAAGGGCAGAAAATTAAATGTAGAATTGATCTGGATTGGGTCGACAAACTATTTAGACCGACATCAGATGCCTCAGATAGCGGCGTCCGATCAGGGTCTACACTTTTTTGCACAGAATACAGGAATTTAAGGGTAAAACGAAACAGTCTAATTTTACGTTCAGGTCTGTTTTCCCAGCTCATAGACAATCGACCCACCAGTGCTGTCAGTACTTTGAGTAGGAGATGACGTGTATATATCTGAAGCAGAAAAAGGTTGTTGAACTCCCTCAACCCCCTCCCCCCACCCCGTATTCCCCTGACCTTGCCCCTTGTGACTTTTTTTGTTCCCGCGGCTGAAAAGAATACCTTTCTGGTCGAAAATTTGTACAGCGCAACACCTCGGTTCTGCAATATTCCAGTGCCTTCATAGTATACCTCGAAAAGACTTCCAAAATGCATTCAATGCTTGGATCAGAAGACTGAAAGTTTGTATATCTGTTAAAGGGGAATACTTTGAGGGGACAAAATAAATTTTTCATCGAAATCTATCACGGAATCATTTTTATGTGCTTAGTTGCATTCATATTTGAGCAGTCCTCGTATATGAACTTTGACTACGTGCGTATTTCTCTCCTACGTGAGAAATATTGCTATAATATTCGCGAGGTATTGGTTCCAATTCTTCACGTGCTGAAATTTACGAAATGAGAAATTTACGATTCAACATGGGCGTGATCAGCGAAAGTAATCGAAATGACATGTTACGTACCATACTTTTAATAACGTTACTCAAGAGGTAACCTAGCAGGTACACGTCGCTAGGGCAACGTCAAATCAACGTCGGTGCAATTGGTTAATTCATGGGAAAGTAACTGTCCTTTTGGCTTTCCGATATTGATGTTTCCATTAGGGTCTGTTGTTTCATGTTTGTATTTCTTTCCCTTTGGTGTCTCCGATGGGAGCTGTGGGTTAATTGTATCGATTCCTGATCATTGCCTTCACTTCTATTTTACTGGGGTTTAAGCCTTGCAGTAACTTGATCACTCCTGCACTGACACAACAATATTATCCATGAATGGGGCCCATTTTCCAGTCAATGGAACCTCCATCCAGTTTTATTAAACGCATCATTGAATAAACCAACTAGTTCCTCTGCCCTTTCAGAGTCTGACTCTGCAACCCCATTCCCCCCTCTTTTATTAAGCAGATTAAATTCAGCTACTCATTACATTAGCATACTTTGGAACATGTCCAATCCGCAAAATATCTTGGTATCACCATTACTGATAATCTTGATTGGGGTCAACATATTTCTGAGATTACCTCTAAGGCAACTAGGACAATAGGGTTTCTTAGACGCAATTTGGCTTTTGTACCTCAGTATATGAAGATAGATAGATAGACCTAATGCAATCCATGCAAACCTAATGCCTGCCTTTCTTCTGGCTATTGATATATCTGTAGAAGTCTCTGGGGTTTGCCTTTACATCACACCTACCAAGTTATTCACATACAAATCATGATGATTTTTGTTTTTATACCAGTCTTGATTTCACGTCTCAAGTTTTCAAATTTTGTCCGGAGTTTACAACTTCCCGTCCTTTTTGCCTTTGCACGAAAATTATTCCTTCTGCGAATTTTTCTTCTTATCTCTGGTGTGTTCCAGGAAATCAAAAATACAGACCTACTAGTTTTTGAAGGGGTGTGATTTTCAGCCGAAGTATGAATGAAAGAAGTTATCAAATCGAAGTTCTCCTGAACAGACCGAACCTGAATGACCATTAAAGCATTTCTCCTTTGCAAATTTGAGCGGATCCTTCCTCATAATTTCATACTCACCTTTTTGATACGAGTACATCTTCCTCCGAGGTTTCTTAAAGGTGAATTTTACATATTCGGAGACAATATCATGGTTACTTAGTTTATCTGGAGACTGCATATCTTCAAACTGTCCTGGCAAAGTCGCAAGGATCAGATCCCATGTGTTCTTATCACGATTCGGGAAGTAAACAATTTGTACTACCCCATGATCCTTCATAATGTCAATTAATAGTTGTCCTTCGGACTGACTCAGCATTGTACCTTGTTTGCTAAGCCTGTCGGGCCAAACAATGTCTCTGAAGTCGAGGTCTAGACAGTCGAGAGTTTTTTTTAACCTTGTGCCGCGACCTATTTATTAACGATCTTCTTGATAATATCAGGTCATCTGTTCGCTTGTTTGCTGATGATTGTGTTTTGTATAGGAATATATATACTTCTTCTGACTGTCTTATCTTACAAGATGACCTGGATAGCCTAGCACGTTGGGAGACCGATTGGCAAATGAAGTTCAATGTGGCCAAGTGTCATTCAATGAGGGTGTCACGGCACCCTCTAGACAAGCAGATTAAATTCAGCTACTCATTACATCAGCATACTTTGGAACATGTCCAATCCGCAAAATATCTTGGTATCACCATTACTGATAATCTTGATTGGGGTCAACATATTTCTGAGATTACCTCTAAGGCAACTAGGACATTAGGGTTTCTTAGACGCAATTTGGCTTTTGCACCTAGGCAGACAAAGGATGTTGCATACAAAACCTTGGTTAGACCTCAACTAGAGTATGCATCACCTGTTTGGCATCCCCATGTCAAAACTCAGGTTCAAGAGGTTGAGAAGGCTCAGAGGATGGCTGCCCGATGGACCTGCAGGCGATGGCGGAACAGAAGTAGTGTTGGTGAAATGCTCGATGAGTGGCCATCGTTGGAGGCCCGTCGCGAGCAGTCCTGTTTAAACTCCTTTTATAAAATACACTCTGACACAGTCTCTTAATAAAGATCAATACTTGACCCCTGTGACTACTTCAGCTCAAACAAGGGCATCAAAACTAAACAACAGTCAGTATCGTAGGTACCAGGCCTATAGAGATGCCCTGAAGAATTCTTTCTTCCCTAGAACTATTCCTCAGTGGAACAGTCTTCCCTCCTCTGTGGTAAATGCCAAAACTGCAGAGGAGTTCAAAGCCCGCATGGTGTAGATTGGGACCCAGAGGTGTGCGTTTTAGTACACCTCTGAAAGCAGATTGTAAATAGTTTTAAGAACTCATCCATTTTTTTTTTTTTTTTTTTTTTTTTGCTAAATTCTAAATTTAGCGCACCACCCAACTGAGGTAATGGCCAAGTATGACCGACTCGGTATATGAAGATAGATAGATAGACCTAATGCAATCCAGCTGATCTGTAAACAACTCGAAGTTTTCGACTGTACCATTTGATGGTCGATACCAACTTGCTACGAAGTGAGAAATTTTATTTGCAAAAACTTTAACCCAGACCGATTCGGTGTCATTTTCCAATCCCATGAAAGGCATGTGAGGGATGTCTCTGTGAATGAGCAACTTCACCCCACCGCCATGAGAGTTCCTGTCTTTTCTATAGACACTGTACGGACAAGTTTCAGGGAAAAGCTCAGATGTGGTAAATGAACTGTCAGCTTTGTTTCGTGAAGGTTAAAGTTCAAGAAAAGCTAAAAGTTTAAGAATTTTCCCTCTTATTCCATTTATGTTTTTACTGCAAAGTTTCAAACCTTTTACAAAATTTGACTTATTTTCGTCAGCAGTTGGAAGCTTAATCTCGTTTATCCTTTGACAGAGGTTTAAAATTGTTGGGTTTACTCACTCTATATAAGGGAGTCGGAAAAGTTGCACACCCATTACGATAACACATCCGTGTGATACATTACAGTTTTCACACCTCATAAAGGCAATTTTTTTTTATGAAAATGTGTGATATTTTTCTCATTGAGGCGGTTCTAACGAGTACCCACAACCTATGTCCTGGAGCAGAAATAAGTAAAATAATGTTTATAGGCATGTTTTCGCGATGGTTCGTGTAACTAATGCCCCCTTATTGCTCCACTTTTTTTAGTTAATAAGGGGGTATTTATTATTTTCCTTATTCTACTCAAAAACAGATCGCGGTTACTTGTTAGAGCCGCCTCACCATGTCAACATGTCCATGTCCAGGTGTCTCTATATTTCCCTCTTTATAAGTGAATACGGGGGTTTCATTATTTTCCCTATTTTGATCGAAAGCACAGACTGTGGTAACTTTTTAGAACCGTCTCACTGAGGCGAGATCTTAACGAGCATCACAGCCTGTATACAGGATATTCATTTCACGAACTTGTTCACATCGCTGTTATTGGGATCATATGCCAAGTAGGATTAATGGCGCTTTTGATGCTCTTAAATTTCAGCGCAGTCTGATCAGAATGTTTTCTGGATCCTTTGGGATCGACAGAGTGAACGTCGTAGACTGATCAGACTTTGATCCATTTATTCTTTATAATTTGTTTCACTGGTATCATATTTTAGAAGAGTTGTACATGTAACTTGAATCATCACGAAAACACGCCTATAAAATTCTGACCCCCTTGAAACCCACTTTTATATAGTAAAGCTGGGGTTTGCAGGGGTAAACCTTATTTTTCTTATTTCTGCTCTAAAATATGGGTTGTGGGTATTCGTTAGAACCGCCTCATCGAGGCAGTTCTAACGAATACCCACAATCTATATTTTGAGCAGAAATAAGAAAAATATTACATTAATTTTTATTCATCTTAAAATATGCCTTTTTTTCGGTGGTAAAGTTTACAAGGTTTTTGTATAGGCGTGTTTTCGTGATAAAAGTCTAGAACAAAATTCTTCTCATATTAGTTCCATATATTAGCCACAGGGTGTTTCCATTATGAGCCACGTCATGAGAAAACTTATCTTTGAAACTGTGCCAGCAAATACATGTCGAAACTGTAAGTTTGAAAAACTGGAATCTTTGCCTCTGTTGACGCATATGATAAAAACAACAACAACAACAGCAACAAAAACAGGTCCCCTTGTTTCTTATAACATGGCTCATATAATATGAGCCAGCGCACGACAAAACCTACAATAAGACATGTGCGTCCAGCGAAGAATCCGATCAGCATGCGCATCCATATAGTAAAGCCAGAATTCTCATGCTACATGGAGGAGCATTGGGTCCTTAGCTATCCTTAGAGCGCACAACGAAGACTCTGATCAGACTGCATGGATGCGCAAGCTGATCTGAGTCTTCGTTTGGCGCATATGTCTTTTTGTAGGTTTTGTCATGCGCTGGCTCAATATTATAAAGTTTGTCTCCAATCACGAGATTCCCATACCATTCCCGGCACCCGCGACCTATGGAACGAAATATAACGTGGATACACATACAGTTATAAGCAGACCTCAACAAAACCATCAGCTCCCACTGCGCTAAGCGAGGTCATATTGCCAAGCAAAATCAATTGTTTACGAAACGTTAGGTACGAGTGTGTGTATTATTGTTAAAATTTTCTCAATATTTGCGATCGATACCTTTTTAGCTCACCTGATCGAAGGTCATGGTGAGCTTTTGTGACTGTGAGATGTCCGGCATCGTCGTTCGTCGTGCGTCGTTTGTCGTGCGTCGTGTGTGCGTAAACTTTTCTTGTTAACACTCTAGAGGCCACAGTTTTGATCTAATCATCATCAAACTTGGCAAGAATGATCATCATGACAATATGTCGGTCAACTTCGAATATGGGTGATGTCGTGTCAAAAAGTAGGTCACCAGGTCAAATCAAAGGAAAACCTTGTTAAAACTCTAGAGACCACAATTTTGGTCCAATCTTCCTCAAACTTGGTCAGGATGATCATCTTTATAATATCTTGGTCATGTTCGAATATGGATCATATCGGGTCAAAAAGTAGGTCAGCAGGTCAAACCATAGAAAGCCCTTGTTAGCACTCTAGAGGCCCTAGTTTTGGACCAATCATCCTCAAACTTGCTCAGAATGATCATCCTGATAATATCTCGGTCAAGTTCGAATATGGGTCATGTCGGATCAAAAAGTAGGTCAGTAGGTCAAATCATAGAAAAACTTTGTTAACACTCTGGAGGCCACAGTTTAGGTTCAATCTTCCTCAAACTTGGTCAGAATATTCATCCTGATTATATCTCGGTCAAGTTTGAATATGGGTCATGTCGGATCAAAGAGTAGGTCAGTAGGTCAAATCATAAAAAACTTTGTTAACACTCTGGAGGCCACAGTTTTGGTCCAATCTTCCTCAAACTTGGTCAGAATGTTCATCCTGACAATATCGTTGTCAAGTTTGAATATGGGTCATTTCAGGTCAAAAAGTAGGTCAGTAGGTCAGATCATAGAAAAACCTTGTTCACACTCTAGAGGCCACAGTTTTGTTCCAGTCATCCTCAAACTTGCTCAGCATGGCCATCCTGACAATATCTAGGTCAAGTCCGAATATGGGTCATTTCGGGTCAAAAAGTAGGTCAGTAGGTAAAACCACAGAAAAACCTTGTTAGCAGTCTAGAGGCCACAGTTTTGGTCCAATCATCCTCAAACTTGCTCAGAATGATCATCCTAACAATATCTCGGTCAAGTTCGATTATGGGTCATGTCGGCCAAAAAAAATAGGTCAGTAGGTCAAATCATAGAAAAACCTTGTAAACACTCTAGAGGCCACAGTTTTGGTCCAATCGTCTTCAAACTTGCTCAAAATGATCATCCTGACAATATCTGGGTCAGTTCGAATATGTGTCATGTCGGGTCAAAAAGTAGGTCAGTAGGTCAAATCATAGAAAAACCTTGTTAACACTCTAGAGGCAACAGTTTTGGTCAAATCATCAAACTTGCTCATAATGATCATCTCTGCAATATCTAGGTCAGATTCGAATATGGGTCATGTGGGGTCAAACGTAGGTCAAATCTTAGAAAAACCTTGTTTACACTCTAGAGACTGCCATTTCAGTCTAATTATCATCAAACTTGCTCAGAATGATCATCTTGACAATATCTAGGTCAAATTCGAATATGGGTCATGTGAGGTCAAAAAGTATTTCATTGTGTTAAATCATAGAAAAATCTTTTTAACACTCTAGAGGCCACATTTTTAGTCCAATCATCACCAAACTTGCTCAGAATTGTCCTCTTTTTGTAATACCTTGGTCAGGAGGGGCTATTTTATTTGACAGAAAATGCTGTTAGCAAACAGTTCAGACCCTGATCAGATGCCACATTCTGCGACGTCTGATCTGGGTCTATGCTGTTTGCCAAGCTACCCCTTCAGGGTTTCCCCGCGTTTTAGGGCTTATTATAACTTTAAACAAAAGGGGCTATTATAATTTTAAACAAATATTCTGTATGATAAAACAGTATGTCAAGCAATTCAGACTTTCAGGGTGTTTGGATCATGGTCAAAGTTCTTTTGGCTATTTTTAGAAAAAACAATGTCATCACTCGACCTACTTTTGTTTCATAATTTCCCCACCATAAGCATGCTACAGATTAGAAATGATTGAAATCAATCTTCAGGCTGCAGAAATATAAATGCTGTCAGACATGAAGGGGCGGACCTTTCATCTCAATGTCGGGTAACAAGCCCACAAAATTGGAAGAAACGTCTCCAAAATGACATAAATAGTATAAACCTCAAATCAAACAAACAAAATTGGTCAAATCATACTTGAGACTGCATTTTTTGTTCAAGCTTCATGAAACTTGCCAAGAATGTTTGCCTTTATAAAATCTTGAATATGTTTGAATATGGGTCATGTGGGATCAAAAACAAGGTGACGAATAGACCCAAGTGAGTGATACAGGACCATCGTTATCCTCTTGTTATTCAACTACTATTATCTTTACCAAATTTCAAGTTCTTTGAGATTAAGATAACGAGAGACGACTGTACATTGATTGAAAAAAAAAGAAAACACACGAAACACGATGTACAATATTCAACCATCCCTACCAGCACACTACAACAAATTAAATAAAAAAGCTTCCTGCCTGCTATTGTCCAAGTGGCTTTTGATGACCATGTACAAGATCCTGTCAATAGTATTTATAGCAGCACAAATACTTCTGACGTCAGAGGGCTGTATAACTAAAATCTGGACTGGGCTTATGGACTGGGACATTGATAAACAGTGTAGACACGGATCAGATACCAAATCACGCGGCGTCTGATAGAATCTATACTGTTTGATTATACTGGAATTTAAGGGTTAAACGAAACGAAACCGTCTTTGTCTGATTTCAGGAAAAGTTACCAAAAACAAATCTGGCACGAAAAAAGCACTTAAAAGTTGAACCAAGTACAAATTTACATGTGTACCTGGCAAAGATTAAGATCAGCCTGCACATCTGTGCAACTTGGTCAGGTTATTTGCGGCTTGCTTTAAGGACCAATGAAACAATGGCAAGCAAAGACTGATCTAAGTCCATTCTGATTCATTTTCATAACATGGTATGTCCCATTTTATTCTCTATCGATCAACCTCCACGAAATAATTGTTTACGGATGAACGGACGCACGCACGATGGACAAAGCGTAATCACAAAAGCCCATCTTGTCACTACGTGACAGGTGAGCTAAAATAATATTTATAGAATGAATAATGAAAGCATTCGCTACACTTGTTTTCGATGGCCTTACATGTTCATACAAAGCTGATGACTGATTAACAATGTAAGGTAATGTTAAGTACATCGAAAACAACTGCACCCGGGGACTGGGACGAGGACCCTGCTTTCATAGTCCCCACGGACACGGATGCAAAGGCTGGAATACATATGTAGAAGCTACACGAGGTAGCTGCTTCACAGACACGAAGTAGCCCTCGGCTACACAGACACGGTGCAGCATAGCCATTGACTGATAGTAAATTCAGTCTAGTTCGAATTCAGAAACAGAATTGTTACTGGTGATAGTCAAATAACATTCACCTAGTAGTCCCTAGTTCTCACCAAAGAGGTAAACTTTGTAGATTTATTCTCTGCACCATCTCATCGAAGGTCTTCCAATCTCTAATGTTCTCAGGAAAGAAGAACTTCTCGTAAATATCAGTTTTTCCAGTAGGCGTCTGATATGCCAATGATGACTCCGACAGCGCATAGCTGAGGTAGCAATATTATCTGATGGAATGCTTAGCACTCTCTAGGCTTGTACAATAGAAAAAGCCTACTCTCTCTAATACAACTCCCATCTCAATATTTCTAGTATTCCAGCCATACTCCTAGTTTCAAATGAGTAAATGCTAGTTACAAATCTAGGAGTTCTGTTCTGATCTGTTTCACTTCTCGGAGGACTACGCCCTGGGAGTCACTGATACATGCTACCATATTCAAAGAGTGAGCAATCGAGTCCTGTATATGCTGCCTCTTTTTTATCTTGAGGACACCGATGATGACTTTACTTCAGAAAACCAAACGTTATATTTCCTTTGTACACACGATGGTTATATGGTATTAAATCGAATCCACATTCTATATGAAGGTCAATATGGGCTGGGTTCCTTGATGTTATTCAAATTCACAGCTCTGACCTCAGACCTTGACGTAAGATAGTGTCGTCCAGCAATGCGCAACCCTGACTTGTACTATGACGCAGAGGTTACAGGCGGGGCCGCTCCAATTTGCCCTACGGACAGCCGGGCACCCTTTAGGCACAAGACCTACTACCGGCTGCAAGGCCTATTACAATACCTTCCTGCAGGCTTTGGCGAAACTGGTACTTTGGAAGTCCCATACAAGAAGCCAACCTTAAGCAGACAACCTCGTCTGCGCAGACAACAATGTCTGCAGAAAAAAAAGCAAAACAGAAATGCTACAAAGCAAAGAACATGTTAACAACACACAAAGCAAAGTTAACAACACACAAAGCAAAGCAAAATAACAAACAAACAATAAATAAGTACAGAAAGAAAAAAAAATAGGGCGACACGCGACGACGCGACAAAACGACACGCAAACCACACGCAAACCACACCACTCCTCACCACACCCCACCACACCAGCTACAAAGAAAAGAACAAATTAACATACAAAGCAAAGCAAAACAACAATAGTTAAAAAAATAAATAGAAAAATAAACAAATAACGATACACGCAACGGCGCGACAAGCGACGAAATGTGCACCTCACACCACACCACACCACACCACACCAAACCCCACACCACACAAGCTACAAAACAAAGAACATATTAACAACATACAAAGTAAACCAAAATACATAATAAATAAGCAAAATAAATAATAAATAACAAATAAATAAATAGCGCGGCACGCGATGACGCGACAAAACGACGCGCACACCATACCACACCACACCACACCAGGCCGCACCACAAAACACCACACCACACAACACCACACCAGCTACGAAATAAAGAATTAACAACATATAAAGCAAAGAAAAAAATAAACATATAAAGCAAAGAACAAATTAAACAAACAAAGCAAAGCACAATGCAAAGCAGAGCGAAAACAAAACGCAGGAAAACTATGCGAAAATAAGAAAAAAAAAGCAAACAAACTAGACGCAAGAAAACCACCAATGAACCAACAGTACGAACTAACCAAACAAATAACCAAACCACCAAACAATTAACCCAATAAGCAAACGACTAACCAACCGAATAAGCAAACGAGTAGACAACCAACAAACCGAATAAGCAAACGACCAACCAGTCAATCTAATAAGCAAACAACCAACAAACCAACCGACCAAATAAACGACCAACCGGCCAACCGAATAAACCAACCGACCAACCAACAAAAACACAAACAAGACAACCACGAAACACCGCCATGATACAGATAGTACTGGATTACATGGTACCAGTAGAGGGTTCGACCCGACCTCATCTGACTTGATTATGCACCTGCCAAACACGAGACCATTTACCACTAGACAAACTGGACTGGACACAAGAACCATCAATGAACCAACAGGACTAACTAACCAACCAAATAACCATACGACCAACCAATTAACCGAATAAGCAAGCTACAAACAAACCAACCAACCGAATAAACAAATGACCAAACAACCGAATATACGAATGACTGAACAATGAACTAACCGAATACGCAATCGACCAACGAACCAACCGAATAAGCAAACAACCAACCGACCAAACGAAATAAGCAAACACCCAACCAACCAACCCAATTAGCAAGCGACCAACCAACCAACCTAATAAGCAAACGACCATCCAACCAACCTAATAAGTAAGAAAACAACCAACCGACCGAATAAGGAAACGGCCAACCGACGATCCTAATATGCAAACGCAAAACAGACGAACCGAATAAGGCAACAAACAACCAGCCGACCAACCAACACAAACACACAAACCAAACAACCACTAAATACCGCCATGTTACAGATAGTACTGGATTACATGATGCCAGTAGAGGGTTCAACCCGACCCATATCTGCCAAACACGAAACCAGACAAACTAGAGACAAGGAAACTTACAATGAACCAACAGAACCAACAAACCAACCAAAATAACAAACGACCAACCAATTAGCATAATAAGCAAACTACCAACCAACCAATCAACCAACCGAAAAAGCAATTGGCCAACCAACCGAATAAGTAAATGACACAACCAACCGAATAAGCAACCGACCAACAAACAAAACGACCTACCGACCTATTAAGCAAACGACCAACCAACACAAAACAAACAAAACAACCACTAAACACCAACATGATACAGATAGTACTAGATTACATGGTACCAGTAGAGGGTTCGACCCGACCCTATCTGACTTGACTGTGAATCTGCAAAACAAGAAACCATTCACCACTAGACAAACTAGACACTAGAACCACCAAAGAACCAACAGGTCCAACTAAAAAGCCACATAACCACACGACCAACCATTTAACCGAATGAGCAAACTATAAACCAACCAACCGAATAAGCAAATGACCAACAAACCGAACACACGAATGACTAAACGAACCAACCGAATACCAATCGACCAACCAACCAATCGAAATAAGCAAACACCCAACCGAACAACCCAATAAGCAAGCGACCAACCAACCAACCTAATAAGCAAACGACCATCCAACCAACCTAATAAGTAAGCAAACACCAACCGACCGAATAAGGAAACGGCCAACCGACCATCCTAATATGCAAACGCAAAACAGACGAACCGAATAAGGCAACAGACAACCATCCGACCAACCAACACAAAACACAAACCAAACAACCACTAAATACCGCCATGTTACAGATAGTACTGGATTACATGATGCCAGTAGAGGGTTCGACCCGACCCCATATCTTCCAAACACGAAACCATTCACCAGACAAACTAGAGACAAGAAAACTTACAATGAACCAACAGAACCAACAAACCAACCAAATTACCAAACGACCAACCAATTAGCATAATAAGCAAACTACCAATCAACCAACCGAATAAGCAAATGGCCAACCAACCGAATAAGCAAATGACACAACCAACCGAATAAGCAACCGACCAACAAACAAAACGACCTACCGACCTATTAAGCAAACGACCAACCAACACAAAACAAACAAAACAACCACTAAACACCAACATGATACAGATAGTACTGGATTACATGGTACCAGTAGAGGGTTCGACCCGACCCCATCTGACTTGACTGTGCATCTGCAAAACAAGAAACCATTCACCACTAGACAAACTAGACACTAGAAAACCACCAAAGAACCAACATGACCAACTAACAAGCCAAATAACCACACGACCAACAAATTAACCGAATGAGCTAACTATAAACCAACCAACCGAATAAGCAAATGACCAACAAACCGAATACACGAATGACTAAACGAGCCAACCGAATACGCAAACGACAAATGAACCAACCGAATAAGCGAACAACCAACCAACCAAACGAATAAGCAAAGGACCAGCCGACATACCCAATAAGCGAACAACCCACCAACCAACCTAATAAGCAAACGACCATCCGACCAACCTTATAAGCAGGCAAACAACCATCCGAACGAATAAGCAAACGGCCAACCGACCATACTAATAAGCAAAAGGCCAAGCAACGAACCGAATAAACCAAAAACCAACCAGCCGACCAACCGAATAAGCAAGCGACTAAACAAGCAACCAACAGAATAATCAAACAATCAACCAACCAACCTAATAAGTAAGGAGTAAACCACCCTAAAAAGAAACGACGAACCAACCAATCTCAAACAAACGACCAACCAAATATGTAAAACAACCAATCAACCGACCGAATAAGCCAACGACGAACCAACCAACTTAATAAGTAAACAACCTACCAACTGACTGACCGAATAAACAACCAACCAACAAACCGACCGACCGAATAAGCAAACGACCAACCGATCAACCAAATAAGCCAACGTCAAACCAACCAACAGAACAACACAAAACCCAAACGAAACATCCACAAAACACCAACATGATACAGATAGTACTGGATTACATGGTACCAGTAGAGGATTCGACCCGACCCCACCTGACTTGACTGTGCAACCAACCAACCTAATAAGCAAACGACCAACCAACCAAACTGATAAGCAAACGACCAAGCAACCAACGTATTAAGTTAACAACCAACAACCGACCGAATAAGCAAAACGACCGACCGACCAACCGAAAACACAAACGACAAAACAATCGACAAAACAACACAAATCACAAACAAAACAACCACTAAACACCAGCATGATACATATAGTAGTGGATTACATGGTCACCACCTCATACACAGAAACACATCAAAATTAGAAGCCTAAATAAGTACAAATATATTCAATGCATTAAAATATTAACACGCGAAACACCTGAACAGAAACGCAATTTCACGCCCGCCTATACAGAACATGAACAACGAAACATATCACCAGGCAAGCAACCAAGAACCTCCGAACAGACCGACCGACCGACCGATCGACTGACTAACTTACATTACAAACAATTAAGAAATCATTCTATGCCAAACAAAAACTCTCGGTGAATTATATTAACACAGACAAAGACATGAACAACCACATCAATAATATAACAACGTTTGCAGAAAAAAGCTCACACATGAAACGCCTGAACAGCAAAATCAAAGCAATATTACAGTAACACAGAAATATATAGCGCAACAGCATGACACGCAACAAAATGATACACAATATAAACCACACAAATTACAAAGCAAACAACAAATTTACAACACACAAAGCAAGGCAAAATTTATAATAACAAAATTATAGCATGTAAACGAAATAACAGTGAAATATTAAAACAACGCGACAAAACAACGCGAACACTACGACAATATAACAAGACAAAACAACGCGCATCATGAAACAGATAGTACTTGATTACATGGTACCAGTAGAGGGTTCGACCCGACCCCATCTGACTTGAATGTGCATCTACCAAACACGAAACTATTCAACACTAGACAAACTAGCCAAAAGAAAACCAAGCTAACTAACCAAACGACCAAACGACCAACCAATTAAACCAACATACAAGTCAAAGCAAAATTAGCAATAACAACATTATAGCAAGTAAACAAAAAAAACACTGGAATATTAAAACAACGCGACAAAACAACGCGAACACTGCGACAAAATAACACGACTAAACAACGCGCACCATGAAACAGATAGTACTGGATTACATGGTACCAGTAGAGAGTTCGACCCAACCCCATCTGACTTGACTGAACCACTGCCAAACACCAAGCCAGTCAACACCTCATACACAGAAACACATTAAAATTAGAAGCCTAAATAAGTACAAATATATTCAATGCATTAAGATATTAACACGCGAACCACCTGAACAGAAACGCAATTTCACGCCCGCCTATACAGAACATGAACAACGAAACATATCACCAGGCAAGCAACCAAGAACCTCCGAACAGACTGACCGACCGACCGACCAATCGACTGACTAACTTACATTACAAACAATTAAGAAATCATTCTATGCCAAACAAAAACTCGGTGAATTAAATTAAAACAGACAAGGACATGAACAACCACATCAATGATATAACAATGTTTGCAGAAGAAAGCTAACACATGAAACGCCCGAACAGCAAAATCAAAGCAACATTACAGTAACACAGAAATAAATAGCGCAACAGCATGACACGCAACAACATGATACACAATATAAACCACACAAATTACAAAGCAAACAACAAATTCACAACAAACAAAAGCAAGGCAAAATTTACAATAACAAAATTATAGTAAGTAAACAAAATAACAGTGAAATATTAAAACAACGCGACAAAACAACGCGAACACTGCGACAAAATAACACGACAAAACAACGCGCATCATGAAACAGATAGTACTGGATTACATGGTACCAGTAGAGGGTTCGACCCGACCCCATCTGACTTGACTCTGCACCTGCCAAACACGAAACTATTTTCCACTAGACAAACTGGACTAGACACAAGAACCATCAATGAGCCAACAGGACAAACTAACCAACCAAATAACCACACGACCAACCAATTAACCGAATAAGCAAGCTACAAACCAACCAACCAACCGAATAAGCAAATGACCAAACAACCCAATATACGAATGACGAAACAATGAACTAACCGAATACGCAATCGACCAATGAACCAATCGAATAAGCAAACAACCAACCGACCAAACGAAATAAGCAAACACCCAACCAACCAACCCAATAAGCAAGCGACCAACCAACCAACCTAATAAGCAAACGACCATCCAACCAACCTAATAAGTAAGCAAACAACCAACCGACCGAATAAGGAAACGGCCCACCGACCATCCTAATATGCGAACGCAAAACAGACGAACCGAAAAAGGCAACAAACAACCATCCGACCAACCAACACAAAACACAAACCAAACAACCACTAAATACCACCATGTTACAGATAGTACTGGATTACATGATGCCAGTAGAGGGTTCGACCCGACCCCATATCTTCCAAACACGAAACCATTCACCAGACAAACTAGAGACAAGAAAACTTACAATGAACAACAGAACCAACAAACCAACCAACATACCAAACGACCAACCAATTAGCATAATAAGCAAACTACCAACCAACCAATCAACCAAACGAATAAGCAAATTGCCAACCAACCGAATAAGCAAATGACACAACCAACCGAATAAGCAACCCACCAACAAACAAAACGACCTACCGACCTATTAAGCAAACGACCAACCAACACAAAACAAACAAAACAACCACTAAACACCAACATGATACAGATAGTACTGGATTACATGGTACCAGTAGAGGTTCGACCCGACCCCATCTGTCTCGACTGTATCTGCGACGAAATCATTCACCACTAGACAAATTAGACCCAAAAGCACCAATGAACCAACAGGACAAACTAACCACTCAAATGACCGAACGACCAACGTATTAACCGAATAAGCAAACTACAAACCAACCAAACGAATAAACAAATGACCAACCAACCGAAAACGCAAACGACTTAATCAACCAACAGAATAAGCAAACGTGCAAATCCAACAAACCGACTAAGTGACCTATTAAGCAAAGGTAACACAAACCTAATTAGTAACCAACCAACGAAAATAATAAGCAAACAACCAACGAACCAAACTAATATGTAAACAAACAATCAATGAACCAACAGAACCAACTAACCAAACAAATAACCAAATGACCAACCAATTAACCGAATAAGCAAGTGACCAACCAATCGAATAAGCAAACGAGTAAACAACCTACAAACCAAATAAGCAAACGACAAACCAACCTAATAAGCAAACAACCAATCAACCAACCGGCCGACCAAATAAACAAACGACCAACAGACCAACCGAATGAACCAACGACCAACCAACCGACCAACCAACAAAAACCAAACAACCACAAAACACCGCCATGATACAGATAGTACTGGATTACATGGTACCAGTAGAGGGTTCGACCCGACCCCATCTGACTTGACTGTGCATCTGCAAAACAAGAAACCATTCACCACTAGACAAACTTGACACAAAAACACCAATGAACCAACAGGACAAACTAACTAATCAAATGACCGAACGACCAACCAATTAACCGAATAAGCAAACTACAAACTAACCAACCGAATAAGCAAATGACCAACCAACCGACAACGCAAACGACTAAATCAACCAACCGAATAAGCAAACGTGCAAATCCAACAAACCGACTAAGCGACCTATTAAGCAAAGGTAACACAAACCTAATTAGTAACCAATCAACGAAAATAATAAGCAAACGACCAACGAACCAAACTAATATGTAAACAAACAACCAATGAACCAACAGGACCAACTAACCAAACAAATAACCAAACGACCAACCAATTAACCGAATAAGCAAGTGACCAACCAACCCAATAAGCAAACGAGTAAACAACCTTCAAACCAAATAAGCCAACGGCCAACCAACCTAATAAGCAAACAACCAATCAATCAACCGACCAAATAAACAAACGACCTACCGACCAACCGAATGAACCAACGACCAACCAACCGACAAACCAACAAAAACCTAACAACCACAAAAAACCGCCATGATACAGATAGTACTGGATTACATGGTACCAGTAGAGGGTTCGACCCCACCCCATCTGACTTGACTGTGCATCTGCAAAACAAGAAACCATTCACCACTGGACAAATTAGACACTAGAAAACCACAAAAGAACCAACAGGACCAACTTACAAGCCAAATAACCACAAGACCGGCCAAATAACCGAATGAGCAAACTACAAATCAACCAACCGAATAAGCAAATGACCAACCAACCGAATACACGAATGACTAAACGAACCAACCGAATACGCAAACGAACAATGATCCAACCGAATAAGTGAACAACCAACCAACCAAACGAATAAGCAAAGGACCAGCCAACATACCCAATAAGCGAACGACCCACCAACCAACCGAATAAGCAAACGACCATCCAACCAACCTTATAAGCAGGCAAAAAACCATCCGACCGAATAAGCAAACGGCCAGCTGACCATCCTAATAAGCAAACGGCCAAGCAACGAACTGAATAAACCAAAAAACTAACCAGCCGACCAACCGAATAAGCAAACGACTAAACAAGCAACCAACCGAATAAGCAAACAATCAACCAACCAACCTAATAAGTAAAGAGAAAAAAAACCCTAAAAAGAAACGACGAACCAACCAATCTCAAACAAACGACCAACCAAATATGTAAAACAACCAATCAACAGACCGAATAAGCCAACGACGAACCAACCAACCTAATAAGTAAACAACCTACCAACCGACTGACCGAATAAACAAACAACCAACGACCGACCGAATAAGCAAACGACCAACCGATCAACCAAATAAGCCAACGTCCAACCAACCAACCAACCGAACAACACAAAACCCAAACGAAACATCCACAAAACACCAACATGATACAGATAATACTGGTTTACATGGTACCAGTAGAGGGTTCGACCCGACCCCACCTGACTTGACTATGCAACCAACCAACCTAATAAGCAAACGACCAACCAACCAAACTGATAAGCAAACGACCAACCAACCAACCTATTAAGTTAACAACCAACAACCGACCGAATAAGCAAACCGACCGACTGACCAACCGAAAAAACAAACGACAAAACAATCGACCAAACAACACAAATCACAAACAAAACAACCACTAAACACCAGCATGATACATATAGTACTGGATTACATGGTACCAGTAGGGGGTACGACCCGAGCCCATCTGACTTGAATGTGCATCTACCAAACACGAAAATATTCAACCCTAGACAAACAAGCCAATAAAAACCCAAGCCAACTAACCAAACGACCAACCAATTTACCCAACATACAAGTCAAAGCAAAATTAACAATAACAAAATTATAGCAAGTAAACAAAAAACATAGGAATATTAAAACAACGCGACAAAACAACGCGAACACTGCGACAAAATAACACGACTAAACAACGCGCACCATGAAACAGATAGTACTGGATTACATGGAACCAGTAGAGGGTTCGACCCGACCCAATCTGAATTGACTGAACAACTGCCAAACACCAAGCCAGTCACCACCCCATACACAGAAACACATCAAAATTAGAAGCCTAAATAAGTACAAATATATTCAATGCATTTAAATATTAACACGCGAAACACCTGAACAGAAACGCAATTTCAGGCCAGCCTATACAGAACATGAACAACGAAACATATCACCAGGCAAGTAACCAAGAACCTCCGATCAGACCTACCGACCGACCGATCGACTGACTAACTTACATTACAAACAATTAAGAAATCATTCTATGCCAAACAAAAACCCTCGGTGAATTAAATTAACACAGACAAGGACATGGACAACCACATCAATGATATAACAACGTTTGCAGAAAAAAGCTAACACATGAAACGCCTGAACAGCAAAATCAAATCAACATTACAGTAACACAGAAATAAATTGCGCAACAGCATGACACGCAACAAAATGATACACAATATAAACCACACAAATTACAAAGCAAACAACATATTTACAACACACAAAGCAAGGCAAAATTAACAATTAACAAAATTATTGCAAGTAAAAAAATAACAGAAAACTATTAAAACAACGCGACAAAGCAACGCAAACACTGCGACAAAATAACACGACAAAACAACGCGCATCATGAAACAGATAGTACTGGATTACATGGTACCCGTAGCGGGTTCGACCCGACCCCATCTGACTTGAATGTGCATCTACCAAACACGAAACTATTCAACACTAGACAAACTAGCCAAAAGAAAACCAAGCTAACTAACCAAACGACCAAACGACCAACCAATTAACCAAACATACAAGTCAAAGCAATATTAACAATAACAAAATTATAGCAAGTAAACAAAAAACACTGGAATATTAAAACAACGCGACAAAACAACGCGAACACTGCGACAAAATAGCACGACTAAACAACGCGCACCATGAAACAGATAGTACTGGATTACATGGCACCAGTAGAGGGTTCGACCCGACCCCATCTGACTTGACTGAACCACTGTCAAACACCACCTCATATACAGAAACACATCAAAATTAGAAGCCTCAATAAGTACAAATATATTCAATGCATTAAAATATTAACACGCGAAACACCTGAACAGAAACGCAATTTCAGGCCCGCCTATGCAGAACATGAACAACGAAACATATCACCAGGCAAGCAACCAAGAACCTCCGAACAGACTGACCGACCGACCAATCGACTGACTAACTTACATTACAAACAATTAAGAAATCATTCTATGCCAAACAAAAACTCATGGTGAATTAAATTAACACAGACAAGGACATGAACAACCACATCAATGATATAACAATGTTTGCAGAAAAAAGCTAACACATGAAACGCCTGAACAGCAAAATCAAAGCAACATTACAGTAACACAGAAATAAATAGCGCAACAGCATGACACGCAACAAAATGATACACAGTATAAACCACACACATTACAAAGCAAACAACAACTTTCCACACACAAAGCAAGGCAAAATTTAGAATAACAAAATTATAGCAAGAAAACAAAATAACAGTGAAATATAAAAACAACGCGACAAAACAACGCGAACACTGCGACAAAATAACACGACAAACAACGCGCATCATGAAACAGATAGTACTGGATTACATGGTACCAGTAGAGGGTTCGACCCGACCCCATCTGACTTGACTGAACCATTGCCAAACAGCAATCCAATCACCACTTACATCAAAATTAGAAGCCTTGATAACCAAACTGATATTTAGTCAAGCAGCCAACCGTTAAGCGCTAAAATGTCTCCTAGGACAAACAGTAGCACAAAGTTGGAAACGAGCAACAATCACAAACAAAAAAATAAACAAGAAATTCACGAAATGCCTGAAAGAAAAGCAAAATTATTGGCCTGTAAAACAAACTTATGTGGTACAATTACATGCAAAAAACAATAAAAATATGAAGCATTTTACAAGCAAAACAAACGAAAGCATTGCAAAACACAATCTAAGACAACATTTAAAAACATGCAGCATGCAAACAAATGACGATGCATAATCCTTATGTGCCTGCTGGAAAAATGCATATGTTCTATACCTACTGACATTATGTTGCATAGGCATTGATGAGACGTTGCTTAATTTCATGTGTTTTGTTGTTCTTGTTTTTCCTTGAACGTACATTTGGCGCTTTTGTTTAAAATTAAAATACAGTTGGTCGCATTATCTCATAAAACAAATATCTGGAACTAGTGCCTAAGTCGGATAAAATTTTCGCAACTAGTTTTGATTTTTTTTTCTAAATATTCATTAGTATTCCTTTCATATCAAACTACTGTTATCTAAAATCAAAATTGCCAGACAGATGAAGTTTAAGATCAACAAAAGGTCAAATGTAAATTCAATGACAAAGACCAGAAAATTACATGAAGTCTGATATAGCGTATGCTCTTACCCCTACCTACACAACACAAGAAAAAAAAATATATCTCGTATTAGTTCCATATATTAGCCACAGGGTGCTTGCATTATGAGCCACGTCATGAGAAAACTTATCTTTGAAACTGTGCCAGCAAATACATTTCGAAACTGTAAGTTTATAAAACTTGAATCTTTGCCTCTGTTGACACATATGATAAAAACAACAACAACAACAACAACAACAAAAACAGGTCCCCTTGTCCTTTATGACATGGCTCATATAATATGAGCCAGCGCACGACAAAACCTACAATAAGACATGTGCGCCCAGCGAAGAATCCGATCAGCATGCGCATCCATATAGTATAGCCAGAATTCTCATGCTACATGGAGGAGCATTGGGTCCTTAGCTATCCTTAGAGCGCACAACGAAGACTCTGATCAGACTGCATGGATGCGCAAGCTGATCTGAGTCTTCGTTTTGCGCATATGTCTTTTTGTAGGTTTTGTCATGCGCTGGCTCAATATTATAAAGTTTGTCTCCAATCACGAGATTCTCATACCTTTCCCGGCACCCGCGACCTATGGAACGAAATATAACGTGGATACACATTACAGTTATAAGCAGACCTCAACCGAACCACCAGCTCCCACTGCGCTAAGTGAGGTCAAATTGCCAAGCAAAATCAATTGTTTAAGAAACGTTAGGTACTAGTGTGTGTATTATTGTTAAAATTTTCTCAATATTTGCGTACGATACCTTTTTCTTCAACTACTATTATCTCAACCAAATTTCAAGTCCTTTGAGATTAAGATAACGAGAGACGACTGTAAATTGATTGAAAAAGAAAAAGAAAACACACGAAACACGACATAAAATATTCAACCATCCCTACCAGCACACTACAACAAATTAAACTAGAGCTATCACTAAAGGTGATGAATACCCCCACAAAAACTGCCTTGATAGTATATCAGCGCATTTTGCACTTTTTTCACTTGAAAGGGGCCATAATTATGTCGCAAATTGACGAATTGTAGTGGAAATCGAACTTGACCTGTATTTTATGATGTTACATCAGTGTACCAAAAATTATAAAAATCGGTGAAGCGCTTTTTGAGTTCTCGTCTGGAAACCAAGTCAACAGACCGACCGACCGACCGACAAGCTCACTCCTATATACCCCCCAAATTTCATTTGTGGGGGTATAATAAAAAAGCTTCCTGCCTGCTATTGTCCAAATGGCTTTCGATGACCATGTACAAGATCATGTCAATAGTATTTATAGCAGCACAAATACTTCTGACGTCAGAGGGCTGTATAACTAAAATCTGGACTGGGCTTATGGACTCGGACATTGATAAACAGTGTAGACACGGATCAGATACCAAATCACGCGGCGTCTGATAGAATCTATACTGTTTGATTATACTGGAATTTAAGGGTTAAACGAAACGAAACCGTCTTTGTCTGATTTCAGGAAAAGTTACCAAAAACAAATCTGGCACGAAAAAAGCACTTAAAAATGAACCAAGTACAATTTACTGGTGTACCTAGCAAAGATTAAGATCAGCCTGCACATCTGTGCAATTTGGTCAGGTTATTTGCGGCTTGCTTTAAGGACCAATGAAACCATGGCAAGCAAAGACTGAACTAAGTCCATTCTGATTCATTTTCATAACATGGTTTGTCCCATTTTATTCTCTATCGGTCAATCTCCACGAAATAATTGTTTACGGATGAACGGACGCACGCACGACGGACAAAACGTAATCACAAAAGCTCATCTTGTCACAACGTGACAGGTGAGCTAAAAATAATATTTATAGAATGAATAATGAAAGCATTCGCTACAATTGTTTTCGAAGCTCTTACATGTTCTTACATGCAAAGCTGATGGCTGATTAATAATGTAAGGTAATGTCAAGTACATCGAAAACAACTGCACCCGGGGACTGGGACGAGGACCCTGCTTTCATAGTCCCCACGGACACGGATGCAAAGGCTGGAATACATATGTAGAAGCTACACGAGGTAGCTGCTTCACAGACACGAAGTAGCCCTCGGCTACACAGACACGGTGCAGCATAGCCATTGACTGATAGTAAATTCAGTCTAGTTCGAATTCAGAAACAGAATTGTTACTGGTGATAGTCAAATAACATTCACCTAGTAGTCCCTAGTTCTCACCGAAGAGGTAAACTTTGTAGATTTATCCCCTGCACCATCTCATCGAAGGTCTTCCAATCTCTAATGTTCTCCGGAAGGAAGAATTCTCGTAAATATCATTTTTTTCCAATAGGCGTCTGAAATGCCAATGATGACAACTACAGCGCATAGCTGAGGTAGCAATGTTATCTGATGGAATGCTTAGCACTCTCTAGGCTTGTACAATAGAAAAAGCCTACTCTCTCTTATATAACTCCAATCTCACTATTTCTAGTATTCCAGCCATACTCCTAGTGTCAAATGAGTAACTGCTAGTTACAAATCTAGGAGTTCTGTTCTGATCTGTTTCACTTCTCGAAGGACTACGCCCTAGGAGTCAGTGATACATGCTACCATATTCCAAGAGTGAGCAATCGAGTCCTGTATATGCTGCCTCTTTTATATCTTGAGGACACCGATGATGACTACTTCAGAAAACCAAACGTTATATTCCTTTGTACACACGATGGTTATACGGTATTTAATCGAATCCACATTCTAGATGAAGGTCAATATGGGCTGGGTTCCTCGATGTTATTCCAATTCACAGCTCTGACCTCAGACCTTGACGTAAGATAGTGTCGTCCAGCAATGCGCAACCCTGACTTGTACTATGACGCAGAGGTTACAGGCGGGGCCGCTCCCATTTGCCCTACGGACAGCCGGGCACCCTTTAGGCACAAGACCTACTACCGGCTGCAAGGCCTATTACAATACCTTCCTGCAGGCTTTGGCGAAACTGGTACTTTGGAAGTCCCATACAAGAAGCCAACCTTAAGCAGACAACCTCGTCTGCGCAGACAACAATGTCTTCAGAAAAAAAAAAGCAAAACAAAAAAGCTACAAAGCAAAGAACGAATTAGCAACACACAAAGCAAAGCAAAATAACAAACAAACAATTAATAAATACAGAAAGAAAGAAATAGCGCGACACGCGACGACGCGACAAAACGACGCGCAAACCACACCAATCCTCACCACACCACACCACACCACACCACACCCCACCACACCAGCTACAAAGCAAAGAACAAATTAACATACAAAGTAAAGCAAAACAACAATAGTTAAATAAATAGAAAAATAAACAAATAACGATACACGCAACGGCGCGACACGCGACGAAATGTGCACCTCACACGACACCACACCATACCACACCACACCACACCCCACACCACACAAGCTACAAAACAAAGAACAAATTAACAACATACAAAGTAAAGCAAAATACATAATAAATAAGCAAAATAAATAATAAAAAAAACAAATAAATAAATAGCGCGGCACGCGATGACGCGACAAAACGACGCGAACACCATACCACACCACACCACACCACACCACACCACACAACACCACACAAGCTACAAAATAAAAAAGTAATTAACAGCATATAAAGCAAAGAACAAATAAAGATATAAAGCAAAGAACAAATTAAATATACAAAGCAAAGCACAATGCAAAGACAAAGCGAAAACAAAACGCAGGAAAACAATGCGAAAATAAGGGAAAAAAGCAAACAAACAAACTAGACGCAAGAAAACCACAAATGAACCAACAGTACCAACTAACCAAACAAATAACCAAACGACCAACCAATTAACACAATAAGCAAACGACTAACCAACCGAATAAGCAAACGAGTAAACAACCAACAAACCGAATAAGCAAACAACCAACCAGCCAACATAATAAGCAACCAACCAACAAACCAACCGACCAAATATACGACCAACCGGCCAACCAAATAAACCAACCGCAAACCAACCGACCAACCAACAAAAGCACAAACAAGACAACCACGAAACACCGCCATGATACAGATAGTACTGGATTACATGGTACCAGTAGAGGGTTCGACCCGACCCCATCTGACTTGACTGTGCACCTGCCAAACACGAAACCATTTACCACTAGACAAACTGGACTAGACACAAGAACAATCAATGAACCAACAGGACCAACTAACCAACCAAATAAGCACACGACCAACCAATTAACCGAATAAGCAAACGAGTAAACAACAAACAAACCGAATAAGCAAACGACCAACCAGCCAACCTAATAAGCAAACAACCAACAAACCAACCGACCAAATAAATGACCAACCGGCCAACCGAATAAACCAACGGCAAACCAACCAACCAACCAACAAAAGCACAAACAAGACAACCACGAAACACCGCCATGATACAGATAGTACTGGATTACATGGTACCAGTAGAGGGTTCGACCCGACCCCATCTGACTTGACTGTGCACCTGCCAAACACGAAACCATTTACCACTAGACAAACTGGACTAGACACAAGAACCATCAATGAACCAACAGGACCAACCAACCAACCAACTGAATAAGCAAATGACCAAACAACCGAATATACGAATGACTCAACAATGAACTAACCGAATACGCAATCGACCATCGAACCAACCGAATAAGCAAACAACCAACCGACCAAACGAAATAAGCAAACACCCAACCAACCAACCCAATAAGCAAGCGACCAACCAACCAACCTAATAAGCAAACGATCATGCAACCAACCTAATAAGTAAGCAAACAACCAACCGACCGAATAAGGAAACGGCCCACCGACCATCCTAATATGCAAACGCAAAACAGACGAACAGAATAAGGCAACAAACAACCACCCGACCAACCAATACATAACACAAACCAAACAACCACTAAATACCGCCATGTTACAGATAGTACTGGATTACATGATGCCAGTAGAGGGTTCGACCCGACCCCATATCTGCCAAACACGAAACCATTCACCAGACAAACTAGAGACAAGAAAACTTACAATGACCCAACAGAACCAACAAACCAACCAAAAAACCAAACGACCAAACAATTAGCATATTAAGCAAACTACCAACCAACCTATCAACCAACCGATTAAGCAAATGGCCAACCACCCGAATAAGCAAATGACACAACCAACCGAATAAGCAACCGACCAACAAACAAAACGACCTACCGACCTATTAAGCAAACGACCAACCAACACAAAACAAACAAAACAACCACTAAACACCAACATGATACAGATAGTACTGGATTACATGGTACCAGTAGAGGGTTCGACCCGACCCCATCTGACTTGACTGTGCATCTGCAAAACAAGAAAACATTCACCACTAGACAAACTAGACACAAAAACACCAATGAACCAACAGGACAAACTAACTAATCAAATGACCGAACGACCAACCAATTAACCGAATAAGCAAACTACAATCTAACCAACTGAATAAGCAAATGACCAACCAACCGACAACGCAAGCGACTAAATCAACCAACCTAATAAGCAAACGTGCAAATCCAACAAACCGACTAAGCGACCTATTAAGCAAAGGTAACACAAACCTAATTAGTAACCAATCAACGAAAATAATAAGCAAACGACCAACGAACCAAACTAATATGTAAACAAACAACCAATGAACCAACAGGACCAACTAACCAAACAAATAACCAAACGACCAACCAAATAACCGAATAAGCAAGTGACCAACCAACCGAATAAGCAAACGAGTAAACAACCTTCAAACCAAATAAGCAAACGACCAACCAACCTAATAAGCAAACAACCAATCAACCATCCGACCAAATAAACAAACGACCTACCGACCAACCGAATGAACCAACGACCAACCAACCGACAAACCAACAAAAACCTAACAACCACAAAAAACCGCCATGATACAGATAGTACTGGATTACATGGTACCAGTAGAGGGTTCGACCCGACCCCATCTGACTTGACTGTGCATCTGCAAAACAAGAAACCATTCACCACTGGACAAATTAGACACTAGAAAACCACAAAAGAACCAACAGGTCCAACTTACAAGCCAAATAACCACAAGACCGACCAATTAACCGAATGAGCAAACTACAAACCAACCAACCGAATAAGCAAATAACCAACCAACCGAATACACGAATGACTAAACGAACCAACCGAATACGCAAACGAACAATGAACCAACCGAATAAGCGAACAACCAACCAACCAAACGAATAAGCAAAGGACCAGCCAACATACCCAATAAGCGAACGCCCCACCAACCAATCGAATAAGCAAACGACCATCCAACCAACCTTATAAGCAGGCAAACAACCATCCGACCGAATAAGCAAACTGCCAGCTGACCATCCTGATAAGCAAACGGCCAAGCAACGAACTGAATAAACCAAAAAACCAACCAGCCGACCAACCGAATAAGCAAACGACTAAACAAGCAACCAACCGAATAAGCAAACAATCAACCAACCAACCTAATAAGTAAAGAGCAAACCACCCTAAAAAGAAACGACGAACCAACCAATCTCAAACAAACGACCAACCAAATATGTAAAACAACCAATCAACAGACCGAATAAGCCAACGACGAACCAACCAACCTAATAAGTAAACAACCTACCAACCGACTGACCGAATAAACAAACAACCAACGACCGACCGAATAAGCAAACGACCAACCGATCAACCAAATAAGCCAACGTCCAACCAACCAACCGAACAACACAAAACCCAAACGAAACATCCACAAAACACCAACATGATACAGATAGTACTGGTTTACATGGTACCAGTAGAGGGTTCGACCCGACCGCACCTGACTTGACTGTGCAACCAACCAACCTAATAAGCAAACGACCAACCAACCAAACTGATAAGCAAACGACCAACCAACCAACCTATTAAGTTAACAACCAACAACCGACCGAATAAGCAAAACGACCGACTGACCAACCGAAAACACAAACGACAAAACAATCGACCAAACAACACAAATCACAAACAAAACAACCACTAAACACCAGCACGATACATATAGTACTGGATTACATGGTACCAGTAGAGGGTACGACCCGAGCCCATCTGACTTGAATGTGCATCTACCAAACACGAAACTATTCAACCCTAGACAAACAAGCCAATAAAAAACCAAGCTAACTAACCAAACGACCAACCAATTTACCCAACATACAAGTCAAAGCAAAAGTAACAATAACAAAATTATAGCAAGTAAACAAAAAACATTGGAATATTAAAACAACGCGACAAAACAACGCGAACACTGCGACAAAATAACACGACTAAACAACGCGCACCATGAAACAGATAGTACTGGATTACATGGTACCAGTAGAGGGTTCGACCCGACCCAATCTGACTTGACTGAACAACTGCCAAACACCAAGCCAGTCACCACCCCATACACAGAAACACATCAAAATTAGAAGCCTAAATAAGTACAAATATATTCAATGCATTTAAATATTAACACGCGAAACACCTGAACAGAAACGCAATTTCAGGCCCGCCTATACAGAACATGAACAAGGAAACATATCACCAGGCAAGTAACCAAGAACCTCCGATCAGACCTACCGACCGACCGATCGACTGACTAACTTACATTACAAACAATTAAGAAATCATTCTATGCCAAACAAAAACTCTCGGTGAATTAAATTAACACAGACAAGGACATAGACAACCACATCAATGATATAACAACGTTTGCAGAAAAAAGCTAACACATGAAACGCCTGAACAGCAAAATCAAAGCAACATTACAGTAACACAGAAATAAATTGCCAACAGCATGACACGCAACAGAATGATACACAATATAAACCACACAAAAAATTACAAAGCAAACAATATATTTACAACACACAAAGCAAGGCAAAATTAACAATTAACAAAATTATTGCAAGTAAAAAATAACAGAAAACTATTAAAACAACGCGACAAAGCAACGCGAACACTGCGACAAAATAACACGACAAAACAACGCGCATCATGAAACAGATAGTACTGGATTACATGGTACCCGTAGCGGGTTGTTTTCGGCCGTAAAGTGAACAATGGATTTGTATAGGCGTGTTTTCGTTATGAAAATCGGAAGCAACTTCTCCAAAATGACGACAATACCTTTCTTATGACCTTTTTTTATTATTTGAGGTTTAACCTCCCCGTCAACACTGTAAAGATAATTTTGGAGACGTCGCTTCCAATTTTATGGGACTTTTATCCGACGTTGAGATGAAATGACATTTCAAGTCCTGCCGCGCAATGAAACCAATAGGGGTTATATCCATCGACGGTCCGACTCGGACCCCTTTACCCCTTACACAGAAATAAATAGCGCAACAGCATGACACGCAACAAAATGATACACAGTATAAACCACACACATTACAAAGCAAACAACAAATTTCCACACACAAAGCAAGGCAAAATTTACAATAACAAAATTATAGCAAGAAAACAAAATAACAGTGAAATATAAAAACAACGCGACAAAGCAACGCGAACACTGCGACAAAATAACACGACAAACAACGCGCATCATGAAACAGATAGTACTGGATTACATGGTACCAGTAGAGGGTTCGACCCGACCCCATCTGACTTTACTGAACCATTGCCAAACAGCAATCCAATCACCACTTACATCAAAATTAGAAGCCTGGATAACCAAACTGTTATTTAGTCAAGCAGCCAACCGTTAAGCGCAAAAATGTCTCCTAGGACAAACAGTAGCACAAAGTTGGAAACGAGCAACAATCACAAACAAAAACAAGATGTGTTTGTGAAACACCGATGCCCCCGGACAGCGCCTGTGCAATATGAAAGCCCCATCACTAAAGTATGTCATGGTTGAGGCCACAAGGTCACGAGGTAAAAAATTATGGTACCACTGGAAAGGTCTTGTGAGAAAGAATACACATGTGAAATATGAAAGCTCTATCACTTACCAATCAAAAGTTATGGACTATATTAATGTTTTTAAAAAGTAGGTCAAACATCAAGGTCAAAGTCACAAGGTCAAAAATTATGGTACCACTAGAAAGGTCTTGTGACAAGGAATGCACATGTGAAATATGAAAGCCCTACCATTTACCAATCAAAAGTTATGGCCAATGTTAAAGTTTTTAAAAAGTAGGTCAAACATCAAGGTCAAAGTCACAAGGTCAAAAATTATGGTACCACTAGAAAGGTCTTGTGACAAGGAATGCACATGTGAAATATAAAAGCCCTACCATTTACCAATCAAAAGTTATGGCCAATGTTAAAGTTTTTAAAAAGTAGGTCAAACATCAAGGTCAAGGTCATGAGGTCAAAAATTATGGTACCATTAGAAAGGTCTTGTGACAAGGAATGCACGTGAAATATGAAAGCTCTACCATTTACCAATCAAACGTTACGGCCAATGTTAAAGTTTTTAAAAAGTAGGTCAAATGCCAAGGTCAAGGTCATGAGGTCAAAAATTATAGTACCAATAGAAAGGTCTTGTGACAAGGAATGCACATGTGAAATATGAAAGCTCTATCACTTACCAATCAAAAGTTATGGCCAATGTTAAAGTTTTTAAAAAAGTAGGTCATATGCCAAGGTCAAGGTCATGAGGTCAAAAATTATAGTACCAATAGAAAGGTCTTGTGACAAGGAATGCACATGTGAAATATGAAAGCTCTATCACTTACCAATCAAAAGTTATGGCCAATGTTAAAGTTTTTAAAAATGAGGCCAAAAGTAGGTCAAATGTCAAGGTCCAAGGTCACGAGGTCAAAATTTATGGTACCTCTTGAAAGGTCTTGTGACAAGGAATGCACATGTGAAATATGAAAGCTCTATCACTTACCATTCAAAAGTTATGCCCAATGTTAAAGTTTTTGCAGATGGAGAAACGGACAAACGGACAAACAGACAAACGGACAAACAGACAAACGGACAAACAGACAAACAGACGGACAGACCAAAAACTATATGCCCCCCAGAATCTTAGATTCCGGGGGCATAAAAATTATGGTACCACTAGAAAGGTCTTGTGACAAGGAATGCACATGTGAAATATGAAAGCCCTACCATTTACCAATCAAAAGTTATGGCCAATGTTAAAGTTTTTAAAAAGTAGGTCAAACATCAAGGTCAAGGTCATGAGGTCAAAAATTATGGTACCATTAGAAAGGTCTTGTGACAAGGAATGCACGTGAAATATGAAAGCTCTACCATTTACCAATCAAACGTTACGGCCAATGTTAAAGTTTTTAAAAAGTAGGTCAAATGCCAAGGTCAAGGTCACGAGGTCAAAAATTATAGTACCAATAGAAAGGTCTTGTGACAAGGAATGCACATGTGAAATATGAAAGCTCTATCACTTACAAATCAAAAGTTATGGCCAATGTTAAAGTTTTTAAAAAAGTAGGTCATATGCCAAGGTCAAGGTCATGAGGTCAAAAATTATAGTACCAATAGAAAGGTCTTGTGACAAGGAATGCACATGTGAAATATGAAAGCTCTATCACTTACCAATCAAAAGTTATGGCCAATGTTAAAGTTTTTAAAAATGAGGCCAAAAGTAGGTCAAATGTCAAGGTCCAAGGTCACGAGGTCAAAATTTATGGTACCTCTTGAAAGGTCTTGTGACAAGGAATGCACATGTGAAATATGAAAGCTCTATCACTTACCATTCAAAAGTTATGCCCAATGTTAAAGTTTTTGCAGATGGAGAAACGGACAAACGGACAAACAGACAAACGGACAAACAGACAAACGGACAAACAGACAAACAGACGGACAGACCAAAAACTATATGCCCCCCAGAATCTTAGATTCCGGGGGCATAAAAATTATGGTACCACTAGAAAGGTCTTGTGACAAGGAATGCACATGTGAAATATGAAAGCCCTACCATTTACCAATCAAAAGTTATGGCCAATGTTAAAGTTTTTAAAAAGTAGGTCAAACATCAAGGTCAAGGTCATGAGGTCAAAAATTATGGTACCATTAGAAAGGTCTTGTGACAAGGAATGCACGTGAAATATGAAAGCTCTACCATTTACCAATCAAACGTTACGGCCAATGTTAAAGTTTTTAAAAAGTAGGTCAAATGCCAAGGTCAAGGTCATGAGGTCAAAAATTATAGTACCAATAGAAAGGTCTTGTGACAAGGAATGCACATGTGAAATATGAAAGCTCTATCACTTACCAATCAAAAGTTATGGCCAATGTTAAAGTTTTTAAAAAAGTAGGTCATATGCCAAGGTCAAGGTCATGAGGTCAAAAATTATAGTACCAATAGAAAGGTCTTGTGACAAGGAATGCACATGTGAAATATGAAAGCTCTATCACTTACCAATCAAAAGTTATGGCCAATGTTAAAGTTTTTAAAAATGAGGCCAAAAGTAGGTCAAATGTCAAGGTCCAAGGTCACGAGGTCAAAATTTATGGTACCTCTTGAAAGGTCTTGTGACAAGGAATGCACATGTGAAATATGAAAGCTCTATCACTTACCATTCAAAAGTTATGCCCAATGTTAAAGTTTTTGCAGATGGAGAAACGGACAAACGGACAAACAGACAAACGGACAAACAGACAAACGGACAAACAGACAAACAGACGGACAGACCAAAAACTATATGCCCCCCAGAATCTTAGATTCCGGGGGCATAAAAATAAACAAGAAATTCACGAAATGCCTGAAAGAAAAGCAAAATTATTGGCCTGTAAAACAAAGCCTTATGTGGTACAATTACATGCAAAAAACAATAAAAATATGAAGCATTTTACAAGCAAAACAAACGAAAGCATTGCAAAATACAATCTAAGACAACATTTAAAAACATGCAGCATGCAAACAAATGACGATGCATAATCCTTATGTGCCTGCTGGAAACATGCATATGTTCTATACTTACTGACATTATGTTGCATAGGCATTGATGAGACGTTGCTTAATTTCATGTGTTTTGTTGTTCTTGTTTTTCCTTGAACGTACATTTGGCGCTTTTGTTTAAAAATAAAATACAGTTGGTCGCATTATCTCATAAAACAAATATCTGGAACTAGTGCCTAAGTCGGATAAAATTTTCGCAACTAGTTTTGATTTTTTTCTAAATATTCATTAGTATTCCTTTCCTATCAAACTACTGTTATCTAAAATCAAAATTGCCAGACAGATGAAGTTTAAGATCAACAAAAGGTCAACTGTAAATTCAATGACAAAGAACAGCAAATTACATGAAGTCTGATATAGCGTATGCTCTTACCCCTACCTACACAACACAAGAAAGAAAAATATATCTCGTATTAGTTCCATATATTAGCCACAGGGTGCTTGCATTATGAGCCACGTCATGAGAAAACTTATCTTTGAAACTGTGCCAGCAAATACATTTCGAAACTGTAAGTTTATAAAACTTGAATCTTTGCCTCTGTTGACGCATATGATAAAAACAACAACAACAACAAAAACAGGTCCCCTTGTCCTTTATGACATGGCTCATATAATATGAGCCAGCGCACGACAAAACCTACAATAAGACATGTGCGTCCAGCGAAGAATCCGATCAGCATGCGCATCCATATAGTATAGCCAGAATTCTCATGCTACATGGAGGAGCATTGGGTCCTTAGCTATCCTTAGAGCGCACAACGAAGACTCTGATCAGACTGCATGGATGCGCAAGCTGATCTGAGTCTTCGTTTTGCGCATATGTCTTTTTGTAGGTTTTGTCATGCGCTGGCTCAATATTATAAAGTTTGTCTCCAATCACGAGATTCTCATACCTTTCCCGGCACCCGCGACCTATGGAACGAAATATAACGTGGATACACATAACAGTTATAAGCAGACCTCAACAGAACCATCAGCTCCCACTGCGCTAAGTGAGGTCAAATTGCCAAGCAAAATCAATTGTTTAAGAAACGTTAGGTACGAGTGTGTGTATTATTGTTAAAATTTCCTCAATATTTGCGTACGATACCTTTTTCTTCAACTACTATTATCTCAACCAAATTTCAAGTCCTTTGAGATTAAGATGACGAGAGACGACTGTAAATTGATTGAAAAAGAAAAAGAAAACACACGAAACACGACATAAAATATTCAACCATTCCTACCAGCACACTACAACAAATTAAATAAAAAAGCTTCCTGCCTGCTTTTGTCCAAATGGTTTTCGATGACCATGTACAAGATCATGTCAATAGTATTTATAGCAGCACAAATACTTCTGACGTCAGAGGGCTGTATAACTGAAATCTGGACTGGGCTTATGGACTCGGACATTGGTAAACAGTGTAGACACGGATCAGATACCAAATCACGCGGCGTCTGATAGAATCTATACTGTTTGATTATACTGGAATTTAAGGGTTAAACGAAACGAAACCGTCTTTGTCTGATTTCAGGAAAAGTTACCAAAAACAAATCTGGCACGAAAAAAGCACTTAAAAATGAACCAAGTACAATTTACTGGTGTACCTAGCAAAGATTAAGATCAGCCTGCACATCTGTGCAATTTGGTCAGGTTATTTGCGGCTTGCTTTAAGGACCAATGAAACCATGGCAAGCAAAGACTGAACTAAGTCCATTCTGATTCATTTTCATAACATGGTTTGTCCCATTTTATTCTCTATCGGTCAATCTCCACGAAATAATTGTTTACGGATGAACGGACGCACACACGACGGACAAAACGTAATCACAAAAGCTCATCTTGTCACAACGTGACAGGTGAGCTAAAAATAATATTTATAGAATTAATAATGAAAGCATTCGCTACAATTGTTTTCGAAGCTCTTACATGTTCTTACATTCAAAGCTGATGGCTGATTAATAATGTAAGGTAATGTCAAGTACATCGAAAACAACTGCACCCGGGGACTGGGACGAGGACCCTGTTTTCATAGTCCCCACGGACACGGATGCAAAGGCTGGAATACATATGTAGAAGCTACACGAGGTAGCTGCTTCACAGACACGAAGTAGCCCTCGGCTACACAGACACGGTGCAGCATAGCCATTGACTGATAGTAAATTCAGTCTAGTTCGAATTCAGAAACAGAATTGTTACTGGTGATAGTCAAATAACATTCACCTAGTAGTCCCTAGTTCTCACCAAAGAGGTAAACTTTGTAGATTTATCCCCTGCACCATCTCATCGAAGGTCTTCCAATCTCTAATGTTCTCCGGAAGGAAGAACTTCTCGTAAATATCATTTTTTTCCAATAGGCGTCTGAAATGCCAATGATGACTTCTACAGCGCATAGCTGAGGTAGCAATGTTATCTGATGGAATGCTTAGCACTTTCTAGGCTTGTACAATAGAAAAAGCCTACTCTCTCTTATATAACTCCCATCTCACTATTTCTAGTATTCCAGCCATACTCCTAGTTTCAAATGAGTAACTGCTAGTTACAAATCTAGGAGTTCTGTTCTGATCTGTTTCACTTCTCGAAGGACTACGCCCTAGGAGTCACTGATACATGCTACCATATTCCAAGAGTGAGCAATCGAGTCCTGTATATGCTGCCTCTTTTATATCTTGAGGACACCGATGATGACTTTACTTCAGAAAACCAAACGTTATATTTCCTTTGTACACACGATGGTTATACGGTATTTAATCGAATCCACATTCTAGATGAAGGTCAATATGGGCTGGGTTCCTTGATGTTATTCCAATTCACAGCTCTGACCTCAGACCTTGACGTAAGATAGTGTCGTCCAGCAATGCGCAACCCTGACTTGTACTATGACGCAGAGGTTACAGGCGGGGCCGCTCCCATTTGCCCTACGGACAGCCGGGCACCCTTTAGGCACAAGACCTACTACCGGCTGCAAGGCCTATTACAATACCTTCCTGCAGGCTTTGGCGAAACTGGTACTTTGGAAGTCCCATACAAGAAGCCAACCTTAAGCAGACAACCTCGTCTGCGCAGACAACAATGTCTGCAGAAAAAAAAGCAAAACAAAAAAGCTACAAAGCAAAGAACGAATTAGCAACACACAAAGCAAAGCAAAATAACAAACAAACAATTAATAAATACAGAAAGAAAGAAATAGCGCGACACGCGACGACGCGACAAAACGACGCGCAAACCACACCACTCCTCACCACTCCTCACCACACCACACCACACCCCACCACGCCAGCTACAAAGCAAAGAACAAATTAACATACAAAGAAAAGCAAAACAACAATAGTTAAATAAATAGAAAAATAAACAAATAACGATACACGCAACGGCGCGACACGCGACGAAATGTGCACCTCATACGACACCACACCATACCACACCACACCACACCACACCACACCCCACACCACACAAGCTACAAAACAAAGAACAAATTAATAACATACAAAGTCAAGCAAAATACATAATAAATAAGCAAAATAAATAATAAAAAAAAACAAATAAATAAATAGCGCGGCACGCGATGACGCGACAAAACGACGCGCACACCATACCACACCACACCACACCACACAACACCACACCACACCACACAACACCACACAAGCTACAAAATAAAGAAGTAATTAACAGCATATAAAGCAAAGAACAAATTAAACATATAAAGCAAAGAACAAATTAAATATACAAAGCAAAGCACAATGCAAAGACAAAGCGAACACAAAACGCAGGAAAACAATGCGAAAAGAAGGGAAAAAAGCAAACAAACAAACTAGACGCAAGAAAACCACCAATGAACCAACAGTACCAACTAACCAAACAAATAACCAAACGACCAACCAATTAACACAATAAGCAAACGACTAACCAACCGAATAAGCAAACGAGTAAACAACAAACAAACCGAATAAGCAAACGACCAACCAGCCAACCTAATAAGCAAACAACCAACAAACCAACCGACCAAACAAATGACCAACCGGCCAACCGAATAAACCAACGGCAAACCAACCGACCAACCAACAAAAGCACAAACAAGACAACCACGAAACACCGCCATGATACAGATAGTACTGGATTACATGGTACCAGTAGAGGGTTCGACCCGACCCCATCTGACTTGACTGTGCACCTGCCAAACACGAAACCATTTACCACTAGACAAACTGGACTAGACACAAGAACCATCAATGAACCAACAGGACCAACCAACCAACCAACTGAATAAGCAAATGACCAAACAACCGAATATACGAATGACTCAACAATGAACTAACTGAATACGCAATCGACCAACGAACCAACCGAGTAAGCAAACAACCAACCGACCAAACGAAATAAGCAAACACCCAACCAACCAACCCAATAAGCAAGCGACCAACCAACCAACCTAATAAGCAAACGATCATCCAACCAACCTAATAAGTAAGCAAACAACCAACCGACCGAATAAGGAAACGGCCCACCGACCATCCTAATATGCAAACGCAAAACAGACGAACAGAATAAGGCAACAAACAACCAGCCGACCAACCAATACACAACACAAACCAAACAACCACTAAATACCGCCATGTTACAGATAGTACTGGATTACATGATGCCAGTAGAGGGTTCGACCCGACCCCATATCTGACAAACACGAAACCATTCACCAGACAAACTAGAGACAAGAAAACTTACAATGACCCAACAGAACCAACAAACCAACCAAAAAACCAAAAGACCAACCAATTAGCATATTAAGCAAACTACCAACCAACCTATCAACCAACCGATTAAGCAAATGGCCAACCACCCGAATAAGCAAATGACACAACCAACCGAATAAGCAACCGACCAACAAACAAAACGACCTACCGACCTATTAAGCAAACGACCAACCAACACAAAACAAACAAAACAACCACTAAACACCAACATGATACAGATAGTACTGGATTACATGGTACCAGTAGAGGGTTCGACCCGACCCCATCTGACTTGACTGTGCATCTGCAAAACAAGAAATCATTCCCCACTAGACAAACTAGACACAAAAACACCAATGAACCAACAGGACAAACTAACTAATCAAATGACCGAACGACCAACCAATTAACCGAATAAGCAAACTACAAACTAACCAACCGAATAAGCAAATGACCAACCAACCGACAACGCAAACGACTAAATCAACCAAACGAATAAGCAAACGTGCAAATCCAACAAACCGACTAAGCGACCTATTAAGCAAAGGTAACACAAACCTAATTAGTAACCAATCAACGAAAATAATAAGCAAACGACCAACGAACCAAACTAATATGTAAACAAACAACCAATGAACCAACAGGACCAACTAACCAAACAAATAACCAAACGACCAACCAATTAACCGAATAAGCAAGTGACCAACCAACCGAATAAGCAAACGAGTAAACAAACTTCAAACCAAATAAGCAAACGACCAACAACCTAATAAGCAAACAACCAATCAACCAACCGACCAAATAAACAAACGACCTACCGACCAACCGAATGAACCAACGACCAACCAACCGACAAACCAACAAAAACCTAACAACCACAAAAAACCGCCATGATACAGATAGTACTGGATTACATGGTACCAGTAGAGGGTTCGACCCGACCCCATCTGACTTGACTGTGCATCTGCAAAACAAGAAACCATTCACCACTGGACACTAGAAAACCACAAAACAACCAACAGGACCAACTTACAAGCCAAATAACCACAAGACCGACCAATTAACCGAATGACGTACTACAAACCAACCAACCGAATAAGCAAATGACCAACCAACCGAATACACGAATGACTAAACGAACCAACCGAATACGCAAACGAACAATGATCCAACCGAATAAGCGAACAACCAACCAACCAAACGAATAAGCAAAGGACCAGCCAACATATCCAATAAGCGAACGACCCACCAACCAACCGAATAAGCAAACGACCATCCAACCAACCTTATAAGCAGGCAAACAACCATCCGACCGAATAAGCAAACTGCCAGCTGACCATCCTAATAAGCAAACGGCCAAGCAACGAACTGAATAAACCAAAAAACCAACCAGCCGACCAACCGAATAAGCAAACGACTAAACAAGCAACCAACCGAATAAGCAAACAATCAACCAACCAACCTAATAAGTAAAGAGCAAACCACCCTAAAAAGAAACGACGAACCAACCAATCTCAAACAAACGACCAACCAAATATGTAAAACAACCAATCAACAGACCGAATAAGCCAACGACGAACCAACCAACCTAATAAGTAAACAACCTACCAACCGACTGACCGAATAAACAAACAACCAACGACCGACCGAATAAGCAAACGACCAACCGATCAACCAAATAAGCCAACGTCCAACCAACCAACCGAACAACACAAAACCCAAACGAAACATCCACAAAACACCAACATGATACAGATAGTACTGGTTTACATGGTACCAGTAGAGGGTTCGACCCGACCCCACCTGACTTGACTGTGCAACCAACCAACCTAATAAGCAAACGACCAACCAACCAAACTGATAAGCAAACGACCAACCAACCAACCTATTAAGTTGTCAACCAACAACCGACCGAATAAGCAAAACGACCGACTGACCAACCGAACACACAAACGACAAACAATCGACCAAACAACACAAATCACAAACAAAACAACCACTAAACACCAGCATGATACATATAGTACTGGATTACATGGTACCAGCAGAGGGTACGACCCGAGCCCATCTGACTTGAATGTGCATCTACCAAACACGAAACTATTCAACCCTAGACACACAAGCCAATAAAAAACCAAGCTAACTAACCAAACGACCAACCAATTTACCCAACATACAAGTCAAAGCCAAATTAACAATAACAAAATTATAGCAAGTAAACAAAAAACATTGGAATATTAAAACAACGCGACAAAACAACGCGAACACTGCGACAAAATAACACGACTAAACAACGCGCACCATGAAACAGATAGTACTGGATTACATGGTACCAGTAGAGGGTTCGACCCGACCCAATCTGACTTGACTGAACAACTGCCAAACACCAAGCCAGTCACCACCCCATACACAGAAACACATCAAAATTAGAAGCCTAAATAAGTACAAATATATTCAATGCATTTAAATATTAACACGCGAAACACCTGAACAGAAACGCAATTTCAGGCCCGCCTATACAGAACATGAACAACGAAACATATCACCAGGCAAGTAACCAAGAACCTCCGATCAGACCTACCGACCGACCGATCGACTGACTAACTTACATTACAAACAATTAAGAAATCATTCTATGCCAAACAAAAACTCTCGGCGAATTAAATTAACACAGACAAGGACATGGTCAACCACATCAATGATATAACAACGTTTGCAGAAAAAAGCTAACACATGAAACGCCTGAACAGCAAAATCAAATCAACATTGCAGTAACACAGAAATAAATTGCGCAACAGCATGACACGCAATAAAATGATACACAATATAAACCACACAAATTACAAAGCAAACAACATATTTACAACACACAACGCAAGGCAAAATTAACAATTAACAAAATTATTGCAAGTAAAAAAATAACAGAAAACTATTAAAACAACGCGGCAAAGCAACGCGAACACTGCGACAAAATAACACGACAAAACAACGCGCATCATGAAACAGATAGTACTGGATTACATGGTACCCGTAGCGGGTTCGACCCGACCCCATCTGACTTGAATGTGCATCTACCAAACACGAAACTATTCAACACTAGACAAACTAGCCAAAAGAAAACCAAGCTAACTAACCAAACGACCAAACGACCAACCAATTAACCAAACATACAAGTCAAAGCAAAATTAACAATAACAAAATTATAGCAAGTAAACAAAAAAACACTGGAATATTAAAACAACGCGAACACTGCGACAAAATAACACGACTAAACAACGCGCACCATGAAACAGATAGTACTGGATTACATGGTACCAGTAGAGGGTTGAGCCTCGCTCGGGCCACGTGTGAGACGCCAAGTTCTGCAACGGAAGGTCAGGTGGTTTTTCTCCGGGTACTCCGGTTTTCGCCCACCTCTGATTAACGATCGGCTCGATATGAGTGAAATAATCTTGAAAGGGCCGTAAAACCCAAACCAAAAAAAAAAAAAAAAAAAAAACAGTAGAGGGTTCGACCCGACCCCATCTGACTTGACTGAACCACTGTCAAACAACACCTCATATACAGAAACACATCAAAATTAGAAGCCTCAATAAGTACAAATATATTCAATGCATTAAAATATTAACACGCGAAACACCTGAACAGAAACGCAATTTCAGGCCCGCCTATGCAGAACATGAACAACGAAACATATCACCAGGCAAGCAACCAAGAACCTCCGAACAGACTGACCGACCGACCAATCGACTGACTAACTTACATTACAAACAATTAAGAAATCATTCTATGCCAAACAAAAACTCATGGTGAATTAAATTAACACAGACAAGGACATGAACAACCACATCAATGATATAACAATGTTTGCAGAAAAAAGCTAACACATGAAACGCCTGAACAGCAAAATCAAAGCAACATTACAGTAACACAGAAATAAATAGCGTAACAGCATGACACGCAACAAAATGATACACAGTATAAACCACACACATTACAAAGCAAACAACAAATTTCCACACACAAAGCAAGGCAAAATTTACAATAACAAAATTATAGCAAGAAAACAAAATAACAGTGAAATATAAAAACAACGCGACAAAACAACGCGAACACTGCGACAAAATAACACGACAAACAACGCGCATCATGAAACAGATAGTACTGGATTACATGGTACCAGTAGAGGGTTCGACCCGACCCATCTGACTTGACTGAACCATTGTCAAACAGCAATCCAATCACCACTTACATCAAAATTAGAAGCCTGGATAACCAAACTGTTATTTAGTCAAGCAGCCAACCGTTAAGAGCAAAAATGTCTCCTAGGACAAACAGTAGCACAAAGTTGGAAACGAGCAACAATCACAAACAAAAAAATAAACAAGAAATTCACGAAATGCCTGAAAGAAAAGCAAAATTATTGGCCTGTAAAACAAACTTATGTGGTACAATTACATGCAAAAAACAATAAAAATATGAAGCATTTTACAAGCAAAACAAACGAAAGCATTGCAAAATACAATCTAAGACAACATTTAAAAACATGCAGCATGCAAACAAATGACGATGCATAATCCTTATGTGCCTGCTGGAAACATGCATATGTTCTATACCTACTGACATTATGTTGCATAGGCATTGATGAGACGTTGCTTAATTTCATGTGTTTTGTTGTTCTTGTTTTCCTTGAACGTACATTTGGCGCTTTTGTTTAAAAATAAAATACAGTTGGTCGCATTATCTCATAAAACAAATATCTGGAACTAGTGCCTAAGTCGGATAAAATTTTCGCAACTAGTTTTGATTTTTTTCTAAATATTCATTAGTATTCCTTTCATATCAAACTACTGTTATCTAAAATCAAAATTGCCAGACAGATGAAGTTTAAGATCAACAAAAGGTCAAATGTAAATTCAATGACAAAGAACAGCAAATTACATGAATAAAAATCAAAAATGAGTTCCTTTAAGAGCAATGAAAATATTCATTAGAAAGAAGATGGGTCATACTACGTAGTTTCGGCTAATAAAGCCTCATCAGTGACCCTGTAATGATCCGGCAACGAAAGCCAGAGGAAGCATACTGCAATTTTGCGAATTTCGAATAGGCAGTCGATTCAAAGATTGATATAAATCAAAATGAGGTCCAAATAATTAAAAACATGTCTAGAATTTGAGTCTAAACTAATAATTTATTTCTGATTTCTCAGAATATTAACGCTGATCTCAAAGGACCAAAAGTAAAATATAAACTGCACTATGGTTTATGTACGGGGAGACGTTTTACGGCCGCCACACGGCACAACACCAGCTGCAGTGTAGGCAAATAAAAATCAAAAATGAGTTCCTTTAAGAGCAATGAAAATATTCATTAGAAAGAAGATGGGTCATACTACGTAGTTTCGGCTAATAAAGCCTCATCAGTGACCCTGTAATGAGCCGGCAACGAAAGCCAGAGGAAGCATACTGCAATTTTGCGAATTTCGAATAGGCAGTCGATTCAAAGATTGATATAAATCAAAATGAGGTCCAAATAATTAAAAACATGTCTAGAATTTGAGTCTAAACTAATAATTTATTTCTGATTTCTCAGAATATTAACGCTGATCTCAAAGGACCAAAAGTAAAATATAAACTGCACTATGGTTGATGTACGGGGAGACGTTTTATATAATTTAAGTCTGATATAGCGTATGCTCTTACCCCTACCTACACAACACAAGAAAGAAAAATATATCTCGTATTAGTTCCATATATTAGCCACAGGGTGCTTGCATTATGAGCCACGTCATGAGAAAACTTATCTTTGAAACTGTGCCAGCAAATACATTTCGAAACTGTAAGTTTATAAAACTTGAATCTTTGCCTCTGTTGACGCATATGATAAACAAAAAAACAACAACAACAAAAACAGGTCCCCTTGTCCTTTATGACATGGCTCATATAATATGAGCCAGCGCACGACAAAACCTACAATAAGACATGTGCGTCCAGCGAAGAATCCGATCAGCATGCGCATCCATATAGTATAGCCAGAATTCTCATGCTACATGGAGGAGCATTGGGTCCTTAGCTATCCTTAGAGCGCACAACGAAGACTCTGATCAGACTGCATGGATGCGCAAGCTGATCTGAGTCTTCGTTTTGCGCATATGTCTTTTTGTAGGTTTTGTCATGCGCTGGCTCAATATTATAAAGTTTGTCTCCAATCACGAGATTCTCATACCTTTCCCGGCACCCGCGACCTATGGAACGAAATATAACGTGGATACACATTACAGTTATAAGCAGACCTCAACAGAACCATCAGCTCCCACTGCGCTAAGTGAGGTCAAATTGCCAAGCAAAATCAATTGTTTAAGAAACGTTAGGTACGAGTCTGTGTATTATTGTTAAAATTTTCTCAATATTTGCGTACGATACCTTTTTCTTCAACTACTATTATCTCAACCAAATTTCAAGTCCTTTGAGATTAAGATAACGAGAGACGACTGTAAATTGATTGAAAAAGAACACACGACATAAAATATTCAACCATCCCTACCAGCACACTACAACAAATTAAATAAAAAAGCTTCCTGCCTGCTATTGTCCAAATGGTTTTCGATGACCATGTACAAGATCATGTCAATAGTATTTATAGCAGCACAAATACTTCTGACGTCAGAGGGCTGTATAACTAAAATCTGGACTGGGCTTATGGACTCGGACATTGGTAAACAGTGTAGACACGGATCAGATACCAAGTCACGCGGCGTCTGATAGAATCTATACTGTTTGATTATACTAGAATTTAAGGGTTAAACGAAACGAAACCGTCTTTGTCTGATTTCAGGAAAAGTTACCAAAAACAAATCTGGCACGAAAAAAGCACTTAAAATGAACCAAGTACAATTTACTGGTGTACCTAGCAAAGATTAAGATCAGCCTGCACATCTGTGCAATTTGGTCAGGTTATTTGCGGCTTGCTTTAAGGACCAATGAAACCATGGCAAGCAAAGACTGAACTAAGTCCATTCTGATTCATTTTCATAACATGGTTTGTCCCATTTTATTCTCTATCGGTCAATCTCCACGAAATAATTGTTTATGAACGGACGCACGCACGACGGACAAAACGTAATCACAAAAGCTCATCTTGTCACAACGTGACAGGTGAGCTAAAAATAATATTTATAGAATGAATAATGAAAGCATTCGCTACAATTGTTTTCGAAGCTCTTACATGTTCTTACATTCAAAGCTGATGGCTGATTAATAATGTAAGGTAATGTCAAGTACATTGAAAACAACTGCACCCGGGGACTGGGACGAGGACCCTGCTTTCATAGCCCCCACGGACACGGATGCAAAGGCTGGAATACATATGTAGAAGCTACACGAGGTAGCTGCTTCACAGACACGAAGTAGCCCTCGGCTACACAGACACGGTGCAGCATAGCCATTGACTGATAGTAAATTCAGTCTAGTTCGAATTCAGAAACAGAATTGTTACTGGTGATAGTCAAATAACATTCACCTAGTAGTCCCTAGTTCTCACCAAAGAGGTAAATTTTGTAGATTTATCCCCTGCACCATCTCATCGAAGGTCTTCCAATCTCTAATGTTCTCCGGAAGGAAGAACTTCTCGTAAATATCTTTTTTTTTTCAAATAGGCGTCTGAAATGCCAATGATGACTTCTACAGCGCATAGCTGAGGTAGCAATGTTATCTGATGGAATGCTTAGCACTTTCTAGGCTTGTACAATAGAAAAAGCCTACTCTCTCTTATATAACTCCCATCTCACTATTTCTAGTATTCCAGCCATACTCCTAGTTTCAAATGAGTAACTGCTAGTTACAAATCTAGGAGTTCTGTTCTGATCTGTTTCACTTCTCGAAGGACTACGCCCTAGGAGTCACTGATACATGCTACCATATTCCAAGAGTGAGCAATCGAGTCCTGTATATGCTGCCTCTTTTATATCTTGAGGACACCGATGATGACTTTACTTCAGAAAACCAAACGTTATATTTCCTTTGTACACACGATGGTTATACGGTATTTAATCGAATCCACATTCTAGATGAAGGTCAATATGGGCTGGGTTCCTTGATGTTATTCCAATTCACAGCTCTGACCTCAGACCTTGACGTAAGATAGTGTCGTCCAGCAATGCGCAACCCTGACTTGTACTATGACGCAGAGGTTACAGGCGGGGCCGCTCCCATTTGCCCTACGGACAGCCGGGCACCCTTTAGGCACAAGACCTACTACCGGCTGCAAGGCCTATTACAATACCTTCCTGCAGGCTTTGGCGAAACTGGTACTTTGGAAGTCCCATACAAGAAGCCAACCTTAAGCAGACAACCTCGTCTGCGCAGACAACAATGTCTGCAGAAAAAAAAAGCAAAACAAAAAAGCTACAAAGCAAAGAACGAATTAGCAACACACAAAGCAAAGCAAAATAACAAACAAACAATTAATAAATACAGAAAGAAAGAAATAGCGCGACACGCGACGACGCGACAAAACGACGCGCAAACCACACCACTCCTCACCACACCACACCACACCCCACCACACCAGCTACAAAGCAAAGAACAAATTAACATACAAAGCAAAGCAAAACAACAATAGTTAAATAAATAGAAAAATAAACAAATAACGATACACGCAACGGCGCGACACGCGACGAAATGTGCACCTCACACGACACGACACCATACCACACCACACCACACCACACCCCACACCACACAAGCTACAAAACAAAGAACAAATTAACAACATACAAAGTAAAGCAAAATACATAATAAATAAGCAAAATAAATAATAAAAAAAAACAAATAAATAAATAGCGCGGCACGCGATGACGCGACAAAACGACGCGCACACCATACCACACCACACCACACCACACAACACCACACCACACCACACAAGCTACAAAATAAAGAAGTAATTAACAGCATATAAAGCAAAGAACAAATTAAACATATAAAGCAAAGAACAAATTAAATATACAAAGCAAAGTACAATGCAAAGACAAAGCGAAAACAAAACGCAGGAAAACAATGCGAAAATAAGGGAAAAAAGCAAACAAACAAACTAGACGCAAGAAAACCACCAATGAACCAACAGTACCAACTAACCAAACAAATAACCAAACGACCAACCAATTAACACAATAAGCAAACGACTAACCAACCGAATAAGCAAACGAGTAAACAACCAACAAACCGAATAAGCAAACGACCAACCAGCCAACCTAATAAGCAAACAACCAACAAACCAACCGACCAAATAAACGACCAACCGGCCAACCAAATAAACCAACCGCAAACCAACCGACCAACCAACAAAAGCACAAACAAGACAACCACGAAACACCGCCATGATAACGATAGTACTGAATTACATGGTACCAGTAGAGGGTTCGACCAGACCCCATCTGACTTGACTGTGCACCTGCCAAACACGAAACCATTTACCACTAGACAAACTGGACTACACACAAGAACATTCAATGAACCAACAGGACCAACTAACCAACCAAATAAGCACACGACCAACCAATTAACCGAATAAGCAAACGAGTAAACAACAAACAAACCGAATAAGCAAACGACCAACCAGCCAACCTAATAAGCAAACAACCAACAAACCAACCGAGCAAATAAATGACCAACCGGCCAACCGAATAAACCAACGGCAAACCAACCGACCAACCAACAAAAGCACAAACAAGACAACCACGAAACACCGCCATGATACAGATAGTACTGGATTACATGGTACCAGTAGAGGGTTCGACCCGACCCCATCTGACTTGACTGTGCACCTGCCAAACACGAAACCATTTACCACTAGACAAACTGGACTAGACACAAGAACCATCAATGAACCAACAGGACCAACCAACCAACCAACTGAATAAGCAAATGACCAAACAACCGAATATACGACTGACTCAACAATGAACTAACCGAATACGCAATCGACCAACGAACCAACCGAATAAGCAAACAACCAACCGACCAAACGAAATAAGCAAACACCCAACCAACCAACCCAATAAGCAAGCGACCAACCAACCAACCTAATTAGCAAACGATCATCCAACCAACCTAATAAGTAAGCAAACAACCAACCGACCGAATAAGGAAACGGCCCACCGACCATCCTAATATGCAAACGCAAAACAGACGAACAGAATAAGGCAACAAACAACCAGCCGACCAACCAATACACAACACAAACCAAACAACCACTAAATACCGCCATGTTACAGATAGTACTGGATTACATGATGCCAGTAGAGGGTTCGACCCGACCCCATATCTGCCAAACACGAAACCATTCACCAGACAAACTAGAGACAAGAAAACTTACAATGACCCAACAGAACCAACAAACCAACCAAAATACCAAACGACCAACCAATTAGCATAATAAGCAAACTACCAACCAACCTATCAACCAACCGATTAAGCAAATGGCCAACCAACCGAATAAGCAAATGACACAGCCAACCGAATAAGCAACCGACCAACAAACAAAACGACCTACCGACCTATTAAGCAAACGACAAACCAACACAAAACAAACAAAACAACCACTAAACACCAACATGATACAGATAGTACTGGATTACATGATACCAGTAGAGGGTTCGACCCGACCCCATCTGACTTGACTGTGCATCTGCAAAACAAGAAACCATTCACCACTAGACAAACTAGACACAAAAACACCAATGAACCAACAGGACAAACTAACTAATCAAATGACCGAACGACCAACCAATTAACCGAATAAGCAAACTACAAACTAACCAACCGAATAAGCAAATGACCAACCAACCGACAACGCAAACGACTAAATCAACCAACCGAATAAGCAAACGTGCAAATCCAACAAACCGACTAAGCGACCTATTAAGCAAAGGTAACACAAACCTAATTAGTAACCAATCAACGAAAATAATAAGCAAACGACCAACGAACCAAACTAATATGTAAACAAACAACCAATGAACCAACAGGACCAACTAACCAAACAAATAACCAAACGACCAACCAATTAACCGAATAAGCAAGTGACCAACCAACCGAATAAGCAAACGAGTAAACAACCTTCAAACCAAATAAGCAAACGACCAACCAACCTAATAAGCAAACAACCAATCAACCAACCGACCAAATAAACAAACGACCTACCGACCCACCGAATGAACAAACGACCAACCAACCGACAAACCAACAAAAACCTAACAATCACAAAAAACCGCCATGATACAGATAGTACTGGATTACATGGTACCAGTAGAGGGTTCGACCCGACCCCATCTGACTTGACTGTGCATCTGCAAAACAATAACCCATTCACCACTGGACAAATTAGACACTAGAAAACCACAAAAGAACCAACAGGACCAACTTACAAGCCAAATAACCACAAGACCGACCAATTAACCGAATGAGCAAACTACAAACCAACCAACCGAATAAGCAAATGACCAACCAACCGAATACACGAATGACTAAACGAACCAACCGAATACGCAAACGAACAATGAACCAACCGAATAAGCGAACAACCAACCAACCAAACGAATAAGCAAAGGACCAGCCAACATACCCAATAAGCGAACGACCCACCAACCAACCGAATAAGCAAACGACCATCCAACCAACCTTATAAGCAGGCAAACAACCATCCGACCGAATAAGCAAACGGCCAGCTGACCATCCTAATAAGCAAACGGCCAAGCAACGAACTGAATAAACCAAAAAACCAACCAGCCGACCAACCGAATAAGCAAACGACTAAACAAGCAACCAACCGAATAAGCAAACAATCAACCAACCAACCTAATAAGTAAAGAGCAAACCACCCTAAAAAGAAACGACGAACCAACCAATCTCAAACAAACGACCAACCAAATATGTAAAACAACCAATCAACAGATCGAATAAGCCAACGACGAACCAACCAACCTAATAAGTAAACAACCTACCAACCGACTGACCGAATAAACAAACAACCAACGACCGACCGAATAAGCAAACGACCAACCGATCAACCAAATAAGCCAACGTCCAACCAACCAACCGAACACAAAACCCAAACGAAACATCCACAAAACACCAACATGATACAGATAGTACTGGTTTACATGGTACCAGTAGAGGGTTCGACCCGACCCCACCTGACTTGACTGTGCAACCAACCAACCTAATAAGCAAACGACCTACCAACCAAACTGATAAGCAAACGACCAACCAACCAACCTATTAAGTTAACAACCAACAACCGACCGAATAAGCAAAACGACCGACTGACCAACCGAAAACACAAACGACAAAACAATCGACCAAACAACACAAATCACAAACAAAACAACCACTAAACACCAGCATGATACATATAGTACTGGATTACATGGTACCAGTAGAGGGTACGACCCGAGCCCATCTGACTTGAATGTGCATCTACCAAACACGAAACTATTCAACCCTAGACAAACAAGCCAATAAAAAACCAAGCTAACTAACCAAACGACCAACCAATTTACCCAACATACAAGTCAAAGCAAAATTAACAATAACAAAATTATAGCAAGTAAACAAAACATTGGAATATTAAAACAACGCGACAAAACAACGCGAACACTGCGACAAAATAACACGACTAAACAACGCGCACCATGAAACAGATAGTACTGGATTACATGGTACCAGTAGAGGGTTCGACCCGACCCAATCTGACTTGACTGAACAACTGCCAAACACCAAGCCAGTCACCACCCCATACACAGAAACACATCAAAATTAGAAGCCTAAATAAGTACAAATATATTCAATGCATTTAAATATTAACACGCGAAACACCTGAACAGAAACGCAATTTCAGGCCCGCCTATACAGAACATGAACAAGGAAACATATCACCAGGCAAGTAACCAAGAACCTCCGATCAGACCTACCGACCGACCGATCGACTGACTAACTTACATTACAAACAATTAAGAAATCATTCTATGCCAAACAAAAACTCTCGGTGAATTGAATTAACACAGACAAGGACATGGACAACCACATCAATGATATAACAACGTTTGCAGAAAAAAGCTAACACATGAAACGCCTGAACAGCGAAATCAAATCAACATTACAGTAACACAGAAATAAATTGCGCAACAGTATGACACGCAACAAAATGATACACAATATAAACCACACAAATTACAAAGCAAACAACATATTTACAACACACAAAGCAAGGCAAAATTAACAATTAACAAAATTATTGCAAGTAAAAAAATAACAGAAAACTATTAAAACAACGCGACAAAGCAGCGCGAACACTGCGACAAAATAACACGACAAAACAACGCGCATCATGAAACAGATAGTACTGGATTACATTGTACCCGTAGCGGGTTCGACCCGACCCCATCTGACTTGAATGTGCATCTACCAAACACGAAACTATTCAACACTAGACAAACTAGCCAAAAGAAAACCAAGCTAACTAACCAAACGACCAAACGACCAACCAATTAACCAAACATACAAGTCAAAGCAAAATTAACAATAACAAAATTATAGCAAGTAAACAAAAAACACTGGAATATTAAAACAACGCGACAAAACAACGCGAACACTGCGACAAAATAACACGACTAAACAACGCGCACCATGAAACAGATAGTACTGGATTACATGGTACCAGTAGAGGGTTCGACCCGACCCCATCTGACTTGACTGAACCACTGTCAAACACCACCTCATATACAGAAACACATCAAAATTAGAAGCCTGAATAAGTACAAATATATTCAATGCATTAAAATATTAACACGCGAAACACCTGAACAGAAACGCAATTTCAGGCCCACCTATGCAGAACATGAACAACGAAACATATCACCAGGCAAGCAACCAAGAACCTCCGAACAGACTGACCGACCGACCAATCGACTGACTAACTTACATTACAAACAATTAAGAAATCATTCTATGCCAAACAAAAACTCATGGTGAATTAAATTAACACAGAACAGGACATGAACAACCACATCAATGATATAACAATGTTTGCAGAAAAAAGCTAACACATGAAACGCCTGAACAGCAAAATCAAAGCAACATTACAGTAACACAGAAATAAATAGCGCAACAGCATGACACGCAACAAAATGATACACAGTATAAACCACACACATTACAAAGCAAACAACAAATTTCCACACACAAAGCAAGGCAAAATTTACAATAACAAAATTATAGCAAGAAAACAAAATAACAGTGAAATATAAAAACAACGCGACAAAACAACGCGAACACTGCGACAAAATAACACGACAAACAACGCGCATCATGAAACAGATAGTACTGGATTACATGGTACCAGTAGAGGGTTCGACCCGACCCCATCTGACTTGACTGAACCATTGTCAAACAGCAATCCAATCACCACTTACATCAAAATTAGAAGCCTGGATAACCAAACTGTTATTTAGTCAAGCAGCCAACCGTTAAGCGCAAAAATGTCTCCTAGGACAAACAGAAGCACAAAGTTGGAAACGAGCAACAATCACAAACAAAAGAAATAAACAAGAAATTCACGAAATGCCTGAAAGAAAAGCAAAATTATTGGCCTGTAAAACAAAGCCTTATTTGGTACAATTACATGCAAAAAACAATAAAAATATGAAGCATTTTACAAGCAAAACAAACAAAAGCATTGCAAAATACAATCTTAGACAACATTTAAAAACATGCAGCATGCAAACAAATGACGATGCATAATCCTTATGTGCCTGCTGGAAACATGCATATGTTCTATACCTACTGACATTATGTTGCATAGGCATTGATGAGACGTTGCTTAATTTCATGTGTTTTGTTGTTCTTGTTTTTCCTTGAACGTACATTTGGCGCTTTTGTTTAAAAATAAAATACAGTTGGTCGCATTATCTCATAAAACAAATATCTGGAACTAGTGCCTAAGTCGGATAAAATTTTCGCAACTAGTTTTGATTTTTTTTCTAAATATTCATTAGTATTCCTTTCATATCAAACTACTGTTATCTAAAATCAAAATTGCCAGACAGATGAAGTTTAAGATCAACAAAAGGTCAAATGTAAATTCAATGACAAAGAACAGCAAATTACATGAAGTCTGATATAGCGTATGCTCTTACCCCTACCTACACCACACAAGAAAGAAAAATATATCTCGTATTAGTTCCATATATTAGCCACAGGGTGCTTGCATTATGAGCCACGTCATGAGAAAACTTATCTTTGAAACTGTGCCAGCAAATACATTTCGAAACTGTAAGTTTATAAAACTTGAATCTTTGCCTCTGTTGACGCATATGATAAAAAAAACAACAACAACAAAAACAGGTCCCCTTGTCCTTTATGACATGGCTCATATAATATGAGCCAGCGCACGACAAAACCTACAATAAGACATGTGCGTCCAGCGAAGAATCCGATCAGCATGCGCATCCATATAGTATAGCCAGAATTCTCATGCTACATGGAGGAGCATTGGGTCCTTAGCTATCCTTAGAGCGCACAACGAAGACTCTGATCAGACTGCATGGATGCGCAAGCTGATCTGAGTCTTCGTTTTGCGCATATGTCTTTTTGTAGGTTTTGTCATGCGCTGGCTCAATATTATAAAGTTTGTCTCCAATCACAAGATTCTCATACCTTTCCCGGCACCCGCGACCTATGGAACGAAATATAACGTGGATACACATTACAGTTATAAGCAGACCTCAACAGAACCATCAGCTCCCACTGCGCTAAGTGAGGTCAAATTGCCAAGCAAAATCAATTGTTTAAGAAACGTTAGGTACGAGTGTGTGTATTATTGTTAAAATTTTCTCAATATTTGCGTACGATACCTTTTTCTTCAACTACTATTATCTCAACCAAATTTCAAGTCCTTTGAGATTAAGATAACGAGAGACGACTGTAAATTGATTGAAAAAGAAAACGAAAACACACGAAACACGACATAAAATATTCAACCATCCCTACCAGCACACTACAACAAATTAAATAAAAAAGCTTCCTGCCTGCTATTGTCCAAATGGTTTTCGATGACCATGTACAAGATCATGTCAATAGTATTTATAGCAGCACAAATACTTCTGACGTCAGAGGGCTGTATAACTAAAATCTGGACTGGGCTTATGGACTCGGACATTGGTAAACAGTGTAGACACGGATCAGATACCAAGTCACGCGGCGTCTGATAGAATCTATACTGTTTGATTATACTAGAATTTAAGGGTTAAACGAAACGAAACCGTCTTTGTCTGATTTCAGGAAAAGTTACCAAAAACAAATCTGGCACGAAAAAAGCACTTAAAATGAACCAAAGTAGAAGTAAAACAAAGATCAGGAATTGATACAATTAACTTACTCCACCCATAAAAGACACCAAAGGGAAAGAAATACAAACATTAAGCGACCAGACCATAATGGAAACCTAAACAAAGGAAGGCCATAAGGACAGTTACTTTCCCACAAAATGGCCATATGGCCATCCAAAATTAAAAGACACAAGTGATACACACACTAAGTAACAAACAACAACATAAATAAATCGCCACAGAAGAGCCGCCTTGGAACGGTCAGTGGAAGATTTCCACTGGGGGGCTTAAATCGATTTTACGTGACCACAATCCTCGCCCTTACTTCCGTCGCGATTTAGACAAATAATTTGTTCAGTCCGCATGAAGGCCTCCTAACTCATCAGTGCAACATCTCCGTGAACACAAAAATCAAAGAACCACAGAGGTGAAACAACGGTGAGGACTCGATAGCAAGAAACCACTGAAATGCTGGAGCAAAAGAAAACCAACAGTTAGACTCCGATGGGCCCGACCAGAGACAGAGCATCAGGCACCAACCAACATTACCTTGAATAAGATCTCTCTAATTCTCAATAAGCCTTTACGTTGGAGCCGTCATAGAATCTGAGGCCTGACCCACCGGCGTGCAATTAAAGAGGGAAGCAAAGTTGCCAACCGTGATTGGGTTAACTACCATGCATGCAGTCTGTCGTATAATATCCATGTTGTACCCAATCTTTTTATATCGAAGAATGATTTTACGAAATTGGGTGCTGAAGTCATTGCGGTTATAGTACAATTTACTGGTGTACCTAGCAAAGATTAAGATCAGCCTGCACATCTGTGCAATTTGGTCAGGTTATTTGCGGCTTGCTTTAAGGACCAATGAAACCATGGCAAGCAAAGACTGAACTAAGTCCATTCTGATTCATTTTCATAACATGGTTTGTCCCATTTTATTCTCTATCGGTCAATCTCCACGAAATAATTGTTTATGAACGGACGCACGCACGACGGACAAAACGTAATCACAAAAGCTCATCTTGTCACAACGTGACAGGTGAGCTAAAAATAATATTTATAGAATGAATAATGAAAGCATTCGCTACAATTGTTTTCGAAGCTCTTACATGTTCTTACATTCAAAGCTGATGGCTGATTAATAATGTAAGGTAATGTCAAGTACATTGAAAACAACTGCACCCGGGGACTGGGACGAGGACCCTGCTTTCATAGCCCCCACGGACACGGATGCAAAGGCTGGAATACATATGTAGAAGCTACACGAGGTAGCTGCTTCACAGACACGAAGTAGCCCTCGGCTACACAGACACGGTGCAGCATAGCCATTGACTGATAGTAAATTCAGTCTAGTTCGAATTCAGAAACAGAATTGTTACTGGTGATAGTCAAATAACATTCACCTAGTAGTCCCTAGTTCTCACCAAAGAGGTAAATTTTGTAGATTTATCCCCTGCACCATCTCATCGAAGGTCTTCCAATCTCTAATGTTCTCCGGAAGGAAGAACTTCTCGTAAATATTTTTTTTTTCAAATAGGCGTCTGAAATGCCAATGATGACTTCTACAGCGCATAGCTGAGGTAGCAATGTTATCTGATGGAATGCTTAGCACTTTCTAGGCTTGTACAATAGAAAAAGCCTACTCTCTCTTATATAACTCCCATCTCACTATTTCTAGTATTCCAGCCATACTCCTAGTTTCAAATGAGTAACTGCTAGTTACAAATCTAGGAGTTCTGTTCTGATCTGTTTCACTTCTCGAAGGACTACGCCCTAGGAGTCACTGATACATGCTACCATATTCCAAGAGTGAGCAATCGAGTCCTGTATATGCTGCCTCTTTTATATCTTGAGGACACCGATGATGACTTTACTTCAGAAAACCAAACGTTATATTTCCTTTGTACACACGATGGTTATACGGTATTTAATCGAATCCACATTCTAGATGAAGGTCAATATGGGCTGGGTTCCTTGATGTTATTCCAATTCACAGCTCTGACCTCAGACCTTGACGTAAGATAGTGTCGTCCAGCAATGCGCAACCCTGACTTGTACTATGACGCAGAGGTTACAGGCGGGGCCGCTCCCATTTGCCCTACGGACAGCCGGGCACCCTTTAGGCACAAGACCTACTACCGGCTGCAAGGCCTATTACAATACCTTCCTGCAGGCTTTGGCGAAACTGGTACTTTGGAAGTCCCATACAAGAAGCCAACCTTAAGCAGACAACCTCGTCTGCGCAGACAACAATGTCTGCAGAAAAAAAAAAGCAAAACAAAAAAGCTACAAAGCAAAGAACGAATTAGCAACACACAAAGCAAAGCAAAATAACAAACAAACAATTAATAAATACAGAAAGAAAGAAATAGCGCGACACGCGACGACGCGACAAAACGACGCGCAAACCACACCACTCCTCACCACACCACACCACACCCCACCACACCAGCTACAAAGCAAAGAACAAATTAACATACAAAGCAAAGCAAAACAACAATAGTTAAATAAATAGAAAAATAAACAAATAACGATACACGCAACGGCGCGACACGCGACGAAATGTGCACCTCACACGACACGACACCATACCACACCACACCACACCACACCCCACACCACACAAGCTACAAAACAAAGAACAAATTAACAACATACAAAGTAAAGCAAAATACATAATAAATAAGCAAAATAAATAATAAAAAAAAAAAAAAAAAAAAATAGCGCGGCACGCGATGACGCGACAAAACGACGCGCACACCATACCACACCACACCACACCACACAACACCACACCACACCACACAAGCTACAAAATAAAGAAGTAATTAACAGCATATAAAGCAAAGAACAAATTAAACATATAAAGCAAAGAACAAATTAAATATACAAAGCAAAGTACAATGCAAAGACAAAGCGAAAACAAAACGCAGGAAAACAATGCGAAAATAAGGGAAAAAAGCAAACAAACAAACTAGACGCAAGAAAACCACCAATGAACCAACAGTACCAACTAACCAAACAAATAACCAAACGACCAACCAATTAACACAATAAGCAAACGACTAACCAACCGAATAAGCAAACGAGTAAACAACCAACAAACCGAATAAGCAAACGACCAACCAGCCAACCTAATAAGCAAACAACCAACAAACCAACCGACCAAATAAACGACCAACCGGCCAACCAAATAAACCAACCGCAAACCAACCGACCAACCAACAAAAGCACAAACAAGACAACCACGAAACACCGCCATGATAACGATAGTACTGAATTACATGGTACCAGTAGAGGGTTCGACCAGACCCCATCTGACTTGACTGTGCACCTGCCAAACACGAAACCATTTACCACTAGACAAACTGGACTACACACAAGAACATTCAATGAACCAACAGGACCAACTAACCAACCAAATAAGCACACGACCAACCAATTAACCGAATAAGCAAACGAGTAAACAACAAACAAACCGAATAAGCAAACGACCAACCAGCCAACCTAATAAGCAAACAACCAACAAACCAACCGAGCAAATAAATGACCAACCGGCCAACCGAATAAACCAACGGCAAACCAACCGACCAACCAACAAAAGCACAAACAAGACAACCACGAAACACCGCCATGATACAGATAGTACTGGATTACATGGTACCAGTAGAGGGTTCGACCCGACCCCATCTGACTTGACTGTGCACCTGCCAAACACGAAACCATTTACCACTAGACAAACTGGACTAGACACAAGAACCATCAATGAACCAACAGGACCAACCAACCAACCAACTGAATAAGCAAATGACCAAACAACCGAATATACGACTGACTCAACAATGAACTAACCGAATACGCAATCGACCAACGAACCAACCGAATAAGCAAACAACCAACCGACCAAACGAAATAAGCAAACACCCAACCAACCAACCCAATAAGCAAGCGACCAACCAACCAACCTAATTAGCAAACGATCATCCAACCAACCTAATAAGTAAGCAAACAACCAACCGACCGAATAAGGAAACGGCCCACCGACCATCCTAATATGCAAACGCAAAACAGACGAACAGAATAAGGCAACAAACAACCAGCCGACCAACCAATACACAACACAAACCAAACAACCACTAAATACCGCCATGTTACAGATAGTACTGGATTACATGATGCCAGTAGAGGGTTCGACCCGACCCCATATCTGCCAAACACGAAACCATTCACCAGACAAACTAGAGACAAGAAAACTTACAATGACCCAACAGAACCAACAAACCAACCAAAATACCAAACGACCAACCAATTAGCATAATAAGCAAACTACCAACCAACCTATCAACCAACCGATTAAGCAAATGGCCAACCAACCGAATAAGCAAATGACACAGCCAACCGAATAAGCAACCGACCAACAAACAAAACGACCTACCGACCTATTAAGCAAACGACAAACCAACACAAAACAAACAAAACAACCACTAAACACCAACATGATACAGATAGTACTGGATTACATGGTACCAGTAGAGGGTTCGACCCGACCCCATCTGACTTGACTGTGCATCTGCAAAACAAGAAACCATTCACCACTAGACAAACTAGACACAAAAACACCAATGAACCAACAGGACAAACTAACTAATCAAATGACCGAACGACCAACCAATTAACCGAATAAGCAAACTACAAACTAACCAACCGAATAAGCAAATGACCAACCAACCGACAACGCAAACGACTAAATCAACCAACCGAATAAGCAAACGTGCAAATCCAACAAACCGACTAAGCGACCTATTAAGCAAAGGTAACACAAACCTAATTAGTAACCAATCAACGAAAATAATAAGCAAACGACCAACGAACCAAACTAATATGTAAACAAACAACCAATGAACCAACAGGACCAACTAACCAAACAAATAACCAAACGACCAACCAATTAACCGAATAAGCAAGTGACCAACCAACCGAATAAGCAAACGAGTAAACAACCTTCAAACCAAATAAGCAAACGACCAACCAACCTAATAAGCAAACAACCAATCAACCAACCGACCAAATAAACAAACGACCTACCGACCAACCGAATGAACAAACGACCAACCAACCGACAAACCAACAAAAACCTAACAATCACAAAAAACCGCCATGATACAGATAGTACTGGATTACATGGTACCAGTAGAGGGTTCGACCCGACCCCATCTGACTTGACTGTGCATCTGCAAAACAATAACCCATTCACCACTGGACAAATTAGACACTAGAAAACCACAAAAGAACCAACAGGACCAACTTACAAGCCAAATAACCACAAGACCGACCAATTAACCGAATGAGCAAACTACAAACCAACCAACCGAATAAGCAAATGACCAACCAACCGAATACACGAATGACTAAACGAACCAACCGAATACGCAAACGAACAATGAACCAACCGAATAAGCGAACAACCAACCAACCAAACGAATAAGCAAAGGACCAGCCAACATACCCAATAAGCGAACGACCCACCAACCAACCGAATAAGCAAACGACCATCCAACCAACCTTATAAGCAGGCAAACAACCATCCGACCGAATAAGCAAACGGCCAGCTGACCATCCTAATAAGCAAACGGCCAAGCAACGAACTGAATAAACCAAAAAACCAACCAGCCGACCAACCGAATAAGCAAACGACTAAACAAGCAACCAACCGAATAAGCAAACAATCAACCAACCAACCTAATAAGTAAAGAGCAAACCACCCTAAAAAGAAACGACGAACCAACCAATCTCAAACAAACGACCAACCAAATATGTAAAACAACCAATCAACAGATCGAATAAGCCAACGACGAACCAACCAACCTAATAAGTAAACAACCTACCAACCGACTGACCGAATAAACAAACAACCAACGACCGACCGAATAAGCAAACGACCAACCGATCAACCAAATAAGCCAACGTCCAACCAACCAACCGAACACAAAACCCAAACGAAACATCCACAAAACACCAACATGATACAGATAGTACTGGTTTACATGGTACCAGTAGAGGGTTCGACCCGACCCCACCTGACTTGACTGTGCAACCAACCAACCTAATAAGCAAACGACCAACCAACCAAACTGATAAGCAAACGACCAACCAACCAACCTATTAAGTTAACAACCAACAACCGACCGAATAAGCAAAACGACCGACTGACCAACCGAAAACACAAACGACAAAACAATCGACCAAACAACACAAATCACAAACAAAACAACCACTAAACACCAGCATGATACATATAGTACTGGATTACATGGTACCAGTAGAGGGTACGACCCGAGCCCATCTGACTTGAATGTGCATCTACCAAACACGAAACTATTCAACCCTAGACAAACAAGCCAATAAAAAACCAAGCTAACTAACCAAACGACCAACCAATTTACCCAACATACAAGTCAAAGCAAAATTAACAATAACAAAATTATAGCAAGTAAACAAAACATTGGAATATTAAAACAACGAGACAAAACAACGCGAACACTGCGACAAAATAACACGACTAAACAACGCGCACCATGAAACAGATAGTACTGGATTACATGGTACCAGTAGAGGGTTCGACCCGACCCAATCTGACTTGACTGAACAACTGCCAAACACCAAGCCAGTCACCACCCCATACACAGAAAACATCAAAATTAGAAGCCTAAATAAGTACAAATATATTCAATGCATTTAAATATTAACACGCGAAACACCTGAACAGAAACGCAATTTCAGGCCCGCCTATACAGAACATGAACAAGGAAACATATCACCAGGCAAGTAACCAAGAACCTCCGATCAGACCTACCGACCGACCGATCGACTGACTAACTTACATTACAAACAATTAAGAAATCATTCTATGCCAAACAAAAACTCTCGGTGAATTGAATTAACACAGACAAGGACATGGACAACCACATCAATGATATAACAACGTTTGCAGAAAAAAGCTAACACATGAAACGCCTGAACAGCGAAATCAAATCAACATTACAGTAACACAGAAATAAATTGCGCAACAGTATGACACGCAACAAAATGATACACAATATAAACCACACAAATTACAAAGCAAACAACATATTTACAACACACAAAGCAAGGCAAAATTAACAATTAACAAAATTATTGCAAGTAAAAAAATAACAGAAAACTATTAAAACAACGCGACAAAGCAACGCGAACACTGCGACAAAATAACACGACAAAACAACGCGCATCATGAAACAGATAGTACTGGATTACATTGTACCCGTAGCGGGTTCGACCCGACCCCATCTGACTTGAATGTGCATCTACCAAACACGAAACTATTCAACACTAGACAAACTAGCCAAAAGAAAACCAAGCTAACTAACCAAACGACCAAACGACCAACCAATTAACCAAACATACAAGTCAAAGCAAAATTAACAATAACAAAATTATAGCAAGTAAACAAAAAACACTGGAATATTAAAACAACGCGACAAAACAACGCGAACACTGCGACAAAATAACACGACTAAACAACGCGCACCATGAAACAGATAGTACTGGATTACATGGTACCAGTAGAGGGTTCGACCCGACCCCATCTGACTTGACTGAACCACTGTCAAACACCACCTCATATACAGAAACACATCAAAATTAGAAGCCTGAATAAGTACAAATATATTCAATGCATTAAAATATTAACACGCGAAACACCTGAACAGACAGCATGCAAACAAATGACGATGCATAATCCTTATGTGCCTGCTGGAAACATGCATATGTTCTATACCTACTGACATTATGTTGCATAGGCATTGATGAGACGTTGCTTAATTTCATGTGTTTTGTTGTTCTTGTTTTTCCTTGAACGTACATTTGGCGCTTTTGTTTAAAAATAAAATACAGTTGGTCGCATTATCTCATAAAACAAATATCTGGAACTAGTGCCTAAGTCGGATAAAATTTTCGCAACTAGTTTTGATTTTTTTTCTAAATATTCATTAGTATTCCTTTCATATCAAACTACTGTTATCTAAAATCAAAATTGCCAGACAGATGAAGTTTAAGATCAACAAAAGGTCAAATGTAAATTCAATGACAAAGAACAGCAAATTACATGAAGTCTGATATAGCGTATGCTCTTACCCCTACCTACACCACACAAGAAAGAAAAATATATCTCGTATTAGTTCCATATATTAGCCACAGGGTGCTTGCATTATGAGCCACGTCATGAGAAAACTTATCTTTGAAACTGTGCCAGCAAATACATTTCGAAACTGTAAGTTTATAAAACTTGAATCTTTGCCTCTGTTGACGCATATGATAAAAAAAACAACAACAACAACAAAAACAGGTCCCCTTGTCCTTTATGACATGGCTCATATAATATGAGCCAGCGCACGACAAAACCTACAATAAGACATGTGCGTCCAGCGAAGAATCCGATCAGCATGCGCATCCATATAGTATAGCCAGAATTCTCATGCTACATGGAGGAGCATTGGGTCCTTAGCTATCCTTAGAGCGCACAACGAAGACTCTGATCAGACTGCATGGATGCGCAAGCTGATCTGAGTCTTCGTTTTGCGCATATGTCTTTTTGTAGGTTTTGTCATGCGCTGGCTCAATATTATAAAGTTTGTCTCCAATCACAAGATTCTCATACCTTTCCCGGCACCCGCGACCTATGGAACGAAATATAACGTGGATACACATTACAGTTATAAGCAGACCTCAACAGAACCATCAGCTCCCACTGCGCTAAGTGAGGTCAAATTGCCAAGCAAAATCAATTGTTTAAGAAACGTTAGGTACGAGTGTGTGTATTATTGTTAAAATTTTCTCAATATTTGCGTACGATACCTTTTTCTTCAACTACTATTATCTCAACCAAATTTCAAGTCCTTTGAGATTAAGATAACGAGAGACGACTGTAAATTGATTGAAAAAGAAAACGAAAACACACGAAACACGACATAAAATATTCAACCATCCCTACCAGCACACTACAACAAATTAAATAAAAAAGCTTCCTGCCTGCTATTGTCCAAATGGTTTTCGATGACCATGTACAAGATCATGTCAATAGTATTTATAGCAGCACAAATACTTCTGACGTCAGAGGGCTGTATAACTAAAATCTGGACTGGGCTTATGGACTCGGACATTGGTAAACAGTGTAGACACGGATCAGATACCAAATCACCCGGCGTCTGATAGAATCTATACTGTTTGAATATACTAGAATTTAAGGGTTAAACGAAACGAAACCGTCTTGGTCTGATTTCAGGAAAAGTTACCAAAAACAAATCTGGCACGAAAAAAGCACTTAAAAATGAACCAAGTACAATTTACTGGTGTACCTAGCAAAGATTAAGATCAGCCTGCACATCTGTGCAATTTGGTCAGGTTATTTGCGGCTTGCTTTAAGGACCAATGAAACCATGGCAAGCAAAGACTGAACTAAGTCCATTCTGATTCATTTTCATAACATGGTTTGTCCCATTTTATTCTCTATCGGTCAATCTCCACGAAATAATTGTTTACGGATGAACGGACGCACGCACGACGGACAAAACGTAATCACAAAAGCTCATCTTGTCACAACGTGACAGGTGAGCTAAAAATAATATTTATAGAATGAATAATGAAAGCATTCGCTACAATTGTTTTCGAAGCTCTTACATGTTCTTACATTCAAAGCTGATGGCTGATTAATAATGTAAGGTAATGTCAAGTACATTGAAAACAACTGCACCCGGGGACTGGGACGAGGACCCTGCTTTCATAGCCCCCACGGACACGGATGCAAAGGCTGGAATACATATGTAGAAGCTACACGAGGTAGCTGCTTCACAGACACGAAGTAGCCCTCGGCTACACAGACACGGTGCAGCATAGCCATTGACTGATAGTAAATTCAGTCTAGTTCGAATTCAGAAACAGAATTGTTACTGGTGATAGTCAAATAACATTCACCTAGTAGTCCCTAGTTCTCACCAAAGAGGTAAATTTTGTAGATTTATCCCCTGCACCATCTCATCGAAGGTCTTCCAATCTCTAATGTTCTCCGGAAGGAAGAACTTCTCGTAAATATCTTTTTTTTCAAATAGGCGTCTGAAATGCCAATGATGACTTCTACAGCGCATAGCTGAGGTAGCAATGTTATCTGATGGAATGCTTAGCACTTTCTAGGCTTGTACAATAGAAAAAGCCTACTCTCTCTTATATAACTCCCATCTCACTATTTCTAGTATTCCAGCCATACTCCTAGTTTCAAATGAGTAACTGCTAGTTACAAATCTAGGAGTTCTGTTCTGATCTGTTTCACTTCTCGAAGGACTACGCCCTAGGAGTCACTGATACATGCTACCATATTCCAAGAGTGAGCAATCGAGTCCTGTATATGCTGCCTCTTTTATATCTTGAGGACACCGATGATGACTTTACTTCAGAAAACCAAACGTTATATTTCCTTTGTACACACGATGGTTATACGGTATTTAATCGAATCCACATTCTAGATGAAGGTCAATATGGGCTGGGTTCCTTGATGTTATTCCAATTCACAGCTCTGACCTCAGACCTTGACGTAAGATAGTGTCGTCCAGCAATGCGCAACCCTGACTTGTACTATGACGCAGAGGTTACAGGCGGGGCCGCTCCCATTTGCCCTACGGACAGCCGGGCACCCTTTAGGCACAAGACCTACTACCGGCTGCAAGGCCTATTACAATACCTTCCTGCAGGCTTTGGCGAAACTGGTACTTTGGAAGTCCCATACAAGAAGCCAACCTTAAGCAGACAACCTCGTCTGCGCAGACAACAATGTCTGCAGAAAAAAAAAGCAAAACAAAAAAGCTACAAAGCAAAGAACGAATTAGCAACACACAAAGCAAAGCAAAATAACAAACAAACAATTAATAAATACAGAAAGAAAGAAATAGCGCGACACGCGACGACGCGACAAAACGACGCGCAAACCACACCACTCCTCACCACACCACACCACACCCCACCACACCAGCTACAAAGCAAAGAACAAATTAACATACAAAGCAAAGCAAAACAACAATAGTTAAATAAATAGAAAAATAAACAAATAACAATACACGCAACGGCGCGACACGCGACGAAATGTGCACCTCACGACACCACACCATACCACACCACACCACACCACACCACACCCCACACCACACAAGCTACAAAACAAAGAACAAATTAACAACATACAAAGTAAAGCAAAATACATAATAAATAAGCAAAATAAATAATAAAAAAAACAAATAAATAAATAGCGCGGCACGCGATGACGCGACAAAACGACGCGCACACCATACCACACCACACCACACCACACAACACCAGACCACACCACACAAGCTACAAAATAAAGAAGTAATTAACAGCATATAAAGCAAAGAACAAATTAAACATATAAAGCAAAGAACAAATTAAATATACAAAGCAAAGCACAATGCAAAGACAAAGCGAAAACAAAACGCAGGAAAACAATGCGAAAATAAGGGAAAAAAGCAAACAAACAAACTAGACGCAAGAAAACCACCAATGAACCAACAGTACCAACTAACCAAACAAATAACCAAACGACCAACCAATTAACACAATAAGCAAACGACTAACCAACCGAATAAGCAAACGAGTAAACAACCAACAAACCGAATAAGCAAACGACCAACCAGCCAACCTAATAAGCAAACAACCAACAAACCAACCGACCAAATAAACGACCAACCGGCCAACCAAATAAACCAACCGCAAACCAACCGACCAACCAACAAAAGCACAAACAAGACAACCACGAAACACCGCCATGATACAGATAGTACTGGATTACATGGTACCAGTAGAGGGTTCGACCCGACCCCATCTGACTTGACTGTGCACCTGCCAAACACGAAACCATTTACCACTAGACAAACTGGACTACACACAAGAACAATCAATGAACCAACAGGACCAACTAACCAACCAAATAAGCACACGACCAACCAATTAACCGAATAAGCAAACGAGTAAACAACAAACAAACCGAATAAGCAAACGACCAACCAGCCAACCTAATAAGCAAACAACCAACAAACCAACCGAGCAAATAAATGACCAACCGGCCAACCGAATAAACCAACGGCAAACCAACCGACCAACCAACAAAAGCACAAACAAGACAACCACGAAACACCGCCATGATACAGATAGTACTGGATTACATGGTACCAGTAGAGGGTTCGACCCGACCCCATCTGACTTGACTGTGCACCTGCCAAACACGAAACCATTTACCACTAGACAAACTGGACTAGACACAAGAACCATCAATGAACCAACAGGACCAACCAACCAACCAACTGAATAAGCAAATGACCAAACAACCGAATATACGACTGACTCAACAATGAACTAACCGAATACGCAATCGACCAACGAACCAACCGAATAAGCAAACAACCAACCGACCAAACGAAATAAGCAAACACCCAACCAACCAACCCAATAAGCAAGCGACCAACCAACCAACCTAATTAGCAAACGATCATCCAACCAACCTAATAAGTAAGCAAACAACCAACCGACCGAATAAGGAAACGGCCCACCGACCATCCTAATATGCAAACGCAAAACAGACGAACAGAATAGGGCAACAAACAACCAGCCGACCAACCAATACACAACACAAACCAAACAACCACTAAATACCGCCATGTTACAGATAGTACTGGATTACATGATGCCAGTAGAGGGTTCGACCCGACCCCATATCTGCCAAACACGAAACCATTCACCAGACAAACTAGAGACAAGAAAACTTACAATGACCCAACAGAACCAACAAACCAACCAAAATACCAAACGACCAACCAATTAGCATAATAGGCAAACTACCAACCAACCTATCAACCAACCGATTAAGCAAATGGCCAACCAACCGAATAAGCAAATGACACAGCCAACCGAATAAGCAACCGACCAACAAACAAAACGACCTACCGACCTATTAAGCAAACGACAAACCAACACAAAACAAACAAAACAACCACTAAACACCAACATGATACAGATAGTACTGGATTACATGGTACCAGTAGAGGGTTCGACCCGACCCCATCTGACTTGACTGTGCATCTGCAAAACAAGAAACCATTCACCACTAGACAAACTAGACACAAAAACACCAATGAACCAACAGGACAAACTAACTAATCAAATGACCGAACGACCAACCAATTAACCGAATAAGCAAACTACGAACTAACCAACCGAATAAGCAAATGACCAACCAACCGACAACGCAAACGACTAAATCAACCAACCGAATAAGCAAACGTGCAAATCCAACAAACCGACTAAGCGACCTATTAAGCAAAGGTAACACAAACCTAATTAGTAACCAATCAACGAAAATAATAAGCAAACGACCAACGAACCAAACTAATATGTAAACAAACAACCAATGAACCAACAGGACCAACTAACCAAACAAATAACCAAACGACCAACCAATTAACCGAATAAGCAAGTGACCAACCAACCGAATAAGCAAACGAGTAAACAACCTTCAAACCAAATAAGCAAACGACCAACCAACCTAATAAGCAAACAACCAATCAACCAACCGACCAAATAAACAAACGACCTACCGACCAACCGAATGAACAAACGACCAACCAACCGACAAACCAACAAAAACCTAACAACCACAAAAAACCGCCATGATACAGATAGTACTGGATTACATGGTACCAGTAGAGGGTTCGACCCGACCCCATCTGACTTGACTGTGCATCTGCAAAACAATAACCCATTCACCACTGGACAAATTAGACACTAGAAAACCACAAAAGAACCAACAGGACCAACTTACAAGCCAAATAACCACAAGACCGACCAATTAACCGAATGAGCAAACTACAAACCAACCAACCGAATAAGCAAATGACCAACCAACCGAATACACGAATGACTAAACGAACCAACCGAATACGCAAACGAACAATGAACCAACCGAATAAGCGAACAACCAACCAACCAAACGAATAAGCAAAGGACCAGCCAACATACCCAATAAGCGAACGACCCACCAACCAACCGAATAAGCAAACGACCATCCAACCAACCTTATAAGCAGGCAAACAACCATCCGACCGAATAAGCAAACGGCCAGCTGACCATCCTAATAAGCAAACGGCCAAGCAACGAACTGAATAAACCAAAAAACCAACCAGCCGACCAACCGAATAAGCAAACGACTAAACAAGCAACCAACCGAATAAGCAAACAATCAACCAACCAACCTAATAAGTAAAGAGCAAACCACCCTAAAAAGAAACGACGAACCAACCAATCTCAAACAAACGACCAACCAAATATGTAAAACAACCAATCAACAGATCGAATAAGCCAACGACGAACCAACCAACCTAATAAGTAAACAACCTACCAACCGACTGACCGAATAAACAAACAACCAACGACCGACCGAATAAGCAAACGACCAACCGATCAACCAAATAAGCCAACGTCCAACCAACCAACCGAACACAAAACCCAAACGAAACATCCACAAAACACCAACATGATACAGATAGTACTGGTTTACATGGTACCAGTAGAGGGTTCGACCCGACCCCACCTGACTTGACTGTGCAACCAACCAACCTAATAAGCAAACGACCAACCAACCAAACTGATAAGCAAACGACCAACCAACCAACCTATTAAGTTAACAACCAACAACCGACCGAATAAGCAAAACGACCGACTGACCAACCGAAAACACAAACGACAAAACAATCGACCAAACAACACAAATCACAAACAAAACAACCACTAAACACCAGCATGATACATATAGTACTGGATTACATGGTACCAGTAGAGGGTACGACCCGAGCCCATCTGACTTGAATGTGCATCTACCAAACACGAAACTATTCAACCCTAGACAAACAAGCCAATAAAAAACCAAGCTAACTAACCAAACGACCAACCAATTTACCCAACATACAAGTCAAAGCAAAATTAACAATAACAAAATTATAGCAAGTAAACAAAACATTGGAATATTAAAACAACGAGACAAAACAACGCGAACACTGCGACAAAATAACACGACTAAACAACGCGCACCATGAAACAGATAGTACTGGATTACATGGTACCAGTAGAGGGTTCGACCCGACCCAATCTGACTTGACTGAACAACTGCCAAACACCAAGCCAGTCACCACCCCATACACAGAAACACATCAAAATTAGAAGCCTAAATAAGTACAAATATATTCAATGCATTTAAATATTAACACGCGAAACACCTGAACAGAAACGCAATTTCAGGCCCGCCTATACAGAACATGAACAAGGAAACATATCACCAGGCAAGTAACCAAGAACCTCCGATCAGACCTACCGACCGACCGATCGACTGACTAACTTACATTACAAACAATTAAGAAATCATTCTATGCCAAACAAAAACTCTCGGTGAATTGAATTAACACAGACAAGGACATGGACAACCACATCAATGATATAACAACGTTTGCAGAAAAAAGCTAACACATGAAACGCCTGAACAGCGAAATCAAATCAACATTACAGTAACACAGAAATAAATTGCGCAACAGTATGACACGCAACAAAATGATACACAATATAAACCACACAAATTACAAAGCAAACAACATATTTACAACACACAAAGCAAGGCAAAATTAACAATTAACAAAATTATTGCAAGTAAAAAAATAACAGAAAACTATTAAAACAACGCGACAAAGCAACGCGAACACTGCGACAAAATAACACGACAAAACAACGCGCATCATGAAACAGATAGTACTGGATTACATTGTACCCGTAGCGGGTTCGACGCGACCCCATCTGACTTGAATGTGCATCTACCAAACACGAAACTATTCAACACTAGACAAACTAGCCAAAAGAAAACCAAGCTAACTAACCAAACGACCAAACGACCAACCAATTAACCAAACATACAAGTCAAAGCAAAATTAACAATAACAAAATTATAGCAAGTAAACAAAAAACACTGGAATATTAAAACAACGCGACAAAACAACGCGAACACTGCGACAAAATAACACGACTAAACAACGCGCACCATGAAACAGATAGTACTGGATTACATGGTACCAGTAGAGGGTTCGACCCGACCCCATCTGACTTGACTGAACCACTGTCAAACACCACCTCATATACAGAAACACATCAAAATTAGAAGCCTGAATAAGTACAAATATATTCAATGCATTAAAATATTAACACGCGTGAACAGAAACGCAATTTCAGGCCCGCCTATGCAGAACATGAACAACGAAACATATCACCAGGCAAGCAACCAAGAACCTCCGAACAGACTGACCGACCGACCAATCGACTGACTAACTTACATTACAAACAATTAAGAAATCATTCTATGCCAAACAAAAACTCATGGTGAATTAAATTAACACAGAACAGGACATGAACAACCACATCAATGATATAACAATGTTTGCAGAAAAAAGCTAACACATGAAACGCCTGAACACCAAATTCAAAGCAACATTACAGTAACACAGAAATAAATAGCGCAACAGCATGACACGCAACAAAATGATACACAGTATAAACCACACACATTACAAAGCAAACAACAAATTTCCACACACAAAGCAAGGCAAAATTTACAATAACAAAATTATAGCAAGAAAACAAAATAACAGTGAAATATAAAAACAACGCGACAAAACAACGCGAACACTGCGACAAAATAACACGACAAACAACGCGCATCATGAAACAGATAGTACTGGATTACATGGTACCAGTAGAGGGTTCGACCCGACCCCATCTGACTTGACTGAACCATTGTCAAACAGCAATACAATCACCACTTACATCAAAATTAGAAGCCTGGATAACCAAACTGTTATTTAGTCAAGCAGCCAACCGTTAAGCGCAAAAATGTCTCCTAGGACAAACAGAAGCACAAAGTTGGAAACGAGCAACAATCACAAACAAAAGAAATAAACAAGAAATTCACGAAATGCCTGAAAGAAAAGCAAAATTATTGGCCTGTAAAACAAAGCCTTATTTGGTACAATTACATGCAAAAAAACAATAAAAATATGAAGCATTTTACAAGCAAAACAAACAAAAGCATTGCAAAATACAATCTAAGACAACATTTAAAAACATGCAGCATGCAAACAAACGACGATGCATAATCCTTATGTGCCTGCTGGAAACATGCATATGTTCTATACCTACTGACATTATGTTGCATAGGCATTGATGAGACGTTGCTTAATTTCATGTGTTTTGTTGTTCTTGTTTTTCCTTGAACGTACATTTGGCGCTTTTGTTTAAAAATAAAATACAGTTGGTCGCATTATCTCATAAAACAAATATCTGGAACTAGTGCCTAAGTCGGATAAAATTTTCGCAACTAGTTTTGATTTTTTTTTCTAAATATTCATTAGTATTCCTTTCATATCAAACTACTGTTATCTAAAATCAAAATTGCCAGACAGATGAAGTTTAAGATCAACAAAAGGTCAAATGTAAATTCAATGACAAAGAACAGCAAATTACATGAAGTCTGATATAGCGTATGCTCTTACCCCTACCTACACCACACAAGAAAGAAAAATATATCTCGTATTAGTTCCATATATTAGCCACAGGGTGCTTGCATTATGAGCCACGTCATGAGAAAACTTATCTTTGAAACTGTGCCAGCAAATACATTTCGAAACTGTAAGTTTATAAAACTTGAATCTTTGCCTCTGTTGACGCATATGATAAAAAAAAAACAACAACAACAAAAACAGGTCCCCTTGTCCTTTATGACATGGCTCATATAATATGAGCCAGCGCACGACAAAACCTACAATAAGACATGTGCGTCCAGCGAAGAATCCGATCAGCATGCGCATCCATATAGTATAGCCAGAATTCTCATGCTACATGGAGGAGCATTGGGTCCTTAGCTATCCTTAGAGCGCACAACGAAGACTCTGATCAGACTGCATGGATGCGCAAGCTGATCTGAGTCTTCGTTTTGCGCATATGTCTTTTTGTAGGTTTTGTCATGCGCTGGCTCAATATTATAAAGTTTGTCTCCAATCACAAGATTCTCATACCTTTCCCGGCACCCGCGACCTATGGAACGAAATATAACGTGGATACACATTACAGTTATAAGCAGACCTCAAAAGAACCATCAGCTCCCACTGCGCTAAGTGAGGTCAAATTGCCAAGCAAAATCAATTGTTTAAGAAACGTTAGGTACGAGTGTGTGTATTATTGTTAAAATTTTCTCAATATTTGCGTACGATACCTTTTTCTTCAACTACTATTATCTCAACCAAATTTCAAGTCCTTTGAGATTAAGATAACGAGAGACGACTGTAAATTGATTGAAAAAGAAAACGAAAACACACGAAACACGACATAAAATATTCAACCATCCCTACCAGCACACTACAACAAATTAAATAAAAAAGCTTCCTGCCTGCTATTGTCCAAATGGTTTTCGATGACCATGTACAAGATCATGTCAATAGTATTTATAGCAGCACAAATACTTCTGACGTCAGAGGGCTGTATAACTAAAATCTGGACTGGGCTTATGGACTCGGACATTGGTAAACAGTGTAGACACGGATCAGATACCAAATCACCCGGCGTCTGATAGAATCTATACTGTTTGAATATACTAGAATTTAAGGGTTAAACGAAACGAAACCGTCTTGGTCTGATTTCAGGAAAAGTTACCAAAAACAAATCTGGCACGAAAAAAGCACTTAAAAATGAACCAAGTACAATTTACTGGTGTACCTAGCAAAGATTAAGATCAGCCTGCACATCTGTGCAATTTGGTCAGGTTATTTGCGGCTTGCTTTAAGGACCAATGAAACCATGGCAAGCAAAGACTGAACTAAGTCCATTCTGATTCATTTTCATAACATGGTTTGTCCCATTTTATTCTCTATCGGTCAATCTCCACGAAATAATTGTTTACGGATGAACGGACGCACGCACGACGGACAAAACGTAATCACAAAAGCTCATCTTGTCACAACGTGACAGGTGAGCTAAAAATAATATTTATAGAATGAATAATGAAAGCATTCGCTACAATTGTTTTCGAAGCTCTTACATGTTCTTACATTCAAAGCTGATGGCTGATTAATAATGTAAGGTAATGTCAAGTACATTGAAAACAACTGCACCCGGGGACTGGGACGAGGACCCTGCTTTCATAGCCCCCACGGACACGGATGCAAAGGCTGGAATACATATGTAGAAGCTACACGAGGTAGCTGCTTCACAGACACGAAGTAGCCCTCGGCTACACAGACACGGTGCAGCATAGCCATTGACTGATAGTAAATTCAGTCTAGTTCGAATTCAGAAACAGAATTGTTACTGGTGATAGTCAAATAACATTCACCTAGTAGTCCCTAGTTCTCACCAAAGAGGTAAATTTTGTAGATTTATCCCCTGCACCATCTCATCGAAGGTCTTCCAATCTCTAATGTTCTCCGGAAGGAAGAACTTCTCGTAAATATCTTTTTTTTCAAATAGGCGTCTGAAATGCCAATGATGACTTCTACAGCGCATAGCTGAGGTAGCAATGTTATCTGATGGAATGCTTAGCACTTTCTAGGCTTGTACAATAGAAAAAGCCTACTCTCTCTTATATAACTCCCATCTCACTATTTCTAGTATTCCAGCCATACTCCTAGTTTCAAATGAGTAACTGCTAGTTACAAATCTAGGAGTTCTGTTCTGATCTGTTTCACTTCTCGAAGGACTACGCCCTAGGAGTCACTGATACATGCTACCATATTCCAAGAGTGAGCAATCGAGTCCTGTATATGCTGCCTCTTTTATATCTTGAGGACACCGATGATGACTTTACTTCAGAAAACCAAACGTTATATTTCCTTTGTACACACGATGGTTATACGGTATTTAATCGAATCCACATTCTAGATGAAGGTCAATATGGGCTGGGTTCCTTGATGTTATTCCAATTCACAGCTCTGACCTCAGACCTTGACGTAAGATAGTGTCGTCCAGCAATGCGCAACCCTGACTTGTACTATGACGCAGAGGTTACAGGCGGAGCCGCTCCCATTTGCCCTACGGACAGCCGGGCACCCTTTAGGCACAAGACCTACTACCGGCTGCAAGGCCTATTACAATACCTTCCTGCAGGCTTTGGCGAAACTGGTACTTTGGAAGTCCCATACAAGAAGCCAACCTTAAGCAGACAACCTCGTCTGCGCAGACAACAATGTCTGCAGAAAAAAAAGCAAAACAAAAAAGCTACAAAGCAAAGAACGAATTAGCAACACACAAAGCAAAGCAAAATAACAAACAAACAATTAATAAATACAGAAAGAAAGAAATAGCGCGACACGCGACGACGCGACAAAACGACGCGCAAACCACACCACTCCTCACCACACCACACCACACCCCACCACACCAGCTACAAAGCAAAGAACAAATTAACATACAAAGCAAAGCAAAACAACAATAGTTAAATAAATAGAAAAATAAACAAATAACGATACACGCAACGGCGCGACACGCGACGAAATGTGCACCTCACACGACACCACACCATACCACACCACACCACACCACACCACACCCCACACCACACAAGCTACAAAACAAAGAACAAATTAACAACATACAAAGTAAAGCAAAATACATAATAAATAAGCAAAATAAATAATAAAAAAAACAAATAAATAAATAGCGCGGCACGCGATGACGGGACAAAACGACGCGCACACCATACCACACCACACCACACCACACAACACCAGACCACACCACACAAGCTACAAAATAAAGAAGTAATTAACAGCATATAAAGCAAAGAACAAATTAAACATATAAAGCAAAGAACAAATTAAATATACAAAGCAAAGCACAATGCAAAGACAAAGCGAAAACAAAACGCAGGAAAACAATGCGAAAATAAGGGAAAAAAGCAAACAAACAAACTAGACGCAAGAAAACCACCAATGAACCAACAGTACCAACTAACCAAACAAATAACCAAACGACCAACCAATTAACACAATAAGCAAACGACTAACCAACCGAATAAGCAAACGAGTAAACAACCAACAAACCGAATAAGCAAACGACCAACCAGCCAACCTAATAAGCAAACAACCAACAAACCAACCGACCAAATAAACGACCAACCGGCCAACCAAATAAACCAACCGCAAACCAACCGACCAACCAACAAAAGCACAAACAAGACAACCACGAAACACCGCCATGATACAGATAGTACTGGATTACATGGTACCAGTAGAGGGTTCGACCCGACCCCATCTGACTTGACTGTGCACCTGCCAAACACGAAACCATTTACCACTAGACAAACTGGACTACACACAAGAACAATCAATGAACCAACAGGACCAACTAACCAACCAAATAAGCACACGACCAACCAATTAACCGAATAAGCAAACGAGTAAACAACAAACAAACCGAATAAGCAAACGACCAACCAGCCAACCTAATAAGCAAACAACCAACAAACCAACCGAGCAAATAAATGACCAACCGGCCAACCGAATAAACCAACGGCAAACCAACCGACCAACCAACAAAAGCACAAACAAGACAACCACGAAACACCGCCATGATACAGATAGTACTGGATTACATGGTACCAGTAGAGGGTTCGACCCGACCCCATCTGACTTGACTGTGCACCTGCCAAACACGAAACCATTTACCACTAGACAAACTGGACTAGACACAAGAACCATCAATGAACCAACAGGACCAACCAACCAACCAACTGAATAAGCAAATGACCAAACAACCGAATATACGACTGACTCAACAATGAACTAACCGAATACGCAATCGACCAACGAACCAACCGAATAAGCAAACAACCAACCGACCAAACGAAATAAGCAAACACCCAACCAACCAACCCAATAAGCAAGCGACCAACCAACCAACCTAATTAGCAAACGATCATCCAACCAACCTAATAAGTAAGCAAACAACCAACCGACCGAATAAGGAAACGGCCCACCGACCATCCTAATATGCAAACGCAAAACAGACGAACAGAATAGGGCAACAAACAACCAGCCGACCAACCAATACACAACACAAACCAAACAACCACTAAATACCGCCATGTTACAGATAGTACTGGATTACATGATGCCAGTAGAGGGTTCGACCCGACCCCATATCTGCCAAACACGAAACCATTCACCAGACAAACTAGAGACAAGAAAACTTACAATGACCCAACAGAACCAACAAACCAACCAAAATACCAAACGACCAACCAATTAGCATAATAGGCAAACTACCAACCAACCTATCAACCAACCGATTAAGCAAATGGCCAACCAACCGAATAAGCAAATGACACAGCCAACCGAATAAGCAACCGACCAACAAACAAAACGACCTACCGACCTATTAAGCAAACGACAAACCAACACAAAACAAACAAAACAACCACTAAACACCAACATGATACAGATAGTACTGGATTACATGGTACCAGTAGAGGGTTCGACCCGACCCCATCTGACTTGACTGTGCATCTGCAAAACAAGAAACCATTCACCACTAGACAAACTAGACACAAAAACACCAATGAACCAACAGGACAAACTAACTAATCAAATGACCGAACGACCAACCAATTAACCGAATAAGCAAACTACGAACTAACCAACCGAATAAGCAAATGACCAACCAACCGACAACGCAAACGACTAAATCAACCAACCGAATAAGCAAACGTGCAAATCCAACAAACCGACTAAGCGACCTATTAAGCAAAGGTAACACAAACCTAATTAGTAACCAATCAACGAAAATAATAAGCAAACGACCAACGAACCAAACTAATATGTAAACAAACAACCAATGAACCAACAGGACCAACTAACCAAACAAATAACCAAACGACCAACCAATTAACCGAATAAGCAAGTGACCAACCAACCGAATAAGCAAACGAGTAAACAACCTTCAAACCAAATAAGCAAACGACCAACCAACCTAATAAGCAAACAACCAATCAACCAACCGACCAAATAAACAAACGACCTACCGACCAACCGAATGAACAAACGACCAACCAACCGACAAACCAACAAAAACCTAACAACCACAAAAAACCGCCATGATACAGATAGTACTGGATTACATGGTACCAGTAGAGGGTTCGACCCGACCCCATCTGACTTGACTGTGCATCTGCAAAACAATAACCCATTCACCACTGGACAAATTAGACACTAGAAAACCACAAAAGAACCAACAGGACCAACTTACAAGCCAAATAACCACAAGACCGACCAATTAACCGAATGAGCAAACTACAAACCAACCAACCGAATAAGCAAATGACCAACCAACCGAATACACGAATGACTAAACGAACCAACCGAATACGCAAACGAACAATGAACCAACCGAATAAGCGAACAACCAACCAACCAAACGAATAAGCAAAGGACCAGCCAACATACCCAATAAGCGAACGACCCACCAACCAACCGAATAAGCAAACGACCATCCAACCAACCTTATAAGCAGGCAAACAACCATCCGACCGAATAAGCAAACGGCCAGCTGACCATCCTAATAAGCAAACGGCCAAGCAACGAACTGAATAAACCAAAAAACCAACCAGCCGACCAACCGAATAAGCAAACGACTAAACAAGCAACCAACCGAATAAGCAAACAATCAACCAACCAACCTAATAAGTAAAGAGCAAACCACCCTAAAAAGAAACGACGAACCAACCAATCTCAAACAAACGACCAACCAAATATGTAAAACAACCAATCAACAGATCGAATAAGCCAACGACGAACCAACCAACCTAATAAGTAAACAACCTACCAACCGACTGACCGAATAAACAAACAACCAACGACCGACCGAATAAGCAAACGACCAACCGATCAACCAAATAAGCCAACGTCCAACCAACCAACCGAACACAAAACCCAAACGAAACATCCACAAAACACCAACATGATACAGATAGTACTGGTTTACATGGTACCAGTAGAGGGTTCGACCCGACCCCACCTGACTTGACTGTGCAACCAACCAACCTAATAAGCAAACGACCAACCAACCAAACTGATAAGCAAACGACCAACCAACCAACCTATTAAGTTAACAACCAACAACCGACCGAATAAGCAAAACGACCGACTGACCAACCGAAAACACAAACGACAAAACAATCGACCAAACAACACAAATCACAAACAAAACAACCACTAAACACCAGCATGATACATATAGTACTGGATTACATGGTACCAGTAGAGGGTACGACCCGAGCCCATCTGACTTGAATGTGCATCTACCAAACACGAAACTATTCAACCCTAGACAAACAAGCCAATAAAAAACCAAGCTAACTAACCAAACGACCAACCAATTTACCCAACATACAAGTCAAAGCAAAATTAACAATAACAAAATTATAGCAAGTAAACAAAACATTGGAATATTAAAACAACGCGACAAAACAACGCGAACACTGCGACAAAATAACACGACTAAACAACGCGCACCATGAAACAGATAGTACTGGATTACATGGTACCAGTAGAGGGTTCGACCCGACCCAATCTGACTTGACTGAACAACTGCCAAACACCAAGCCAGTCACCACCCCATACACAGAAACACATCAAAATTAGAAGCCTAAATAAGTACAAATATATTCAATGCATTTAAATATTAACACGCGAAACACCTGAACAGAAACGCAATTTCAGGCCCGCCTATACAGAACATGAACAAGGAAACATATCACCAGGCAAGTAACCAAGAACCTCCGATCAGACCTACCGACCGACCGATCGACTGACTAACTTACATTACAAACAATTAAGAAATCATTCTATGCCAAACAAAAACTCTCGGTGAATTGAATTAACACAGACAAGGACATGGACAACCACATCAATGATATAACAACGTTTGCAGAAAAAAGCTAACACATGAAACGCCTGAACAGCGAAATCAAATCAACATTACAGTAACACAGAAATAAATTGCGCAACAGTATGACACGCAACAAAATGATACACAATATAAACCACACAAATTACAAAGCAAACAACATATTTACAACACACAAAGCAAGGCAAAATTAACAATTAACAAAATTATTGCAAGTAAAAAAATAACAGAAAACTATTAAAACAACGCGACAAAGCAACGCGAACACTGCGACAAAATAACACGACAAAACAACGCGCATCATGAAACAGATAGTACTGGATTACATTGTACCCGTAGCGGGTTCGACCCGACCCCATCTGACTTGAATGTGCATCTACCAAACACGAAACTATTCAACACTAGACAAACTAGCCAAAAGAAAACCAAGCTAACTAACCAAACGACCAAACGACCAACCAATTAACCAAACATACAAGTCAAAGCAAAATTAACAATAACAAAATTATAGCAAGTAAACAAAAAACACTGGAATATTAAAACAACGCGACAAAACAACGCGAACACTGCGACAAAATAACACGACTAAACAACGCACACCATGAAACAGATAGTACTGGATTACATGGTACCAGTAGAGGGTTCGACCCGACCCCATCTGACTTGACTGAACCACTGTCAAACACCACCTCATATACAGAAACACATCAAAATTAGAAGCCTGAATAAGTACAAATATATTCAATGCATTAAAATATTAACACGCGAAACACCTGAACAGAAACACAATTTCTGGCCCGCCTATGCAGAACATGAACAACGAAACATATCACCAGGCAAGCAACCAAGAACCTCCGAACAGACTGACCGACCGACCAATCGACTGACTAACTTACATTACAAACAATTAAGAAATCATTCTATGCCAAACAAAAACTCATGGTGAATTAAATTAACACAGAACAGGACATGAACAACCACATCAATGATATAACAATGTTTGCAGAAAAAAGCTAACACATGAAACGCCTGAACAGCAAAATCAAAGCAACATTACAGTAACACAGAAATAAATAGCGCAACAGCATGACACGCAATAAATGATACACAGTATAAACCACACACATTACAAAGCAAACAACACATTTCCACACACAAAGCAAGGCAAAATTTACAATAACAAAATTATAGCAAGAAAACAAAATAACAGTGAAATATAAAAACAACGCGACAAAACAACGCGAACACTGCGACAAAATAACACGACAAACAACGCGCATCATGAAACAGATAGTACTGGATTACATGGTACCAGTAGAGGGTTCGACCCGACCCCATCTGACTTGACTGAACCATTGTCAAACAGCAATCCAATCACCACTTACATCAAAATTAGAAGCCTGGATAACCAAACTGTTATTTAGTCAAGCAGCCAACCGTTAAGCGCAAAAATGTCTCCTAGGACAAACAGAAGCACAAAGTTGGAAACGAGCAACAATCACAAACAAAAGAAATAAACAAGAAATTCACGAAATGCCTGAAAGAAAAGCAAAATTATTGGCCTGTAAAACAAAGCCTTATTTGGTACAATTACATGCAAAAAACAATAAAAATATGAAGCATTTTACAAGGAAAACAAACAAAAGCATTGCAAAATACAATCTAAGACAACATTTAAAAACATGCAGCATGCAAACAAATGACGATGCATAATCCTTATGTGCCTGCTGGAAACATGCATATGTTCTATACCTACTGACATTATGTTGCATAGGCATTGATGAGACGTTGCTTAATTTCATGTGTTTTGTTGTTCTTGTTTTTCCTTGAACGTACATTTGGCGCTTTTGTTTAAAAATAAAATACAGTTGGTCGCATTATCTCATAAAACAAATATCTGGAACTAGTGCCTAAGTCGGATAAAATTTTCGCAACTAGTTTTGATTTTTTTTCTAAATATTCATTAGTATTCCTTTCATATCAAACTACTGTTATCTAAAATCAAAATTGCCAGACAGATGAAGTTTAAGATCAACAAAAGGTCAAATGTAAATTCAATGACAAAGAACAGCAAATTACATGAAGTCTGATATAGCGTATGCTCTTACCCCTACCTACACCACACAAGAAAGAAAAATATATCTCGTATTAGTTCCATATATTAGCCACAGGGTGCTTGCATTATGAGCCACGTCATGAGAAAACTTATCTTTGAAACTGTGCCAGCAAATACATTTCGAAACTGTAAGTTTATAAAACTTGAATCTTTGCCTCTGTTGACGCATATGATAAAAAAAAAAACAACAACAACAAAACAGGTCCCCTTGTCCTTTATGACATGGCTCATATAATATGAGCCAGCGCACGACAAAACCTACAATAAGACATGTGCGTCCAGCGAAGAATCCGATCAGCATGCGCATCCATATAGTATAGCCAGAATTCTCATGCTACATGGAGGAGCATTGGGTCCTTAGCTATCCTTAGAGCGCACAACGAAGACTCTGATCAGACTGCATGGATGCGCAAGCTGATCTGAGTCTTCGTTTTGCGCATATGTCTTTGTAGGTTTTGTCATGCGCTGGCTCAATATTATAAAGTTTGTCTCCAATCACAAGATTCTCATACCTTTCCCGGCACCCGCGACCTATGGAACGAAATATAACGTGGATACACATTACAGTTATAAGCAGACCTCAACAGAACCATCAGCTCCCACTGCGCTAAGTGAGGTCAAATTGCCAAGCAAAATCAATTGTTTAAGAAACGTTAGGTACGAGTGTGTGTATTATTGTTAAAATTTTCTCAATATTTGCGTACGATACCTTTTTCTTCAACTACTATTATCTCAACCAAATTTCAAGTCCTTTGAGATTAAGATAACGAGAGACGACTGTAAATTGATTGAAAAAGAAAACGAAAACACACGAAACACGACATAAAATATTCAACCATCCCTACCAGCACACTACAACAAATTAAATAAAAAAGCTTCCTGCCTGCTATTGTCCAAATGGTTTTCGATGACCATGTACAAGATCATGTCAATAGTATTTATAGCAGCACAAATACTTCTGACGTCAGAGGGCTGTATAACTAAAATCTGGACTGGGCTTATGGACTCGGACATTGGTAAACAGTGTAGACACGGATCAGATACCAAATCACCCGGCGTCTGATAGAATCTATACTGTTTGAATATACTAGAATTTAAGGGTTAAACGAAACGAAACCGTCTTGGTCTGATTTCAGGAAAAGTTACCAAAAACAAATCTGGCACGAAAAAAGCACTTAAAAATGAACCAAGTACAATTTACTGGTGTACCTAGCAAAGATTAAGATCAGCCTGCACATCTGTGCAATTTGGTCAGGTTATTTGCGGCTTGCTTTAAGGACCAATGAAACCATGGCAAGCAAAGACTGAACTAAATCCATTCTGATTCATTTTCATAACATGGTTTGTCCCATTTTATTCTCTATCGGTCAATCTCCACGAAATAATTGTTTACGGATGAACGGACGCACGCACGACGGACAAAACGTAATCACAAAAGCTCATCTTGTCACAACGTGACAGGTGAGCTAAAAATAATATTTACAGAATGAATAATGAAAGCATTCGCTACAATTGTTTTCGAAGCTCTTACATGTTCTTACATTCAAAGCTGATGGCTGATTAATAATGTAAGGTAATGTCAAGTACATCGAAAACAACTGCACCCGGGGACTGGGACGAGGACCCTGCTTTCATAGTCCCCACGGACACGGATGCAAAGGCTGGAATACATATGTAGAAGCTACACGAGGTAGCTGCTTCACAGACACGAAGTAGCTCTCGGCTACACAGACACGGTGCAGCATAGCCATTGACTGATAGTAAATTCAGTCTAGTTCGAATTCACAAACAGAATTGTTACTGGTGATAGTCAAATAACATTCACCTAGTAGTCCCTAGTTCTCACCAAAGAGGTAAACTTTGTAGATTTATCCCCTGCACCATCTCATCGAAGGTCTTCCAATCTCTAATGTTCTCCGGAAGGAAGAACTTCTCGTAAATATCATTTTTTTCCAATAGGCGTCTGAAATGCCAATGATGACTTCTACAGCGCATAGCTGAGGTAGCAATGTTATCTGATGGAATGCTTAGCACTTTCTAGGCTTGTACAATAGAAAAAGCCTACTCTCTCTTATATAACTCCCATCTCACTATTTCTAGTATTCCAGCCATACTCCTAGTTTCAAATGAGTAACTGCTAGTTACACATCTAGGAGTTCTGTTCTGATCTGTTTCACTTCTCGAAGGACTACGCCCTAGGAGTCACTGATACATGCTACCATATTCCAAGAGTGAGCAATCGAGTCCTGTATATGCTGCCTCTTTTATATCTTGCGGACACCGATGATGAATTTACTTCAGAAAACCAAACGTTATATTTCCTTTGTACACACGATGGTTATACGGTATTTAATCGAATCCACATTCTAGATGAAGGTCAATATGGGCTGGGTTCCTTGATGTTATTCCAATTCACAGCTCTGACATCAGACCTTGACGTAAGATAGTGTCGTCCAGCAATGCGCAACCCTGACTTGTACTATGACGCAGAGGTTACAGGCGGGGCCGCTCCCATTTGCCCTACGGACAGCCTGGCACCCTTTAGGCACAAGACCTACTACCGGCTGCAAGGCCTATTACAATACCTTCCTGCAGGCTTTGGCGAAACTGGTACTTTGGAAGTCCCATACAAGAAGCCAACCTTAAGCAGACAACCTCGTCTGCGCAGACAACAATGTCTGCAGAAAAAAAAGCAAAACAAAAAAGCTACAAAGCAAAGAACGAATTAGCAACACACAAAGCAAAGCAAAATAACAAACAAACAATTAATAAATACAGAAAGAAAGAAATAGCGCGACACGCGACGACGCGACAAAACGACGCGCAAACCACACCACTCCTCACCACACCACACCACACCACAACAGCTACAAAGCAAAGAACAAATTAACATACAAAGCAAAGCAAAACAACAATAGTTAAATAAATAGAAAAATAAACAAATAACGATACACGCAACGGCGCGACACGCGACGAAATGTGCACCTCACACGACACCACACCATACCACACCACACCACACCACACCACACCCCACACCACACAAGCTACAAAACAAAGAACAAATTAACAACATACAACGTAAAGCAAAATACATAACAAATAAGCAAAATAAATAATAATAAAAAAACAAATAAATAAATAGCGCGGCACGCGATGACGCGACAAAACGACGCGCACACCATACCACACCACACCACACAATACCACACCACACCACACAACATCACACAAGCTACAAAATAAAGAAGTAATTAACAGCATATAAAGCAAAGAACAAATTAAACATATAAAGCAAAGAACAAATTAAATATACAAAGCAAAGCACAACGCAAAGACAAAGCGAAAACAAAACGCAGGAAAACAATGCGAAAATAAGGGAAAAAAGCAAACAAACAAACTAGACGCAAGAAAACCACCAATGAACCAACAGTACCAACTAACCAAACAAATAACCAAACGACCAACCATTAACACAATAAGCAAACGACTAACCAACCGAATAAGCAAACGAGTAAACAACCAACAAACCGAATAAGCAAACGACCAACCAGCCAACCTAATAAGCAAACAACCAACAAACCAACCGACCAAATAAACGACCAACCGGCCAACCAAATAAACCAACCGCAAACCAACCGACCAACCAACAAAAGCACAAACAAGACAACCACGAAACACCGCCATGATACAGATAGTACTGGATTACATGGTACCAGTAGAGGGTTCGACCCGACCCCATCTGACTTGACTGTGCACCTGCCAAACACGAAACCATTTACCACTAGACAAACTGGACTACACACAAGAACAATCAATGAACCAACAGGACCAACTAACCAACCAAATAAGCACACGACCAACCAATTAACCGAATAAGCAAACGAGTAAACAACAAACAAACCGAATAAGCAAACGACCAACCAGCCAACCTAATAAGCAAACAACCAACAAACCTACCGACCAAATAAATGACCAACCGGCCAACCGAATAAACCAACGGCAAACCAACCGACCAACCAACAAAAGCACAAACAAGACAACCACGAAACACCGCCATGATACAGATAGTACTGGATTACATGGTACCAGTAGAGGGTTCGACCCGACCCCATCTGACTTGACTGTGCACCTGCCAAACACGAAACCATTTACCACTAGACAAACTGGACTAGACACAAGAACCATCAATGAACCAACAGGACCAACCAACCAACCAACTGAATAAGCAAATGACCAAACAACCGAATATACGAATGACTCAACAATGAACTAACCGAATACGCAATCGACCAACGAACCAACCGAATAAGCAAACAACCAACCGACCAAACGAAATAAGCAAACACCCAACCAACCAACCCAATAAGCAAGCGACCAACCAACCAACCTAATAAGCAAACGATCATCCAAACAACCTAATAAGTAAGCAAACAACCAACCGACCGAATACGGAAACGGCCCACCGACCATCCTAATATGCAAACGCAAAACAGACGAACCGAATAAGGCAACAAACAACCAGCCGACCAACCAACACAAACACACAAACCAAACAACCACTAAATACCGCCATGTTACAGATAGCACTGGATTACATGATGCCAGTAGAGGGTTCAACCCGACCCATATCTGCCAAACACGAAACCAGACAAACTAGAGACAAGGAAACTTACAATGAACCAACAGAACCAACAAACCAACCAAAATACCAAACGACCAACCAATTAGCATAATAAGCAAACTACCAACCAACCAATCAACCAACCGAAAAAGCAATTGGCCAACCAACCGAATAAGTAAATGACACAACCAACCGAATAAGCAACCGACCAACTAACAAAACGACCTACCGACCTATTAAGCAAACGACCAACCAACACAAAACAAACAAAACAACCACTAAATACCAACATGATACAGATAGTACTAGATTACATGGTACCAGTAGAGGGTTCGACCCGACCCTATCTGACTTGACTGTGAATCTGCAAAACAAGAAACCATTCACCACTAGACAAACTAGACACTAGAAAACCACCAAAGAACCAACAGGTCCAACTTAAAAGCCACATAACCACACGACCAACCATTTAACCGAATGAGCAAACTATAAACCAACCAACCGAATAAGCAAATGACCAACAAACCGAACACGCGAATGACTAAACGAACCAACCGAATACCAATCGACCAACCAACCAATCGAAATAAGCAAACACTCAACCGAACAACCCAATAAGCAAGCGACCAACCAACCAACCAACCTAATAAGCAAACGACCATCCAACCAACCTAATAAGTAAGCAAACACCAACCGACCGAATAAGGAAACGGCCAACCGACCATCCTAATATGCAAACGCAAAACAGACGAACCGAATAAGGCAACAAACAACCATCCGACCAACCAACACAAAACACAAACCAAACAACCACTAAATACCGCCATGTTACAGATAGTACTGGATTACATGATGCCAGTAGAGGGTTCGACCCGACCCCATATCTTCCAAACACGAAACCATTCACCAGACAAACTAGAGACAAGAAAACTTACAATGAACCAACAGAACCAACAAACCAACCAAAATACCAAACGACCAACCAATTAGCATAATAAGCAAACTACCAATCAACCAATCAACCAACCGAATAAGCAAATGGCCAACCAACGAATAAGCAAATGACACAACCAACCGAATAAGCAACCGACCAACAAACAAAACGACCTACCGACCTATTAAGCAAACGACCAACCAACACAAAACAAACAAAACAACCACTAAACACCAACATGATACAGATAGTACTGGATTACATGGTACCAGTAGAGGGTTCGACCCGACCCCATCTGACTTGACTGTGCATCTGCAAAACAAGAAACCATTCACCACTAGACAAACTAGACACTAGAAAACCACCAAAGAACCAACATGACCAACTAACAAGCCAAATAACCACACGACCAACAAATTAACCGAATGAGCTAACTATAAACCAACCAACCGAATAAGCAAATGACCAACAAACCGAATACACGAATGACTAAACGAGCCAACCGAATACGCAAACGACAAATGAACCAACCGAATAAGCGAACAACCAACCAACCAAACGAATAAGCAAAGGACCAGCCAACATACCCAATAAGCGAACAACCCACCAACCAACCTAATAAGCGAACGACCATCCGACCAACCTTATAAGCAGGCACACAACCATCCGAACGAATAAGCAAACGGCCAACCGACCATACTAATAAGCAAAAGGCCAAGCAACGAACCGAATAAACCAAAAACCAACCAGCCGACCAACCGAATAAGCAAGCGACTAAACAAGCAACCAACAGAATAATCAAACAATCAACCAACCAACCTAATAAGTAAGGAGTAAACCACCCTAAAAAGAAACGACGAACCAACCAATCTCAAACAAACGACCAACCAAATATGTAAAACAACCAGTCAACCGACCGAATAAGCCAACGACGAACCAACCAACTTAATAAGTAAACAACCTACCCACCGACTGACCGAATAAACAACCAACCAACAAACCGACCGACCGAATAAGCAAACGACCAACCGATCAATCAAATAAGCCAACGTCAAACCAACCAACAGAACAACACAAAACCCAAACGAAACATCCACAAAACACCAACATGATACAGATAGTACTGGATTACATGGTACCAGTAGAGGGTTCGACCCGACCCCACCTGACTTGACTGTGCAACCAACCAACCTAATAAGCAAACGACCAACCAACCAAACTGATAAGCAAACGACCAAGCAACCAACCTATTAAGTTAACAACCAACAACCGACCGAATAAGCAAAACGAACGACCGACCAACCGAAAACACAAACGACAAAACAATCGACAAAACAACACAAATCACAAACAAAACAACCACTAAACACCAGCATGATACATATAGTAGTGGATTACATGGTCACCACCTCATACACAGAAACACATCAAAATTAGAAGCCTAAATAAGTACAAATATATTCAATGCATTAAAATATTAACACGCGAAACACCTGAACAGAAACGCAATTTCACGCCCGCCTATACAGAACATGAACAACGAAACATATCACCAGGCAAGCAACCAAGAACCTCCGAACAGACCGACCGACCGAACGATCGACTGACTAACTTACATTACAAACAATTAAGAAATCATTCTATGCCAAACAAAAACTCTCGGTGAATTAAATTAACACAGACAAAGACATGAACAACCACATCAATAATATAACAACGTTTGCAGAAAAAAGCTCACACATGAAACGCCTGAACAGCAAAATCAAAACAATATTACAGTAACACAGAAATATATAGCGCAACAGCATGACACGCAACAAAATGATACACAATATAAACCACACAAATTACAAAGCAAACAACAAATTTACAACACACAAAGCAAGGCAAAATTTATAATAACAAAATTATAGCATGTAAACGAAATAACAGTGAAATATTAAAACAAGGCGACAAAACAACGCGAACACTGCGACAATATAACACGACAAAACAACGCGCATCATGAAACAGATAGTACTTGATTACATGGTACCAGTAGAGGGTTCGACCCGACCCCATCTGACTTGAATGTGCATCTACCAAACACGAAACTATTCAACACTAGACAAACTAGCCAAAAGAAAACCAAGCTAACTAACCAAACGACCAAACGACCAACCAATTAAACCAACATACAAGTCAAAGCAAAATTAGCAATAACAATATTATAGCAAGTAAACAAAAAAACACTGGAATATTAAAACAACGCGACAAAACAACGCGAACACTGCGACAAAATAACACGACTAAACAACGCGCACCATGAAACAGATAGTACTGGATTACATGGTACCAGTAGAGAGTTCGACCCAACCCCATCTGACTTGACTGAACCACTGCCAAACACCAAGCCAGTCAACACCTCATACACAGAAACACATTAAAATTAGAAGCCTAAATAAGTACAAATATATTCAATGCATTAAAATATTAACACGCGAAACACCTGAACAGAAACGCAATTTCACGCCCGCCTATACAGAACATGAACAACGAAACATATCACCAGGCAAGCAACCAAGAACCTCCGAACAGACTGACCGATCGACCGATCGACTGACTAACTTACATTACAAACAATTAAGAAATCATTCTATGCCAAACAAAAACTCTCGGTGAATTAAATTAAAACAGACAAGGACATGAACAACCACATCAATGATATAACAATGTTTGCAGAAGAAAGCTAACACATGAAACGCCTGAACAGCAAAATCAAAGCAACATTACAGTAACACAGAAATAAATAGCGCAACAGCATGACACGCAACAACATGATACACAATATAAACCACACAAATTACAAAGCAAACAACAAATTTACAACAAACAAAGCAAGGCAAAATTTACAATAACAAAATTATAGCAAGTAAACAAAATAACAGTGAAATATTAAAACAACGCGACAAAACAACGCGAACACTGCGACAAAATAACACGACAAAACAACGCGCATCATGAAACAGATAGTACTTGATTACATGGTACCAGTAGAGGGTTCGACCCGACCCCATCTGACTTGAATGTGCATCTACCAAACACGAAACTTTTCAACACTAGACAAACTAGCCAAAAGAAAACCAAGCTAACTAACCAAACGACCAAACGACCAACCAATTAACCCAACATACAAGTCAAAGCAAAATTAGCAATAACAAAATTATAGCAAGTAAACAAAAAACACTGGAATATTAAAACAACGCGACAAAACAACGCGAACACTGCGACAAAATAACACGACTAAACAACGCGCACCATGAAACAGATAGTACTGGATTACATGGTACCAGTAGAGAGTTCGACCCAACCCCATCTGACTTGACTGAACCACTGCCAAACACCAAGCCAGTCAACACCTCATACACAGAAACACATTAAAATTAGAAGCCTAAATAAGTACAAATATATTCAATGCATTAAAATATTAACACGCGAAACACCTGAACAGAAACGCAATTTCACGCCCGCCTATACAGAACATGAACAACGAAACATATCACCAGGCAAGCAACCAAGAACCTCCGAACAGACTGACCGACCGACCGATCGACTGACTAACTTACATTACAAACAATTAAGAAATCATTCTATGCCAAACAAAAACTCTCGGTGAATTAAATTAAAACAGACAAGGACATGAACAACCACATCAATGATATAACAATGTTTGCAGAAGAAAGCTAACACATGAAACGCCCGAACAGCAAAATCAAAGCAACATTACAGTAACACAGAAATAAATAGCGCAACAGCATGACACGCAACAACATGATACACAATATAAACCACACAAATTACAAAGCAAACAACAAATTCACAACAAACAAAGCAAGGCAAAATTTACAATAACAAAATTATAGCAAGTAAACAAAATAATAGTGAAATATTAAAACAACGCGACAAAACAACGCGAACACTGCGACAAAATAACACGACAAAACAACGCGCGTCATGAAACAGATAGTACTGGATTACATGGTACCAGTAGAGGGTTCGACCCGACCCCATCTGACTTGACTCTGCACCTGCCAAACACGAAACTATTTTCCACTATACAAACTGGACTAGACACAAGAACCATCAATGAGCCAACAGGACCAACTAACCAACCAAATAACCACACGACCAACCAATTAACCGAATAAGCAAGCTACAAACCAACCAACCAACCGAATAAGCAAATGACCAAACAACCCAATATACGAATGACTAAACAATGAACTAACCGAATACGCAATCGACCAACGAACCAATCGAATAAGCAAACAACCAACCGACCAAACGAAATAAGCAAACACCCAACCAACCAACCAACCCAATAAGCAAGCGACCAACCAACCAACCTAATAAGCAAACGATCATCCAAACAACCTAATAAGTAAGCAAACAACCAACCGACCGAATAAGGAAACGGCCCACCGACCATCCTAATATGCGAACGCAAAACAGACGAACCGAAAAAGGCAACAAACAACCATCCGACCAACAAACACAAAACACAAACCAAACAACCACTAAATACCACCATGTTACAGATAGTACTGGATTACATGATGCCAGTAGAGGGTTCGACCCGACCCCATATCTTCCAAACACGAAACCATTCACCAGACAAACTAGAGACAAGAAAACTTACAATGAACAACAGAACCAACAAACCAACCAAAATACCAAACGACCAACCAATTAGCATAATAAGCAAACTACCAACCAACCAATCAACCAAACGAATAAGCAAATTGCCAACCAAGCGAATAAGCAAATGACACAACCAACCGAATAAGCAACCCACCAACAAACAAAACGACCTACCGACCTATTAAGCAAACGACCAACCAACACAAAACAAACAAAACAACCACTAAACACCAACATGATACAGATAGTACTGGATTACATGGTACCAGTAGAGGTTCGACCCGACCCCATCTGTCTCGACTGTATCTGCGACGAAATCATTCACCACTAGACAAATTAGACCCAAAAGCACCAATGAACCAACAGGACAAACTAACCACTCAAATGACCGAACGACCAACGTATTAACCGAATAAGCAAACTACAAACCAACCAAACGAATAAACAAATGACCAACCAACCGAAAACGCAAACGACTTAATCAACCAACAGAATAAGCAAACGTGCAAATCCAACAAACCGACTAAGCGACCTATTAAGCAAAGGTAACACAAACCTAATTAGTAACCAACCAACGAAAATAATAAGCAAACAACCAACGAACCAAACTAATATGTAAACAAACAATCAATGAACCAACAGAACCAACTAACCAAACAAATAACCAAATGACCAACCAATTAACCGAATAAGCAAGTGACCAACCAATCGAATAAGCAAACGAGTAAACAACATACAAACCAAATAAGCAAACGACAAACCAACCTAATAAGCAAACAACCAATCAACCAACCGGCCGACCAAATAAACAAACGACCAACAGACCAACCGAATGAACCAACGACCAACCAACCGACCAACCAACAAAAACCAAACAACCACAAAACACCGCCATGATACAGATAGTACTGGATTACATGGTACCAGTAGAGGGTTCGACCCGACCCCATCTGACTTGACTGTGCATCTGCAAAACAAGAAACCATTCACCACTAGACAAACTTGACACTAGAAAACCACCAAAGAACCAACAGGACCAACTAACAAGCAAAATAACCACACGACCGACCAATTAACCGAATGAGCAAACTACAGACTAACCAACCGAATAAGCAAATGACCAACCAACCGAATACACGAATGACTAAACGAACCAACCGAATACGCAAACGACCAATGAACCAAGCGAATAAGCGAACAACCAACCAACCAAACGAATAAGCAAATGACCAGCCAACATACCCAATAAGCGAACGACCCACCAACCAACCTTGTAAGCAAACTACCATCCAACCAACCTTATAAGCAGGCAAACAACCATCCGACCGAATAAGCAAACGGCCAACCCACCATCCTAATAAGCAAACGGCCAACCCACCATCCTAATAAGCAAACGACTAAACAAGCAACAAACCGAATAAGCAAACAATCAACCAACCAACCTAATGAGTAAAGAGCAAACCACCCTAAAAAGAAACGACGAACCAACCATTCTCAAACAATCGACCAACCAAATATGAAAAACAACCAATCGACCGACCGAATAAGCCAACGACGAACCAACCAACCTAATAAGTAAACAACCTACCCACCGACTGACCGAATAAACAAACAACCAACCAACCGACCGACCGAATAAGCAAACGACCAACCGATCAACCAAATAAGCCAACGTCCAACCAACCAATCGAACAACACAAAACCCAAACGAAACAACCACAAAACACCAACATGATACAGATAGTACTGGATTACATGGTACCAGTAGAGGGTTCGACCCGACCCCATCTGACTTGACTGTGCAACCAACCAACCTAATAAGCAAACGACCAACCAACCAAACTGATAAGCAAACGACCAAGCAACCAATATATTAAGTTAACAACAACAACCGACCGAATAAGCAAAACGACCGACTGACCAACCGAAAACACAAACGACAAAACAATCGACCAAACAACACAAATCACAAACAAAACAACCACTAAACACCAGCATGATACATATAGTTGTTGATTACATGGTACCAGTAGAGGGTACGACCCGAGCCCATCTGACTTGAATGTGCATCTACCAAACACGAAACTATTCAACCCTTGACAAACTAGCCAAAAGAAAACCAAGCTAACTAACCAAACGACCAAACGACCAACCAATTAACCCAACATACAAGTCAAAGCAAAATTAACAATAACAAAATTATAGCACGTAAACAAAAAAAAAACGCTGGAATATTAAAACAACGCGACAAAACAACGCGAACACTGCGACAAAATAACACGACAAAACAACGCGCATCATGAAACAGATAGTACTGGATTACATGGTATGAGTAGAGGGTTCGACCCGACCCCATCTGACTTGAATGTGCATCTACCAAACACGAAACTATTCAACACTAGACAAACTAGCCAAAAGAAAACCAAGCTAACTAACCAAACGACCAAACGACCAACCAATTAACCCAACATACAAGTCAAAGCAAAATTAACAGTAACAAATTTATAGCAAGTAAACAAAAAAAACACTGGAATATCAAAACAACGCGACAAAACAACGCGAACACTGCTACAAAATAACACGACTAAACAACGCGCACCATGAAACAGATAGTACTGGATTACATGATACCAGTAGAGGGTTCGACCCGACCCCATCTGACTTGACTGAACCACTGCCAAACACCAAGCCAGTCACCAGCTCATACACAGAAACACATTAAAATTAGAAGCCTAAATAAGTACAAATATATTCAATGCATTAAAATATTAACACGCGAAACACCTGAACAGAAACGCAACTTCACGCCCGCCTATACAGAACATGAACAACGAAACATATCACCAGGCAAGCAACCAAGAACCTCCGAACAGACCGACCGATCGACTGAATAACTTACATAACAAACTATTAAGAAATCATTCTATGCAAAACAAAAACTCTCGGTGAATTAAATTGACACAGATAAGGACATGAACAACCACATCAATGATATAACAACGTTTGCAGAAAAAAAACTTACACATGCAACGCCTGAACAGCAAAATCAAAGCAACATTATAGTAACACGGAAATAAATAGCGCAACAGCATGACACGCAACAAAATGATACACAATATAAACCACACAAATTACAAAGCAAACAACAAATTTACAACACCCAAAGGAAGGCAAAATTTATAATAACAAAATTATAGCAAGTAAACAAAATAGCAGTGAAATATTAAAACAACGCGACAAAACAACGCCAACACTGCGACAAAAAAACACGACAAAACAACGCGCATCATGAAACAGATAGTACTGGATTACATGGTACCAGTAGAGGGTTCGACCCGACCCCATCTGACTTGACTGCACCACTGCCAAACACCAAGCCAGTCACCTGCTCATACACAGAAACACATCAAAATTAGAAGCCTAAATAAGTACATATATATTCAATGCATTAAAATATTAATAAGCGAAACACCTGAACAGAAACGCAATTTCACGCCCGCCTATACAGAACATGAACAACGAAACATATCACCAGGCAAGCAACCAAGAACCTCCGAACAGACTGACCGACCGACCAATCGACTGACTAACTTACATTACAAACAATTAAGAAATCATTCTATGCCAAACAAAAACTCTAGGTGAATTAAATTAACACAGACAAGGACATGAACAACCACATCAATGATATAACAACGTTTGCAGAAAAAAGCTCACACATGAAACGCCTGAACAGCAAAATCAAAGCAACATTACAGTAACACAGAAATAAATATCGCAACAGCATGACACACAACAAAATGATACACAATATAAACCACACAAATTACAACGCAAACAACAAATTTACAACACACAAAACAAGGCAAAATTTACAATAAAAAAATTATAGCAAGTAAACAAAATAACAGTGAAATATTAAAACAACGCGACAAAACAACGCGAACACTGCAACAAAATAACACGACAAAACAACGCGCATCATGAAACAGATAGTACTGGATTACATGGTACCAGTAGAGGGTTCGACCCGACCCTATCTGACTTGACTGAACAACTGCCAAACACCAAGCCAGTCACCACCTCATCCACAGAAACACATCAAAATTAGAAGCCTAAATAAGTACAAATATATTCAATGCATTAAAATATTAACACGCGAAACACCTGAACAGAAACGCAATTTCACGCCCGCCTATACAGAACATGAACAACGAAACATATCACCAGGCAAGCAACCAAGAACCTCCGATCAGACCGACCGACCGACCAATCGACTAACTTACATTACAAACAATTAAGAAATCATTCTATGCCAAACAAAAACTCTCGGTGAATTAAATTACCACAGACAAGGACATGAACAACCACAACAATGATATAACAATGTTTGCAGAAAAAAGCTAACACATGAAACGCCTGAACAGCAAAATCAAAGCAACATTACAGTAACACAGAAATAAATAGCGCAACAGCATGACACGCAACAAAATGATACAAATATAAACCACACAAATTACAAAGCAAACAACAAATTTACAACACACAAAGCAAGGCAAAATTTACAATAATAAAATTATAGCAAGTAAACAAAATAACAGTGAAATATTAAAACAACGCGACAAAACAACGCGAATACTGCGACAAAATAACACGACAAAACAACGCGTATCATGAAACCGATAGTACTTGATTACATGGTACCAGTAGAGGGTTCGACCCGACCCCATCTGACTTGACTGAACCATTGCCAAACAGCAATCAAATCACCACTTACATCAAAATTAGAAGCCTGGATAACCAAACTGTTAATGAGTCAAGCAGCCAACCGTTAAGCGCAAAAATTCCTCCTAGAACAAACAATAGTACAAAGTTGGAAACGAGCAACCATCACAAACAAGTAAAATAAACAAGCAATTCGCGAACTGCCTGAAAGAAAAGCAAAACTAGAGCTGCCGCCTAACGGGTGCCAATTATACCCCCGCATGCGTTGTCAGACAAATTTTTACAAGTATTTGACCTTGAGGAAGGTCAACGTAAAGGTCAAGGTCAGGTTTGTGTATATCAATCTTAAGTACTAGTGGCAAGGTGTGTGGTGTGTGAATATTAAAGAAATCGGTCAAAGAATAAGGAAGTTATGAGCAATGTTAAAGTTTTTTGTAACGGACCGACGACGACAGACGACGACGACGACAGACGACAAGCTGACTCCTATATACCCCCTTCAAACTTCGTTTGCGGGGGTATAATTATTGGCCTGTAAAACAAAGCCTTATTTGGTACAATTACATGCAAAAAGCAATAAAAATATGAAGCAGTTTACAAGCAAAACAAACGAAAGCATTGCAAAATACAATCTAAGACAACATATAAAAACATGCAGCATGCAAACAAATGACGATGCATAATCCTTATGTGCCTGCTGGAAACATGCATATGTTCTATACGTACTGACATTATATTGTATAGACATTGATGAGACGTTGCTTAATTTCATGTATTTGCTGTTCTTGTTTTTCCTTGAACGTACAAAGTAAAATACAGTTGGTCGCAGTATCTCATAAAACAAATATCTGGAACTATTACCCTAGTCGGATAAAATTTTTGGAATTAGTTTTGATTTTTTTTCTAAATATTCATTAGTACTCCTTTTATATCAAACTACTGTTATCTGAAATCAAAATTGCCAATCAGATGGAGTTTAAGATCAACAAAAGGTCAAATGTAAATTCAATGACAAAGAACAGCAAAACACATGAAGCCTGATATACCATATGCTCCTACCCCTTCCAAAACAATACAAGAAAAAAAAACGCACATGGGATACACCGAAAGCTTGAAAAGCAAAGCTAAAGTAAAAGTCTGCAATGCAAATACGAAATGAAGTTCGCTCATTATGTCAAACACTAATATCTCAAACGACTGCTTATGTGAAACAAAATTTTTAGAGCAATATTTGTAGGAATTTTGCTAAATATTAATGAACGACATATATTATCTCAAACTAATACTGTCTCCAAGAAAAAAATACCAGTTGTTTAGGGTTACGGTAAAGAGAATCAACTGTAAATTCAAGGAAAAAAAAGAACAAAACACGCGAAACACGACATGCAATATTCCCACAACCAACATACTACAACACATTAAAAAAATAATAATAAAATATTAAAAAAAAAAACACGCAATACGGGAAATGCATGGAAATGAAAAAGCCAAAATTAGGAGCTGTAAAGCAAAGCCATAAATTTACAAACGACCAACAAATTAACCAAATAAGCAAACTACCAACCAACTAACCGAATGTGCAAATTTCCAAACAGCCTAATAAGCAAACCACCAAACTACCAATCAAACCAATAAGTAAACGACCAACCAAAAAAACAACCAACCGACCTATCAAGCAAACGACAAACCAATCAACCTAATTAGTAAACACCCAACCAAACGAATAAGCAAACGACCAACCAACCAAATTAATAAGGACACGACCAGTCAACCAGACTAATAAGTAAACATACAGCCATCCGACCGAATCAGCAAACGACCACCCAAACAATCTAATAAGCAAACGACCAACCAAATAAGCAATCGACTAAGCAACCGACCGACCAACACAAAAACACGAACAAAACAACCACTAAACATCGCCATGATACAGATAGTACTGGGTTACATGGTATCAGTTGCGTGTTCCATCTGACCCCATCTGAATTATCTGTGCATCTGACAACACGAAACTATTCACCACTTCATACAAAAACACACATCAAAAGTATAATCCAACCAAACAAAATAAGCACAAAAACAATTAAGCACACTCAAGAATAAACAAATAGAACAAAAGCTTAACGCATGAAATGCCTGAACAGCAGAATGAAAGCAACATGACAGTAACACAGAAATAAATAGCGCAACAGCATGGCACGCAACAAAATGTTACACAATATAAACCTCGCAAATTACAAAGCAAACAAGAAATTAACAACATACAAATCAAAGCAAAATTAACAATAACAAAATTATAGCAAGTAACCAAAATAACACTGAACTATTAAAACAACGTGACAAAACAACGCGAACACTGCGACAAAATAACACGACTAAATAACGCGCATAATGAAACAGATAGTACTGGATTACATGGTACAGTAGAGGGTTCGACCCGACCCGACCCGATCAGACTTGACTTAACCACTGCCAAACAGAAAACCAATCACCACTTCATACACAGAAACACATCAAAATTAGAAGCCTGAATAAGTACAAATATATTCAATGCATAAAAATATTAACACGCATGAACAGAAACGCAATTTCACGCCCGCCTATACAGAACATGAACAACGAAACATATCACCAGACAAGCAACAAAGACCCTCCGATCAGACCGACCGACCGACCCATCGACTGACTAACTTACATTACAAACAATTAAGAAATCATTCTATGCCAAACAAAAATATCATGGAGAATCAAATTAACAAGGACATGAACAACCACCTCAACGATATAACATGTTTGCAGAAAAAAGCTAACACATGAAATGCCTGAACAGCAAAATCAAAGCCACATTACAGTAACACAGAAATAAATAGCGCAAAAGCATGACACGCACGAAAATGATACACAATATAAACCACACAGATTACAAAGCAAATAACAAATGTACAACACACAAAGCAAAACAAAATTATAGCAAGTAAACAAAATAGCAGCGAAATATTAAAACAACGCGACAAAGCAACGCGACCACTGCGACAAAATAACACGTGAAACAGATAGTACTGGATTACACGGTACAGTAGAGGGTTCGACCAGACCCCATTTGACTTTACTTAACCACTGCCAAACAGCAAACCCATCACCACTTCATACACAGAAACACATCAAAATTAGAAGCCTGAATAAGTACAAATATAGTGAATGCATTAAAACATTAACACGCGAAACGCCGGAACAGAAACGCAATTTCACGCCCGCCTATACAGAACATGAACAACGAAACATATCACCTGACAAGCAATAAAGAACCTCCGAATAGACCGACCGACGGACTGACTAACTTACATTACAAACAATTAAGAAATCATTCTATGCCAAACAAATAAAATATCGAAGAATCGAAACTAACACAAACACGGACATAAACAACCACAACAACGTGATAACAATGTTTGCAAAACGAATCTACAAAGCAAGGAAATATTTATAGCATGCAAAGCAAAATTAAGAACAAAATAATAAAAATATAGCGCGACAAACGACGACGAAACCATTTATAGGTAGACAAATTTTTAACGCATTCATTAATAACAAAAAAAAAAACAAAAAAAACAAAAAAACAGCTAAACATGTTCTAACAGCAAAGCAAAATCAATCTTTTTTTTTTTTTTTTTTGACGTGGGGTGGGGATCATTAATTCCATCGTGGAATTTCGTTTGATGGTCATCAATGAGGCCTAATTGGCCGAAATTAGATATTCTGGTCCTGAAAACACTACATTCCATATTTTGCAGTTTTGCTGTTTATTCTTTGGTTCCATACGATAGCCATTTTAAAGAGCATTAAATGCCTAAAAGGAACATTGAGATGAACAACAAAATATCAACCAAGCAACAGACCAACCTTTCAAATAACCAATCTGTTATTTCAATAAAGCAGCCGACCGTTAAACGCAAAAATATCTCCAAGAATCAAAGTAACACGCACTTGGAAATGAGCAACCGTCACAGACAAGTAAAATAAACAAGCAAAACGCGAAATGCCTGAAAGCAAAGGAAATTATTAGCATGTAAAACAAAGCTTTAATTAGTAGAATAACGTGCAAATACAATCAATAAAAATATCAAGATTTGACATGCAAAACACTTGAAAAGCATTGCAAAATTTGAGTTGTATAAAGATTGATCAACAATAATCCAACCATATGACCAACCAACAACTTAACACCACACAGACCAAACCAACCGACCATCAAACGCCAAGCAAATAAAAAACAAACAAGCTTAAAGGATCGAAACTAACAAATGTGATCTAAACACGGAAACAAGACATGCAATATTCCCACAACCCTACGAACATACTACCACAAATCAAAAAAAAAAAAAAAAAAAAAAAAAAAAAACAATAAAAAAAAAAACACACACACAAAAAAAAAAAAAAAAAAAAAAAATGTGATACAAGAAATACCTGGAAAGCCACATCAAAACTAGAAACTGTAAAGCAAAGCAATAAAATCTATAGTAAAATATACTCAAATAAATGTACATCTAAGGCAAAAAGAACAGCAACACACCTCAACATATCGAGAAAACTTACATTTATCCCATTCCAAAATTTCCAGTCAGATGAAGATTCAATTAAAAAACCGTAGACTGTACATTCAAGGAACACTAACCATGAAAACACATGAAACTTACCCCTTTCGATGATGACAACACATTCAGGAAAAAAAAGATCAACATATGCGACACGCGAAATTCCTGTGAAACAAAGTTAATTAAAATCTATCAAAATACACTTGACTCTCAAAATGTCAAACTACAACAATATTTTCAGACCTTTTGTTGACATTTTGCTAAATATTCATGGTTCATCACCATTTTGTCTCAAACTACTGTTACTTCAAATTGAATTTCAAGTCCCATGGAGCTTTAGATAACAAGAGTTGAGTTTACATTCAGGGGAAAAAAAAGCAAAACACGCAAAAACACGACATGCAATATTCCCCTAACGCCACCAACACATTACAGCATATTCATAAATAAATACCGCAAAACACACATTAATGTCTGCAAAGAAAAGCAAACTTAGAAGCCTGTTAAACAAAAAAAAAACTTGAACAAAGATTTCTGAAAACAAAAGTAATATAAAACGTCCTTGACCTTGAACTTAAAGTCCTGTGCATGGGCTAGGGTATTGCAGAATAATAAAATTTAAAACCTTTATCATCATAACATGAACGTAATTCATCATGTATGGTTTGGAAAATACCCAGCACGCACACGTCGTTAGGGCAACGTCAAATCAACGTTGGTGCAACGTCATGACGTTGCACCGACGTTGATATGGCACTGCATAAATGTCATGACGTACCGACGTTGATGTGACGTCACAATTACGTCATGTGCCGGCTGGGTATAAGCTCTTAAAAACGTCAATGTAAATGTGGACGCCAATTCCTACACAGACAGTAGTGCAATATCTCTTCCTAGACTTCGTCCAGGCAAGCTAAAATGAGTAGGTTTTAGTTCAAATGTTAATCAATCGAACTAAAGTTACTTACTGCAGAAGCTTCCAGCCTGTTCTTGTCCACTGTGACTATCACTGACTATGTGGATAATCCAGGTATGGTTATTCGCACTGGTCTTCTCTATGTGGCACCAGAGAGCTGTGTAAAAAGTAAAATCTGGACTGAGCTAATGTACAGGGTCATTGGCATAGGGTATAGGCCCAGATCAGAGGCCCCATTATGTGAGGTGTAGTCAGGATCCACATTATTTACTTAAAATGCTGAAATTTAAGAGTTAAATAAAACAGTCCAAACCTCCATTCAGGACCATTTTCTGCCTACACTCGAGACAATTGACATACCAGCACTGTCAGTGCTTTGAGTTTGAAAACATGGAATCATTTCTGCTTTATCGAACAACAAGTACTAGTAAACTGCTTAGGTCTAAGCCTGTCCATGCGAGACGGACAGCTCCTTAAACCCTAGCAGTTTCTTTGAGTTGTATGGCTTAATATGTATTTATCTCAATGTCGGGTAAAAGTCCCACAAAACCGGAAGCAAAGTATCTAATATTACCTAAATAGTGTTGACAGGGACTTAAGACCTCAACACAAACTTTACAATTTGTATGTTTAATGTTTATATGGCAACAGAAAAGATGGGTGGGTTGTTGGTGATTTTTTTTTTTTTTTTGTTGCTGTTTTGTTTTGGTTTCACAGCCCTTTCAAGATTATTTTACTTATATCAAACCGAAAATTAATCAGGTGGGCGGAAATCTAAGTACCCGGAGGAAAAACACCTGACCTTACGTTGCAGAACTTGGTGAGCCAAGCTCAAACCACAGTGGTTAAGAGACCTAATGATTAAGAGTTAGGCCCGTTACGGTATTTGGTGATAACTGAAGGCTCTCCATATAAAAAGAGGATCTTACACGAGTGGTCACTCCATGTGAAATTTACGAAACGAGCCTTTGGCGAGTTTCATAAATTTCATATGAAATGATCGCGAGTGAACTGTTTTATATTTTCGAATACTTAGCTATACTGTGTAAATAAGTGTTTGATGAATAAAATTTCTGAATAAACAAATAAACCGCGAGTGCAAGATTATGTTTATCATATGATCATTCTAAACTTGATCTTATCGACTTAAAAATGAGACAATTTTTTAATCAGAAAAAAAGCATGGTTGAAATGGATGTTGTCGTTGTCATGAAACTTGTTATTATTCCCGCCTAAGTGTTATTACACGTGTGATCATTCGATATTTATGACACGACGTTATCCACTGCATATCAACGACGTCATATTATAAACGTATGTTTCGGGTATATAGCTGAACCGGTGGAGGCAGCTCAAATGAACACCCACAACATACGTTTTTATGGATTTTTTTTTTCTGACAAAAATAACCATGTAATCACCTTGACATGTGGTTGTGCTTTAGAAATAGATCAGCTCTATCAGTGATTTATCGATCGGTATATCACTGTTTGGACGTCAGTTTCAAATAAGATCAAATCACGAGCACGTTCTTCCAACTGACGGACAAACAGTGATATATCACTCAATAAATCACGGAACTAGAGCTGATCTGTTTCGATTCTAACGCATTCAAAGTCGACGAAAATGTTATCAAATGATTCCTTCAGATTGTGCCTATCTTTCGCCATTGTTGAACGGAATCCCGCCAATATAACTGACTGTATCATATGCGTTTACCTGATTTGAGCTGAACTGATATGTTGTGAGCCTCATATTGAAGGATTTGAATTTTATTGGATATATTGTATTATTTCTTAACATAATCCTATACGGAACCCGGGAAGGGACGTGATTTTTTTAATATGCTGTGCGAACAAGATATTAAGTTGTGCGAACATAGATCTTAAGCAGACAACATGATATCTTGTGCGCACAAAATATAATCTTGTTCACACAACTTAATATCTTGTGCGGACAACATAATATCTTGTTCGCACAACATATTATCTTGTGCGCACAAGATATTATGTTGTC